>JAGFBR010000760.1:0-600000 GCA_019925795.1 Dendrobium chrysotoxum | reverse complement strand
GGACACAATTCTGAGTAATGACATCATCTCCACAAGGGAAGGTGGGCGATGGAGGTACTTGATCAGGTGGAGAGGCAAACCTTAGTTAGAGGACATGCAGTTGGATCGTGAGGAGCTACAGCGGATTGACCTCGATGCATTAGAGATCTATGAGAGCACCTGGGACTCTTACTCGACGGAGTCAAGCTTTCTCCCACCCCGGGAGAATGATGAGGACATCAGAGCACGGAAAGTCTATCAGAGGCGTGACCGTCGATCTACGGCCACAATCGAGTCGATGTATTTTTGAGTCATTTCATGTATTTGTCTTTTATTATTGTATTTGCATCTTATTATCTATATTGTATTTGCTTTCCCGTTTTACCCCTTACTTAATGGAGGTCGTATGTAAGCCCTAAGGGCGTTGTCGTCTTTTTTTATTTCGAGTCTTTTTGTACAAGGCTATTTATAGCCCTTATGTTTCTCTTCTTAGACTTAATAAATGAATGATAAAATTTTCCCTTGCTTGATTTCTTTGTGAGATCTTGAGAGCGCTTGAGAGAGTAATCCCTAGGAGAGGGAGAATTGGATTATCCACCAATCTTGGAAGAGTCCGGATTCGTGGTTAGTTCATATTGCTTTTCTTCCACCCTCCTCCCTTCTCTTCTAGTCCACGGCCCACCTCCCCTACTTTTCCCCACCACCACCCACGGCCAAACCTAGCCGCCGGCCCCCTTACCCGAGCCCAAGCCAAGCCGCCGGCCCTAGCTCCCTTCCCCTCTCAAGTTCCATTGCCTATTCTAGATTGACACAATTAGGACATATTTTTGAATTCAAATCCATCTAATTTGAAATTCAAAATCTTTCCTAATTTATTAAACCTATTTTTGGAAAGTTTCCTAATTGATTCCCAAATCAAATCCTAATCAAATTTAAATTAAATTTGATTAAATCCTTTTGCCTTATGTGGAGCTCTCTTATTTGGGAGGTAGTTAATTCCTCTCCAATCAAATCCTAAGCTTCCCTCTATCGCCGGCCACATAAAGCTCCCCTTGGAAATTGCTTCCTAAAATACTAATCTTATTTTAGGAAAGCTACCAAATTTCAGTCCTTTGATTTTTTTTAAATAAATGAGGGATTGATTAGGGCCTCCCTAATTTGATAATCGAATTAAAGAAAGCTTGCTTTTATTTCCCAAATCCCTCCCTCTCTTTCTTGATGCCGCTGGCCCCTACTAGGTCCCCACCTCCTTATTTCTTTCCAAACATTAATCCCCTATTTTGGAATTAATTTCAAATTTCAAAACCTTAAATTCACTTCAATCAAATCTGAAATTCAAACTTCAGATTTTGATTATTTCTCCTCATCCAACCTAACCCTAATTCCAACGTGGGTTCCCTTGGCCGAACTCATCCATCCCCTCCACTACTTGATTTCTTGAGGAACTTCATTCTCTCAAGAAGAGTCTTTAAGGAGAACAAAGAATCATCTACTACAACACTTCAACACTTCAAGATTAATGCATGGCCGATCCCGATCTTGATTTCGGCATTGTCTACGACGAGCAAGGCTTCGTCCACATCCTCCATTCAACCTTCTTCAACGTCAACCCGAGGATCGATAATACCGTCGAGGAATACGTGGAGCGCATTCTGGATACTCTCGTCGAAGCCATTGAAGAACAGCTAGGCAAATTCTTATCACATTGATTTAAAAGCATTGTAGTCTTGCATCATGTAGCTAGACATTTTTAATTGAATATGAGATCGTTAATTACACCTAAGAGACCTTTTAATTCAAGATTATTTTTTTGGGCTTCAAAACTTATGGACTGAGTTGGTTGATATACTTTATGCTAAAGTACCATCAAAATCACTTTTAGTTGTTTGAGAGGTTCATGAATAAAATAAAGAGATCCGTTTTTAATAAAACTTCATCTTGAATTTGAGGCTTTCATCCTAATTTGATGAATTGTATCCCTTGTGTGGATGTGCGCTTTAGAGAACTACTTCATGAGGAGCAATTACTTGCAATACAAACCATTGTTCAACATCAAGTGCACAAGAATGTTGTTGCATACAATGCCCATAGTACGAGTAAAGGAAGAGAAATGTAATCAATATAATGGTTTGCCTACAAGTGGTATGAGCATGTTGTCAATTGTGAAAATAAATTTTGCAATTGTAGTAAAAAGAATAGGCTCTAAGGAATGAATACACTATCCTCTTCATCGTGAGTTGTGGACTCTGATACTTGTAATCACATTACTAATACTTCACATCTTCATAATATTCGACTATATCATGGATAATTATTCTGATTGCTATTAGTAATCAATTACCTATCAAAATTATTAGAGATATTAATTATTTAGTGAAAGATGTTCTCTATCACGTAAGCCCTCTACCAATCTCATCTCAATCGAAAAATTTATTGACAATAATTAAGATGTTTGATTTTCTCATGATAGTTGCATTGCGCAAGATCGAAAATACTCATGAATGGATGTATGTTGGGTAATTATTTCGCTTACATTCTTCAATTTTTTAGGTTGTTTTATTTATCTTATACTACAGTAAATCAAAATAATATTTTTTGGATCCAAATTCTTATAATTTATCCCATTTAATAAACTCTTATTTATTGGGAAAGAAAGGTCAATCCTCTTCTCATCCTTCATTTGAGTGCTCAATGTGCATAATGGGGAATAGTAAAAGCTTTTCTTTTCTATCACATAGTAGTCATGCTGCAAATTATTTTGATTTGATTCATAGTGATATATGGGATATCACTCTTATTATATCTCATGCAAATTAAAAATATCTTGTAACATTCATTGATGATTACAATAAGTATACTTGGATTTATTTTGTCCGCTAAAATTTGAAGTTTTACAATCTCTCAAAATTTTGCTACTTATGTTTGCGATTCTATTTTAATGACATCTAAGCGTTAAGATCTGACTTTGGGGTGAATATATATCACTTGAATTTCATGATTTATTTTCAAAACTAGGTATTATTTCTCAAAGATTATATCCTTATATATCTTAACAAAATGATGTGGTTGAATATGAAAATTGCGATCTTTTAGATGTTGTTAGAACCTTATTACTAGAATATTTAATTCGACCAAAAGTCTAGGTTGAATCATTAAACATTGTGGTTTAACAAATTATTATATTATCCTCTTGTATCTTAGAGTTAGACTTTTTTTATCGTCATCTCTTTTAGAAGCATCCTAACGTTGCAAACATTTGCTTACATTTGTTTTGTCCATCTACTAGCACATGAACGTTATAAACATTCAGCTCAATTTATTAAATGCGGATTTATCGGCTATATCACTTCTCACAAAGGCTGTGTACTATAATCTAGACTTCAAAAGATTTGGAATCTCATCATGTGGTATCCTTTGAAAATGTGAAACCTCTACCAGAAATCTATATTCTCCCTAATTTTGATGAACAAATATTAGTCCTGAAATATTCAAACCTAAATTGGTATATGAAAAAACATTCAACTCTTCCATCTCATAAGCCAAATCCTCCATCCGAGCCTATACAAATTGATTTGCCGCCTGAGCTTGCTAATGAGATTTTAATTATCGCTCTCAAACGATCTTCTAGAATATGTCATCCACCAATTAGTAGGGCTTTCACATCACATTGACACTGATTTATACTCCTTTAAGCTATTCATAGGCAATAAACATGATTGTTGGAAAGAGACTATAACAGACTATAACAGAAGATTTCTGAGCTCTTGAAGATAATCATAATTGGGAGATTATTCAATATCCTCCAAAAGTTAAAAGCCAATTGCTAAACCAAACTCCACTTTGATGGTACCCTAGATTGCTACAAAACATGGTTAATTGTTCTTGGCAACAAACAAGAATATGAGATTAATCCTGAATAAACTTTTGCTCTTATAAAAAAATGACTATAGTATGAATGCTTATCTCAATTGCTCCTTCATAGGGATGAACACTTTACCAAATGGATGTTAAAAATGACTTCATTCATGATTTCAAAAAATAAATTACATTGCCCTCCGACCTGGTGTTCCTGTCTCCTATAGAAGTATGCAGGCTAAAGTGTTCCATATATATACTGAAACATGCTCCTTGTGTATGACATGATAAATTTTGAACCGTAATTTCTCTTTCAAATAGAGCCAATATGATTCAATATTATTTTTCTATAAGACTTCCAATGGGTTTGCTCTTCTTCTGGTTAATGTGATAACATCATAATTATTTGAATAAATTTAACTTTAATTAGTCATCTACAACATCTTTAAATTATATTTCATACAATTAACTTAAATTTGGAGGTTCACATTAAGTCTCTAGTACATTTTTAAGCTAATCTAAATATACATTGGATCTAATTATTTTGAGTGTCCTCCAAAATACCTCTCATGTGGACACTCCTTTAGAAGTAAACACGAAGTATTGCATGAGGAAGATGATCTTTGTTCCTATCCCACTACATTCAAGCAATTGGTGTTATTTAATAATTACAGGACATGATATTTCTTTCGCAGTTCATTAAGTCAGTTTATGCAAAATCCTCATTACAAAAAAACCCTCATTAGTCAAATCATTCAATATTTTGTTGGGACATACAGCCATGGCTTATTCTTTCCATTTGGTTCTCTTTCTCTTCAGCTTATTCTTTCCATTTGGACATGCATACGTTATCTTGTTTCCCTCTATTGTTTTCGCTAACTCTCCAGCATCTTGCTACTCACACTATTATTTCCTGCTTCTGTTGTTGCCTCTGCTTCCTGTTCTCTAGTATCCCACTATCCATGCTACTGTTTCCTTCTATTACTAATGCGTCGCCTCCAATATCCTCCAATATCCCGATGATCATTGTCGAATCACTATTAGTGCTCACTCTACCTTTTTTGGGCATTTTATAAGAGAACCTAAGAATTGGACTACACAAATCACAACCTAAACTTTATATGCAAGGTTTGATGCTATTGGAATTCATGAGGATCTATTTGACTAGATCTTGATAGACTCCGAGAAGTTTCTTATTTGCAATCTTTTGTGGGCTATAAATAAGACCACTAAGACAAACAAAATCATATAGCATCAAGTATGACAATATGAATTCTAATTTTCCTCAATTCCTGTGTGTGCTAAATAGATGTGTATTATTTCCCTTCCAAAAGTTTTATACCTTTTGATTATATTAATGGACATCTAATTTGTCGTGAGACTTGTTTTGTTTCAGTTTTATACTGTTTGATTATATTACTGGCCATCCGATTTGTTGTGAGAGTTAGGTTTTTATTTGCCTTGGTTGATTAATGTTTGGAGTAGGGAAGTGTTTTAAGACGAGAAAGTACAGATGCATTGAACATATGCTATAATGACCAAAGTACAAACAAAAAGCAGGCAAATATGATCCATAAGCAAACTACTTAATTGATATGACCATTGAATGCACACGTTCTTTTTCTCTTTACGCGACCCATCATGCAAAAACACTAATTACTGATTGCCTTTAAAGAATTATCAGTACCCATTTAGGCCAAAGCTTCCTCAAACAATACCTTAGTACCCATGTTGGTCGTAAGCCTTACCCAAACTGAAATTAGTATTCTAGTAAATTTAATGATATAATCAACAATTTTCTAGAAGAAACATCCACATCTTTATCATCATTATTATCCTTATCCCTTTGGATAAGAATTCTCATGTTCCATTCACTTTTATTGAGAGCAACAAAAGGTGTAGAACTCAATTTTGCGCACAATTTTTGGACAACTTCTGACCATGTTGCCATTCGTCCAATCCCTTTTACAATGTAATTGACATTCATATTCTTACGATAATTCCTTTTTATTTGGGCTGAATGACTTAATATAGCTCAAAATAAGAGAATCCTTTGGAAATAATCAAATATACTGCACATAAAATCTGACCCAGATAAGTGAATATGAAGATAGTAAAAGTTAAAGCAAATGCAACAGCAAGCACCTGACACCAGCATTTAGCATCTCCTCAAAAACTGCCAAAGCTTCATCCTCTCGCCTCGCCTTCCCATACGCACTGATTAGAAGTGTATAGCTCACCACATCAGGTTTTATCCCGGATCTTTGCATCTAGAGAGGCTCACTAACTTCAGAATTTATGAGACTGGTGCTGGAATGTTCTATAAAAATAATCATGCTATCTAGCAGTGAACCTTGCAATTCTCCTGATATTTATTTATTCGTTGCATCTAACATGAATTTTGAATTAAATTATCATCTAACAGTTTTACTGCGTAAATAGCACTCGTATCTATTTTTTAAAATTTAAGAGTAAGTTACGGTTGCCTTTTCTAAAATTAAATTGACAACGAATTAATACACAAACAACAAAACACGTGAATCTCATCTCCACCCTAAACTAGGTGATTTATTTTCCATGTCAAGCTACTATCAATTATTTGAAAATATCAGTCACAAAAGATGTATTTAAGTCTCAAATTCAAACTGCCATAGTTCCTGAAAAAACTGAAGGATTGATTTCAGTCACTTGTATTGTTTGACTGCATATTAATGGGCTTGTTTGATTGCATGAGCAGCAAATATCAAATTGAGAATTGCTTCCGATTTTAATTGAAGAAAAGAGAGGAGCAGAATGATGAAAGAGTTACAATACCTGGTCATATATGCTCGAAACCTCCTTGTAGCTGGTTTCAAAAGACATTAGGCTATTAAAGGTAACAGCACTTTGCGGGATCCCTTTCTCAGCCATTTGGGAAAATGTTTTTCGAGCTTGGCTGTAATTGCCAGCTTTCCTGTACATGTATATCATCATATGGAACATTTTCTGGTCAGGCGTAAAAGAAGCTCTCTCTTCATTCAACAGATTTTGGAAAACTGCCTCAGCTTCCTCAAATTTGTTTGCCTGTCATAAAATTATTGTGTTGATAAGAAATAAGAAAGTTTCATTGAGAGGTAAAATGATGATCATCAACAGTACAAGGAGGACTAGTACAAATCGTATCCATACTACAATAACAATGAAGGAGGTTTGGTAGACTGACAGCTGGACTTCACTACACTAGATTAAGGTCTGCCAAGGAGGCTTCTTTCAATTGAACTCTACATGGATAAAGAATCATTCCATTTTTATGCTTATGCTAATGTTATTAACTTTAAAACAAGTCAGAAATTCTCCCATCTATATATAGAAAATGATGATGAAATCCGTAGGAGATTTCAGCACGTCTATCATCGGAGGAATCGTAGATCGACGGCTACGATTCGGAGTCTCTATTTATGATGCATTTATGTATTTTATTTTTATTTCTGTTCTGGTTTACCATTGTACCCCTGAGAGGGATTAGTTTATGTTGTAGCCCCGAGGGCACTTGAGTCTTTGTGTTTTCTTTTATTTTGAGGCCTATATATGAGGGCCCTCACTATTGTATGGGATGATAATTGATTAATAAAAATTTCAGCACTTCTTCCCTTTTCTTTGTTGTGATCTATTCAGAGAAGAGAGAATCCTAGGAGAGGGCCAAGAAACACCCGTCAGTCGTTGGTAGAGGTCGGGCTCGCAGTTAGTATCCGTTCAATTTCTTACATCCCTTCCCTCCTCCCTATACCACCGGCTATCAACCCTTCCCCATCCAAATTCCGGCCAAAACCCCATCCCTCCACCCAAGTCCACCGGCTAAGCCCTTCCCCATCCCCAACCGCCGCCCAACTTTCCCCACATCCCCTCGCCGTCCACCCCCTCCACCCAAATATCCAAACCAAACCCTCCCTAGCCGCCGGCCCCTCCTTAACCCAATCCTAGCCGCCGGCCAAGCTGACTTCAATCCCCTTGATTCTCTTTTCCAATCACCCCATTAATGCTTTCCTAATTTAGAGTTTCCAATTTGGAAGATCCCTAATTCAAATTCAAATGAATTTGAATTTCAAAACTTTCCAAATTAACAAAATCTATTTTAGGAATTCTCCCAATCACCACAAATCTGAAAATAAATTGGAATTAATTCTAATTTTAATATACATTGCATCTAGACACATTCAATGAATGTGGGCAACCACCCCTTCCCCTCTCTTGGCCGGCCCCCCCTCTCTACCCTCTCTCTTAATTAATTCTCTCCATTAATGCTCCCAATCTAATCCCTTCCCATTTAAGTATGCCGCCCCATCCTCTCCCCGGTTAAAGGAGATTCAAATTCAAACTATTTCCCTCCTTCCCTATTCTAAAATCTAAAATTACATTTCAGATTTTTGATTTATTTCCTCTCCCTTCCTTAACCCTAAATCTGAAATTAACGGGACCTCTCCTAGTCTTGGCCGAAATTCCCCCAGCCCCTTTCCCCTCCATTGCCTCTCTTCTCCCTTGCTTCACCTACCATCCAAGGAAGAACATATGCTACTACTTAGCCTACTTCCCCCATGAATGGCCGATCCTGAACAAGACCACGGATTCGTCTACGATCATCAAGGACGAGTAGATGTGTTGAGATCACCCTTCTTTGACATCAACTTGGAAATTGATCACACCGTCGACGACTACATAAACCGGATCTTCTTCTCATTGACAACCGCCATCGACGAACATCAATCCTCCGGACAGTGGCAACTTCTCCGACATCCACCGACTTCTTCTCCTCCGAATAACTTTTCTTTGGACGATACTGTAAGTGTTTTCTGTCTTTTGGTGGCGTCATTAATTTTGCTAAAATTATTCTTCCGCTAAGTAGCCCTCAAGAGTGTGAGTGAGGGAAACTCAGAGTGAATTTTCTAATTGTTAACTGGTGGATTTCTGTTACTTGCGCATCAAGCTTTATTATACTTTTGTTGTTGTTTTAAATTGTTCCTATAATCTAATTTGTAACCGCATGCCAAAGCAGAACGACCAAGAAATCCTTGAATCGAATCTAGTGAAACATTAAGTTATAATTGCAAAGTTTAACAACTTTTTATTAACACCCTACAATTCCTTTTATGTTTCACATTATCTTGGTATTAAAGCATGGTTGTATCTTAGTTGCATTCTAGGATTCTCCACTTGCTTTTAGTAGACGACATAGCTTGCATCGACCTCCATACATCATCTTTACATTAGTGTCGTGTCTGCATTAGTTACCTAAGTTGAGTCAATGGACCCCAAGCAAATTCAACGAACTTTAGACTTAATTGTAGGACAGCTAGGAACAGTGACCGAACAAATTAGAGAAACCCAAGGCGAGTTAGCTGACTTTAGATGACAAGCTGGAGAACGTCTAGACCACATTGAAAGACTATGGAACCATACGATGTATACCCCTTCTAGACCTCCTTCTCCTTATGTTGAGGAAGCACGAGCTGAGTATGGACCTCCTCGAGACCCTTACCATCATAACCATAGGCCTAATCAGGAACCTATAGGTCATGACCCAAATTGGAGAGATAATGACGCACAATTACTTAAGAATATCTGTATAGATGCCCCTTCCTTTGATGGCACCTTCAACCCCCAAGTTTTTCTGGATTGGCTTAAAAGGATGGATACTTATTTTAAGCGGTATAATATTTCGGAAGCAAGGAAAGTTAGGTTCGCTGAAATGAAGCTTACTGGTAGAGCTAGTCAATACTGGACGAACCTAGAAAACATCCGTGAAGCTCGAGACGAATACCCCATCACTGACTGGCGAGCTATGAAACAAGAGCTCAAGCAAAAATACCTCCCTTCGTCCTACTACCTCAGACTCTTAGATGGAACAGATTGACTCAGGGTAGTAAACCCGTGAAAGGTTACATTTCTGCCTTTGATGATTACATGATTCGCTGTAGTGGCAAAGAGATGATGTAGGCGGGGGGGGGGGGATCTTCTGCTCCCTGGCTTTCCCGATTCCCCTTGGCTGTTCGGTTCCCTGCCCATTGCCTATTCGGCTCCTTGCTTTTCCCGTGGCTGGCCTGTTCGGGTTCTCTGGCTGCTGTTCGATTCCTGCATATATTTAATACTGGATGCTTTGTCTTTTGGGCTCCCAACGTGGGTTAAATGCTACCTTTTATTCTCTTTGCTTATTGGGTTATGTGGGTGGCTGTTTGGGTTGTTTGTCTCCCTCTCCTCTCCTATATATATGAGTTGTTTTGAAGCTTTTAAAGAGAAGTTATGAGAGAATATTTGGAATGAAAACCTGAGAGTTTTTAGGATAGCTTGCGAGCTATGCCTCTTCTTCTCTTCTTCTCTCTATAGCTTGTGAGCTATATTTCATCTCGGGCTTCTTACCTCTTTCTTCTCTCCGCACGTGACCATCTCATCTGTATCTTTCTTCTCTACTTATTTATTATCAAAATATTCAAAAAATTTATGTGTTGTTTAAGGAGTAAGTTGTCTATGTGAAAGTTTGTCTTAAAATTGACGTTTTCTGCCAGTTTTTATTATGTTTGGTTTGAAATTGGAAAATATAGGAAGACTTGCAAATTTTGTATTTGTGGGCAATTCTTTGCCTACATCAAGAGACCACTACACCTGCCCAAATCCTATCCATGTTTAGAGTTGGCCTTAGGGAAGACATTCATAACGAACTTTTCACTAGAGGAGTTACCACTTTGGGAGCAGCTTGCAGCCTTGTACTTGATTTAGAAGAATCTAGGACTCAATCCCATTCTAGAAACTAAGACTCTCGTCCGCATTCTTTTAAAACTTCCTCCAGTCAACCTCAAAACAAATCTCCCACTTCTATAACTAGTCGGCCCACTGCAGGTCAATTCCAACCCCGCCTTGACTACAAGGTAAAACTCTTGAGCGTGAGACACCCAAAACTAACTCTGGAACCAAGTGTTTTAGGTGTCATGGGTATGGACACATTGCCTCACAATGTTCCAGCCCTTATAAAGTCACTATAATTGAAGAAGTTATCGATGACGAGGAAGAACCTGACACCGAGCTAGTTCATCACATCGATGATGAGGAAGACTTCTTCTGTGAAGAGGACACCGATGTGATTCAATGCCTGCAAAAGATGAATCACGTTGAGGTACAAGTTGTTAGGTGTGCTTTGTCACAACCTAAACCGAGTGACAACTTGCGTAGAACTTTTATCTTCCACACCTTCATCAAGATTGGTGACAAGAACTGCAAGGTTATTATTGACAATGGAAGTTGTATTAACGCTATCTCTTCCACTATGATTTTCAAACTTAACTTGAAAACGACCCCCCACCCGAACCCTTATAAGGTTGCTTGGATCAATTCGACTGCAATGGAAGTTAAGGATAGAAGCCTTATTCCCATAGAGTTCGTAGGATACAAGGAGCCAATTTGGTGTGACGTTTTAACTATGAATGTGGGTCAAATTATCCTTAGTCGCCCATGATTATTTGACAATGATGTCCATATTTATGGGAGGGCAAACACTTGCGTGTTTGAACATGACGGTAAGAAGATCAAGCTTTTACCCTCCCAACCCAAGCCGTCTAAAGAGGAAGTTAAGCCCACTCCTATCAAACCCAGCAAAGACTTAAACATTTTAATCGCAAAAGAAGTAGATGCTGAACTGGTTCAAGGATCACCCATGTATGCCTTAGTAGCCCTAGGGGTGTCAATATTGGACCCGACCCAAACTCGAACCAAAAATTTCGGGTTTGGGTTGACCCGAACCCGAAACGGGTCAGGTTCAGGTTCAACAATTTGACCCGTTTCAAAAATTGGGTCAAGTTCGGGTTGACCCGTTGACCCAAAATTAACCCGTTGTGGCCGAAAAACCCGCTTTTGACCCGACAACCCAAGATTGACCCGTTTCTGATCCGAAAAGCGGAGATTGACCCGTTATTGGACCCGAAAACTAGCAGTTTTTTGTTGGCACCGGGTCATTCGGGTCGGGTCGGGTTGACCCGAACTAGAAGCAGGTTGGGTTCGGGTTCGAAAAACTGACCCGTTTGCAAAAATGGGTCGGGTTCGGGTTGACCCGAATAGTGTCGGGTCAGTTTCGGGTACGACCCGAAATCGACCCGTGACCCAAAATTGACACCCCTAAGTAGCTCGAGAAGCAATTGTGAAAAGAGAAGAACCTATCCCGGAAGAGATCAAACCACTCCTTGAGAATTTTGCTGCTGTTTTCCTGAAGACCTGCCTAACCAACTTCCCCCTTTGAGGGATATCCAACATGCCATTGACCTAGTACCTGGAGCCTCCTTACCCAACCTACCTCATTATCGTATGAATCCGGAGGAGCATGCTAAATTGAAAGAGCAAGTTGATGATCTGCTCCAACGAGGATTCATTAAAGAGAGCCTAAGCCCTTGTGCCATCTTTGCACTTTTAACTCCCAAAAAGGATGGTTTGTAGTGAATGTGTGTTGATAGTCGCGCAATCAACAAAATCACGGTGAAGTACTGTTTTCCTATTCCCCGTTTGGACGATATATTAGACATGATGACCGAAGCCACCCTCTTTACTAAAATTGATCTCAAGAACGGATATCACCAAATCAGAATCCGTCATGGTGATGAATGAAAAACTGTCTTTAAGACTAAGGATGGTTTATACAAATGGATGGTCATGCCTTTTGGCCTTAGAAATGTCCCTAGCACTTTTATGAGGGTTATTACTCAAGTCCTCCGACCTTTCTTAGAAAAATTTGTGATAGTTTACTTTGATGATATCTTAATCTATAACAATTCGGTGGAACAGCATTTGAATCATCTAAAACAAGTTTGTGCGGTCTTGAGGAAAGAACAATTATATGCAAATCCTAAGAAATATATGTTCCTTACTAAGTGTTACTTTTCTTGGATTTATTATCTCTTCTCAAGGAATATCCGCTGATCCTGAAAAGGTGCGCGCAATTAATGAGTGGCTTGAACCTCAAAATATTAGAGATGTTCAGAGTTTTCACGGATTGGCCACATTCTATCGAAGGTTTATTAGAAACTTTAGCACCATCGTTGCCCCAATAACCGATTGTCTTAGAAAAGCGGATTTCATTGGACCATAGCTGCCTCTAAAGCTTTTGAAGAGATTAAAAAGAGAATGGTAGAAGCTCCTGTCATGCGTCTAGCTGATTTTTTTAAAGTTTTTGAAGTAACTTGTGACGCCTCTGGCATTGGAATTGGTGGAGTCCTTTCCCAAGAAGGACACCCCGTGGCCTACTTTAGTGAGAAGTTAAATGATATCAGGCAGCGATACTCTACCTATGATAAAGAATGTTATGCTATCATTCAATCCTTTAGGTATTAGAGACACTACCTGCTTCCGTAAGAATTTGTTATCTTCTCTGATCACGAGGCCTTGCGATACATAAACTCCCAGAAGAAGCTCAATGCTCGACATAGCCGTTGGGTTGAATTCTTGCAAGAGTGTACCTATACAATCCAACATAAAGCAAGATCTGAAAACAAAGCGGCTGATGCTTTAAGTCGTCGTATGATGATAACCCGGGAAATGAGGGCTAAAGTGATTGGATTTGAACGTGTTAAAGAAAATAATAATGATTGCCCTGACTTTAAGGAAATATATTCTTTAACGACTTGAAATGAATCTGGAAGATGGATATCTGTTTAGGTCACAAAAGCGCTACATTCCCAACACTTCACTATGGGCCAACACTTCACTATGGGAATTCCTCGTATGGGAATTACACGCTGAAGGTTTAGTTAGAAAATTTGGCCAAACGAAAACAATTGCATCTGTAGAACATCGATTTTATTGGCCTAGCTTTAAACGGGATGTTAGTAAATTGGTTAAAAGGTGTCACACTTGTCAGTTAGCTAAGCAGCGTAAACAGAACACCGATCTCTACACACACTTCCCGGTACCCAATTGCCCTTGGCAGAACGTAAGTATGGATTTTGTCCTTAGATTACCAAAGACCTTTAGAAAGCATGATTCAATTTGTGTGGTAGTTAACCGTTTTTCTAATATGACTCATTTCCTCCCTTGCTCTAAAACTTTCGATGCCTCTCAAACTGCGAAATTATACTTTGATGAGATTGTTAGGCTCCATGGCTTACCTAAAATCATAGTATCTGATTGAGATGTCAAGTTCACTAGTTATTTTTGGAAGATGTTGTGGCATAAGATGGGTAAGAAACTCCAATTTTCCATCGCTTTTCATCCCCAAACTGAAGTTGTTAATAGGAGTCTAAGTAACCTCCTGAGAACCCTAGTAGGAGAACATGTTCGAGATTGGGACTCCAAACTTCCTACAGCTAAGTTCGCTTATAACAATTCTATTAATCGAATCACGGGTCTAAGTCCCGCTGAAATTGTGTATAGTTACCAACCTAAATAGCTTATAGATTTGATCGTTATGTGTCCTAAGTTAAGAGCATCTGAGTCTACATCTGCATTTGCATCACATCTCCAGGAATTGCATAAGGAAATTAATAAAAAGATTGAACAAAGCAATACTAATTATAAACTTAATGCGGATATTAAGAAAAGATTTAAAGAATTCAATGTTGGAGATTTTGTAATGGTACTGATTTGTCCGAAACGGTTCCCACAAGGGACCGTTAAAAATTTACATGCTAGAAGCGCGGGACCTTTATAATAATATAAAAAATAAATAGTAATGCTTATGTGCTAGACCTTCCTGAAGGTTTTAACATGAATCATACGTTTAACATCGAAGATCTAGTAGCTTTTGAGGGACCATAGTTTAACCCCACAAATTCACTAAATATTGAGCCTTATGTGACCCTACCTGGTGAAAACCCTAGCCTACCTGCACTCCCAAATATCCCTACTTTACCTAATGCAGAGAAAATTGAAGCAATACTTAATGATGACATCATCTCCACCAAAGACGGTGGGCGTCAAAGGTATTTAGTTCAATGGAAAGGAAAACTGGAGACGGAGAACACGTGGATTGATCGTGATGAGGTACAGAGATTGAACCCCGATTTGCTAGAGTTGTACGAATGTTCCCGAGACACTTACTCGACGGGGTCGAGCTTTCTCCTACCCAGGGAGAATGATGAGGACATCCGCAGGAGATTTCAGCGCGTCTATCATTGGAGGAATCGTAGATTGACGGTTATGATTCAGAGTCTCTATTTATGATGCATTTATGTATTTTATTTTTATTTATATTCTGGTTTACCATTCTATCCCCGAGAGGGATTAGTTTATGTTGTAGCCCCGAGTGCACTTGAGTCTGTTTTCTTTTATTTTGAGGCTTATATATGAGGGTCCTCACTATTGTATGGAATGATGATTGATTAATAAAAATTTCAGCACTTGTTCCCTTTTCTTTGTTGTGATCTATTGAGAGAAGAGAAAACCCTAGGAGAGGGCCAATCAACACCCGTCAGCCGCCGGTAGAGGCCGGGCTCGCGGTTCGAATCCGTTCAATTTCTTACTTCCCTTCCCTCCTCCCTATACTGCCAGCTATCAACCCTTCCCCATCCAAATTCCGGCCAAAACCCCATCCCTCCACCCAAGTCCACCAGCTAAGACCTTCCCCATCCCCAACCGCCGCCCAACTTTCCCCACATCCCCTCGCCGTCCACCCCCTCCACCCAAATATCCAAACCAACCCCTCCCTAGCCGTCGGCCCCTCCTTAACCCAATCCTAGCTGCCGGCCAAGCTGACCCCAATCCCCTTGATTCTCTTTTCCAATCACCCCATTAATGCTTTCCTAATTTAGAGTTTCCAATTTGGAAGATCCTTAATTCAAATTCAAATGAATTTAAATTTCAAAACTTTCCAAATTAACAAAACCTATTTTAGGAATTCTCCTAATCACCACAAATATGAAAATAAATTGGAATTAATTCCAATTTCAATATACATTGCACCTAGACACATTCAATGAATGTGGACAACCTCCCCTTCCCCTCTCTTGGCTTGCCCCCCCTCTCTCCCCTCTCTCTTAATTAATTCTCCTCATTAATGCTCCCAATCTAATCCCTTCCCATTTAAGTATGCCGCCCCATCCTCTCCCCAATTAGAGGAGATTCAAATTCAAACTATTTCCCTCCTACCCTATTCTAAAATATGAAATTACATTTTAGATTTTTGATTTGTTTCCTCTCCCTTCCTTAACTCTAAATTTGAAATTAATGGGACCTCTCCTAGTCTTGGCTGAAATTCCCCAAGCCCCTTTCCCCTCCATTGCCTCTCTTCTCCCTTGCTTCACATACCATCCAACGAAGAAGATACGCTACTACTTGGCCTACTTCCCCCATGAATGGCCGATCCTGAACAAGACCACGGATTCGTGTACGATCATCAAGGACGAGTAGATGTGTTGAGATCACCATTCTTTGACATCAACTTAGAGATTGATCACACCGCTGACAACTACATCAACCGGATCTTCTTCCCATTGACAATCACCATCAACGAACATCAAACCTCCGGACAGTGGCAACTTCTTCGACATCCACCAACTTCTTCTCCTCAGAATAATTTTTCTTTGGACGATACTGTAAGTGTTTTCTGTCTTTTAGCGGCGTCATTAATTTTGCTAAAATTATTCTTCCGCTAAATAGCCCTCAAGAGTGCGAGTGAGGGAAACTCAGGGTGAATTTTCTAATTGTTAACCGGTAGATTTTTGTTACTTACGCATCAAGCTTAATTATACTTTTGTTGTTATTTTAAATTGTTCCTCTAATCTAATTTGTAACCGCAGAACAACGACCAAGAAATCCTAGACTTGAATCTAGTGAAACATTAAGTTATAATTGCAAAGTTTAACAACTATTTATTAACACCCTGCAATTCCTTTTATGTTTCACATGAGAAAACCTCCTTGGCTCACAGTAAAAAACTTCACCATGTTCCTGCATAAACTGAACTCATGAGCAAGCTACATCAATAGACAATCATATCAATAAGAAGTGATCAACTCTTCTCTTCAGTAAAATATTTATCGATACCAAGTCAGACATGAACTAAAATACTCCAGAACTTGAAGGCTCAAGTATTATAAAAGCACTGTCTCTGAGGAAGCCCCGTTCTTGTTTAATAATATAGTTTCATGTTACTGTTCTTCTTGCGAAGTCTGTTTTGAAAGGCTTTAGTAATCAAAACAGCTTGCAAAATCTCTAATGAAATCAATTTGCTTATATAAACGGTAATAAGGTGGATTCCCTTTGATAAATTATATTCGGTTTGAGAATCAAAGATTTGGACATTCACTGCATTAGAGCTACACGATTAAAAAAACTTATTTTACATTGAAAAAGATCCATTGTGAGAACATGCATCCGAATGATTTTTTTTTTCAACACCTTAACCACTTAAGTTTAAGTGCATTTGAAAAAAAATCCTGCATTCTTTTGAATACCTAACATTGATAGAGATAGCCATAATAACATGCACACACTAAAATTTTTTAATGACAAAATACAATTTAGAAATAGCAAAATCAGCATCATAGGTGAGAAATGATACCTTCATAAAAAAAGATAAGGCATGCGACTGCTGTGAGAGGAAGACAGAGCATGTTGCCTACTGTGCGAGGAAATTAAGGCATGCAGCTATGCGAAGAAGACAAGGCGACCTGCTATGCACGATGTACTAGTCGAGTAGGATTGAGACCGCACGACTATTTTGTGGAAAAGATTGTGCAGCTATTGTGATGTGAAACATAATAGGAATTGCAGAAAATCAATAAAAATTTGTTAAGCTGGCTAATTTTAAAGTTAATGTTTCACCAGACTAGATTCTAGGATTTCTTAGATGTTGACGTGCTTTGGCATGCGGTTACAAACTAGATTATCAGGGCAATTTAAAATAACAACAAATTATAGTAAAGCTAAATGCAAAATAGCAGAAATCCACAGGTTAACAATTATAAAGTTCACCTTGAGTTCCCCTCACTCTCACTCTTGAGGGTTGTTTTAGCGGAAGAACAATATCAGCAAACCTAATGATGCCACTAAGAGACAGAAGACGCCTACGATATTTCCCAACGAAAAGTTAGCCGGAGGGGAAGAAGTCGATGGATGTTCAATAACTCACCACTGTCCGGAGGTTTGGTGCTCGTTGATGGCAGACGTTAAAGTGAAGAGAATATGGTCGACGTAGTCGTCGATCTCCAAGTAAGGTTGAAGAAGGGAGTCCGGAGAATATATACTCGTCCTTGAAGATCATACATGAATCCGTGGTCTCTTTCAGGATCGGCCATTCATGGGGGAAGTAGACCAAGTAGTAGCGTATCTTCTTCCTTGGATGATAGGCGAAGCAAGGGAGAAGAGAGATAATGGAGGGAAAAGAGGCTTGGGAATTTCGGCCAAGGCTAGGAGAGGCCCTGTGATGTGAAACAAACAAGATGCAAAGGAAATTGCTATTAGGAAATTAAGAACATAGAAGAACTTTGCGTTGTCAAAGATAAACTCATTACATGCTCAAGTTGGATTTAAGAATTTTAGCAAAGAAATTAAATAATAGCAAGTAGTAACATTTAGAGATTACAAGTCTTGCAAATTACCATCCAAAATTAAAGTAAATGTAATGGCGTCTTTAACAAAACCCAATGTTTAAAATTTAGAACTTCACCTAGAGATCCCTTACTCAAATCATGATGGTGGGGTTTAGCGGAAGAATGTTGCAAACAAACTTAGGGGTGCCACTAGGAGACACGTGCCGCGTAAGATACTAGTCGTTGGAGAAGTAACCGGAGTAGGAGGAGTGGGTTGATGGTTGATGATGTACCAACGACCCGGGAGGATGTGTTCTTCCTTGATCGTCTTCAACGAATCCGTGAACAACGTCCGGATCGGCCATTCATGCTTGTCTAGATGTGGGAGAGAAGGTAAGTGTAAGGAGGGAGAGGAGAGGTAGGGAAATTTCAGCAAATCTGAAATTAGCTCAAATTTTGGGGTAATTTGGAGGGAAGAGGAATTAATTTTGACTTGCCAAATTAATTCCAAAGGGGAGGGGGAAGGGGCGGCTATGGGAGGTGATTGGGGCTGATTTGGAGGGCTTAGGGTTTAATTTGGGAGAGGAAAAACAAAGGGGAGGGGGGCCGGCCATGTAGGAGGTGGAGAGAGGGGATTTGGTTTTAAGTAGGTGGGCCCCAAGGAGTAATTAGAGATTAAAATCAAATCTGATGTTAATCTCAGATTTAAGTAAATAGGGATATTTCCTAATTTAAGTTTTAGGATTAGGAAAGTATTTGAAATTAGAATTTGAATTCAAAATTCTAATTAAATACCTTTCCTAATTGATGGAATTTATTTTAGGAAAGTAAGTAAAGGCCCTAAATAATTGATTTCAGATTTTGGCCATGGATCATGGGGGCCGGCGGGTTGGCTAGGGAGAGGCGGCGGCTTGGGGGAGGGCCGGCGGTGGAGCCGGCGGCTGGGGGTGGAGCGGGTGGACGGCGGTAGGGAGGGGCGGCGGCTTGTTGTTGTGGGAGGGATGAGGAGGAGGTGGCCGGCGGTTTGGAGCCCAAAGGTGCCGCCGGTTTTGGGTAAAGAGGGGAGAACTTGGCCTCAATGTAATCTCACTCCAAATCTCACAAAGAGCTCTTGAACAAGGATTTTAGAACTCACAAAGAGATCTCTCTCCTCTCATGAACTCACTAAGAGATCAAATCTAGTGGAGCAAATTTTCATTCAATCAATCAATAATAATACAATGCATGGAGACCTTAATATATAGGTCTCAAAACTAGAAAATAAAATAAACGACAACTATGCCCTCGGGGCTACAATAGAGACTCAATACCCTAAGGGTAGAACTGGAAAACTGAAAATACATAAATAAGCAACATGCAAAAATACATCAAAAATAAAGACTACAAATCGTGGCCGTCGATCTACGTCTCCGTCGATGGTACACGTGGCGAAATCTTGGATTGATGTCCTCATCACCCTGTTAATTTCAATTTAGGGTTAAGTAAGGGAGAGGGAATAAATCAAAAATTTTGAAATGTAATTTCAGATTTTAGAATAGGGAAGGAGGGAAATAATTTGAATTTGAATCTCCTTTAATTGGAGAGAAGATGGGGTGGCATACTTAAATGGGAAGGGGTTAAATTGAGAGCATTAATAGGGAGCAATAATTAAAAGAGAGGGGTGAGAGGGGGCTGGCCGAGAGGGGGCTGGGGAGGTTGTCCACATTCATTGAATGTGTCTAGATGCAATGTATGTGGGATTTAGAAATAAATCACAATTAATTTCAGATTGGGAGTGATTTATGGGGGCTTCCTAAAATAGATTTATTAATTAGGAAAATTTTTGAATTTCAAATATTATTTAAATTCAAATTATGAGACTTTCCAAATTAATAATAGGGTAAATTAGGAAGGTGTTTAAGAGACAATTTGAATTTGAAATCAAGGCTTGTGGAAAAGGAGGGGCCGGCGGCTTGAGGTGGATAAAGGAGGGAGGCCGGCGGTTGGGGCTTGGGGATGGCTTGGCCGGCGGGTGTGGGGGAAAAAGGGGAAGGTTGGCCGGTGGTTGGGGATGGGGAAGGGTGGATAGCCGGCGATATAGGGAGTAGGAGAAGGGAAATAAGAAATCGAACAGATACGAACCGTGAGCTTGGCCTCTACCGACAGCTGACGAATGTTGCTTGGCCCTCGCCTAAGGTTCTCTCTTCTCTCAATAGCTCACAACAAAGAAAAGGGAACAAGTGCTAAAATTTCATTAATTAATCATCATCTCATACAATAGGGAGGGCCATCATATATAGGCCTCAAATAAAAGAAAAACACAAAGACTCAAATGCCCTCGGGGCTACAACATAAACTAATCCCACTAAAGGGTACAATGATAAAACAGAACATAAATAAAATAAAATACGTAAATGCATCATAAATAAAGACTCTGAATCGAGTCGTCGATCTATGATTCCTTTGATGATAGACGCATCGAAATCTCCTGTTGATGTCCTCATCATATTGTGCATGTGTGACTGAGACCGTGGGGTCGAGATGAGACCAGAGGAGTGCATGCGTGGCTGAGGCAATGGCCCAGCCAAGCAAGATGATGTAGTGCATGCATCTGAGACACTATTGATTGTTAGGATAGGATTTATTGTATGTGAGCAACTAGGATAGTTATTTGATTAGCCAGTGATTTGCTTACTAATAGGGTGTGATCAGCCAGCCCACGAGTATCCATATTGTCTAATTATAGTAGTAAATCTCCTAAACTACGTTCTTAGAGATTGCTTTAGGCTATATAAGAATTTCTTTAATTTACAAACTTTACTTTTGTTGTCAATGGCCTTGAATTAAGGAAAGAATTGAATGTAAAAATTCTCTCCCATTGTCAATTCAAAGGACTTAGATTTGGGTTTAAAGATTTGGGTTTAAAAATGGGCTTGTACATAGAGAACAAATTATTTACAAAATGACAAGTGACAAGTCTTATATTTGACTTTCATTAAGAAGATCCAAATAGTTATAGGGTGGTCATCTATAAAGAATATAAACCATCTAGCCCCAAAGATATTAGTCACATGAATAGATCCCAAAATGATAGAGAAAAATGAAGAATTTATAGGAATAACTAGGATAAGTGTTCCTGGTGTGTTTTAATAATTGACCAGTTTCACTGAAATAACTCAAGATTTTTATTATTGAAAGGGATGAATAATTTTTTGAGATAAAACTAGGATGATCAAGGCGGAGGTGTCATAACATGATTGCACTCTTTAGGGAAAGAAACTTCTTAAGCATGTTTTATTTATAATGTAGGATTTTCTTTAGTATTCAAAAGATATAATTTAGCATTTTCCTTAGAATTGACAATCATCCTCCCTGAGATCGCATCCTGGAATTCACAATAAGTAGGAAAAAAATTAATAACACAAGTCATATCCTTTGTAAATTTGCTAATAATCTTTAAACCCTAATAAAATCGAGTTTATGGATATGCTTGAAGCCTTCTGGCATTGGTAGACGAGGTCCACTGGTGAACCCAATATGATAAACCCATGGGATCTTGATAGAGTTTTCTTTCATCCTCATAATCATTCCCCCACTTAATCATATTCAAGCTTAAATAATTGCCCTTAATTGACATTCTTAATCGAAAGGTCCTTTTTATATACAGAAAGAATAACTAATTATGGGGGTTTGCTCCCATAGGAAGTCACAAACTTATATCGAAATAAACCCTAGGCATTTGGGGAAAACTCTAGTTAAATTAATCTCTCTTGAAATCACAAATAAAATATGAAGTGCTAAATAATTTTTTCAAGTTCAACGACCCTTTTAGGATCTCATAACAATAAAGATCTTTATAGTAGGTCAAAATTTAGTAGTTTGATAATTTACTTTAATTTGATTTGCAAAATTAGGTTGTCTCCTTGTAAAGGGAAATGCTTTAAGCCTAAGACGCATATACCTTGTATGTCGAATGCCTCCATTGATTGCCCTGCCCTGGAAAAAATTGGCCTACCTCGTCAAGAAGCAAGCCTTGGAGAAAGTTCAAGCCATTTTTAAAAACACTGTTTCTTAGACGCCTTAATTTGGTGATATTATATGTTGTAATAAACAACTTTCAAGAAATTTATTGGTCATCAGCATTTGATTGTAAAATCTCATGGAATTTTTGCATACGTCTAAAAGGCATTTTTCTCTCTTTTTCTCAATCAGAAAGCTGGCCAAGGTTGACCACAAACAAGGATAAATCAAAAGGTCCATTTTTAATAAAACTGAGAACAAAGCTCAATCGCACATTCCATATAAAATTAAAGGAATGATTTTCTATCTCTTATATATATATATATATACATATATATAAAGTTTATTTCTTTAGTTGCATCTAAACTTCTGTTTGTGTGAATTTCTTTAACTACTTTTTTTCTTATTCTTAGAAGCACTTTTCAGTTTTATGGATAGCTTGATTTTTTTTAAAATTCAGTCCCATTTTATTCAAAGGTCCTTGTAATTTTCTATTTAAGATCTTATTGAGTAGATTTAGGTTATAAATTCATAATTAGAGTAATATAAAGATTTTTGCGATAGTTGTTTTTTCTTTGACTAGTTTAAGACTCCTCTACATGCTCTTTGGGTACATGTAATTATTTAACTAGTAGGAAATAACAATAGAAGATCTGTGGGGTTCTACTGTGAGAGGTTGCCATCAGAGTTGATATTGGCACTATGCTGCAGAAAATGCTAAGAGGCGTCTCAAGAACAGAAAACTGGCTCTTGGTTGCCATGCTTTAAAGGGTATAGATAACATGATTTTTTTTATTGCTCCCCTTAAAACAATAAACATCTGCTGATCAACTTCAAAACACTGATCAAGCCATCAACGAGATATTATCGATGTATTAAGCATACAGTTGAAGTTAATTTTCCAGTTGACAGAGACGGATGAATAACTAAGA
Source organism: Dendrobium chrysotoxum (assembly GCA_019925795.1). Classification (NCBI taxonomy): domain Eukaryota; kingdom Viridiplantae; phylum Streptophyta; class Magnoliopsida; order Asparagales; family Orchidaceae; genus Dendrobium; species Dendrobium chrysotoxum. The sequence continues at coordinate 576,758 of JAGFBR010000760.1, read as the reverse complement.
TATTCCAAAGGTCAGCATAATTGAGTCAAAATAAAATGATACTAAATTAAAAGATATAAGGCAAATAGGGATATGGATTACCTCAACAAAAGTTTTAAGAATGATCTGATATGTTAATGGAGATGGCTCTGGCCCTGATGATTTCATCCTGCGAAAGATACCTTCAGCCTTACTGCATTGTCCAGCTCTTCCATATGCTTCCATTAAGGCTGTGTGAGATATTACACTTGGAGTATAGCCTTTCTTGTTCATATACTTAAGGACCCGCTCTGCCCGGTTGAAATCCCCAGTCTTTCCATAAGCTGTGATCAACATTAAAAAATCCATCTCACTGAATTCCCACCAATGTTGGCTCCTAAGCCATTCAAGAATCTGGAAAAGCAACAAAAGTTCAGAAAATCTAGTAAATCCATGTAAAGAACTTGTTTTATCACGTTGATGCAGCTTCCATCAGTCCAAAACCTTATTAGAAAAGATTTTTGGATATTATGTTAGCAAAGCTAATGCAGGAGAAACTTGAAAAAGTAAGAAAAAATGAAGAAGATGGAAAGATGAAATTATTAGAAAAATAATAAGATAAACAAGCCTCGTTTTTAAGAAGGAGATTACATCTCCATGAAGGAAGTCAAATCTCACACCTTATCGATGATCAAAATGCTGAAATAGAAGAAGTGAGGTCTCAACGTCCACAATAAATGCCATAAATTGTCTTGTATAACTTAGAATTTTCTTATTTATGGAAGAAAGAAATAACATGTTAAGATTTGCCTTAATAAAATTTTCAAGATAAGCATAAAATTCAAAATAAGTGATTTTACGATAAATTCAATATTATGGATAAGAATTGTTTAAAAGTTCGTTGCAAATTCTATTTTTTGAATTCCAACCTCCTTAAGCTCCTGCAAGAAGGAGATGAAAGAGAGGGAAGAAGAGTTTGCATGTGTTTGAGACCTACAGCCAACTGTTCTCAAGAAAAAGAAGAAAGGAGAGAACAAATAAGATTAGGCATTTTTAAGAAGAGTCTAGGTGGAGATCTTCTTGTATAATTTAGATCTCTTTATCTTTTATTTCTCTTGTTTCATTATTGCAATTTATACAACATATTCGAATGTTTTCAGATTTAATTGGGTTCAAAGATTAGGGCACTTTTTGGTGAGATTGGTCTACTTGGCTTGGGGAGCAGTGTTTTTTTGTGCCCAATTCTATTTGTGTATTTGTGTGGCTCTTCTTGATAGTGAATTGGATCCTCTTTCCTCTCTTATAGCAGTTTGTTTAGGTCGAACTACATAAATCTTTGTGAATTCATTTAGCATTTCCTCTCTTTATTATTACTTTGTGTTCATCATATATATGCTTAGTAGAGCTTCCACATATAAGGTAGATTTTTTCTAACATTATAAACCACTAATAAACTGCTAAAATTTTGCTAATAAAATGCTAAATATTTACTAATATACCTAATTAAACTTGACAAAATAATGAACTCTAAGATACATAAAAGCGCTCAAATATCAATGAAAAAATAAAATATAAAATTTATGCCTACATAAAGGTGAAAACAATTGAGTTCAACAAATTCAATCAATGCAACAATGCCATCAAAAGCAAGTTATAAGGAGGTTCATCAAATTGGCAATAATTATACTTTGTTAATAAACAATTAGATGGACATCCATGTTATTGAAGATGTTTTTATTCATACAGATTAAGAAACCTCACGACAATCAGAGATCCTTCTTCTCTACTTGGCCCATCCCTGAAAGGATTCTTCTCTGCTTCCAAATTTATCGAGTCGGACAATGTGCAATTTTCCATCGAATAAGATCATGACCAATGTATCGGGTTACAACTAAGTTTTTTATGCATTTCAAGAGTGACACAAAAACTACTTTAGGATTATGTGAAATACAAAGAGGGGTTATATAAAATGATAGGTTTCTTTGAGGTTTGATTTTTCTTCTATTTTCTAATAATTGGGTAGCAGTTCCGCATATTCACATTTGTCCAAATTTGCACCACAAAAACGAGATTATGCTAATATCCATTTAAAATACGACAAGCTTGCCAACATTAAATTAGCAAATGTGTCCTTGAAAAGTAGGTTCCAATGTAGGTTGGGATATGGCCAACATGATTATATGATTTCATCAATCTCTTCGAGTTTGGATACAGTTCCATAGGTTGCATGGTCCTAGAGAGATTGCATGGAATGGTACAGTCATGGTTCCAAATAAATTTCTAACAATGCACAAAACACAACATGCAGGAAATACATCACAGAAAACTGCTAATATTGGCCGCTAGAAAAGCAACTGGCTAGTATAGAAAGTTAAAGCTTAAATTCGTGGATTACATAGCAAACTGACAGGAAAGAAAAAAAAGAGAGTGAAGCATAGCTCTTAGCTAACCCTATAGGGAGAACTTTGATATATTCAGTAAAATATACAAGAAAACCAACATTTCTTCAATACTAACAAAGAATTTGCAGAAACAAAAGGCTGTGCTCAATCTATACCTCACCAACAATGCCCCATTTCTTCAACTGCTTAAATCTCACAAGGGTTCCAAGAACAAGATCTCTAGGAAGTGCCTGTGCTTTGGTCCTTTGCACCCTAAGAATTGGCACGGCACATCCCTGCTCTTCAATCTCCCTCATCATTCTCCTCCAATTCTTCTGCTCCATTTCATCAGCAGCATCCTTAAAAACCTCTTCTTTCTTTCTCCTTTGCATGAACTTTCTCGGAGCCAGCATGCCACGAGCGACTACCTCCAAACTTCCATTGGTTTTCACGCTCTGTAGGCATGGCTTCCGGTAAACTTTTGCTTTGCTGAACACAAATCGAAAAATTCATCAAAGAAAACACATGCAAATCTGATAATTTCTTAAGCTTGATATTAACGATCAAATATAAACAAAGCCTTAATTTAACTCTTTTGCTACTCAAAACCTAACATATATTGGAGTTCTCCGCGAAATGCAAATACAAGAAGATAGAGAAGATCCAGTAAAGTAGCAAATGAAAAGCTAAGATTAAGAAGCTCACCAAAGATTGGAAGAGAACGAGAGCAATGACTGAGAGGCGACTACTTCCATGGGCTTGAGAAACGGTGGGGATTCGGTGGCGAGAGAGCGAGGAGGGGAGCCTTATCCTAAACCCTCCCGTCCTTAAACCCAAAAATCTAAATAATAAACGATGCTTTATTTAGGCCCAATTTGTTTCTCCATTTTTTTGACTTTTTCGTTTAGAAATGAAGAAATTTTTTTGGGTCATGTTTCTTTGTGATATTTTTGTAGAAATAATTTTTAGATAATTGTATTTTTGTACTGTTTTAGGCTAGTTTGATTGGACGTTTTTGGTGCTTATTCTTTTTTAAAATGGTAAAATTTATTTTTCTTTACTGTTTGGTTCGTCAAATCTCGTTCCCAATAACATCATTCTTTCCATTTTTCTGCTGTTTTGAAAAAGCTTTTTATATATGCTTCTCCGTTAGAAAACTTCTTTCTCTGAACCGAAGTTTCTTAAAACTACCTTTTACAAAAGTACCAAATAACCAAACGAAGCTTAAAAAGCTTTAGGATATCTCCTTCTCTGTTTGAAAACTCCATTTCCTCAAACAATAATTTTAAAACTACCTTTTAGAAAAGGAGCAGGATAACCAAATGAAGCCTTAGGGTGGGCAGCTTTTTCTAATAAATTTTTTACTATAATTTTTATTTTTATTTTTAAAATTTATATTAAAATTTTTATTTTTTTCCTTACAACAATTTTATAGCCATTATTACAAGAAGTTACAGCCATCTTAAATAGGCTCTTAATGTTATCTCTTTAACTTACCACTCTTATTAAATTCAAAATAGTTTAAATGAATGTCAAATTGAATTTTTATTTTATTTTAATTCTGATATATTTAAAATAAATAATAGTTATTATTTAAAAAATAATTTTATTATTTAAATAAGATTATATTGAACAATAATATAATATTAAAAAAATATTCTTATTGCTTACCCTACTTAATAATATTATATTTTCCCAAAAAAAACATATTAATATTATGTAATTTACTTTTATTGAACTTGGTAAACATTATCTATAATTTACCAATTATTTATTGATATTGAGGGAATTTTACCATAATTCAACACTAATTTTAAAATGTGATAATGATGGGGGTGTTTATGTGATGATATTTGAGTATATTAAAAATTATAAGGGTATTTATGTGATGATATTTGAGTATATTAAAAATTATTACTATAATGATAAAATTCATAAGGAATATATTTTCTTTTTTTACATATAGGGAAAATTCTCATGACACCTTTTTAGCCAATTTATTTTTATTTATAATATTCAAGAAATGACAATAACTTGATTCTAGCAATTATAATGTGATTATAACTTTCGCTGAATTAACTAATTGACTATCAACCTATTACAAGTTGTTGGGGATATGAAAGTAAACCACGCAACAAACACTAAACAAGAAATAGAAAGCAACGAAAATAAGACGAACCAGGATTTAACGTAAAAAAACTTGAAATCGGGAAAACTCCATGGAGCCACACCACACCAAGAAATCCACTATGAAAATTGGGAGAAATTTATGCAGATCTCTATTCTCTATCGCTCTCTCCTTGTTTCTCTTCACCCTTACACTATTCTCACATATAAAATAAAAGAGAAAGTCTAATAAATATACCACGGGATGCCACCCTTTTAGAAAAACGAGAAAGAAAGCTGTTCAATCCACCTCGAAGTGTTGCAAAGCTAGTATGTAGCGCTACGATGCTCAAACCTTTGTCATAGGTCCATTGGACTATGCTGCAGTGCCGAATTTAGAGCATTGCAGCACTAAGCTCTATGTCGTTTATCCTAGCAAACTTTGTAGCACATGAGTGTTCACGAATATAGTGTTGGGTGCTTAGGTATGCAACATTGGGCGCTCAGGTACACATCGCTTGGGCGTTGTAAAAAAAAATTTCGACATGATTTCTCTTTTGGAGTTTTGCTTGGTGGCAATTTCCCACCGCCTTTCTCATCTTCAATGTTTCACTTGCCTCCAATCTCCATGTCTCCTTTCACCAATATGTTTTAGCTAAAGGGCCCTAGCCCTTTTTCTTTGCGGTGCTTATATGGATGCTTTAGAATTTCCTCATGTCCCCTCTACATCCTCTTCCTCCTCTCTGAGCTAGATAGTGGTTGATCTCCTAAAGGCCTTCTAACGTCTCATGTTCTTAGTTTCTCCAACATCTCATTAAATTACATCCCATATCTAGAAGGGAAAGTTTGTTTCTCAGATGATGAGATAAACAAAGGTGCAAAGCTATGAAATCTTGCTCTCGTGGGCTATATGATTGGTTGATTTCCTTTCTATAGCAACCTTATTCAAGCTGTTCATTAGAATTTATGAGGTGCTTTCGAGCTTCATTCTCTTGTAAATGATTTTTTTTTCCTTTTCAAGTTTTCTTGTTGAGAAAACTATGGCAAGGTTAAAAATGGAAGTCCATGGGTCATCAATAAGAGACCCTTTATATTTAAAAAATTGACTCCATACATCAAACCTATTAAGGAGGGCTTTAAAGAAACATTGATATAGGTAATGTGATGCCTCAGAATCTAATTTGGAAGAATTATTTTTTATCTTTTAATAAATAACAACCAAAGCTATCTAATATCATCTATCAGTAATAAATAGTAAAAATAGATTCTATAATTCATTTTCTCAAAAATCATGTACACTACTCAGGATCTACACAATCATCACATATCTATCCTATCTTAAGTAAAAAAAGAATAGTTAAAATAAAAAGAACCTGAACATGAAGGAATCCTGATCAGCCTCACACTCTTGATTTTTTGCCCTGACCTGAAATCTTTTAACCACATATAATAAGCTAAAAAACCTAGCTGGTTACTAAAACCTATAATTGAATTCAAAGTACAGTAAAAGAGTAATATGTTTGTCAACAGTTAAATCATAACTATAATATTCATATAATCATTGAATTAGTGTAGAAACAGTATAATTCACATACAATAATAATATAATATGTAAATAATAAAAACTATGATATGGAAGCTAATAAAGAACTAATCAGTACGAGGGTCAAATCTATAAAATAATCATCGTATCTGTAACTCCCATCAGTACATAAATTATATAAAGCATCAAATCAAAATATCGATAAAGACTATCGAAATCATATCAATGCAATAAAATCATATAAGAGTGTACCCAAACTATCCATGTATTCTATATCACATGCTCAAGATATCTCATACTTAGTATCAGCATACTAAATCAATAGTATTTATATCTAAATCGGTAATAATAATAATCCAGTGCTAGGAGCAGTAGAATAATATAATAATAATAAACCTGTATAGTAACAATAAATTCATATAATAATAAGAACAATGCCTCAAGAACTTGCATTTCAGTAGTCACACTAAATAAGAAGTCATGGCAATCATAGTGTTTTTCAGTATTGTATCAATATTAGTAAACCATTAGCTCAGTAAACATAGTTGTTACTCTTTGCCCGTCGGTACAGTGATCATCTTTTTATAACTCTCAATCAGTATCACGTGAATCAGTAGAGAATAACATTAAATCATAATATTTAAAAGAAAGCCTGTCGGCCCACCATCTTATACAAGTTAATCAGTTTTCAACTAACGGGTCAACCAATCTTTACTTATCTTTACACATATATTATTATCGCAATACTATAACAGTAATCTCAATCACATATCTACATTTATTTTCAATGCATTATAACAAATAAAATATAATTGAGCTTAATTTAGAAATATCAAAATGTCATAACGGTAAATAATAAAAATCATACTAAGTAAAATTTTATATATTTTTAGAATTTAACCAAATTATCAAATATTGTATAAAATAATATTCTGAAGTTTTAGTTAAACTAAATCACTATTTTTAGATATCAAAATAAATTTTTGAGTGGATAAAAAATTGTTTTATTTTCAAAATCACCCGGTGAAAATCTCAAATAAATAGTCAAAATATTCATAATCTCAATCTTTATAACATATAAAAAGTTATATACTGAAAGTTTTATCAATACAAAATTATTTTTATTTTTCGGTAACGAAAATACAAATTTGATTAGAAACATATAAAAAATACAAAATCTTTGAAATTAGAAATAAGATAAAGGTTCCTTACAGCGAGACGAGAAAATCTCCCAACAACGTTGATGGACGAAAATTGCTCTATGACCTTCAAATCTGAATTTTCTTTTTCTCTCTCATCTATTTTCTCTCTAAATATCCCTCACATCCTCTCTGGCTTGAGAAATGGAAAAAAGGAAAAGCTAAAATGACTTTTAAAGAAATTAGTTTAGTGGTATTAGATATTTAGGATTTAAATAATAATATAAATATAAAATTTAATCGATTTCCATTATAAATTTTATAAAAAAAATTTTGGGACTTAAAAATTATAGAAAAATATTCATAAAATAAATTATTTTATTTAAAAAATATTGGTGAAATCGGTTTGTAAAACGGACACCTATCGGTCATGAAATCCTCACTTGTATCGATAGGTGCCAATTTCTTAATGATATTTACTAGCGTCAAAAAATTACGAAAAAAATTATGTAATTAAAATACTACAATAGCAATGTTATGATGAAGACAGTTTGAAATTTGAACTTATATTGACTCCAAGAAAAAAGTGATAGAGTCAAAATACGAGCTTTTTATAGGTAAAATGCATAACTTGCCATTGTGTTGTTAATCTGAAATTGAGATTTGAAAGTAGTTAGCAAAATTGACATTCCTCTTGATGTTGATCTTCTGATTGCTTCTTGGTATAGATTGACTTTTGTTAGGATTATTGTGTATATCTCTACATTTTTTTTTGCTAGATCAGATCAAATTATGTATTATGGGAACAGATTTTGTGCAATGTATTCTTTATGAATGGAAACCTTCCCCATGTTAATTATGTAATGCCTTTACTTATGAAGCCTCAAGTTATTAAAATTCTCCTGATTTTCAATTAGTTACTAAGTTTAATTTTGTCATGGCAAAAGTAGAAGCCGAAGTAGAGGTGAACTACTTAGAGGGAATAGTCATTATAAAGCCATGTCCATTTCTCTTTTGGCGATATGAATGAAATAAAAAGTTTATGAATTTCTGTAATCTAATAATTTTAGATATCTCTATGTTTTGATTATTGAAGAAATAAGAATAATTCTTCAAATTAGATCTTAGGATGAGTCACCTCTGATCACTATGGTTTAAAACAATCCCTAAGGCAATGGTTTGCTATATTTTCTACTCATTTGCTGAATTTTGGTATTCAAACCAATGCTGTTGATCTATTGTTCGCTTGAGTAGATCTAAAATGGAATATATGGAGTGTAATTTTAATAATAATAGACCTAGTGAGGGGATTGTGACTTTGGGCGATCAAATCATCAATAAGAGTACACATTTTTAGATATCTTGGATATATTGTTTAGAGTGATGGTGAAATAGATGGGGATATTATCAGCAGAATCCAAGTTGGATGGTTGAAGTGGAGGAATGCATCGGGCTTATTGTGTGATAGAAAAGTACCCCTCAAACTTAAGAGAAAATTCTATAAGATAGTGGTGAGACCTGTAATGCTTTATGGTGTCGAATGTTGGCCATTAAAAGAGAAGCATAATTCTAAGTTAAGTGCTGCAGAGATGAGGATGCTCAGGTGGATGAGTGGCTTTACCCTTAGAGATAGGATACGAAATGAGCATATTCGTGCAAAGGTTGGAGTAGCTCTAGTGGAAGATAAGATTAGAGAGAGTCGCCTTAGATGATTTTTTCACATAAAACGACGACCTCCCGATGACCCGGTTAGAAAAGTAGAGGTCTTAGATTTGACTTATGTTAAGAAAGGTAGAGGTAGACCTAAAAAGACTTGGTTAGAAAATATTAGAAATGATCTTTCTTTATTAGATTTAAACGAGAATTTGACTTTTAACAGGACACAATGGAGAAAAAAGATTCATGTAGCCGACCCCACGTAGTGGGATAAAGGCTTGATGTTGTTGTTGTAAACCAGCATTGCTGATCCTTCCCTACTAATTTATCAAAATGGTACCACTGCTCTTTATATTTTGATATATGTTGATGACATTTTGTTAACTACTAATGATGAACAACTCATTCAACATTTGCTCACGGGTTTTCACAAGCATTTTCAGTTAAGAATTTAGGATATATTCATCACTTCCTTGGCATTCATGTTCTACCAACGTCAAATGGTTTATACTTAAACCAAGCAAGCTATGCTACAACAAAACTTTATAGGGATGGTATGCAAGACTGCAAACCACTTGCTACCCCAATGGCAACCAAAATTTCTGCTTCAATGAACAACACTATTCCGTATGCCAATCTAGAATTTTATAAATATATTGTAGGATCATTACAATATTTGAATATCACCATGCCTGATATTTCTTATACAGTTAATAAGCTTTGTCAGTATATGCACCATCCCTTAAATGCTCATTTTTATCTACTCAAACGCCTTCTTCGTTATATCAAAGTAATGCTATCTTTGGGACTATCGATTTAGCCTAGTCCACTTAAACTTCTTGCATTTTCAGATTCTGATTGGGCATGAAATACTATTGATCATAAATGAACAATAGGATGTTGTGCCTATCTTAGAAATAATTTGATCTTTTGACAAGTTAAGAAACAAAAGACTGTAGCTCGCTCCTCCACCAAAGCCGAATATCATTCCTGAGCTATAACTGCGGCTGATTTACTATGGCTGAGATAGTTTATTGTTGAGTTTTACATCTCTCTTGCCACTTCCATGCACTGAATTGTTCTGTGATAATATTTTAGCCATTGCTCTTGCTAATAATTCTATTTTTCATGCTCACACAAAGCACATAGAGATCAACTTTCACTTTATTCATGATTGTGTTAAGAATAACTCCATTTCTATTCATCACGTAAACACCGTCGATCAAATAGTTGATATATTTGCCAAACCTTTACCAATCAAACAATTTCAAGAGCTTCAACACAAGGTAACACTCATTGAGAGGAGTGTGATAAGCAGAAGTGATAAGGTGTTGTATTTTCCCTGCTACAGCCGCCCATTGCCTACCTTCTGCAGCCACTACTTCTGCTTTTCCATTAACCTTTTTCAGGCTAAATCAGCACCCTTAATTTATAATTAATCCGGATCTTACCATTCATTTACTTAGTCTACTTATATATATTCTGTAAAGACAGCTTTTGCCCTATGGAAGAAATATGATCTCACCTGCGATGTTAATTTCTTCTCGGTTTTACTTCTGTATTCCTTTAGTGTTTCTGCAGTAAGCTGCTCCAGGTTCTCAGGGCCATGGATCGGGTCTTTTAACAGGAGATAGAGGAAGGGATGAAGAGAAGAAAAGGCCGAGGGCAGGAGAAGAGTAGTATAGGCGAAGATATATATTAGTGCAGACATTTGCTTACGTGATACCCTTCTTAAAAACCAAGAGGAAATGAATTCTTCTTTAAGGTTTCTGCTTACCAAAGACATGATCAAAGCGGTTCTCATGGCCAGTCTCATATATATATATAAATTTATATCACGATCAAGATGTCAATATACGCTGACACAATTTTTTTCATTATCCGAATATTATATGAAATCGTCTGGATATATAATTTATATAGTAATATGAAATTAATGTGTAGGGGAAGACAGTTATAATGTTATTTTTTGCTCCGCGTGTTAGTCGTTTTTTAATATTTTATGATTTAAATTTGAATGTTTTAGAACGTATAGTTTTCTGACAGCTATCAACATTAATGAAAAATAATTCATTTAAATATATTAATTTACATTCCTATAAATAATTAAAATCTTTTTTTTAATATTAAAAGCTTTCTTACATCCTTATCAAACATTCTAAGCAAAAAACTTTTCCTTTAGGGTGGTTCAAAAATTAATCTTTTTTTATTTTTATTTTTTTTGTAAGATGATCGCAAGTGTTAACTTTTGAAGATTAGCATTATTCTCAAGCCTCTTAATAATGGCAAAATCATACATATAAGAATGATAAAAGTTGAATGTACCATATTTACCAAATAAGATGTTTCTTTTTTCATTAATGTCTAGATATCACATTTCATCTTCGCTTCTTTTACTATCCTTATATACTAGGAGTAAAATGTCATTTTTTCTCTGTAGTTGACTTTTTCATGTATTTTATTTTTGGGTACTACGCTTGTCTTAGAATAATACCCAAATTGTCACAATTATAGCACTTAATTTGAGATTTATCATGCCTCGAGTTTGAACATTCTCTATCATGTTCTCTGATTAAGTTTTCTCCTCTTTTATAGTTATTATTATTATTGTTGTGAAATCATTTCCTCATTTGTTAGCAAGACCTCACTCTTATCCATAACCTCTTCTACATTGGCTTCTATTATTGTAATTGAAGCTTTTCTCTTTCTTGGTATGTTGGAGATCCATTTTAAGGAGTTATTATGTAATCCCTTCATTCATTTTCTTTCTTTCTTCATGGGCTTGCAATGAACATAAGATTTGCTCTATAGTCACATTATAGATCTTTGATTTCTTTGATGATGATTGTGATTTTTATCAAATCTCAATTTTAACGATTGAAGAATTTTATCAATAATAGCTACTTTTTCTAACTTCTCATAATTTCTCTTTAGCTGATTAGAAATGGTAAGAAGTCTAGAATAAAAAATCAAAGACCAACTCGTCTTCTTTTATTGCAAAGTATCAAATTGACTTCTTAATGTTTGAAGTTGTACATTTTAACATTCACTATAGGAAAACAGCCCATTATTGTCAGAATTTTCGGCGGATAATATATGCCGGAAATAGCGGCGACAATACCTGCAGAATATCCGACGGTAATGGTGCGGCGGAATTTCCCGCGGATTTACTGTCGCTAACTTATCGGCGGATTTTACGTCAGAATTTTGCGGGAAAATTTTGATTTCCGACGCATCTTCCGCCGGAAATTACCGACGTAATTTACGCCGGCTTATTTAAAGTCGACGAAATATTACCGGCGTATCCGCCGGTAATATTACCGATGGATAATCCGTCGGAAAAACCACTGGTAAAGGCCCTATTTCGTGCCATCCGTGCCTAGTTGCTCATTTCGTTGGCTTCTTCTCTCTCTGTTCGACGACGCTCGTCCTCCGATGGCGTTCCCTTGCTGTTCGATGACGTTCGTGTTCGGCTTCGCTCCTTCGACGATGACGTTCCCTTCGCTCCCTAGCCGACGTTCCCTCGCGTTCGAGTTCGCTCCTTCGACGACATTTGTTTCTCTTCGACTTCGCTCCTTCGACGACATTCGCTTGGTGTGAAGGTAACTTTCTCCCATTTGCTTTAGTCATGGATGTTCTCACTAGACATTTGCAAGAGATTGTACCCTGGTGTATGCTTAATTTTTGCTGATGATATTCTTCTTGTTGATAAAACTAGAGAGGGAGTTGAAGGAAAACTTGAATTATAGAGATCAACCTTAGAGTTTAAAGGTTTTCGTATGATATTCTTCTTGTTGATAAGACTAGAGAGGGAGTTGAAGGAAAACTTGAATTATAGAGATCAACCTTAGAGTTTAAAGGCTTTCGTTTGTGTAGATCTAAAATTGAAGAATCTTCTTGTTGATAATTTTAGTATTAATATATCTAGTGGGGGAATTGTGACTTTGGCTGGTCAAGTCTTTAATAAGAGTACACATTTTCGATATATTGGGTTTATTGTTCAGAGTGATGGTGAAATAGATAGGGATATTGTTAGTAGAATTCAAGTTGGATTGTTGAAGTGGAGGAATGCGTTGGGCTTATTGTGTGATAGAAAAGTCCCCCTCTAACTTAAGGGAAAATTCTATAAGATGGTGGTTAGACTTACAATGCTTTATGGTATAGAATATTGGCCATTAAAAGAGAAGCATAATATTAAGTTAAGTGTTACAGAGATAAGGATTCTCAGGTGGATGAGTGCTTTACTCTTAGAGACTAGATACGGAATGATCATATACGTGAAAAGGTTGGAGTAGTTCCAGTGGAAGATAAGATTAGAGAGAGTCGCCTTGGATGGTTTTGTCACATAAAACTGTAGCCTCTCGATGACCAGGTTAGCAAAGTAAGAAATTGGTGGTCGATACACTCGAAGCTATGTGCTGCAGTGAGAGTTTGCACGAAATGCTAAATGTCATCATAGACAGAGCCTTAGTCTAGTTTGGTTTAGTCACTTAATTAAAATAATGGCCTTCCGAGCAGGCTAAGAGTCATTATATTTTTCTTCAATAAATGTTATAATATTATCTAATATATCCAAATATATCCAGATTATATGTAGGGTATATTATGGATATTAAAACTCAAAGAAGTTGGATATATAATCGATTGGCGCAAGGACAAAAGACATTAACTGATGAGTTCATTAGAGGGGTAAATATTTTCATTCAGACAGCTTCTCAACTACCCACCTTCATCTTAGATGAAATGATTTGTTGCCCATGTTCTAAACCTAAAAATCAGGTGCACCTAAGCCCAGATGACATAAGAATACTAATATATATCTGTTACAGAAAGAGGTGCTGGGTAGAGAACCGACTCCTATTGAATTACATAGTCATACCCACAAGTGGCAGGAGGATAAGCAATGGGTTGACGAGCGTGTGAGGAAAGCCTTTGTAAGTATATAAGTTTAATTTTTGTGATGTTATGTATAAATTGTTTAAATTTTTATTAACTTTCATAGGAGGAGTATACACGAATTTGAGAGAGCCAGGCTGCAACAGGTGAAGGTTCTTCTGGTGGATCAACTGAATATTCTAACTATCACACTTGGTCGCAAGCGGTAGGAGGAATGCAACACGGCAAAGTATACGGTTCACAAGCCCATGCATATGAGGGGCAGATATCTGATGGCTCCAGTTTTTTAGCTAGTACCCAGGAGTTTTTATATAGCCAACAGATAGCTGCCCTTATATCCGAGCTAGAACAGGTAAGGAAAGCACAAGCTGATTGGCAGTAGCAATAGTTGGAGATGCAGCAGCAGATGCAAATGCAACAAGCTCAAATGTCAGAAGAAATACGAAAGATGAGGGAGCAGATGAGTAGTGGGAGGAGTACAACAGCTAAGGAGAAAATAGATTCAGAGTAGATGTTATTTATTTATTTTATAGATTTGGATATTTGTATTCATGTGTTTTGGATATGATTTATAATATACTCTTGTGGACATCTGCATCAGCTAAGGAGAATGTTGTTTTGGACATATTTTATAATATACTCTTGTGGATTCCTTTCTACTTTTGTTATTTATATTTATTGTGTATATGTTTATTTATTTGTTGTTTGCAGATATTTTATAATATAATTGAGGATGCTATTGATTAGAAGTAGCCCATGAATGTATACATTATTGTATCTTTTATTTGCAGGTTGTGAAAATTTGATTTTAAAGGAAAGTAGGTTTTTTTTTGTTTATGCTATAGATTTCTGGCGGATTTTCTACCAGAAATAGTGTCAGTAATGCGATAGGTCATACTTTCCGGCAGATTTTGCACCGAAAATTTCCGGCGGCTTGTCCGTTGGTAATGTTCGACGGTAAAAAAGAGTCATTTTTCTTGCGGCGTATTATCCACCGGTATTTCTGACGGACATTTCTGCCAAAAACACTGGCAGATAATACACCGGAATTCAGCGAAAGAAATGCCGTCATTTTTAAAAAAAAATTCGCTAGGATCACGCCGAAAAATTCGCCGGAAATATTTTCGGTGGATTAAGTCCATCGATAATTTTTTCCCGAAGCGTGAATTACCATCTGAGGGGTTTTCGTCGGAAATTCGTTGGAAATCTTCAATTTTTGGCAGATTTTCATTGTTACCGATGGATTTTATTCGCCGGTAACAATGAATTTTCCTGTAGTGATTCTCCTTTCCCTTTTATGAGGCTTGGAGCTTCTCCTATGCTTAATTGGCTGAATTAGTGCTTGAGATCTTTTCAAAACCATTATCATTTAAAGCTTGATAGATGAGTGAGAGAGTCTTAGTAGCTCTCTTTCTTAATTCTCTTAATCATTCTGTTCAGTTATGGATATAGCTAACTTATCGCCTAGATCATCATAGCATTTTTTCATAATCTCCCAAACATTGTGCGCTATAAGGAGTGTCTTCATGTTGATACTTCAATTATTATAATTGATTGTCTTAAGCGTAGGAACTTGAAAGAAAATCATATCAAAATTTGTCATCTCTCTAGAAAAAAAACCTTTTGGCTCTTATATTATTTTGTTAGAATGAAATTTTTTTTAGAACTAGGCAAGATTGAGGAGATAGGAGAAGATGAAAAAGGCTACTTAGACTAAGAATATAATAGAAGATGAAAAAGGCTATTTATTTATTTTTCTCACTTTACTTCATAAAATTAAAGACATTTCCACTATTAATGATATCTCTATTAGAATTATACCAACGAATCTCAATCAAATAGTTACAAATAATTCTTTAGAAAACACTACAGGAAATTTGCAGTTTACTGGCGGTAATTTGACCGCTGGAATTATCGACCGTTAAACAGGCAGTTGGACCACTGGTTTTTAATAATACACCACCGAAAATGCCGGTAGTAAACTGGCCGCCAGAACTACAGCCAATTTTTTCTTTAGGCGTCGATAATTACAGGCGGTTTGGCCGCCAATTTTAAGTGATTTTTTTAGCGGTCCAGACTGCCAGAAAACTGTTGGTAAATGCCCTAAAATTGGCCGCCCCAACCCTATCTCCTCATTTCTTCGCATTTAGGATTTTCGTCCAGAGGCTGCTCTCGCTCTCGCCTTCGACCTGCGTCCGCAGCACTCCGGCTGCCGACGCCCTCACTTCGGCCACCAACGCCCTCAATCTGGCCATCAACGCCCTCACTCCGCCCGCCGACTCCCTCACTCCGGCCTGTGAACACCCAAAAATGATCTCTGTGCATTTACTTTTTTTTTTCTTTAGCCATGGATGTTCTCAGTAATCTTGTTGTTGATAAGTCTAGAGAGGGAGTTGAAGGTAAACTTGAATTATGAAGATCAACCTTTGAATCTAAAGGTTGATTTTGAGAAAGCCTTAATCCCATATCATTTTATTTTAGTCATGGATGTTCTCAGTAGATATTTACAAGAGGTTATACCTTGATTTTTTTTTGCTTATGATAGTTTTCTTGTTGATAAGACTAGAGAGGGATTTGAAGGTAAACTTGAATTATGGATATCTACCTTAGATTATAAAGGTTCTCGCTTGAGTTGATTTAAAATATGAATATATGGAGTGTAATTTTAGTTGTAGTACACTTAGTGAGGGGATTGTGAATTTGGGCGATAAAGTCATTAATAAGAGTACACATTTTATATATATTGGATATCTTGTTCAGAGTGAAGGTGAAATAGATGGGGATATTATCAATAGAAATCAAGTTGGATGGTTGAAGTGGAGGAATGCATCAGGGTTGTTGTGTGATAGAAAAGTCTCCCTCTAACTTAAGGAAAAATTCTATATGATGGTGGTGAGACCTACAATGCTTTATTAAAAGAGAAGTATAATACTAAGTTAAGTTTTGCAGGGATAAGTCACCTTAGATGATTTTGGTCGCTTAAAACGACGGCCTTTCAATGACCGAGTTAGGAAAGTAGAGGTATAAGATTTTACTTACATTAAGAAAGATAGAGGTAGACCTAAGAAGACTTGGTTAAAAAATATCAAAAATGATATTTCTTTATTAGATTTAAATGATATTTAAAGCTATATCTTTTCTAATAATTCATTTCACAACTATGTAGGGAACAAACTTTTCCTTTAACATCCAAATGACTATCCAAGAAGAGAGATATTAGATATATAACAGATTATTACTAGGTCGAAGAGGATTGACAAATGAATTTATGCAGGGAGTTGAGACTTTTATTCAAGTTGTATCTCAACTACGTACCTTCATTTAAGATTGATAGAATATTTAAATGTCCATATTTGAAGCACAAAAATTAAGCATTCCTTAAGCTAGATGATGTAAAGATTGATTTATATCATAAGGGATTTATGCCAAACTACTGGATTTGGATCTCATATGGCGAGTATGAGCCACACAGAGATACTCATATCGTTCCATCCATAGCTTTTAAAATAGTTGATGAAGATCAAATGAGTAGATCGTATGAAAAATTTATTTTTGATATAACATGTCCTAATTTAAGGGCTAGTGTGGAAGAGCCACCAAACACAGAAATAAAAAAATTCTTTGAATTACTACATACTGCTAAAAAAATAATTTATGATGGTTGCAAAACTCATTCAGATGATTGGTAAAACTTTCAATTAGTTTAATAAATATATGTATATTATTTTAACTATATTTTTTATTTACAGAAAGAGTTTCTTGGTCGAAAGTCAATACCATTAGAGTTGCACATGAGGAATCACCAACATTAAGTTGATCATCAGTGGGTTGATGAGAAGGCAAAAAAGGCTCATATGAGTATAATTTTTTGAGTAATAAAATAAATAGAAATTTATTTTATAAATTTATTCTCACAGGATATATAATTTTGTATGAGTTCGATAAAGTCAACACTCTACTGATAAGGGATCATCTTCAGGATCAACCCAATATTCTGAGTATTACATGTGGTCAGATGTTATTGGAGAAAGGCAAAGGGGAAGGGTTTATGGCTTAGGTTCACAGGGATATACTTATGAGGGCAGTTTATTTATGTCAATATTTTATAATGTTAGTAGAGCTGAAGAAACTAGTAGCCAGAGGATTGCTGCTCTGATAAGAGAGGTAGATGAGATGAGAAAGATTCAAAATGAGATACAGGTGGAGCTTTAATCATATCGAGATGAAAATCAGAAGAAGAAATAGCAAGAGCCGACACCTGAATCATAAGTTAGCGAGGATACAGAGGATGATTAGTGTTGCTATTTATTTGAAGAACTTTTTGGTGTATTTTGAACATTTGCATTGTTGATTGTGTGGATTTCATATATTATGATTAGCATGGATTTCATATATTATGTTGATTGTGGAATATATGCATTATTCTTTATTTAAAAAACTATTTCTACTTATTGTGGATTGTGCAAATATATTTATTGTTTGTGTTTTGCTATTTCATATGAAATGTTCAGTTGATTTTGGACTCTATTTTTGTGGGTTGCGTATTATGGCTTGTTGCCCTTAAAGTTTATATTTTATATATATTTTAAATTCTGTGCAGATATTATAAAAATTGGTGTAAATAGAGCAGGGCTGTCAATTTTTTTTGCAAATGCTACAGGTTTCTGGCGGCTAACCAGCGGTTTAGCCACCAAAAACTTTGATACCGAATGGCTCATTTAGCGGCCAATTTTTTAGTGTAGCCATCGGTTATTACCGGTGGCTTGGCCGTCGGATATAACGACATTTTCAATGGTCGGTACACCGCCAGTAATTAACCGGCGGTTTGACTGTCGGAATTTACTGGCTGTTTCGCCATCAGAAAATCGCTGAAACTTTTAGCCGACGAAAATTGGCTATTAGAATTCCTTTCCTACGCAGTTTATTCTGGTGGTTTGTGAAACACCAGAAAATTTCAGAACCGCCGGAAAACTTACCTCAAACGTCGGAACATGCCGCCGGTAATTGACTATTTTCCTGTAGTGAATTTTTTTTATTTTCTATCATAAAAGTCATTAAATTATATTCTAAAATTTTTAAGAATTACTCTTGAATAAGTTTCTAGTATCTTCAAATTTTTTTCCTAGAATATGAGCTCTTTAGATAGCTAAATTTCAAATAATAATATGTTAAAACTAAGTTTAACTTCTAGTGTGTGTGTGTGTGTGTGTGTGTGAGAGAGAGAGAGAGAGAGAGAGAGAGAGAGAGAGAGAGAGAGAGAGAGAGAGAGAGAGAGAGAGAGGACACCCTTAACAAAATGAGAGAAGGATTTAAATGGAGATAACTTGCCTAGACATTTCAATTCCTGTTGATGCTAGGTTTCAGGATAAAGGTATTTATTTGGCTTCCAAAGGCCAATGTTGTTTTAGTTTTGAAAGAATAAATCATATTTTTCTTCATGGCCCGGTGGCTGCCAAGGTTTGGTTTGCTTTACATAATGGTCTGTACATTAATATTGGCTTTAATGTTATCAATGTCTTCTCTTATTTAAAAGGATGGGTCAAAACAATTCTAAAACTAATAAATTAATGGTGATTTCCTTAATTGATTTTTGGCTGTTGTGGGAGTAAAGAAATAATTATAAGCATATGGGTATTAAGATGTGCCATAAAAGAGTCATTAGCTCAATATTCAAGATTCAACAGCTCTATTTAACGAGTGTTTTATCTATTAAATATTTTAGAGGCAGGAAGGAATTAATGGCTTTCTTTTTTTAACATCACTTATGAGAATCCCACTAGTACTTTTCCTATCATACTTGTTAAGTGGACTAAATCAAGTTTGGGGGAGTTTAAGCTTTACATTTTCATGGGTCTGTATTTGATTCTTGATGTGGGTATGGTGGGCTTATTATGATCACAATGGCATTTTAAACTGGATTCTGTTCTTCTTCTTCTCTCCAGCTTGAATCTTTAGCTGCAAGTTTTTTTGGCCTTGTATAAGGGTTTAAAGGAATATTTCTCTCTAAATATTCAAACTTTATGGATTGAAACTGATATAAGGCTTTAGTTGCTATTATCAATAACAATAACTATGCGAACTTTAATACCTTTTATACAGTTTAGAAAGTTAAGGCTTTACTTTGCAAGTTTAGTTATAGGATTTCTTTTATCAATAACAATAACTGTTAATGTTTGTGCTGTGTAGCTGGCTAAGAATGGGTCCTGAAGCATTGATTTAATTTAATATTTTCTTGCTAATGTTCTTCAGTATCTCAAATGAAGTATCTTACTGGATGTTGTTGGTTTTCCTTATATTTATTAGTGTTTCTACCCCCCTAGTGCTCTCCTGTTGCCTTATTTGTTCATTGTCTGGGTTGTATTGTTGGGTTTTATCTTAATTGTTTGTTGTTATTTTCTCGTCTCTTAATTGTGTCTTGTTTCTTTGTTGGCCTTGTTGTTAATACCTGTTTTGGCATCGCGGGGGTGCTCTGTCTTTTTTTCCTAGGTTTTCTTTTTGCTGCTTATCTATTTATATTGTGGTGGACTATTTTGGAGGGCCGTCTGGGTTAGTTTTGGGAGCTCTGTTTGTGTTGGTTTTTCTTGGTTGTGGTCTCTGATTCTGAGTGTGTTGCAGCTGCTTCTGTTTGATTGGTCTGTTTCCTTGTGCTGATTAGGTTGTATTTAGTGGTGTGTTGATCTCCTTCCTCACTTTGTGGCTGGTTATATTGGTCCTATCTCCGTTGATGTGCTAGGATGGTTCAGGATATACTTTTTTTTTACGTTTCCTATAGTGTTCTTTGTTTTTGTTCCTTCTGGTTTCCTGTTTTTGCAGGTTCTTCTTTTGCTGGGATCTTTTCACTCATGTCTGTTCATTCAGTTATATATCTTGAAGATATCTATTTTTTTGGCGATAGCTTCTGGCCTCCCTTAGATGCTTTTTAGGTTTTTTTCTTCATTTTTGTAATTAGATGGGGATCATTGGCTCTCAGGGATTTGTTTTTCTTTTGGTTGTAGTTCTTTGGAGTAGTAGCAAGCATTTGATCCCTCTTAAAGTCTTGTAATTTTGCTTTATATTAACACATAAGCTCAATGGTGAATTTTCTCCCCAAAAAAGTTAAAGTCAAGGGGGCCGGGGGAGACAAAAAAATGTGATATTTTTAATTTTTAATATAGCATTATTATTTATTATTTATTAATATAAAAGCATAATTAAATTATGACTTTTATCATTTTAATCATCTTTTTATACTTCTAATTTTTTTATAAAAAAAAATTATATTAGAATATTATAATCAAAATCTTATTATGATATATTAGAAATTTTAGAATTTAGTTTAAAAGAAATATTTGATTGTATTGATATAAAGATATTATAAGTTGAAATAGATTATTTTTGTTATAATTATTATAAAAAGTCAATTACAAAATAGAATTGGATATTAGTATATAATATTGATAATGAAGTGATTATTAAACTTTTATTATGTTATAAGTTATAAATTTTTTTCATCTTATATATATTTTTAAAAATAATATTTATAAACAAAAAAATTTAAATTGTCAATATTGATCTTAAGTTTGAAAAAAAATTGAGATAATATTTGAAAAAAATAGTTTATGTCCTTACTATAAAGAAAATTTCTGGCCACTATTGAAATTAAATAAGTATAATTTTAAAAATAATTTAGAAATAATAAATCATTTAACTAGAATTTGTGATTAAAATGATTAATATTAGGATGTCGAGAGTTGGGCGTCAATGCCGTTTATCATTCATCAAAAGAGGAGATGAAAATACCTTCACTGTCAACGAGAAATGAAAATGTTTGATGAATGGGGTATTAAGTGTACGCGATTGATTTGGTGTTGTGGATAGGAAATAACAAATTTAGTTTTTATATTTTAAATAAGCAAAAAATTTAAATACAAGAAATTACATTTTAAAAATTCATAAAATATTTAAGATACGCGTGTCTCTAATTTGTTTCTAATATTATTTTAATCGGATACGTTTTTGACTTGTCCAACACATGTCAGAGAAGTGTCGGACATATGTCGTATTGGATACGTGTCAGACACTGCACGCCTTTTTAAGGAAAAGTATCGGTGCATCATGGCAATAGATATCGAAAATTGCATGAGAAAGAGTTGGGATGAGAAGAGTTGATAACGCAGGATTGGTAATATAGCATTTAATAAATAAATTAATAAAAGAAAAATGACGAAATATTGGGGGACGTTTGGGGCATATTTAATATGATAAAATTTTAGGAGGGCAAGCGCGGATGGAATGATATATTTCATACGTTTTAGGGCTAAAGTCTTCTCATTCTAGTAGTGGTGGAGACAAACTTTTCTAAGGAGGACATAAATTAAAATTTTTAAATATTTTTTTTATTTTTTGTTTTCATATTTGAGACTGTAATTTATTTTGATATAAAAATAAGTGTTATAAGAGGATGAATAAAAAACTAAATTTGTTTAATCATAAATTTTTATTTAAAAAATATTAATAATATATAAAAAAAGAAAATAATAAAATAGCGCACAGACCCCCTTAGCTCCGAGAAATTATTAGGAGCGGAGGCATGACGTAGCTCTACGTCCGGAGTCCAATAAAATCGCGACACTTGGTCTGTACACGTGGATATTAATTTCTATTTCGTTTTTTGTTCTTTTCTTGCCAGCCCGACCGATCCGACCCGACCCAAATTATTCATGTTTAAATTTAGGATTTTGAATTGGCGCTTTTTTTTTAAATGAAATATCGCAAAACTTTCATAATTTTTAAGATTCAGCTCAAAATACATTTTCATAGCGGTTGATAAAGAAGAAACGAGAAAAAGCCGATGAAGAAACTTTCTCATCTTTTTTACAAATATGTATTATAGAAACTTTAAAGCTTTCTCGGTGCCCTAGCTTCTCGGTGCAACTCGGTACCATTCGGTACCCCTCAGTACCGAGCATGGGTACTGAGCATGATACCGACTAGTACCGAGCGGTACCGAGCTTTGGTATTGAGCATGATACCGACTAGTACCGAGCGATACCGAGTTTTGGTACCGAGCGGTACTGAGCATTGATATTGAGCATGAAACCGACTAGTACCGAGCGATACCGAGTTTCGATATCGAGCTGTACTGAGTATTGGTACTGAGAGTTCTTTGGTATAAACATTGAATTATGATATTAAGGGAAAATTTATGTCTGGTACCGCTGTATACTAGTCATATTGATTCACATGTAAGAAATTTGATTAAGAAATACATAGTTATTTAGTATATCAGTCACATATTGATTCATGGTTGACCTCTTTTCAAGATGGAGTTTTCAATAATATGGTTTTGAATAACCCTTGAACCAAGGGCGAACATGCCCCATTTTTAATGTCTTTATATATAAAAGTTATATATTAATAAATTCCCATTATTTGATATTTCTAGTAAGAAAACTTCAATTTGTGCACGTCCAAATAATAAAACTGAGTAGTATTGAGCATTGGTACATAGCGATACTGAGCGGTACCGAGCAGTACCGAACATTGGTATCGAGCGGTACCGAGCATTGGTACGGAGCGCTACATCGCAGTACCGAGCATTGGTACCAAGCGCTACCGAGCGGTACCGAGCAGTACCGAGCATTGGTACCGAGCGACTCCGAGCAGTACCGAGCATTGGTACAGAGTAGTACCGAGCAGTACCGAGCATTGATGCCGAGCGGTACTGAGCATTGGTACTGAGAGTTCATCAGTATAAATATTGAATATCATTATGGAAAATATGTCTATTGATACACGCCAAAATTTCAATATCACAATCAATATAACAGATACACAACGGTGCATAGCAGACTTTATATATTATTAGTGGTGTTTTTTTCAATAGTCATACGCAATGGAAAAAAAACTTCAATAAAACAAAGCATCTTCATCTTTCTCCTAAGTGTATAGAAAAAAACCATTAATATACAAATAATACTTCAAAATTATATATTCCCTAAGTGTACAAAAAAAAAACTATTATTCCTTATTTTTTCATCGACTTCCTCCAAACCAATCTTCATTTTCATCGACTTCTTCTCCTCCGAACCAATCTTCATCTCATCGGCTTTTCCTTTATCCATACCAGTCTTCATCTTCATCAGCTTCTCCTCCTCCAAACAAATCTTCATCTTCATCGCCTTGACCTCCTTCAGACCAGTCTTTATCTTCATCTTCATCTTCATCGATTTACCTCGTTTTTCTTTCTTAGCATCTATGAAATATTTTTTGAGCTAAAATCCTAAAAAATATGATATTTTTACGGTATTTCATTTTAAAAAAGAGCGTCAATACTCAGCCCTAAAATTTGAACGGGATTTGTTCTGGGCCAAGGCTGACAAAAAAATTTAAATAAGAAATAGAAAAGAATATTCACCTATATAGTATATGTGTCACGATTTTATTGGAGTCGGAACACAAAGCTGAGTCCGGACTCTGCACCTACTAATTTCCCGCTCCTGGCTCCACCACTGAATAGAAATATATATGCCTGCGAACTGAGGAACTTAGAAGCCGGCCGTAAAGCAATATTCTCCCCCCAACCTTACATAAAATCTCAGCTTAATTATTAGCCATTGCAAACTCAAAGCATGACGCCCCTATGGATTGCCTTCATGTTCTTCCTCCTCTTCATTGTTCATCTAAGAAGAAGGGGAAGGGCGTTGAATCCTCACCGGAGAGTTCCTCCGGGGCCACCACCACTCCCCTTCATCGGCAACCTCCATGAGCTCCTCGGCGGCGACCTCCCCCACATCACCCTCCGCAACCTCTCACACAAGTACGGTCCGCTCATCCACCTCAAACTTGGCCAAGTCCCGACCATCATCGCCTCCTCGCCGGAAACTGCCGCGGAGATCCTTAAAACACAGGATGTCGTCTTCTGCAGCCGCCCGTTCTTCGCCACCACCGACCGCTTCTCCTACGGCGGCCTCGACATCGCCTTCTCCCCTTATAATGATCACTGGCGGCGAATCAGAAGGTTTGTCAACGCCGAGATCTTCAGCGCTGCGAGAGTACAGGTAATTACCATTTTTTAATTCAATTATTAATTAGTATTTCCATCCATGTGTCGCTAAAAAAATCAATCTTCTAATTACTTCAATAAGAATTTAGATAGCTAAAATATTCTGACTAAATTCTTCTATGTCAAAATATGAGTACTTCCTTTTTTCACGTATGATCACATGCCCCCATCCAATTATCTGATCTCATTTCATCTAATTATTATAAGCCAAATAGTTTTTTTTATTTAAAAATTTACGATAAAATATCCGTCTTCCATCTCTCATTACACAGGACTTCAAAGCCGTTCGTGAAGAAGAGGTCGGAGCTCTGCTGAAAACCATATCCATGGCTTCAGCGGGCGGCAATGACTTCAACTTGAGCACGATGATGCTCTGCCTGTTCAACAACTTGATATACAGAAAGGTGTTTGGTAAGCGGATATCGGCCGTCCCCGGCGACTGCGGAAGGAGTCAGCACCATGAGATTATCATGGAAGTAGTCGCCTTCACTTCAGAGATATGTGTGGGCGATTTTTTCCCTTCATTGGCTTGGTTAGATGGGCTAACGAGCTGGCGTGGAAGGTTAGAGAAGACATTTCGGGCCATGGATCGGGTCTTTGAACAGGAGATAGAGGAAGGGATGAAGAGAAGAAGAGGACGAGAGGAGGAGAAGAGTAGTATGGGAGAAGACATTAATGCAGATAGCTGTCTACTTGATATCCTTCTTAAATGCCAAGAGGAAATGGATTCTTCTTTAGGGTTTCTTCTCACAAGAGATATGATCAAAGCTGTTCTCATGGTAAATCTCATATCCAGCTAGCTGTTTTCATTAATTATTCTATAATTGCGATATTCCACGTAGCAATATTAGCTAGAACTCATCTGTCACACACAAAAAACACAAACGCATATATACTTTTATATATATATATATATATGGGCGAGCTAAGGGGGCCTCTGCCTTTTTTTTTAATAATAATAATATTATTATTATTATTATCTCTTATTCATCTTTTAATAATTTTGATTTTATATAGAATTGTTGCGGACTCAAATATATGCGGCGATAGATTTTAATTTTCCGTCTCAGCATTATACGTATATCCAGCACATAAACAGAATTGAAATAGTAACACCAGAATTTTTACGTGGAAAACCCTGTAAAGGGAAAAAACCACGGGGCCACGCCCAGTTGAAAGAGTTTCACTAGTGTTGTTTGAAATACACGAGGCTGATTCGTCCTTTAAATTCAGGACGATCAGATTACAATGAGTATCTGTTACAAGGCCAAGTAGAGTTCCGACGTCACTCGGGTGTCGAGCAGAATTCCGGCGTCACTTGGAATGGAGTCCGGCGTCACTCGGGCGTCGGGTAGAATTCTGGCGTCACTTGGAATGAAGTCCGGCGTCACTCGGGCGTCGGGTAGAATTCTGGCGTCGGGCAGAATTCCGATGTTGCTCCCGTGTCGGGCAAAGCTCCGGCGTCCCTCGGGCGCCCGGTGGTGCTTCCGTGGTGTTCCGACGGAGTTCCGGCGGAGTTCCGGTGGTGTTCCGGCGGTGGTCGAGGAGGAGCTGTTCCCTCCTAGACTTTTCTTCTCTTCTTCTTCTTGGCTTAGGTCCCCTCTTAAGAGAAATGAGGGGCTATTTATAGTTTTTCTGGAGTGTCATAGCCCGTAAATATGTGAGGGATCAGAGGCAGATAGGGAGTGATCCGGATGAACGGCCGATATTGAATCCCTTCATCGTGAACCGTTTATCAAGCATTTGAAGGTCTTAATGATATCAGAATTCTACGATCTTGGGCTCGTTGGATTTGTCTCGTCGATCCGCTCGATTCGACTATAAGCTCGTCAAAATCGGAGACCGTTTGGCAACTCGAATAGCTGTTTGAAGCTTCCAACAGCGCTTCAGGTACTTGATTTGGACTCGTTTGAGCTCAGATTGAGTCGAATTTGGTGTTGTTGGATTCGTATTTCTGAGACGCTCAGTTCGACTATAAGCTTGCTGAAATCGGAGTTTAAATGGCCTCCGAATTAATTTTTAAAGTTTCCAATTTTAGTTTTTCCTCGAGATTCGTGCCCGATCAAGATAATTTTTTGGCGATATATCTGCTGATATCTGCGCTTCCACACGATGGATCAGATCGGCATATGAATGAACAATATCGCGCATGAGTGCCGAATAGAAGGGGCCAGGACGAAGACCTCCAAGAAAGACCCCTCTGAGCAATTCTGGGTCTACTTCTGGGATTTGTCGAGCCTCGATAGAAAACCGTTGAAAGTACTCTTTCAACGATTCTCCCTCATTTTGACGGATCCCGAAAAGGTGAGAAGAATCCTTAGCAATTCTTCGGTTGGCCACGAACTGTTCGACAAATATTTTGGCCAATTTGACAAATGTGGGGATCGTTCTGGCTGGAAGTGAATAGAACCATGTTCGAGCTTGTCCTTTAAGAGTGGCAGGGAACACCTGGCAAAGGAGTGCGTCTAAGGCTCGCTGAATATGCATGATGGTCCTGTAATAGTCGATGTGCTCATACGGGTCAGTTGTCCTGTCGTAGGGATCGATGTTCGGTAGTTTGAATTTTGCCGGAATGGGATGTTGAAGGATGGCTTCAGTCAGGGGTGATGACTCCTGGAAGTCCCGCTGATGAAGAGATTGTCTTGCACCTTTCGCAGGGAACTCTTCCTGAACCAATCTTCGTAGTTCATGTCGTAGGACATTGCGAGGGAGTCCAGCAACAACGTGTGGTTGGGCTAACTCCTCAGGGAGGTCTTGAGAAAGGCGAGACTGCCGACCTGTGTGCGGAGGATGGGTAGAACTTGCTGTATCAGCTAGTTCGTTATCTTGATGTAACTGCGAACGCCTCCTGGGTGGAGGAAGAGGAATCTCGGCTTGAAGATGTTCGATTTGAACATCTTCAACACGTGGTGGATCTCGAGAGAGAAGAACCTCCTCCTGAGGTGCTAGGGTCGGTTGTCGAGTCTCTCGCAGGAGTTGTAGAATCTCGTTTTGAGATTCTTCCATCTTTCGAATTCTTTCTTCTAGGGAGGGTCCCGAGGTCCCTTCTCCAGGTGCATTTTGCCCCCCGGGGTAGAAAGAGGCAGATACCGGGCGTCTATGATTCATAGACTGATCTCTGGATTGGTGGGAGTTAGAGCGAGAAGCTTCAATGATACGACTGCTACGCCTGTTGACCATCGTAGCAATACTTGAAGTTGTGGGATGGATTCCCACAGACGGCGCCAAACTGTTGCAGACTCAAATATACGCGGCGATAGATTTTAATTTTCCGTCTCAGCGTTGTACGTATATCCAGCACACAAACAGAATTGAAATAGTAACACCAGAATTTTTACGTGGAAAACCCTGGAAAGGGAAAAAACCACGGGGCCACGCCCAGTTGAAAGAGTTCCACTAGTGTTGTTTGTAATACACGAGGCTGATTCGTCCTTTAAATTCAGGACAATCAGATTACAATGAGTATCTGTTACAAGGCCAAGTAGAGTTCCGACGTCACTCGGGTGTCGAGCAGAATTCCGGCGTCACTTGGAATGCAGTCCGGCATCACTCGGGCGTCGGGTAGAATTCTGGCGTCACTTGGAATGAATTCCGGCGTCACTCGGGCGTCGGGTAGAATTCTGACGTCGGGCAGAATTCCGATGTTGCTCCCATGTCGGGCAAAGCTCCGGCGTCCCTCAGGCGCCCGGTGGTGCTTCCGTGGTATTCCGATGGAGTTCCGGCGGTGGTCGAGGAGGAGCTGTTCCCTCCTAGACTTTTCTTCTCTTCTTCTTCTTCTTGGCTTAGGTCCCCTCTTAAGAGAAATGAGGGGCTATTTATAGTTTTTCTGGAGTGGCATAGCCCGTAAATATGTGAGGGATCAGGGGCAGATAGGAAGTGATCCGGATGAACGGCCGATATTGAATCCCTTCATCGTGAACCGTTTATCAAGCATTTGAAGGTCTTAATGACATCAGAATTCTACGATCTTGGGCTCGTTGGATTCGTCTCGTCGAGCCGCTCGATTCTACTATAAGCTCGTCAAAATCGGAGACCGTTTGGCAACTCGAATAGCTGTTTGAAGCTTCCAACAGCGCTTCAGGTACTTGATTTGGACTCGTTTGAGCTCGGATTGAGTCGAATTTGGTGTTGTTGGATTCATATTTCCGAGACGCTCAGTTCGACTATAAGCTTGCTGAAATCGGAGTTTAAATGGCCTCCGAATTAATTTTTGAAGTTTCCAATTTGAGTTTTTCCTCGAGATTCGTGCCCTTTCAAGATAATTTTTTGGCGATATATCAAGAATAAATTAAGTTGGAGTAT
Organism: Dendrobium chrysotoxum; assembly: GCA_019925795.1. Lineage (NCBI taxonomy): Eukaryota > Viridiplantae > Streptophyta > Magnoliopsida > Asparagales > Orchidaceae > Dendrobium > Dendrobium chrysotoxum. The sequence goes on along the minus strand of JAGFBR010000760.1, from coordinate 547,733 downwards.
TATAATTAAAATTTTACCATGCTAAATTAAATCTTTAGAATTTATTTTAAGATCATATATATGCACGTAATATAAGTTTAAAGTATTTTTTTCTACTTTAACTATTATAAAATACTAATTACAAAATATAATTAGAGATTAATAGATTAGTGATATTTTAATCATTTATACTGAGATAAATATTTAATTATATTGATAATAATATAATTATTTAATTTTTTCAGAATATGAAGATAGAGTATGTCTTATAAATTATAAATTTTTTATTAAGCTGTTAATTTTGGTTTTAAGTATGAATGAAAAACTTAAGGAATATTTAAAAAATTTAATTTGTATCCCCATGCATATATACATATATACGTATATATATATTTTAAATATTTTTTCTTTATTTGATTAACATGTTAAAATGCATGGATATATTTTATATAGTGAAATTAGGTCTGGTCTTGAGCAAAAATGTATTTTTTGCTACTCGTTTATGTCGTCTCTTAATATTTTATCATATAAATTCGAATGCTTCATAAGGCATAGTTTTCTTAACATGATAACTATCAATATAATAAAAAAGAATTCTTATAAAATATATAAATTTACTTTTCTATTAATCATTAAAATCTAATTTTTAAAATATTTTGAGCTCTAACTTGCATGTGTATTTTCAGGACATGTTCTTAGCAGGTACTGATCCTCCCGCAATGACCTTGGAGTGGGCTATGGCTGAACTGATTAAGAATCCTAAATATATGTGCAAGGCACAAGAAGAGGTGCGTCGAGTAGTCAAAGATAAGGGAAAGGTTGAAGACGCCGACCTTCAATACCTCCCTTATTTGCACAATGTTGTTAAAGAGACCCTTCGTCTTCATCCTCCTGGCCCATTACTTCTCCCGCATGAATGCATCATAGACACAAAGATTAATGGCTATGATATTCTGACTAAGACAAGGGTCTTTATTAATGCTTGGGCCATTGCTAGGGATGCAAAATTTTGGAGTGATGAGCCCGAGGCTTTTCGACCAGAGCGATTTGAGAAGATGGGGGGTGTTGACTTCAAGGGACATCATTTTGAGCTCATACCATTTGGTGCAGGGCGACGAATTTGTCCTGGTATGATGCTTGGTGTGGTAGCTGTTGAGCTTGCGCTTGCTAATGTTTTGAATAGATTTGATTGGGAATTGCCATGTGGGATGAGGTGTGAAGAGATGGACATGAGTGAGGCCGGGTTCAAGATAGTGAGTCACAAGAAGGTGCCTCTTATTGTGGTAGCTATTCCAGCCACTGTTTTTACTTGATCTTCAATGTTTTGTTTGGCTATAAGGTTTTATTTGGGACGGTTTTCTTACTGCTTCTTAAAGTAGCTTTCTAGTACAAAAATTAAAAATTTTGTACTAGAAAGCTGCTTTAGTAAGCAGTAAGAAAGTCGTTCCAAACGAAACCTAAATCTTTAGATACGAAAAAAAAGGAAAAGAAAAAAAAAATGCGCTTGATTGTTTTAACTCAAATTGCGATAAAACACGCTTGGATGCTGTCCATTTTGCTAAGATTTGTAGTCCTTTGATACCATATTTTGCACTAATTTGGACACAAAATCAGTAGCATCCTAAGTCCTAACGCAACCTAACTCGACTTGCATCTTGACATACTTACATTTTTTTTTTCAAAATTAAAAAATATAGGAAATACAATGTATAAATTTATTAAATACATATTATCATATTTAGAGTTATTTTAATAAATGAGGGAATTATCTCTATTAAGATCAATGTGAGATTATTATGAATTTGATTTGTTTCCATCAAATGGGGTTGAAAATTATCCTTCAAAATTACTGTAATCATATCCTCTTTGTTTGATTTGGTGCCAAGAAAAGAAGAGGAAAACAAAAAACAAAAAACAACTGAAATTTATATTTTTTTAATTTTGTGATTTTTTATTGATAAGATATGTTAAATTTTGGTAGTTTTTACATACGTTTCTACATATTAAATATTAAAAGTCATACTAATTTTATAAAATTAAAATAGATGTCATTAAAAATATATATATATAAGAATTTTCTGAAGCATGACATCTGTGATGGATGTGATTATATAAAATGTACAAATTTAATAAACATGAATATTGTTTTGGATTCAAAATACAATTAACTAATTAAGTAACTCCTCAATATTTGATAGATTTGAGGACAAATATATCTTGTTTTTTTCCTCCTTAGTTAAATTAGACCCGCACTGTACTTAAAAATAGAAGTGGATCTTATTGGACAAATATATGTCCGATGTGTATGATGTGTTTCCTGTGTTTATGTTAAGGAAATGAGTTTCTAATGAAGAACAAAGAGTTTTTGAGGATGGAGTGAAAGTACGACTTAATTTGACTTGTAGGAAAGAACCAAAATGTGTTTTGGCTTATGATGTGAAACAATTAAGAAATAAATAAATTGCTATGGTTAAAATTCAAAAAAAGCATAGGTCGAAAATAAAAGCAACTTGGGAGTAGGGGTGTCAATTTGGGTCAACGGGTCGGGTTCGGGTCGAACCCGACTTGACCTGGCTGTAAACGGGTTGACACTAACCTGACCAAGTTTTGCAAACGGGTCAGGTTTGTCAACCTGGACCCGACCCGTGTGGGTTACCGGGTTGACCCAACCCGGCCCACGAGCTAGAAATCATGTGCATAGTGCACAACACACAGTGGAGAGGGTTCGCCAACTTGCCATCTGGGCTGGGGCTCAGCGGAGCGGGTCTTGACCGCGCTATAGGAGCCATCTGCAGCTATGCGGGCAGGACGGTGGCAGCGGCAGTGAGGGTGGGACGGACGGCGGCAGCAGCAGCGCGGGTGGGACGTCAACAGCGACAACAGACGTGATGCAACCAATCGACCAGACGCAGGAGACAACACTAGCCGATGTGACTCGACCAATTGACCAGACGCCAACGCCAGCACGAACATTACGCGATGGGAGGGAGACAAGGCGCGGTGATGCCTGACGCGACGACGTGCCTCACTACAGGAAAATCTCTCATTACTGGCGGGATTTTTGGCGGAAGCATTTCCGACAGATTTTTTGGTGGATTTCCGACGGATTATTTAGAAATATTTCTAACAAATTTTAAGTAGATTTTTCGGCTACTTTTCCGGCGGACTTTCGACGGAGTCTAAAAATCTATGAAAATGTAATTTATTCATAATTTAATTCATTAATAATTTTATAGTTTATTTTAATTAATTATTAATTTATTAATATATATTAATTAATTATTAATTTAATAACATAGTTTAATTAATTGTTACTTAAACAACTTATTTTGATTATCAATTAAAATAATAAACTTAAATTAATTAGTTTTAATTGTAAAATTCTCTTAGTTTTAATATAAATAAAAAATTTATCCTTTAAAACAATTTTGTAGGAACGACATAGTGGTCGGACTGGCATGCAGGCGGGGGCGCGCGGGGAGGTCCTTGGTTCGATTCTCAGGGCGGATAGGTGCTGGGCACGGCCGCAGGGTTGCGAGAGCGGGCTCACCTGGGCGCCCGCTGGGCGCAGGTTGCAGGAGCGGAGGCGCGGACTGGGCAACCCGCTGGGTATGGACCTGGGCGCGTATTGCCGGAGCGGGGCGCCCGCTGGGCTTGAACCTGGACGGGATGCAGGCCCGCTGGTGTGTGTGCATTCGCGGGCGGGAGCCGAGAGTGTCCACGGGATACAAGCCTTAAGCGGATTTTTTTTTTAAATCATTTTATTTATTCTAACGGTTCTTTTTCGCCAGAGAAAACTTTCGGTGGAAAAATTCTGCCGGAAAAACTTTCCGACGGATCTTTTCTAACGGAAAAGTTTTCCAACGCTCGATTTACCATCAAAAATATTTTCGTCGGAAATCCGTCGAAAAATTTCAAATCCGTCAGAAACTTTAGAATTTTCCACCGAAAATTCTGTCGAAAATACGCTACTTTCCTGTAGTGCCTGACACTATGAGACAGGTTTCATGCAGGAAGTTACAAATGGGTCAAGCCGGGTTAGTTTCGGGTTTCCGGGTCAACCCGAACCTGACCGAGTTTTACAAACGGGTTGGAATTACTAACTCGAACCGAAAATTTTTCAGGGCGGGTTTTGAGTCGTATCAGATTTTGACACCCCTACCTTGGAGAAAGACGCTGAGATCAGACAGCTTTATCCAGATCTATTCTAATTACTAACTTATAGTGAAATGTCTAGAACAACTAAGGAGGGAAGAATCTAATGACCACTTATACAGTACTGAGTCTACCTGTGCTAACTTGAATTAAATCTAGTAAGAATTATGAGTTCATTAAGTACCTATTAAATCTTTATGAATTTTAGAGTTATTTTTATTCTTAATTTTATCATAGAGGGTTGTAGTTTGAAATTTGAAAAAGAAAAATTAAGTAGAAATCCCCTTGGGGCGCTGCAACGTTGTAGTTGTAGTGCAGCGGTGTTGCCCTCTATGTTAGTCAACAAGTGTTTGGGAGAGCACCGTGACACTATAATGGTGGCACTACACTCTTTGCTATCTGGATGCCTGATGGAATGGTGCTACAATACTGTGGAAGGGAGCGCTATGACGCTAAGTTCTTCATTTTGTAGTTTGGAAATTTTTATTGGGTTTAGGTGTGATGCTGAGAATGGTAGCACTGAGGCGCTAGATTTATAAATCTCAAAATGCACATCTCAAAATTTATTATATCATTTGAGCTAGTAGGTTAGAGAGAGGAGAGATATTTTAGAGAGATAAATTTGCATTAGGAGGCCTTAAAGCAGATTTGATCTAACAGGTTGTGTTCGCCTAGGTTGGGGCTGCCGACTGTGATGACCTTCGCCTTCTTCCTGGTAGACTTCCTCGATAGCACGAGTATGTCTTGCCATATAGACGACTTCTATATTTATGGAGTCATTCATTTCTTCCATTCCTTCTTCCATAAATTCAAAGTTTTCATCCCCTTCCATATATTCATCGTCTTCTATATTTTCTATATTTTCTTCTTTATTTTTCTCCCCTTCTATGCATTCTTCCACTTTTTCTTCTAATACTCGAATCTCCGAGCGGCGACGCCACTGGATTTCTGGTTCTTGATTCGGCAGGGAGATTTCTTCGATCCGTGGGCTACGGTCGAAATTAGATTCTTCTCTTGGAGGGGATGACGGGTGACGGGATCCCCCGGAGGATTCTCCAAGGTGTCGATCGTCAGGATTGACATCGTCGTGGGTCTTCTTTTGGACCCATCTCTGATGTTGCTTGTGAACGGGGGCAGATCTCCGGGAAGCAGTACCGGATGTCACGCCCAGATTTAGTTCTCTTTTTCTTTCTTCTTTATTTTCTTCTCTGTGAGGCCTTGGCCTCCAGACTTGCTTTCCTTTCTGGCGGGACCTTTCGGCAGTGGATCCCTGAACCCAAGGTTCAGGTGTCACGCCCCGATGCTCACCGCGCGGGGCTGGCCTGAATTTTCTTCGATTCTCCACAGTCAATGATTCCTGTGGTGGGGACCTTCTGGCCTCAACCGTAAATGGCCGCTGTAATTTCTTCTTCTTCAGTCCCCTATCTTTTACTGTTTTCAGTACCCTGTAAACTCGGGATGATAGGGTTTCAGGCTCATATCTCCTTGGAGGGGCCGGAACTTCGGGTTGTCGGTCCCAAAAAGACTTCTTCAGCTCCCCTGTAAAGCTATTTCTTTTGACCCATCTTAGGTCAGTAAACTTGTTCCGGATAGGAACATTGGCTTCAGGCTCTCTGGCCGGTAGATTAGATGAGTGGACTGGCAGCGGTTGTTGCTGAGCCCGTAGCTCAGCGTTCTTTTTCCTTCGTTGCCTTCTCGTAAGCCTTCCTCCAGATGAGGAGGCCTCAGCTTCATTTTTTCTGGGTGTAGGTAACCCATTCGGCAGAGATGTGGTATTCGCAGTTACCACAGAAATCCTTCTACCAGTCACAACTCTTTTGGCAGTCGGAGCCTCAGGCTGTGAAAGTCTTTCGAACACAGATATCCTCTTGCGAGAATTTTCAGCGGCGGGTCGTTGTGCCGGCAGATGCACACGACGGGTAGAAGCTTCAATGGTTGGTCGCTACACTAGCAGATGTGCGTGATGAGTAGGGGCTCCAGCAGGATGGAATCTCCTTACAGCCCTTTCAGAATTTGCATCATTCGCAGGAATGGCAGCAGTCATTGTAACGACTGTAGGGAAGTCAACGCTACCGAATTGGATGGTCGCTCCAGTATTTTCGGTAGTGATCATAGCATTTGCTAGTTGGATGCTGGCACCGCGTCCCAGTTGGACGGTGAATGAGGTATTCTGTAGATCCATCTGCACAAATAAAAGGTAAGGGTTAGTAATCAGAATCTGATACATCACCCCACACTTTCAAAATGCAGAGACTTACACAGAATAAAAAAAAATAAAAGCATATAATCATTAGCAAGCAATTAAAATCATACAAATTTAAAAACTCTGCTAAATACGCTATCTCAATGAATGCATGATGAATGTAATGATCATTTTTAGAATTTTTTTTTACATTTAAATTCAATGAACGATCATCTTAGAGAATTCAAAATTTTAGCACGTATTGATTAGCTACTACTACAACACTGAGACGACTAGCCAAAGATGGAAAGAGAAACCATTCCCCAGCGGAGTCGCCAGAAATCTGTGGGCTCCGAAAATTCGGCCCCGGCCTCCGCCCGACTTGTTGCTTTCTTCGAGGGGAGTTTTAACGAACTAAGTTTCGGGATAAATTTTGGAAGGCAGATGAGATAGTAGATAAGACACTACCCAGAGATTTCGCCCTCATTTTGCAAGGACTTTAAGATCCGAGTTCTGGTTTCCTATAGGCGCAAGCCCCTATAGTTAATTACCCCTCCCGATAACGAGAGAGAACTTTCGATTAAGGCTAGTCGTCAATCAGATACGTATAGATACGTGCATCTGGCATATAGTAGCAGCAATGGGTTTAGGGTATTGAAAAATTGAGAGATTTAATATTTAAAATAGAAATTTTCACCACCTTGCACTTAAAGCGGATGGTGGGGGAATGGATGATGGACCCGATCAAGATCCCATGGTTCCGTCATCCCGGGCCATCGTGGTCCCTGGTCTACTTAGTCAGAGGAGGTAGTCGACCCAACCTGACAGAAGGATCCTTGTAGGCAGCCATGGGTTGCTTCGTCCAAGGAGACCTTGTAGACCTGGGGGGAGTGTTTGTCTAAGGGGACAAATTTGAATCCACCTTAGCTAACAGAGGGCTTTGTGCCCTATCGATAATATCCTATTGATTCATATCTCAAGGATTTGATGCCATTGGGGAGCATACGGGCTCTGGCCATAACCATAATATAATGGTGCCATTTGGCGGCGACCACCTGGTTCAGAGGGCTCCGAGTCATAACCGTTTATCCTGCAGTGCCATTTGGCGGCGAAACTGTCGGTTAGAGGACTCGTACCATATCCTTGCTGGCAGGAGATTGTTTGAGAATGGATCCTAGTGATATTCTCGACCATGCATTAGCTCTTTGCGAGCTGAAGTATATTTTAACTTATCCACCCCGGCAAATTGTTGCGGAGGGTGGATGTATTTTGCTTTAAGTGTTTTGACAGTTAGATTTCAATTTTAAATATTTTCGGAGTTTGGGATTTTGGGAATTTTTGTGGAGTTTTGGAGTTTTGGGTGGTATTTGAAATGATCTGTGTGGACCCCTCCGGTTGAGATTTGCATTCAACACAGCCATCATCGGGGTGTTTGGGGTCATTCACATTTCTGTATTTTGAACCTTGTCGACTCTGTCTAGTAATTGACAGAGGATCGGGTTTCGTAGGCTTTATGCCTTTGTAAGTGAATTCTCTTGATTATAGGCCTTGAAGGCCTAATATGAACGTATAAAATAAATATCTCGGTCGATCTCGCGACCGCATATTTATTCAATAGTTTGAACCGTGTCAACTCCTATCTACCTGAATAGAAGGATCGGGCTTGAACTTGAATTCACTTATTGACCCGCACAGCATCCCTAGACGTCACGTGTGTACAAATAACACGCTCGCCGGGGCCCATGCGGGTGTTTGGGGGCATTTTATAGTTATTGATTGAACCTTATCTACTCCTATCTGCTTGCATAGGAGGATCGGGTTCAAATTTTTTGACCCGCGCAGCATCCCTGGACGTTACGTGTATTCTCACTACACGCTCGCCGGGGCCCATGCGGGTTTATAATACATCCCCTTATGTGTACCTAAGTGTATACAAATTAAGGTGCACGTGCGGGGGGCATTTTAGAAAATATTTGTGAGCACCTTCTGTCTGCTTTTGAAAAGGTTGCAGATCCGGTGGCGTAGCATCGTTTGGGGATTTGTACGCTTTCTGTCTGCTTGCATGGATGTTGCAGATCCGGTGGCGTTATGTTAGATGTATAAGAATCTTTCACAATAGCTTGTAAGAGCTTGCATTCACTACATTCTTTATACATTTTGCTGTGATCTTTGGCCCACAGAGTGCATCCGCCACTGCTGCAGGTAGATGTGTTCATTCGCAGACTGAATTTGACTACAGGATACTGCATTTACTGATGTCTTTCTGCATCTATCTAAAGGTGGGCGTTATACATACATCTGTATTTGTAAAGAGATTATATGTACTGTGGATCTTTGTGTTTATTTATTTCTTGATGTTGATTACCAGAGTGTTGTAAAGCAGTTCTTTCATCTGCTAAATACCCTTCACACCTTGCTCACGAATATACTGTATCATTTGTTACATGATGTTTATTTTTGCAAGGAATTGTATCACTTGTAGGCAATAGGTTGTATGTGTCACTATTCATCGATGAAATATTTGTCGGGGATCTTTGAATATTTGCCTTGATGTTGAATGCCGATGACTTGTGCTTCATACAACATCTTCTATCATTGGTTGTGGGTACTCTTTTGGTTGCTTGTAGATACTCATGTTTGTAGTGGATTCATAGTTCTTGCTTACATCTGAATTGCAAGTTGTTGCTACGTCCGCTTCGGCGAGTTGTAATCTCTTGTATGCGGTAGAGGTATTTGTTATTCGTAGAAGACTTGTATATCTTGCAGATCTTCAATATCTATTGGAGGTTCCAAATTGTTGACTGCTAGCAGGTTGCAGATGAACTATTATTTACACAATACGTTAATCACAAGTCTCCTACACATGTTTTTAGGCAAGTCTTGGGATGCCATGGTTCAAATGTTTCAAATCAAGGCTTGCAAAAAGGTCACATTTTTAGTAATTTTGCCCTCGCTTGTAGACAAATTATGGTTGCAAATTCCTTATTTTCATTCTTGGCTTGTAGCATGTAGAATGACTCTTCAAAAGTGTCATATTTGTTCATGAGCAAATCATGTTCATTTGATGTTCAAGTGTCTTGTAATCTTGTGGAGTTCATATTCAAGCATAGTTCTTATGCTCAATTTAAGTTTGAGGTTCCTGTGGTTCAAACCACAAGTTTTTTTTTTTGAGTTCAAAACTTTTGTATTTCATCCAAGTTTTAATTTAAGTTCAAATTAAACTCATTTGATGTCCAAATAAAGTCCATTGCTTGTTCCAAATCTTCGCCGTTTTGTTCAAGTTCATGTTCAAATATGGTTCCCTGTTGTCCAAAATTTATTCTTGCTTGATTGCAAATGTCCAAGTCCTTGTCTTATTTCAGACAAAATTTCGGCAGCCTCCCGGCATCTCCCCCGTTTAGGGGAAATTATGGGAAAACTGGGCCTTTCCCACCACGCTTAAGAAAGCGTGTATGGTAGGTGTCCTCTTTCGAAGACATCGCGACCGTGTAAAGTCTTCAATCCCCCACCACGCTTAAGAAAGCGTGTATGGGTCTTCAAACATGCCTGTTACAAGAGAAAAGCAGTTGTTTCCCCGCGAGCGGATACTTAAGATCGTCCCCACCACGCTAAGAAAAGCGTGTATAGGGCCTACCCGCCTCGTCGTAGGTGTCGCACCGGGTTCCCTTCCCACCACGCTTAAGAAAGCGTGTATAGGCAGTTTGCCGGCTCGACACGAACGCCGAGAACAGGATTTTTAGGTGATTACCCGCCTCGTTGTAGGCGCCGCACCGGGGTCCCATCCCACCACGCTTATGAAAGCGTGTATGGGCGGTTTTTCGGTCCGCCGCAAACAACGAAATGGGCTCTCAAAGTTTTGCAAAAAGTCTTCTCTTTTTCTTTTTCTTTTCTTTTTCTTTTTCTTTTTTCTTTTTCTTTTTGGAAGAGCTATCTTTTTTTTGCTATTTTTTTTTGCCCTTTCTTTCTCACTTTTTTTTTTAATATTTTTTTTTGAATCTTTTCTTTCTTCTTCCTCTTTTTTGAATATTCATATATGTTTATATATAAAGAGACATATATTTATGTATAAAACATAAAATGAATATATATTTGTATATAAAATATAAACAAATACATTTATGTACAAAATATAAACAAATATATATATATACAAAAATATAAACAAAAATATTTATTTATATATAAATATAATATAAACAAATATATTTATATATAAAAAATATAAACAGATATATTTACTTATATATAAATATAATATAAACAAATATATATATAAAAAAAATAAACAGATATATTTACTTATATAAATAATAGATATATACTTATAAAAGTTATAATATAATTAACAGTTAATATGCGTATAGATATACATAAAAAAAAAATAATATAAATAACAATTATCATGTAAGTAAATGCGTTAAAAAAAAATTTATAATACACGTAGCAGTTATGAGATATACATATATATAAGACTAATATCCAAAGTTACTAGCTAATGAGATGCTACAGTAAAATAAAAAAAAAAATAAAAAAAAACAAAGAATCTTGCTTTTGCTTTTGGGAAGAATTAATGGACTAAATTAATGATGAAATGGGAAATAGATTGTAGTAAAGTGTGCTGGGGGATTAAAGAAAGGCTTAATGGGATATGACGTGTCTGTGGGGAGTTGTTTGGTGGTGGAAAAAAAAAAGACAAATTAAGTTTTTTTTTTTAAAAAAAAAGGATGTGTTGTTTTTGAAGTTTTCCACGTGAACATGTGCAGGGAAGTTCACGGGTGGGGATAACAGAGTCAATAAGAAGGAGCAGCTATTAGTGTAAAGCCCTCACGTGAATGAGAGGAGCCTAGTTTCCTGCTGTATGCGAACCAGGAAGGCAAGAGGAGCTTCCTTTCTTGCGTGAAACAGAGGAGCTTTACGTTATAACGATCTGGGCTCAGCTTTGTTAGGTTCAGATGGAGACAAGCCTTGGTTTTGAGAGATCTATGTGAACTGCTGTGGTCGGATGTGAAGAGGGCTGCAGTAGGCCGTGGGCTTGGACTTGGCGGGGACAAACACCTGTGGAGCTCTAACGCCGGAGGTTTGCTGAAGGTGGATATAGCAGGTTCAACATTTTTTTTTTGGTTTGCTGGAGATTGGAACTTGGACAAGGTGGAGATAAGAACAGCGGCTCCAAGTAAGTGACGAACAGTGAAATAAAAAAAAAAAAAGAAACTTGCCTTACTGTGTGGAACGACAAACGTGAGAAGCAAGGTTGGCTGGCTTGACTAAAATGCTATTGTGGATCGGTACAATCGGCTAGGAAGTGGACTTCTACCTGACTGTTAGCTTGGCCGAAGGCAGGCTGTGAGATTCAGAGCAGGTATTTCTCCTTGTTGTGGACGGGTTGAGGTTATTTGGCGGGCGTGGGAGGAGACAGACTTTGAACAGTTGAGGCTTTTGGGGTGTTTTTTTTTTTGGCGTGGGAGAATCAAAGAGCCCCTAGCTCAGTTCAAATCTCCTCTTTTTAACAACGAAACCGCATTGCTCGAGGCTAAGGAAACGTCCGAGGCGGAGATTGAGAAGACGACTTGCAGCGGGATTTCGGGACTGTTTCTACGGCATACCAGGTAACACATTTAATTTGATTGGATTTCCTCTGATTTTTTTATCTTTTTGGTTAGATTGAGATGTAATACTAATAATGGCTTTCCACAATTAGAATTAACATTAAATGAGCATGGCAGCAATTCTTCAATCAGTCCAAAGTCATCTCGGTTTTGCGCGGTTTCTTGATTTGCATGTCAACTGCTCTGTTTGACGTGTATTTTGTCTCGTTTAACGTGCTAATTTTGTCGAATATCAAAATTAGATAAATTGATAGTGTATTTAGAGTATTGACAGTGTTCCGGACACAATGACGTAGTCCATTCGTCGATCGGAGGTCATTTGGTCGACGTCGAGGGCTAAATTCCTTAACACGCGCATCATTACCCTGTGATTTGTGCTTTTGCCTCGCAAGTCATGCCAACATTCTTGTACGTCATTTAATTCAATAAAATTAAAAGTCATTCTTAAGTATTTGGGATGTTCCGGACGCAATGACGAGGTCCGTTCATTGATCAGAGCTCATTAGGTCGACGACAAGGCTGATTTTTTTAAACTGCGCACTGTCGTATTTGAATCACTCCGGTCGCGCCACTAATCTGAACGCTTCAAATTGAGTAAACAAAATGTAGTTTTTAAATGTTGAAAGCATTTTGGACGCGATGGCGAAGTCCGTTTATCGATCGGAGATCGTTTGGTCGACGACGAGGCTAATTTTCTTTGAAATGCGCGTTATCTTATCGCATTAGGATCGCTTTGATTTGCGTGCCGCCACCCCGATTGACCCAAATTAATTAAATAAAATATAGATCTTTGATATTGACGACATTCCGGATGCAACCACGCAATCCGTTCGTCGATCGGAGATCGTTTGGTCGACGACGAGGCCAATTTTCCTTGAAATGCGCATTATCTTATCGCATTAGGATCGCTTTGATTTGCGTGTCGCCACCCCGATTGATCCAAATTAATTAAATAAAATGTAGATCTTTGATATTGACGACGTTCCGGATGCAACCAAGTAATCCGTTTGTCGATCGGAGATCGTTTGGTCGACGACGAGGCCAATTTTCCTTGAAATGCGCGTTATCTTATCGCATTAGGATCGCTTTGATTTGCGTTGCGCCACCCCAATTGATCCAAATTAATTAAATAAAATGTAGATCTTTGATATTGACGACGTTTCGGATGCAACCACGCAATCCGTTCATCGATCGGAGATCGTTTGGTCGACGACGAGGCCAATTTTCCTTGAAATGCGCGTTATCTTATCGCATTAGGATCGCTTTGATTTGCGTGCCGCCCCCCCGATTGATCCAAATTAATTAAATAAAATGTAGATCATTGATATTGACGACGTTCCGGATGCAAAGATGTAATCCGTTCATCAATCCGACGTCATTTGATTGGACTCGCGCTGCTTAGTTCGTTATTTTTGTCTCAAATAGATTACTTTCTTGAACTGTCCTCCAATGCCTTTCATTCAGGTTGTCCTTTAGAATGCCACCAATGATTTTAGCTGCCAATGGAGATCCTAAAAGCCTTCTTAACTATTTCTCCAACAATCATCAAAGTTGATGGAAACACAAACCCATATTTTAAGATCAAATTCCTCTGTCATTTCATCTTCATAGTCATGTAGCAAGAGAGTTGTCTTTCCCATACCATCATGCCCCACTATAGATAAAAGAGAAATGTTTATGTGCAAATCAATTCCATCAATAAGAATTTGAAGTCCCTCATTTGATTGTTTTCTCAACCATTGCATAGTAAAATCAAGGTGCGCTCCCCCTTCGAGCTAAATCGTCTTTATCAAATTTGTGATTTTTGGGATAGTTATAAGGGTCAACATTTTAATAATAATAATAATATTATTATTATTATTATTTTCTCTTATTCATCTTTTAATAATTTTGATTTTATATAGAATAAATTAAGTTGGAGTATTATAATTAAAATTTTACCATGCTAAATTAAATCTTTAGAATTTATTTTAAGATCATATATATGCACGTAATATAAGTTTAAAGTATTTTTTTCTACTTTAACTATTATAAAATACTAATTACAAAATATAATTAGAGATTAATAGATTAGTGATATTTTAATCATTTATACTGAGATAAATATTTAATTATATTGATAATAATATAATTATTTAATTTTTTCAGAATATGAAGATAGAGTATGTCTTATAAATTATAAATTTTTTATTAAGCTGTTAATTTTGGTTTTAAGTATGAATGAAAAACTAAAGGAATATTTAAAAAATTTAATTTGTATCCCCATGCATATATACATATATACGTATATATATATTTTAAATATTTTTTCTTTATTTGATTAACATGTTAAAATGCATGGATATATTTTATATAGTGAAATTAGGTCTGGTCTTGAGCAAAAATGTATTTTTTGCTACTCGTTTATGTCGTCTCTTAATATTTTATCATATAAATTCGAATGCTTCATAAGGCATAGTTTTCTTAACATGATAACTATCAATATAATAAAAAAGAATTCTTATAAAATATATTAATTTACTTTTCTATTAATCATTAAAATCTAATTTTTAAAATATTTTTAGCTCTAAGGCAATTCAAAAATATTCTTGCATGTGTGTATTTTCAGGACATGTTCTTAGCAGGTACTGATCCTCCCGCAATGACCTTGGAGTGGGCTATGGCTGAACTGATTAAGAATCCTAAATATATGCGCAAGGCACAAGAAGAGGTGCGTCGAGTAGTCAAAGATAAGGGAAAGGTTGAAGACTCCGACCTTCAATACCTCCCTTATTTGCACAATGTTGTTAAAGAGACCCTTCGTCTTCATCCTCCTGGCCCATTACTTCTCCCGCATGAATGCATCATAGACACAAAGATTAATGGCTATGATATTCTGACTAAGACAAGGGTCTTTATTAATGCTTGGGCCATTGCTAGGGACGCAAAATTTTGGAGTGATGAGCCCGAGGCTTTTCGACCAGAGCGATTTGAGAAGATGGGGGGTGTTGACTTCAAGGGTCATCATTTTGAGCTCATACCATTTGGTGCAGGGCGACGAATTTGTCCTGGTATGATGCTTGGTGTGGTAGCTGTTGAGCTTGCGCTTGCTAATGTTTTGAATAGATTTGATTGGGAATTGCCATGTGCGATGAGGTGTGAAGAGATGGACATGAGTGAGGCTGGGTTCAGGATGGTGAGTCACAAGAAGGTGCCTCTTATTGTGGTAGCTATTCCAGCCACTGTTTTTACTTGATCTTCAATGCTTTGTTTGGCTATAAGACTTTGTTTGGGACGGCTTTCTTACAGCTTCTTAAAGTAGCTTTTTAGTATAAAAATTAAAAATTTTGTACTAGAAAGCTGCTTTAGTAAGCAGTAAGAAAGTCGTTCCAAACGAAACCTAAATCTTTAGATACGAAAAAAAGGAAAAG
Organism: Dendrobium chrysotoxum; assembly: GCA_019925795.1. Classification (NCBI taxonomy): domain Eukaryota; kingdom Viridiplantae; phylum Streptophyta; class Magnoliopsida; order Asparagales; family Orchidaceae; genus Dendrobium; species Dendrobium chrysotoxum. The sequence continues at coordinate 532,401 of JAGFBR010000760.1, read as the reverse complement.
AAAAAAAAAATGCGCTTGTTTGTTTTAACTCAAATTGCGATAAAACACGCTTGGATGCTGTCCATTTTGCTAAGATTTGTAGTCCTTTGATACCATATTTTGCACTAATTTGGGCAACAAAATCAGTAGCATCCTAAGTCCTAACCCAACCTAACTCGACTTGCATCTTGACATACTTACATTTTTTTTTAAAATTAAAAAATATAGGAAATACAATGTATAAATTTATTAAATACATATTATCATATTTAGAGTTATTTTAATAAATGAGGGAATTATCTCTATTAAGATCGATGTGGGATTATTATGAATTTGATTTGTTTCCATCAAATGGGGTTGAAAATTATCCTTCAAAATTACAGTAATCATATCCTCTTTGTTTGATTTGGTGCCAAGAAAAGAAGAGGAAAAAAAAAAACAATTGAAATTTATATTTTTCTAATTTTGTGATTTTTTATTGATAAGATATGTTAAATTTTGGTAGTTTTTACATACGTTTCTACATATTAAATATTAAAAGTCATACTAATTTTATAAAATTAAAATAGATGCCATTAAAAAAAATTTATGAGAATTTTCTGAAGCATGACATCTGTGATGGATGTGATTATATAAAATGTACAAATTTAATAAACATGAATATTGTTTTGGATTCAAAATACAATTAACTAATTAAGTAACTCCTCAATATTTGATAGATTTGAGGACAAATATATCTTGTTTTTTTCCTCCTTAGTTAAATTAGACCCGCACTGTACTTAAAAATAGAAGTGGATCTTATTGGACAAATATATGTCCGATGTGTATGATGTTTCCTGTGTTTATGTTAAGGAAATGAGTTTCTAATGAAGAACAAAGAGTTTTTGGGGATGAAGTGAAAGTACGACTTAATTTGACTTGTAGGAAAGAACCAAAATGTGTTTTGGCTTATGATGTGAAACAATTAAGAAATAAATAAATTGCTATGGTTAAAATTCAAAAAAAGCATAGGTCGAAAATAAAAGCAACTTGGGAGTAAGGGTGTCAATTTGGGTCAACGGGTCGGGTTCGGGTCGAACCCGACTTGACATGGCTGTAAACGGGTTGACACTAACCTGACCAAGTTTTGCAAACGGGTCAGGTTTGTCAACCTGGACCCGACCCGTGTGGGTTACCGGGTTGACCCAACCCGACCCACGAGCTAGAAATCATACGCATAGTGCACAACAAACAGTGGAGCGGGTTGGCCAACTTGCCATCTGGGCTGGGGCTCAGTGGAGCGGGTCTTGACCGCGCTATAGGAGCCATCTGCAGCTATGTGGGCAGGACAACGGCAGTGGAAGTGCGGGTGGGACGGACGGCGGCAGCAGCAGCGCCGGTGGGACATCAGCAGCGACAACAGACGTGATGCGACCAATCGACCAGACGTAGGCGACAGCACCAGCGGACGTGACTCGACCAGTTGACCAGACACCAACGCCAGCACGGACATTACACGATGGGAGGGAGACAAGGCGCGGTGATGCCTGACGCGACGACGTGCCTCACTACAGGAAAATCTCTCATTACTGGCGGAATTTTTGGCGGAAGCATTTCCGATGGATTTTTCGGCGGATTTCCGACGGATTATTTAGAAATATTTCTGACAAATTTTTAAATAGATTTTCTGGCTGCTTTTCCGGCGGACTTTCCGACGGAGTCTAAAAATCTATGAAAATATAATTTATTCATAATTTAATTCATTAATAATTTTATAGTTTATTTTAATTAATTATTAATTTATTAATATATTTTAATTAATTATTAATTTAATAACATAGTTTAATTAATTGTTACTTAAACAACTTATTTTGATTATCAATTAAAATAATAAACTTAAATTAATTAGTTTTAATTGTAAAATTCTCTTAGTTTTAATATAAATAAAAAATTTATCCTTTAAAACAATTTTGTAGGAACGACATAGTGGTCAGACTGGCATGCAGGCGGGGGCGCGCGGGGAGGTCCTTGGTTCGATTCTCAGGGCGGATAGGTGCTGGGCACGGCCGCAGGGTTGCGAGAGCGGGCTCACCTGGGCGCCCGCTAGGCGCAGGTTGCAGGAGCGGAGGCGCGGACTGGGCAACCCGCTGGGTATGGACCTGGGCGCGTATTGCCGGAGCGGGGCGCCCGCTGGGCTTGAACCTGGACGGGATGCAGGCCCGCTGGTGTGTGTGCATTCGCGGGCGGGAGCCGAGAGTGTCCACGGGATACAGGCCTTAAGCGGATTTTTTTTAAAATCATTTTATTTATTCTAACGGTTCTTTTTCGCCAGAGAAAATTTTCGGTGGAAAAATTCTGCCGGAAAAACTTTCCGACGGATCTTTTCTAACGGAAAAGTTTTCCAACGCTCGATTTACCATCAAAAATATTTTCGTCGGAAATCCGTCGAAAAATTTCAAATCCGTCGGAAACTTTAGAATTTTCCACCGAAAATTCTGTCGAAAATACGCTACTTTCCTGTAGTGCCTGACACTATGAGACAGGTTTCATGCAGGAAGTTACAAATGGGTCAAGCCGGGTTAGTTTTGGGTTTCTGGGTCAACCCGAACCTGACCGAGTTTTACAAACGGGTTGGAATTACTAACTCGAACCGAAAATTTTTCAGGGCAGGTTTTGAGTCGTATCAGATTTTGACACCCCTACCTTGGAGAAAGACGCTGAGATCAGACAGCTTTATCCAGATCTATTCTAATTACTAACTTATAGTGAAATGTCTAGAACAATTAAGGAGGAAAGAATCTAATGACCACTTATACAGTACTGAGTCTACCTGTGCTAACTTGAATTAAATCTAGTAAGAATTATGAGTTCATTAAGTACCTATTAAATCTTTATGAATTTTAGAGTTATTTTTATTCTTAATTTTATCATAGAGGGTTGTAGTTTGAAATTTGAAAAAGAAAAATTAAGTAGAAATCCCCTTGGGGCGCTGCAACATTGTAGTTGTAGTGCAGCGGTGTTGCCCTCTATGTTAGTCAACAAGTGCTTGGGAGAGCACCGTGACACTATAATGGTGGCACTACACTCTTTGCTATCTGGATGCCTGATGGAATGGTGCTACAATACTGTGGAAGGGAGCGCTATGACGCTAAGTTCTTCATTTTGTAGTTTGGAAATTTTTATTGGGTTTAGGTGTGATGCTGAGAATGGTAGCACTGAGGCGCTAGATTTATAAATCTCAAAATGCACATCTCAAAATTTATTATATCATTTGAGCTAGTAGGTTAGAGAGAGGAGAGATATTTTAGAGAGATAAATTTGCATTAGGAGGCCTTAAAGTAGATTTGATCTAACAGGTTGTGTTCGCCTGGGTTGGGGCTGCCGACTGTGATCACCTTCGCCTTCTTCCTGGTAGACTTCCTCGATAGCACGAGTATGTCTTGCCATATAGACGACTTCTATATTTATGGAGTCATTCATTTCTTCCATTCCTTCTTCCATAAATTCAAAGTTTTCATCCCCTTCCATATATTCATCGTCTTCTATATTTTCTATATTTTCTTCTTTATTTTTCTCCCCTTCTATGCCTTCTTCCACTTTTTCTTCTAATACTCGAATCTCCGAGCCGCGACGCCACTGGATTTCCGGTTCTTGATTCGGCAGGGAGATTTCTTCGATCCATGGGCTACGGTCGAAATTAGATTCTTCTCTTGGAGGGGATGACGGGTGACGGGATCCCCCGGAGGATTCTCCAAGGTATCGATCGTCAGGATTGATATCGTCGTGGGTCTTCTTTTGGACCCATCTCTAATGTTGCTTGTGAACGGGGGCAGATCTCCGGGAAGCAGTACCGGATGTCACGCCCAGATTTAGCTCTCTTTTTCTTTCTTCTTTGTTTTCTTCTCTGTGAGGCCTTGGCCTCCAGACTTGCTTTCCTTTCTGGCGGGACCTTTCGGCAGCGGATCCCTGAACCCAAGGTTCAGGTGTCACGCCCCGATGCTCACCGCGCGGGGCTGGCCTGAATTTTCTTCGATTCTCCACAGGCAATGATTCCTGTGGTGGGGACCTTCTGGCCTCAACCGTAAATGGCCGCTGTAATTTCTTCTTCTTCAGTCCCCTATCTTTTACTGTTTTCAGTACCCTGTACACTCGGGATGATAGGGTTTCAGGCTCATATCTCCTTGGAGGGGCCGGAACTTCGGGTTGTCGGTCCCAAAAAGACTTCTTCAGCTCCCCTGTAAAGCTATTTCTTTTGACCCATCTTAGGTCAGTAAACTTGTTCCGGATAGGAACATTGGCTTCAGGCTCTCTGGCCGGTAGATTAGATGAGTGGACTGGCAGCGGTTGTTGCTGAGCCCGTAGCTCAGCGTTCTTTTTCCTTCGTTGCCTTCTCGTAAGCCTTCCTCCAGATGAGGAGGCCTCAGCTTCATTCTTTCTGGGTGTAGGTAACCAATTCGGCAGAGATGTGGTATTCGCAGTTACCACAGAAATCCTTCTACCAGTCACAACTCTTTTGGCAGTCGGAGCCTCAGGCTGTGAAAGTCTTTCGAACACAGATATCCTCTTGCGAGAATTTTCAGCGGCGGGTCGTTGTGCCGGCAGATGCACACGACGGGTAGAAGCTTCAATGGTTGGTCGCTGCACTGGCAGATGTGCGTGACGAGTAGGGGCTCCAGCAGGATGGAATCTCCTTACAGCCCTTTCAGAATTTGCATCATTCGCAGGAATGACAGCAGTCCTTGTAACGACTGCAGGGAAGTCAACGCTACCGAATTGGATGGTCGCTCCAGTATTTTCGGTAGTGATCATAGCATTTGCTAGTTGGATGCTGGCACCGCGTCCCAGTTGGACGGTGAATGAGGTATTCTGTAGATCCATCTGCACAAATGAAAGGTAAGGGTTAGTAATCAGAATCTGATACATCACCCCACACTTTCAAAATGCAGAGACTTACACAGAATAAAAAAAAATAAAAGCATATAATCATTAGCAAGCAATTAAAATCATACAAATTTAAAAACTCTGCTAAATACGCTATCTCAATGAATGCATGATGAATGTAATGATCATTTTTAGAATTTTTTTTTTACATTTAAATTCAATGAACGATCATCTTAGAGAATTCAAAATTTTATCACGTATTGATTAGCTACTATTACAACACTGAGACGACTAGCCAAAGATGGAAAGAGAAACCATTCCCCAGCGGAGTCGCCAGAAATCTGTGGGCTCCGAAAATTCGGCCTCGGCCTCCGCCCGACTTGTTGCTTTCTTCGAGGGGAGTTTTAACGAACTAAGTTCCGGGATAAATTTTGGAAGGCAGATGAGATAGTAGATAAGACACTACCCAGAGATTTCGCCCTCATTTTGCAAGGACTTTAAGATCTGAGTTCTGGTTTCCTATAGGCGCAAGCCCCTATAGTTAATTACCCCTCCCGGTAACGAGAGAGAACTTTCGATTAAGGCTAGTCGTCAATCAGATACGTATAGATACGTGCATCTGGCATATAGTAGCAGCAATGGGTTTAGGGTATTGAAAAATTGAGAGATTTAATATTTAAAATAGAAATTTTCACCACCTTGCACTTAAAGCGGATGGTGGGGGAATGGATGATGGACCCGATCAAGATCCCATGGTTCCGTCATCCCGGGCCATCGTGGTCCCTGGTCTACTTAGTCAGAGGAGGTAGTCGACCCAACCTGACAGAAGGATCCTTGTAGGCAGCCATGGGTTGCTTCGTCCAAGGAGACCTTATAGACCTGGGGGGAGTGTTTGTCTAAGGGGACAAATTTGAATCCACCTTAGCTAATAGAGGGCTTTGTGCCCTATCGATAATATCCTATTGATTCATATCTCAAGGATTTGATGCCATTGGGGAGCATACGGGCTCTGGCCATAACCATAATATAATGGTGCCATTTGGCGGCGACCACCTGGTTCAGAGGGCTCCGAGTCATAACCGTTTATCCTGCAGTGCCATTTGGCGGCGAAACTGCAGGTTAGAGGACTCGTACCATGTCCTTGCTGGCAGGAGATTGTTTGAGAATGGATCCTAGTGATATTCTCGACCAGGCATTAGCTCTTTGTGAGCTGAAGTAAATTTTAACTTATCCATCCCGGCAAATTATTGCGGAGGGTGGATGTATTTTGCTTTAAGTGTTTTGACAGTTAGATTTCAATTTTAAATATTTTCGGAGTTTGGGATTTTGGGAATTTTTGTGGAGTTTTGGAGTTTTGGGTGGTATTTGAAATGATCTGTGTGGACTCCTCCGGTTGAGATTTGCATTCAACACGGCCATCATCGGGGTGTTTGGGGTCATTCACATTTCTGTATTTTGAACCTTGTCGACTCTGTCTAGTAATTGACAGAGGATCGGGTTTCGTAGGCTTTGTGCCTTTGTAAGTGAATTCTCTTGATTATAGGCCTTGAAGGCCTAATATGAACGTATAAAATAAATATCCCGGTCGATCTCGCGACCGCATATTTATTCAATAGTTTGAACCGTGTCAACTCCTATCTACCTGAATAGAAGGATCGGGCTTGAACTTGAATTCACTTATTAACCCGCGCAGCATCCCTAGACGTCACGTGTGTACAAATAACACGCTCGCCGGGGCCATGCGGGTGTTTGGGGGCATTTTATAGTTATTGATTGAACCTTATCTACTCCTATCTGCTTGCATAGGAGGATCGGGTTCAAATTTACTGACCCGCGCAGCATCCCTGGACGTCACGTATATTCTCACTACACGCTCGCCGGGGCCCATGCGGGTTTATAATACATCCCCTTATTTGTACCTAAGTGTATACAAATTAAGGTGCACGTGCGGGGGGCATTTTAGAAAATATTTGTGAGCACCTTCTGTCTGCTTTTGAAAAGGTTGCAGATCCGGTGGCGTAGCATCGTTTGGGGATTTGTACGCCTTCTGTCTGCTTGCATGGATGTTGCAGATCCGGTGGCGTTATGTTAGATGTATAAGAATCTTTCACAGTAGCTTGTAAGAGCTTGCATTCACTACATTCTTTATACATTTTGCTGTGATCTTTGGCCCACAGAGTACATCCGCCACTACTGCAGGTAGATGTGTTCATTCGCAGACTGAATTTGACTACAGGATACTGCATTTACTGATGTCTTTCTGCATCTATCTAAAGGTGGGCGTTATACATACATCTGTATTTGTAAAGAGATTATCTGTACTGTGGATCTTTGTGTTTATTTATTTCTTGATGTTGATTACCAGAGTGTTGTAAAGCAGTTCTTTCATCTGCTAAATACCCTTCACACCTTGCTCACGAATATACTGTATCATTTGTTACATGATGTTTATTTTTGCAAGGAATTGTATCACTTGTAGGCAATAGGTTGTATGTGTCACTATTCATCGATAAAATATTTATCGGGGATCTTTGAATATTTGCCTTGATGTTGAATGCCGATGACTTGTGCTTCATACAACATCTTCTATCATTGGTTGTGGGTACTCTTTTGGTTGCTTGTAGATACTCATGTTTGTAGTGGATTCATAGTTCTTGCTTACATCTGAATTGCAAGTTGTTGCTACGTCCGCTTCGGCGAGTTGTAATCTCTTGTATGCGGTAGAGGTATTTGTTATTCGTAGAAGACTTGTATATCTTGCAGATCTTCAATATCTATTGGAGGTTCCAAATTGTTGACTGCTAGCAGGTTGCAGATGAACTATTATTTACACAATACGTTAATCACAAGTCTCCTACACATGTTTTTAGGCAAGTCTTGGGATGCCATGGTTCAAATGTTTCAAATCAAGGCTTGCAAAAAGGTCACATTTTTAGTAATTTTGCCCTCGCTTGTAGACAAATTATGGTTGCAAATTCCTTATTTTCATTCTTGGCTTGTAGCATGTAGAATGACTCTTCAAAAGTGTCATATTTGTTCATGAGCAAATCATGTTCATTTGATGTTCAAGTGTCTTGTAATCTTGTGGAGTTCATATTCAAGCATAGTTCTTATGCTCAATTTAAGTTTGAGGTTCCTGTGGTTCAAACCACAAGTTTTTTTTTTTGAGTTCAAAACTTTTGTATTTCATCCAAGTTTTAATTTAAGTTCAAATTAAACTCATTTGATGTCCAAATAAAGTCCATTGCTTGTTCCAAATCTTCGCCGTTTTGTTCAAGTTCATGTTCAAATATGGTTCCCTGTTGTCCAAAATTTATTCTTGCTTGATTGCAAATGTCCAAGTCCTTGTCTTATTTCAGACAAAATTTCGGCAGCCTCCCGGCGTCTCCCCCGTTTAGGGGAAATTATGGGAAAACTGGGCCTTTCCCACCACGCTTAAGAAAGCGTGTATGGTAGGTGTCCTCTTTCGAAGACATCGCGACCGTGTAAAGTCTTCAATCCCCCACCACGCTTAAGAAAGCGTGTATGGGTCTTCAAACATGCCTGTTACAAGAGAAAAGCAGTTGTTTCCCCGCGAGCGGATACTTAAGATCGTCCCCACCACGCTAAGAAAAGCGTGTATAGGGCCTACCCGCCTCGTCGTAGGTGTCGCACCGGGTTCCCTTCCCACCACGCTTAAGAAAGCGTGTATAGGCAGTTTGCCGGCTCGACACGAACGCCGAGAACAGGATTTTTAGGTGATTACCCGCCTCGTTGTAGGCGCCGCACCGGGGTCCCATCCCACCACGCTTATGAAAGCGTGTATGGGCGGTTTTTCGGTCCGCCGCAAACAACGAAATGGGCTCTCAAAGTTTTGCAAAAAGTCTTCTCTTTTTCTTTTTCTTTTCTTTTTCTTTTTCTTTTTTCTTTTTCTTTTTGGAAGAGCTATCTTTTTTTTGCTATTTTTTTTTGCCCTTTCTTTCTCACTTTTTTTTTTAATATTTTTTTTTGAATCTTTTCTTTCTTCTTCCTCTTTTTTGAATATTCATATATGTTTATATATAAAGAGACATATATTTATGTATAAAACATAAAATGAATATATATTTGTATATAAAATATAAACAAATACATTTATGTACAAAATATAAACAAATATATATATATACAAAAATATAAACAAAAATATTTATTTATATATAAATATAATATAAACAAATATATTTATATATAAAAAATATAAACAGATATATTTACTTATATATAAATATAATATAAACAAATATATATATAAAAAAAATAAACAGATATATTTACTTATATAAATAATAGATATATACTTATAAAAGTTATAATATAATTAACAGTTAATATGCGTATAGATATACATAAAAAAAAAATAATATAAATAACAATTATCATGTAAGTAAATGCGTTAAAAAAAAATTTATAATACACGTAGCAGTTATGAGATATACATATATATAAGACTAATATCCAAAGTTACTAGCTAATGAGATGCTACAGTAAAATAAAAAAAAAAATAAAAAAAAACAAAGAATCTTGCTTTTGCTTTTGGGAAGAATTAATGGACTAAATTAATGATGAAATGGGAAATAGATTGTAGTAAAGTGTGCTGGGGGATTAAAGAAAGGCTTAATGGGATATGACGTGTCTGTGGGGAGTTGTTTGGTGGTGGAAAAAAAAAAGACAAATTAAGTTTTTTTTTTTAAAAAAAAAGGATGCGTTGTTTTTGAAGTTTTCCACGTGAACATGTGCAGGGAAGTTCACGGGTGGGGATAACAGAGTCAATAAGAAGGAGCAGCTATTAGTGTAAAGCCCTCACGTGAATGAGAGGAGCCTAGTTTCCTGCTGTATGCGAACCAGGAAGGCAAGAGGAGCTTCCTTTCTTGCGTGAAACAGAGGAGCTTTACGTTATAACGATCTGGGCTCAGCTTTGTTAGGTTCAGATGGAGACAAGCCTTGGTTTTGAGAGATCTATGTGAACTGCTGTGGTCGGATGTGAAGAGGGCTGCAGTAGGCCGTGGGCTTGGACTTGGCGGGGACAAACACCTGTGGAGCTCTAACGCCGGAGGTTTGCTGAAGGTGGATATAGCAGGTTCAACATTTTTTTTTTGGTTTGCTGGAGATTGGAACTTGGACAAGGTGGAGATAAGAACAGCGGCTCCAAGTAAGTGACGAACAGTGAAATAAAAAAAAAAAAAGAAACTTGCCTTACTGTGTGGAACGACAAACGTGAGAAGCAAGGTTGGCTGGCTTGACTAAAATGCTATTGTGGATCGGTACAATCGGCTAGGAAGTGGACTTCTACCTGACTGTTAGCTTGGCCGAAGGCAGGCTGTGAGATTCAGAGCAGGTATTTCTCCTTGTTGTGGACGGGTTGAGGTTATTTGGCGGGCGTGGGAGGAGACAGACTTTGAACAGTTGAGGCTTTTGGGGTGTTTTTTTTTTTGGCGTGGGAGAATCAAAGAGCCCCTAGCTCAGTTCAAATCTCCTCTTTTTAACAACGAAACCGCATTGCTCGAGGCTAAGGAAACGTCCGAGGCGGAGATTGAGAAGACGACTTGCAGCGGGATTTCGGGACTGTTTCTACGGCATACCAGGTAACACATTTAATTTGATTGGATTTCCTCTGATTTTTTTATCTTTTTGGTTAGATTGAGATGTAATACTAATAATGGCTTTCCACAATTAGAATTAACATTAAATGAGCATGGCAGCAATTCTTCAATCAGTCCAAAGTCATCTCGGTTTTGCGCGGTTTCTTGATTTGCATGTCAACTGCTCTGTTTGACGTGTATTTTGTCTCGTTTAACGTGCTAATTTTGTCGAATATCAAAATTAGATAAATTGATAGTGTATTTAGAGTATTGACAGTGTTCCGGACACAATGACGTAGTCCATTCGTCGATCGGAGGTCATTTGGTCGACGTCGAGGGCTAAATTCCTTAACACGCGCATCATTACCCTGTGATTTGTGCTTTTGCCTCGCAAGTCATGCCAACATTCTTGTACGTCATTTAATTCAATAAAATTAAAAGTCATTCTTAAGTATTTGGGATGTTCCGGACGCAATGCCGAGGTCCGTTCATTGATCAGAGCTCATTAGGTCGACGACAAGGCTGATTTTTTTAAACTGCGCACTGTCGTATTTGAATCACTCCGGTCGCGCCACTAATCTGAACGCTTCAAATTGAGTAAACAAAATGTAGTTTTTAAAGGTTGAAAGCATTTTGGACGCGATGGCGAAGTCCGTTTATCGATCGGAGATCGTTTGGTCGACGACGAGGCTAATTTTCTTTGAAATGCGCGTTATCTTATCGCATTAGGATCGCTTTGATTTGCGTGCCGCCACCCCGATTGATCCAAATTAATTAAATAAAATATAGATCTTTGATATTGACGACGTTCCGGATGTAACCACGCAATCCGTTCGTCGATCGGAGATCGTTTGGTCGACGACGAGGCCAATTTTCCTTGAAATGCGCATTATCTTATCGCATTAGGATCGCTTTGATTTGCGTGTCGCCACCCCGATTGATCCAAATTAATTAAATAAAATGTAGATCTTTGATATTGACGACGTTCCGGATGCAACCACGTAATCCGTTCGTCGATCGGAGAACGTTTGGTCGACGACGAGGCCAATTTTCCTTGAAATGCGCGTTATCTTATCGCATTAGGATCGCTTTGATTTGCGTGCCGCCACCCCAATTGATCCAAATTAATTAAATAAAATGTAGATCTTTGATATTGACGACGTTCCGGATGCAACCACGCAATCCGTTCATCGATCGGAGATCGTTTGGTCGACGACGAGGCCAATTTTTCTTGAAATGCGCGTTATCTTATCGCATTAGGATCGCTTTGATTTGCGTGCCGCCACCCCGATTGATCCAAATTAATTAAATAAAATGTAGATCATTGATATTGACGACGTTCCGGATGCAAAGATGTAATCCGTTCATCAATCCGACGTCATTTGATTGGACTCGCGCTGCTTAGTTCGTTATTTTTGTCTCAAATAGATTACTTTCTTGAACTGTCCTCCAATGCCTTTCATTCAGGTTGTCCTTTAGAATGCCACCAATGATTTTAGCTGCCAATGGAGATCCTAAAAGCCTTCTTAACTATTTCTCCAACAATCATCAAAGTTGATGGAAACACAAACCCATATTTTAAGATCAAATTCCTCTGTCATTTCATCTTCATAGTCATGTAGCAAGAGAGTTGTCTTTCCCATACCATCATGCCCCACTATAGATAAAAGAGAAATGTTTATGTGCAAATCAATTCCATCAATAAGAATTTGAAGTCCCTCATTTGATTGTTTTCTCAACCATTGCATAGTAAAATCAAGGTGCGCTCCCCCTTCGAGCTAAATCGTCTTTATCAAATTTGTGATTTTTGGGATAGTTATAGGGGTCAACATTTTAATAATAATAATAATATTATTATTATTATTTTCTCTTATTCATCTTTTAATAATTTTGATTTTATATAGAATAAATTAAGTTGGAGTATTATAATTAAAATTTTACCATGCTAAATTAAATCTTTAGAATTTATTTTAAGATCATATATATGAGCATATTCGTGAAAAGGTTGGAGTAGCTCCAGTGGAAGATAAGATTAGAGAGAGTCGCCTTAGATGGTTTGGTCACGTAAAACGGCGGCCTCCCGATGACCCGGTTAGAAAAGTAGAGGTCTTAGATTTGACTTATGTTAAGAAAGGTAGAGGTAGACCTAAAAAGACTTGGTTAGAAAATATTAAAAATGATCTTTCTTTATTAGATTTAAACGAGAATTTGACTTTTAACAGGACACAATGGAGAAAAAGGATTCATGTAGCCGACCCCACGTAGTGGGATAAAGGCTTGATGTTGTTGTTGTTGTTGTTGTTGTATATATGCACGTAATATAAGTTTAAAGTATTTTTTTCTACTTTAACTATTATAAAATACTAATTACAAAATATAATTAGAGATTAATAGATTAGTGATATTTTAATCATTTATACTGAGATAAATATTTAATTATATTGATAATAATATAATTATTTAATTTTTTCAGAATATGAAGATAGAGTATGTCTTATAAATTATAAATTTTTTATTAAGCTGTTAATTTTGGTTTTAAGTATGAATGAAAAACTAAAGGAATATTTAAAAAATTTAATTTGTATCCCCATGCATATATACATATATACGTATATATATATTTTAAATATTTTTTCTTTATTTGATTAACATGTTAAAATGCATGGATATATTTTATATAGTGAAATTAGGTCTGGTCTTGAGCAAAAATGTATTTTTTGCTACTCGTTTATGTCGTCTCTTAATATTTTATCATATAAATTCGAATGCTTCATAAGGCATAGTTTTCTTAACATGATAACTATCAATATAATAAAAAAGAATTCTTATAAAATATATTAATTTACTTTTCTATTAATCATTAAAATCTAATTTTTAAAATATTTTTAGCTCTAAGGCAATTCAAAAATATTCTTGCATGTGTGTATTTTCAGGACATGTTCTTAGCAGGTACTGATCCTCCCGCAATGACCTTGGAGTGGGCTATGGCTGAACTGATTAAGAATCCTAAATATATGCGCAAGGCACAAGAAGAGGTGCGTCGAGTAGTCAAAGATAAGGGAAAGGTTGAAGACTCCGACCTTCAATACCTCCCTTATTTGCACAATGTTGTTAAAGAGACCCTTCGTCTTCATCCTCCTGGCCCATTACTTCTCCCGCATGAATGCATCATAGACACAAAGATTAATGGCTACGATATTCTGACTAAGACAAGGGTCTTTATTAATGCTTGGGCCATTGCTAGGGACGCAAAATTTTGGAGTGATGAGCCCGAGGCTTTTCGACCAGAGCGATTTGAGAAGATGGGGGATGTTGACTTCAAGGGACATCATTTTGAGCTCATACCATTTGGTGCAGGGCGACGAATTTGTCCTGGTATGATGCTTGGTGTGGTAGCTGTTGAGCTTGCGCTTGCTAATGTTTTGAATAGATTTGATTGGGAATTGCCATGTGGGATGAGGTGTGAAGAGATGGACATGAGTGAGGCCGGGTTCAGGATGGTGAGTCACAAGAAGGTGCCTCTTACTGTGGTAGCTATTCCAGCCGTTGTTCTTACTTGATCTTCAATGTTTTGTTTGGCTATAAGGCTTTATTTGGGACGGCTTTCTTACTGCTTTTTAAAGTAGCTTTCTAGTTAAAAAATTAATAATTTTGTACTAAAAAGCTGTTTTAGGAAGCAGTAAGAAAGTCTTTCCAAACGAAACCTAAGTCTTTAGATACGAAAAAAAGGAAATAAAAAAAAATTGCGCTTGATTGTTTTAACTCAAATTGCGATAAAACAAGCTTGGATGCTGTCCATTTTGATAAGATTTGTAGTCTTTGATACCATATTTTGCAATAATTTGAGCACAAAATGAGTAGCATCCTAACCCAACCTAACTCGACTTGCATCTTGACATACTTACATTTTCTTTTTCAAAATTAAAAAATATAGGAAATACAATGTATAAATTTATTAAATACATATTATCATATTTAGAGTTATTTTAATAAATGAGGGAATTATCTCTATTAAGATCGATGTGAGATTATTATGAATTTGATTTGTTTCCATCAAATGGGGTTGAAAATTATCCTTCAAAATTACAGTAATCATATCCTCTTTGTTTAATTTGGTGCCAAGAAAAGAAGAGGAAAAAAAAAAAAACAATTGAAATTTATATTTTTCTAATTTTGTGATTTTTTATTGATAAGATATGTTAAATTTTGGTAGTTTTTACATACGTTTCTACATTAAATATTAAAAGTCATACTAATTTTATAAAATTAAAATAGATGCCATTAAAAAAAATTTATGAGAATTTTCTGAAGCATAACATCTGTGATGGATGTGATTATATAAAATGTACAAATTTAATAAACACGAATATTGTTTTGGATTCAAAATACAATTAACTAATTAAGTAACTCCTCAATATTTGATAGATTGGAAGCGCTCATTCTATCTGTCTTGTTTTTTTCCTCCTTTGTTAAATTAGACCCGCACTGTACTTAAAAATAGAAGTGGATCTTATTGGACAATGATATGTCCGATGTGTATGATGTGTTTCATGTGTTTATGTTAAGGAAATGAGTTTCGAATGAAGAACAAAGAGTTTTTGAGGATGAAGTTAAAGTACGACCTAATTAACCAAAATGTGTTTTGGCTTATGATGTGAAACAATTAAGAAATAAATAAATTGCTATGGTTAAAATTCAAAAAAAAAAAAAAGCATAGGTCGAAAATAAAAGCAACTTGGGAGTAGGGGTGTCAATATGGGTCAATGGCTCGGGTTTGGGTCGAATCCGACTTGACGGCTGTAAACGGGTTGACACTAACCCGACCAAGTTTTGCAAACTGGTCAGGTTTGTCAACATGGACCCAACCCGTGTGGGTTACTGGGTTGATCCAACCCTACCCACGAGCTAGAAATCATGCGCATAGCGCACAACACACAGTGGAGCGGGTTCGCCAACTTGCCATCTGGGTCGGGGCTCAACGGAGCGGGTCTCGACCGCGCTATAGGAGCCATCTGTAGCTATGCGGGCAGGATGGCGGCAGCAGCAGTGCGGGTGGGACGGACGGCGGCAGCGGCAGCGCGGGTGGGATGTCAGTAGCGGCAACAGACGTGATGCGACCAATCGACCAGACGCCGGCAACATCACCAGCGAACGTGACTCGACCAGTCGACCAGACGCCAACGCCAGCACGGACATTACGCGATGGGAGGGAGACAGCGCGGTGACAACTGACGCGACGACGTGCCTCACTATTGGAAAATCTCTCATTACCGGCAGAATTTCCGGCGAATTTTTCGGCGGATTTCCGACGGATTATTTAGAAATATTTTTGACAAATTTTTCGGCAACTTTTCTGGCGGATTTTCTGACGGAGTCTAAAAATCTCTGAAAATATAATTTATTCATAATTTAATTCATTAATAATTTTGTAGTTTACTTTAATTAATTATTAATTTATCAATATATTTTAATTAATTATTAATTTAATAACATAGTTTAATTAATTGTCACTTAAAACTTATTTTGATTATCAATTAAAATAATAAACTTAAATTAATTAGTTTTAATTGTAAAATTCTGTTAGTTTTAATATAAATAAAAAATTATCCTTTAAAACAATTTTGTAGGAACGACATAGTGGTTGGACTGGCGCACAGGCGGGGGCGCGCGAGGAGGTCCTTGGTTCGATTCTTAGGGCGGATAGGTGCTGGGCGTGGGTTGCGAGAGCAGGCTCACCTAGGCGCCCACTGGGCGTAGGTTGCGGGAGCGGAGGCACGGGCTGGGCAACTCGCTGGGCCCGGACCTGGGAGCGTGTTGCGGGAGCGGGGGCACCTGCTAGGCGCGGACCTGGACAGGATGCAGGCCCGCTGGCGTGTGTGCATCCGCGAGCGGGAGCTGGGAGTGTCCGCTGGATGCATGCCTTAAGCAGAATTTTTTTTAAAATCATTTTATTTATTATGATGGTTCTTTTTCGCCGGAGAAAACTTCCGCCGGAAAAATTCCGCTGGAAAAACTCTCCGGTGGATTTTTTTCGACGGAAAAATTTTCTGACGCTCGATTTACCGTCAAAAATATTTTCGTCTGAAATCCGCTGAAAAATTTCAAAATCCACTAGAAACTTCAGAATTTTCTTCAGAATTTTCCGCTAGAAATTCTGTAGGAAATACACAACTTTCCTATAGTGCCTGACACTATGAGATAGGTTTCATGCAGGAAGTTTCAAACGGGTCAAGCCGAGTAACTTTCGGGTTTCCGGGTCAACTCGAACCTGACCCAGTTTTACAAACGGGTTGGAATTACTAACTCGAACCAAAAATTTTTCAGGTCGAGTTTCGGGTCGTGTCAGATTTTGACACCCCTATCTGGGAGAAAGACGTTGAGATCAGACAACTTTATCCAGATCTATTCTAATTGCTAGCTTATAGTGAAATGTCTAGAACGACTAAGGAGGGAAGAATCTAATGACCACTTATACAGTCTTGAGTCTACCTGTGCTAACTTGAATTAAATCTAGTAAGAGTTATGAGTTCATTAAGTACATATTAAATCTTTATGAATTTTAGAGTTATATTTATTCTTAATTTTATCATAGAGGGTTGTAGTTTGAAATTTGAAAAAGAAAAATTAAGTAGAAATCCCCTTGGGGCGCTGCAACGTTGTAGTTGTAGTGCAGCGGTGTTGCCCTCTCTGTTAGTCAACAAGTGCTTGGGAGAGCACCGTGACACTATAATGGTGGCACTACACTCTTTGTTATCTGGATGCCTGATGGAATGGTGCTACAATACTGTGGAAGGGAGCGCTATGACGCTAAGCTCTTCATTTTGTAGTTTGGAAATTTTCATTGGGTTTAGGTGTGGTGCCGAGAATGGTAGCACTGAGGCACTAGGTTTATAAATCTCAAAATGCACATCTCAAAATTTATTATATCATTTGAGCTAGTAGGTTTGAGAGAGGAGAGATATTTTAGAGAGATAAATTTGCATTAGGAGGCCTTAAAGCTGATTTGATCTAACAAGTCAGTTGAGGAAGTTTTTCGACTCGAGGTATGTTCTCGTACCCTACTTTAGAATTCAATTTCTTGGCTTTTGTGAGTATTTTTGGCATTTTATTTGATTTGGATTTATTAAATACAAATTCATAAAGATGTATGAAGCATTTAACATTTGGTATATTAACTCGGAGGCCGGCCCAGAAAAAGATTCTCACCCCAACCACATAAATTATCAGCTTAATTAACCATTTCGAACTCAAAGCATGACGCCACGCGCTATGGATCCCCTTCATGTTCTTGCTCATCGTCACAGTTCATCTACGAAGAAGGGAGTTGAATACTCGCCGGAGAGTTCCTCCGGGCCCACCGCCACTCCCTTTTAATTACCGGCAACCTCCACGAGCCCCTCGGCGACCTCCCCCACATCACCTTCTCCCCTTGCAATGATCACCTTGCGACGAATCAGAAAGGTTGTCAACGCCGAGGTCTTCAGCGTTGTGAGAGTACAGGTCGTGACCATTTTTTTATTCGATATTTAATTAGTAATTCCATCCATATGTCGCTAAAAACTCAATCTTTTAATTACTTTGATAAGGATTTAGCTAACTAAAATATTTTTAGTAAATTCTCTTCTGTCAAATATGACCTCATCTTTTGAAAAAAATATTCTGGCAGACTCCAATGAAAATGGGCCACGTCCCATATCGAGCTCGGTACCGAGCGGTTCCGAGGCTCGGTACCGCTTGGTACCTAATCATAAACCGGTCAATTCTTGCGTCCGGCGTCCGGTGTCCGCATAGAATAATCTCTCCATCTTTTGACATGTAATTAACTGCTACGAGCCATTTATCTGATTCGATCGAATCTGACCCATTTGCTAAACGGGTCGATCCAAAATCTAAATTTTCGGATTAAATTTAGATCTGATCATAAATTAACACCCCTACAAATCATTATTCATAAAACAGAATTTGAATGTCTTGTTATTTATGAATAACTATCTAGGACTTATGAGAAAAAAAAATTCACGAGTTTCTGATTTTTTTTTGTAACTTTAATTGAACTACAATAAAATGTAATTACTCATATGAGGTGCTGTTTGGTTGCCGGAAAAGAAAATGCAGTGTAAAATAAATGTAATGTAAAGCAAATGTAGTGTATTATGAATACTTTGAGATTGTTTGGTTGTCTGTAAAGTAAACGCAGGAGAACTGTTTCCCTTATTTGATTAGGTATATCCAGAGTAAAGTAAAGCGGTATATTTGTAATAATTTTTTTGGCATTATAACTAGTGTATTTATAAAATAGTTTATTTATAATAATTAGTATTATTTGATTTTATAAAATAAAACTAGTGTTTTTATTTATTGCACTATCTTATTATAAATTTTTTTGAGATTATAAGATATAATATTCTACTGTGTATTAATTTAGCCGACGGTGGTGGTCGACGGTGGCCAGATGTGGTTGTCGGTGGTGCCGAAGGTGGTGGCCGACGGTGGAGGCCGGTGGTGGTCGACGGTGGCCAAAGGTGGTTGCCGGTGGTGGCGGAGGTGGTGGCCGGCGGTGGTGGTCGGCAGTGGCCATAGGTGGTTGCCGGTGGTGGCGGAGGTGGTGGCCAGCTGTGGCGGTCAAAGGTGATGGTCAACGGTGGCCAGAGGTGGTTGCCGGTGGTGGCGGAGGTGGTGGCCGGCGGTGGTGGCCGGCGATGGTGGTCAAAGGTGGTGGTCAGAGGTGGTTGCTGGTGGTGGCGAAGGTGGTGGCCGGCAGTCGGAGGTGGCCGAGAAGGGGTTGCAATGCCTTTGAGTTTGCAATATATTTAGAAGTCGCCCAAACCGGAGGAATTCTAAATGCACCAAAAATGAACTAGAACAGAATACACTGCATTTGTTTTACTTTACGTTGAATTTACTTTTCATACAATCAAACACCAAAATTCTCAAAACCCTTGCATTTAGATTACTTTACACTCTAAATGCAGCAAACCAAACAGCCCAAATTTAAAAAATAAATGAATGTGGAGATGAATTTCCCCAAAAATTTAAAACAGCAAAATCAACATTGAAACAAACAATTCAAAATACAGAAACACTCACCTTCCAAGGTCTCCATTGGGTCTCTACAACACCTGAAAGCCTCTTGACAAGCTGCATCTTCACTCCAATCGCCGAAACCCCAAATTGGGTGGCCAACGCCTTCAGCTCCCGTAAAATATACTTCACCAGCTTCTCTTTGTCTAAGCATTCCTCCTCCTTACCATCAGCATCGACATTGGAACACCTCTTTGATGTAGTTGGATCGTTGGAAGATGAGGATGCTTGAAGGATTTTAATCCCACTCTAGGGAACAAGGGTAAAAACCCAAATATTAAGCTTCAAAGCTTCAAAGAGTAATATGTCATTCAATAATCCCCTTCCTACTACAAAGCAAACATATATTAACCATCTATAGAATATTCTAGAGAAACTTGTAACAAACTAGATTAGATAGTCTAAGGAACATTTTAAGCTAACATGCTCCGCATCATTCTCCCCTTGCGTCAAAAGATCTCGACTCCGTCGAGGCATGTCAACAATAAGGAGGTAGTTGTAGAAATCATAATTAACCCTCCTGGATCAAAAATTCGGCAAGCAGACAAAAATGATTTCCATATAACTCCAACTTCTTGCACAATTATGAATTTGATTAGTGCTTCAATATCATCAAGATGTCCCAACTTCATATTCATAGCTTCCATTTTGAAGAAAAGCTTCAATGCCTTCTTAGAGAGCTTATTGGAAGAACATCCATCGATCACTACAACGACATCATTCAACACCATTCCATCAAAAGGACAACAAGCTCTATCTCTTCTTCCACAGTTAGTATACTCGTCAACAAGTGAGGCAGCTACAAACATATTTATGTCCATGTTCTCCTCAGCTACAAATTCATGTACCCATTTTCCCATCTTCGCATCACCCAATTGGGTGCAAGTAGTCAACATTCTCACGAGGGTAAGACTTTCTGGCTTCAATTCCCTCTCTAGTGACTTTTGAAACATAGCTGCAAACTCCTTCAGCTTGCCTTTACTGATGCAGCCACTAATCATTGCAGTCCAAGACATAACATTTGTCTTAGGCATTTTATCAAACATCCTCTCGGCTTCATTTAATCCGCCACATTTAGCATATATGGAGACCAAGCTAGTTTTAACAAACTCGTCCAGCTCAAATCTGGCCTTGCACAACCCATTCGGCAATATTGAATATGTAATTAGATCTGCAAAATATTTATTATTACAATTTCTGTCACCGACAAGGGCAAGAAATTCATTCCCAAATTCACCAAGCGCTGTTCTTCCCTCCTTCCAGAGACTCGGTAGAAAGATATTGCAAGTAAAAATATTTGGGAAACATCCATTGCTCACCATCTCATGCAGAATTCTTACCATAACCTTCATTGCTTGAATCCACGTCTTCATCTTCCCCTTTTGTCCTTTTAAAACCTCTAGTTTTTGTTCCCTCTCCCTTTCCATCTCCATCTTCACAGATTTGTGCTCGTTTTGGATCCAGAGCTGCGTTACTAATACGGGACGGGACAGGATCGCCGTCGAATGTGTGCGGATACGGGACGAGACAGGATCAGAGGCGGGACACGTGCGATACAGGCCTCGTTTGGCTGCGGGGGCAGTTCGTTCGCTTGAAACATGGGCGACTGGGCATTTGATTCGATGAAAGAGGATAGCTAGCCAGCGTCCCATTTGCTCGATGGTCATCCATTGTGAGCAGAGCATCTTGAAAATAGAACTCATGCTATCATTTGTGATGTCCCTCCTGGTAATATCAATTCCATCCTTCTCAAACTTCCATTCCGTCACAAACTTTCCCGTTTCAATATCAAGCTGGTCAACTCTACTAGCATGGGGTTTTGCTGAATTCCTTTGACTCATCAACAACATGTTGGTCTCGCCTCTCATCAGAAGTGCCTTCAGAGAAGTGGAATAGTTATTCCCATGACCAGAAATTTTCACCGAAACCCCTTTCCCATGAACTCCATTATTAAAGTTCCTTACTACCAGGATGCCAGAGTCACTGACAGGGAAACTGTTATCAAGAGCTCCAAGGGCAAGAATATGTACTCCTCCATCAACTGCTTCTTCAAACTCATCCAGCAACGACTGGCTTTGCGTTTCAAAAATGGCAGCGGCATTTGCTTTGTCGGGTAGGGAGTCGCGGAAGCGGAGTGGGAGCGGCAGTGCAGTCCGGATGGATGCGGGAGTGGGTTTGGGATCATCGGAACGGACTGGCAGCGGGCTGCGGTCATGCAGAGTGTCCGTCGCGGAATCGAAAGGGCTGAAATCATGTAGAGAGTTGGAGAAAGAATTTGGAGTGTGGGACGCAGGTAGCTCGTGAGCGGTGGTCTGGTCGCGAGATGAAGCGGAATCTGGATTGCATGTCTGGTCGCGAGATGAAGCGGAATTAGTGGCCTCCGTGACAATAGGAGATGATGGAGGTTCAGAAGAACCTTTGGGGTGGGATTGCCCGGTGCGTGCGGGACGGATCGTGCTCGATTTAGGCGGAGTCGCGGTCGTCTGCGACAGCGGAGGAGCTCGATTCGAGTGTTGGAACGGAGGGGGATTGCGCCACCGAAGAGGAAGCTCAAGCGGAGGGTAGTAGTCGTCCAAGGCTGGTTGATCGCGGAACTGTTTGCGATCGCGTGAAGCGGCGGACAGGAGTGAAGACGAAGACGTCGATATGGTTGCCGACGACATTCGCATTCTCCTGATCGACCGGAGGTTTTTGTCTATGGATCGAAGGTTGTTGTCAATTCGATCAAGTGATTCATTCACTTGAGCTTGGTAAAAGGCTATACGGCTTCGATCATCGTCGACAGTCCACCTTCCTCGATGTCGATTGTCGTCGACCGCCAATTTTATTCTTCGGCTTCGATCGTCGTCGACAGCCGACCTTCTTCTGCAATCCATCGATCTTCGCAAGCTCCAGGCTCTGATACCAAACTGATGTAGTTGGATCGTTGGAAGATGAGGATGCTTGAAGGATTTTAATCCCACTCTAGGGAACAAGGGTAAAAACCCAAATATTAAGCTTCAAAGCTTCAAAGAGTAATATGTCATTCAATAATCCCCTTCCTACTACAAAGCAAACATATATTAACCATCTATAGAATTGTTGCGGACTCAAATATACGCGGCGATAGATTTTAATTTTCCGTCTCAACGTTGTACGTATATCCAGCACACAAACAGAATTGAGAAAGTAACACCAGAATTTTTACGTGGAAAACCCTGGAAAGGGAAAAAACCACGGGGCCACGCCCAGTTGAAATGATTCCACTAGAACTTGAGCAGATTACAGGGGACTGATTCGCTTTCAAGGGCGATCAGATTACAATGAGTATCCGTTACAAGGACAAGCTGAGTTCCGACGTCACTCGGAATGTCGAACAGAATTCTGGCGTCACTTTGAAAGAAACCCGGCGTCACTCGGGCGTCGGGTAGAATTCCGGCGTCGGGCAGAATTCCGACGCTGCTCCCCTGTAGGGCAGAGCTCCGGCGTCCCTCGGGCGCCTGGTGGTGCTTCGGCGGAGTTCCGGCGGTGTTCCGGCGGAGTTCCGGCGGTGTTTCGGCGGAGTTCCGGCGGTGGTCGAGGAGGAGCTGTTCCCTCCTAGGCTTCTCTTCTCTTCTTCTTCTCTTCTTCTCTTCTTGGCTTGGGTCCTCTCTTAGGAGAAATGAGGGGCTATTTATAGTTTTTCTGGAGTGGCATAGCCCGTAAATATGTGAGGGATCAGGGGCAAATAGGGAGTGATCCGGATGAACGGCCGATATTGAATCCCTTGATCATGAACCGTTTATCAAGCATTTGAAGGTCTTAATGATGTCAGAATTCTACGATCTTGGGCTTGTTGGATTCGTCTCGTCGAGCCGCTCGATTCGACTATAAGCTCGTTAAAATCGGAGACCGTTTGGTAACTCAAATAGCTGTTTGATGCTTCCAACAGCGCTTCGGGTACTTGATTTGGACTCACTTGGGCTCGGATTGAGTCGAATTTGGTGTCGTTGGATTCGTATTTCCGAGACGCTCAGTTCGACTATAAGTTCGCTGAAATCGGAGTTTAAATGGTCTCCGAAATAATTTTTGAAGTTTCCAACTTGAGTTTTTCCTCGAGATTCGTGCCCGATCAAGATGATTTTTTGGCGATATATCAGTTGCCCCCCTATTTTTGGACGTCGAAGCTCCACGAGTCCAAAAATACTTGTTCCGGCTTTTCACTTTGGCAAAATTGCAAAAATTTGCGTTCCAAAAATTAAATGTTTGCTCGAACTTGATCATAGAGGCCCCGTTGAGCTCCGAAAGTGTCAAAATTGAGTCCGGAACGTCGAAAAACGTGTCCGGGGACCTCAAAAACGTCGAATTTGGACCGTCCGGGCCCAAAATCGGAGCCCGGGAACGGGTAGGCGGCCGAACCGGCCGAACCGGCCGGCCGCCGCCGCCGGCGGCGCAGAAACGCGCCGGAGCATCCTTGGCCCGCGCTGGGCCCGCCCGCGGCTCGCCCGCGGCCCGCCCGAGGCCCGCCTGCGGCCCGCGCCTGGCCCGCCCTAGGCCCGCGCCTGGCCCGCCCGAGGCCCGCCCGCGGCCCGCCCGAGGCCCGCCTGCGGCCCGCGCCTGGCCCGCCCTAGGCCCGCGCCTGGCCCGCGCCTGGCCCGCGCGGTCTGGCTGGCCGCGCCTCTTGGCCGCGCCTCTTGGCCGGCAGTTTTGGCCGGCGGTTAGGGAAACCGCCGGCCGGTTGTATTATTTTAATATTTTTTTTTTTTTTTTTTTTTTTAATTTGGGCCCGAAAAATTCCGAAAAAATCCCAAAAAATTCCGAAAAATTTGAAAAATTTCAGGGAATTTAATAGAATTTTGGAATCCTCCCCCCCTTAAGGAAAACTATAAATAGACCCCCCAAGGCTTAGTAGAAACTCGCCCCTTCTTCCCTTCTTCCTCTGGCTTTCTAGCTTTTGGCATTCTGAGGCTTTCCGCCATTTTTTAAGTAGGTGACTTTCCCTACTTGACTTGGCGCCCCTCTTTTTGTGCAGAAGTTAGTGGCTTTCTCCCTTCCTCCCCCCGTTCTTCCTCCCTTTTTCTTCCTACTTTGGAGGCTTTCCGCAGTCTTTCGTAGGTGACTTTCCCTACTTAGAACTGCGCCCCTCTTTAGTAAAGGGAGCAAAAATGGGTGACCCTGTCTCCTCTAAAATTCCTTCAGAAGATCGTCCTGCGCAACGGTCTGAAGTTCCAAAGAGGGTCCAGAAGGCGCCGAAGGCTGACGATGTGATTTCCACCGTCACTGAGGACTCCTTCATCTCATTTAGGAAAAAGTTTCATTTTCCTAATGATTTGGTGATGAAGGTGCCGGCCAGAACTGATCGCGCTTGCTTTCCTCCCCCTGGATATGTGACGGTGTATGAATTTAGCCTGCGAGCGGGACTACGATTTCCTCCTTCCTCCGAACTGATCGACATTCTGACGCTTTGTGGGGTATGCTTGTCTCAATTTTCCTACAGAGCAATGTCGATTGTGATGGGCCTGATCGTGCTTTTCAGAGACCGTGGAGTGGTACTTTCCTCAGAGTGCCTTTCCCGGATGGGGCGTCTCTTTAGCGATGCGCAGGGACGTGTTTCATTCAGGTCCAAGTGGTTGGATATCCGCACCCGAGACCCCTCGAAAGGTTGGATCAGCAACTTCTTTTATGTGCAGAATGATTGGGGCCTTCAGGAGAAGTGGGGGAAGTTGAAAGAGCTACCTGTCCCTCTTCACATTGGAGCAGAAGATTTGCTGAGGATACTCAAGCTCCCTGATCTGGATGCTCTACACTACGAGGTGCGTTACTTGAGTAGATATGTAGATGAGGAGTACTTGTTCAAGGTTGGGCTATCTACTCAAGCAGGGAGATCACATGCTCAAATGTTGAAGAAGTCTGCTAGAGTTCCAGAAGTGGTTCCCCAAAAGAACCACTCCAAGCGTCCAGGGAGCGAGGAAGGTTTGCAGGCATTGAGGAAGAAAAGAGCAGGTGAAGTTTTGACAGTTGTTAGCAGAGGTCCCCGAGCTTCTCCATCCAAGACATATATTCCAGAGGATGTGTTAAACCATCAGTGCATCGGCCGTCGACGGGCTGAGGAGTTGGTGAGTTCTCCTTCACTTCTTCTCATTCTTTACATTTCTTAAGGAATATATTTCTGATATTTTTCTTGTCTCAGTATTCTGATTTCAAGCTTGAGATGACCAAGGCTCTGAACGATTGGAACAAAGAGTTTGTGAAGGTTAAATACCTTCAGGGAGAGTACAAGAAGAAATATGACAGTAAAGTGAAGGAGATGAAGGTGGTGGAGGATCAGCTCGAGGGGTGCAGAACTGAGTTGGCGAACAAGATCACTTCAGTCTCTTCTCAGAATGAACGAATGGATCGTCTGCATATAGAGTTGGTGGAGGCACAAGCGACGATCAAGCAGCAGGAAAAGGCTTAGCAAGTCCTTGAGGCTGAGAATGAGAGGCTTCAGAGTGTACTGTCTGAGAAGGAGGCCCAGCAGTTGCCATCAGCAGTTATTGAAGAGTTCAAGAAATCTTATGCTTTCAAGATCATCATTGAGGACCACATTCAGGAGGCCCGCAGTCATATTTATGACGTGGAGGTGAAGGCCTTGGAGGCAGAGTGCGCAGAGGATGGCTTTATCAGAGGCTTCATGAAAGGTGTTCGGACAGTACATTGCAAGACTGGAGCAGAGATTGAGGGACTGACTCCCAGCCAGGCTTCTAGTGATGCTTCTTCGGACTCTGGTGGTGAAGAGCTGGAGAGTGAGTTACAGCGAGCTTTTGCCTTGGAGGAGGACGAGGATGATGTTGAGATTCTATAGGATGTTTTGTATCACTTTGATTCCTTTCTAGTGATTGTATGTATGCTCGTTGTTGATGTTTCTATCTGGTGTACTTGATGTTCAGTGATATATAAAGATGTTGTTGATGTTCTTTTCTCACATGCAAATGAAATTTACTTAGTTTTATTTCAGTTTGGACTTTAGTGAGCTCTCTTTTGACTTGAACAAATGTGAGGCATTCTTTTTCTTTAAAGATTTTGACCTATCCAGGGTTATTAGTGAAAGCATTTGCTCGATTTCCTTAACCTGTCCGGAAAAAGGTCAGATCAACTCCCTTTGGGATTGATCATCAAATGATTTTGATATTCAAGATATCCTCCTAGGATACTTGACCTATCCGAGGTTGTTAGTCAAAGCATTTGCTTGATGACATTAACCTGTGTGGAAGAGGTCGGATCAAATCCCCCTGGGATTGATCATTCAATGATTGAGATACAATATAGATTGTGTACTTCTCGAATCACAGAAAAAGAGCTTGGAGAGAAGAAACAATAGCACGACAAAGTGAATATCATATTGCTCTGTAATATGAGATAACAGTTCCCTAGAATAACTTAGGGATACAAGAAAGAAGTTCTTCTATAACCAACACATAAGGGATGTACGAAAAACTTTATAATACGACTACAGGAGAAGATAGAATATAAGACAAACATAACATATAGACTGATAGCAGTATCAACTCCTACTGGTAATATTTGCGAAGATTGCCCACGTTCCAAGTTCGAGGAAGCATTTTTCCGCCAGCATCCTTCAGTTTGAAGGTTCCAGGCTTGACCATAGCCGCTACCAAATAAGGACCCTCCCAGAGAGGGGAGAGCTTATTTCGCTGAGGGCCTTTTCCGGCGGCTTCAATGCTTCGTAGTACTAAGTCCCCAATAGTGATAGGGCGAGGTTTCACCCTTCGATTGTAGTGACGGGCAATTCTTTGGTGGTATGCCGCGGTTCTGAGTGAGGCTTCATCTCTTACTTCTGGGAGGAGATCCAAATTTGCTCTAAGCTTCTCCTCGTTAGTTTTGAAGTCGAAAGTCTGAACTCTGTGGCTAGGAACTCCGATATCAACCGGTATGACTGCTTCTGTACCAAAGCAAAGGTTATATGGGGTTTCCCCTGTAGGAGTTCTGGCGGTGGTCCGATAAGCCCAGAGGACATTGGGGAGTTCTTCGGCCCATTGCCCCCCAGCCTTCCCTAGGCGTGTCTTCAGCCCTTTCAGGATTGTTCGATTTGTGACCTCTGTTTGCCCATTAGTTTGAGGATGGGCAACAGCTGTGTGAATGAGCTGAATATGAAAATCCCTACAAAAAGATGTAAAGATTTTCCCAGTGAACTGTGTCCCGTTATCAGTGATAATTTTTGCGGGAATGCCAAAGCGACATATTATGTTCTTCCATAAGAATTGCTTGGCATTTGCTTCAGTAATCTTCGCCAAAGGTTCCGCCTCTACCCATTTGGTGAAGTAATCTACAGCCAAAATAATGAATTTTCGCTGTCCAGTTGCTATAGGAAAAGGTCCCATTATATCAATTCCCCATTGGGCAAAAGGCCAGGGGCCTTGAAGAGATGCAAGCTCCAGAGCGGGTGTATGAGTGAGGTTAGAATGCAGTTGACAGTTTTCACACTTTCGTGTGAATTCAAGTGCATCCTGTTTCATTGTAGGCCAATAGAATCCCTGTCTCATGATCTTGTAAGCTAACGCTCTTCCTCCCAGATGTTCTCCACATACTCCTGAATGCACTTCTCGAAGCGCGTAATCGGCTTCTGATGGTGGGAGACACTTGAGGTAGGGCCCAATGAAGGAGCGCTTATACAACTCGTTGCTGATAATAGTGAAATTTGCTGCTTGTCTCCGAAGTCGTATTGCAGCTATAGGATCTTCAGGTAGCACTCCATCTTTTAGAAAAGACAAGATGGGTTCGATCCAAGACATCTCTCTTGGCTCGTCAATTGACTGTATGACCCATGGACCCTGAATGCTTGGAAAGTGGATTTCCTCGATACATCTTCTCTTGTAGATATCCCCCGTTGTTGATGTAGCAAGTTTAGAAAGAGCGTCTGCTCTTGCATTTTGTTCTCGGAGGATATGTATGATTTGATGTTCCCCTATACGGGCTAAGAGTAGCTTCACAATGCTACAATATTGAGCCAATTGTGGGTTGTGAATATCAAAATCCCCCTCCACCTGAGAGGCGACTAGTTGGGAATCAGTGTGGGCTATTAGGTTCTGGACTTCACAGTCGATGGCTAGTCTCAACCCAGCAATAAGGGCCTCGTATTCTGCTACGTTGTTGGTTGCTGGGAACTTGAGTCGAAGCCCGTACTCAAGAGTAACCTTCTGTGGAGAGATTAATAAAATTCCAGCCCCAGCCCCAGAACTCCCTGAAGCTCCATCGACGTACAACATCCAGAATGGAGAAGAAGGTGAAGCACTTGGTTGTACATCAGATGCTGGAACAGTGCACTCAACTACAAAATCTGCTAGTGCTTGAGATTTAATATCAGGTCTAGGCAAGTAGTGGATATCAAATTCTCCCAGTTCTACAGACCACTTGACAAGCCTGCCTGATGCTTCTGGCTTCTGCAGAATGCTTTTTAGCGGCAGATTCGTGTAAACTCCAATTGAGTGAGCTTGAAAGTAAGGGCGTAGTTTTCTGGCGGAGTAAACTAACGCCAATGCTGTCTTATCTGCCAAAGGATAACGTCCCTCTACTTCAGATAAAATCTTACTAACATAGTAGATAGGACGTTGTATAGCATTTTCTTCTCGGACCAGAACTGAACTAATGGCTTGGATAGATACAGCCATATACAAATACAATCTCTCTCCTGGTATTGGTTTAGAAAGTAGTGGCGGGGATGCCAAATACTTTCGCAACTGTTCGAAGGCTTCTTGACATTCATCTGTCCATTGAAACCCGGAGCTACGAGCACCTCTAAGTATCTTGAAGAAGGGCAGATATTTGTCTCCTGAACGTGCCAGGAAACGAGATAGTGCCGCAATTCTCCCATTCAGCCTTTGGACCTCCTTGATGTTCTTTGGCGGCACCATGTCCCTTAGTGCCTTGATCTTCTCTGGATTGGCTTCGATTCCTCTATGGGTTACCATAAACCCTAAAAACTTTCCAGAAGCGACTCCAAAAGCACATTTAGCGGGGTTAAGTCGCATATTGTAATGCCTTAACAAGTGGAAACATTGTTTCAGGTCAGAGATATGTTGGGTTTTTTTCAGACTTTTTACCAACATATCGTCTACGTACACCTCCATTGTACGTCCAATAAGGCTTTTGAAAACCTTATTCATGAGGCGCTGATAAGTTGCTCCAGCATTTTTGAGCCCGAAGGGCATCACCCGGTAGCAGTACAATCCTTTGTCTGTTTGAAAAGCTGTTGCTTCTTCATCAGCAGGATTCATCTTTATTTGATTGTAACCGGAGTATGCATCCATAAAGCTTAACATCTGATGACCGGAAGTGGTATCAACTAACTGGTCAATGCGAGGGAGCGGAAAACTATCTTTTGGGCAAGCTTTATTGAGATCAGTGTAATCTATACACATTCTCCAGGCTCCACTCCCCTTCCGTACCATGACGACATTTGCTAACCAAGTAGGATAGTGCACCTCTCGTATGAATCCGGCTTCTAAAAGTTTATCAACTTCTTGTTCAATTGCTTGCTGGCGGTCTGGTGCAAAGTTTCGCTTCTTCTGGATAATCGGTTTGCATGTTGGATTGACTTTGAGAGAGTGAACGATCACTTCGGGGTCAATTCCAGGCATATCTGCTGGACTCCATGCAAAAATATCCTGATTTTCTCGCAGAGAAGCTGTAAAGTTTTTCTTCTCATCATCTGAGAGAAGTGATCCAATTCGCACTGTCTTTGAAGGATGCTCTTCAGATATAGATACAGTAGTAAGGTCTTCCACAGGGGAAGCTCTCTGAGGAATATCTTCGCTGCGCAGATCAAAGTCCTCGATGCTTAGGGTAACCGTTGGACGAGACTTGATCTGCCTAAGATAGCAGGTTTGTGCTATTTGCTGATCTCCGCATACTACACCGACTCCTGATGGGGTATGGAACTTCAGCTTGAGGTGAGGAATGGATGCGATGATCCCAAAAATTGACTGGAGCGGCCTCCCGAAGATGGCGTTATAAGCTGATTCTGACTTCACCACAATGAATTGGATGGAGTGTGTAGTCTGTCGAGGAAATTCTCCAAGGACTACCGGGAGACTGATTATTCCTTCTGCTTGTACAGGTCGATTATCAAATCCATATAAAGGACCTGCAGCAGGTTGAAGTTTTTCTCTTGAGAGACCCATGTTGAGAAAAGTGGAGTAGAATAGAACATCTACGGAGCTTCCGTTGTCCACAAGAATTCTTTTGACATTATAACACGGGTCACCAATGCCTGCGTTTATGACAAGCGGATCTTGATGGGGGGTCTTTACTCCTTCCAGGTCGGAATCATCGAACGTGATGGAATGATCGATACGAGCCTTTTTTGGAGTTGGGTTTTCTTCCATGGTCAAAAAGACTTGGTCGGATAGTAAGGGGCCTCCTGCAATTGTTTCAATTTCGCCCACCGTTACCCGGTTATTCGCTGGTTGTCTTTGTGATTGATTTTGCCCCCCAGTGGGACGAGCTTCTTCTCGGGTAGGTGGATTCCCAATAAATTGTCGAAGATAGCCCTGACGGATGAGTCTTTCAATCTCCTCCTTAAGTTGCCTACAGGACTCAGTAGTGTGGCCACGACTACGATGAAAGTGGCAGTACTGATCTTGGTTTCCTGTATTCTGCTTTAAAGGATGCGGCCACTTCACTTTGTCCTGATCTTGAATCGCCATCAACACATTTGCTCGAGAGGTGTTGAGCGGAGTGTACTCCTTCTCCTGTCGGGGTTCTCGTCGTGGCATTGGGGGTCTAGGAGGTAGATTGCTCTTCCCTTGCTTTTTCCGTTGTGATGACGGATTATCCATCTCAGGTGCCCCCTTGCGCTTCCCAGTGGGTTGCTCGAACTGTTTTCTGTGAGCGTTTATTGCCTCATCTGCTGATATCTGTGCTTCCACGCGATGGATCAGATCGGCATATGAATGAACAGTATCGCGCATGAGTGCCGAATAGAAGGGGCCAGGACGAAGTCCTCCAAGAAAGACCCCTCTGAGCAATTCTGGGTCTACTCCTGGGATTTGTCGAGCCTCGATAGAAAATCGTCGAAAGTACTCTTTCAATGATTCTCCCTCGCTTTGACGAATCCCGGAAAGGTGAGAAGAATCCTTAGTAATTCTTCGGTTGGCCACGAACTGCTCGACAAACACCTTGGCCAATTTAACAAATGTGGGGATCGTTCCGGCTGGAAGTGAATAGTACCATGTTCGAGCTTGTCCCTTAAGAGTAGCAGGGAAAACCTGGCAAAGGAGTGCATCTGAAGCTCGTTGAATATGCATGATGGTCCTGTAATGGTCGATGTGCTCGTACGGGTCGGATGTCCCATCGTAGGATTCAATGCTTGGCAGCTTAAAGCCAACCGGGATAGGGTGTTGAAGAATGGCTTCTGCCAGGGGTGACGATTCCTGGAAATCCCACTGACGAAGAGGTGGCCTTACGCCTCCTGTAGGGAATTCCTCCCGGACCAATTGTCGCAGTTCGTGGCGCAGGGCATTGCGAGGGAGCTCAGCAATGTGAGGTTGGGCTAGCTCTTCAGGAAGGTCTTGAGGAAGGCGAGATTGCTGACTTGCATGCGGAGGATGGGTAGAACTTGCTGTATCAGCCAGCTCGTTCTCTTGATGTGACTGTAAACGCCTCCTGGGTGGAGGAAGAGGAATCTCAGCTTGAAGATGTTCGATTTGAACAGCTTCAACACGTGGTGGATCTCGAGGGAGAAGAACCTCCTCCTGTGGTGCTAGTTCCTGTGGTGCTAGTGCCGGTTGTCGAGTCTCTCGCAGGAGTTGTAGGATCTCATTCTGAGACTCCTCCATCTTCCTGATGCGGTCTTCAATGGACGGTCCTGAAATTCCTTCTCCCACAGCGTCTTGCCCCCCAGCATGAAAGGAGGCGGATACTTGGGGTCTATGATTCATAGACTGATCCCGAGATTGATGCGAATTGGAGCGGGAGGCTCCCAAGATGCGATTGCTACGCCTGTTGGCCATCAAAGTGGTGCTTAGGATAGTGGGATTTGTTTCCCACAGACGGCGCCAAACTGTTGCGGACTCAAATATACGCGGCGATAGATTTTAATTTTCCGTCTCAACGTTGTACGTATATCCAGCACACAAACAGAATTGAGAAAGTAACACCAGAATTTTTACGTGGAAAACCCTGGAAAGGGAAAAAACCACGGGGCCACGCCCAGTTGAAATGATTCCACTAGAACTTGAGCAGATTACAGGGGACTGATTCGCTTTCAAGGGCGATCAGATTACAATGAGTATCCGTTACAAGGACAAGCTGAGTTCCGACGTCACTCGGAATGTCGAACAGAATTCTGGCGTCACTTTGAAAGAAACCCGGCGTCACTCGGGCGTCGGGTAGAATTCCGGCGTCGGGCAGAATTCCGACGCTGCTCCCCTGTAGGGCAGAGCTCCGGCGTCCCTCGGGCGCCTGGTGGTGCTTCGGCGGAGTTCCGGCGGTGTTCCGGCGGAGTTCCGGCGGTGTTTCGGCGGAGTTCCGGCGGTGGTCGAGGAGGAGCTGTTCCCTCCTAGGCTTCTCTTCTCTTCTTCTTCTCTTCTTCTCTTCTTGGCTTGGGTCCTCTCTTAGGAGAAATGAGGGGCTATTTATAGTTTTTCTGGAGTGGCATAGCCCGTAAATATGTGAGGGATCAGGGGCAAATAGGGAGTGATCCGGATGAACGGCCGATATTGAATCCCTTGATCATGAACCGTTTATCAAG
The DNA here is from genome assembly GCA_019925795.1 of Dendrobium chrysotoxum. NCBI lineage: Eukaryota > Viridiplantae > Streptophyta > Magnoliopsida > Asparagales > Orchidaceae > Dendrobium > Dendrobium chrysotoxum. The sequence continues at coordinate 499,173 of JAGFBR010000760.1, read as the reverse complement.
CATTTGAAGGTCTTAATGATGTCAGAATTCTACGATCTTGGGCTTGTTGGATTCGTCTCGTCGAGCCGCTCGATTCGACTATAAGCTCGTTAAAATCGGAGACCGTTTGGTAACTCAAATAGCTGTTTGATGCTTCCAACAGCGCTTCGGGTACTTGATTTGGACTCACTTGGGCTCGGATTGAGTCGAATTTGGTGTCGTTGGATTCGTATTTCCGAGACGCTCAGTTCGACTATAAGTTCGCTGAAATCGGAGTTTAAATGGTCTCCGAAATAATTTTTGAAGTTTCCAACTTGAGTTTTTCCTCGAGATTCGTGCCCGATCAAGATGATTTTTTGGCGATATATCAAGAATATTCTAGAGAAACTTGTAACAAACTAGATTAGATAGTCTAAGGAACATTTTAAGCTAACATGCTCCGCATCACTCTTCCTTAGCCGCCACCCATTTACGGATTCCTTAAGGTTTCCGAAACATTAATCCCGTCGCAAGTGAACACTACAGAACGATCGAAGATCCCAAGTGCGTCAAACGATGTGTATACGAAGACCGAGAGATATTTCTTTTTTTAGGAAACCAAGCAGGATTTCAGGAGAGCAGCTGCGGTGGCTGATGAGGACTGACTGGTCGTGTTCACGGACAGGGAAGGGGACAAGGTCGAGAGTGGAAAGTTAGAGAAAGCTGATTTTTAAAAATTGACGCCAGTTCGTCGGTCTAGTGGTTGGACCACGGATTTGAATCGGGAAGCTTTGGTTCCTTGCAAAGCTTGTTAAGGGAAACGATCGAACCGGCCGGCTGGTCAGTTCACGGCTTAACTGATTGAACCAGCCAGTCTAATCCAATTTTTAAAACATTGGCCAGTATAGTTTTCTCTTTTACCTTATGTACGACTTGTCAAGCTTGTGTCACACCCAATTCGACCTTGGCACGTCCAATCAAAGGTAGGCTTGAACTTGATCTGCAGCTTGACTCTTTAAAATGATTGAAAGCTCAAGTTCGACTCGATAGATTGTTGGAGAAAGCATCGCAGCATAATGTCACTGGAGAAGCATCAATGATGCGATGGCTCGCTATAGAAGGCATCGATGACATGGCAGCTCACTGAAGAAGGCATTGCAATGGTGGCTCGATGGAGAAGGCATCAAAGGTGGTCGTGATGGTACCAATGATGAAGAATTTTGGAGTTGTGGAAGTGAGAGAGACAATACTTGAGAGTGGTAACATGAGGTGAAACATGATGAGAGATGTACAATTGCGTAAAGAAAAAGCCCGAGGTTATAAGTTAGAAATTTGTGATTAGTGAAGACCCTCCATTTGCAATTCTTTGTCATCGAGTGGCTTGATGAGCTAATGAGTCGAATTTGCTTTTACTCGAACTTGAGTATGTTGGTTTAACTAGAAATAAAATCTAACTCGAGCTTGAGCTCAAAGCTCGACTCATGAGCGCTAACAGATGGAATTGAGCTAGCTCGTGAGCCAACTTAGGTCATTTGCCTCCCTAAACCCTTCCGAAACTATCCACACCAATGTCATAGCTACCTTTAGTTTCCTGATGGTCTCTCCCGTCTCAAACACTAATCGAGTGCTACAATTACTAATATTGGGAAAGTAAACCACGCAATAAAACAAACATAAAAAATAGTGGAAATGAACTAGGATTTAACATGAAAAAACTCAAAATTAGAAAAAAATCATAAAGCCACAACACACTAAAAAATTCACTATAAAAATTAGGAGAAATTGTACAAATCTTTTTTTCCCTCACTCTCTCTTTATTTTACTTTACTTCATCACACTGTTTTATCTCGGAACTAATAAAGAAATACACCTCTATGACATGAAGGGGCATAACCCTTCAAGTTGAACATAAAAAAATGAGAAATTAAATTGTCCAATCCAACTTGCAGTGCTGCAGGGTTGGCTTTGGAGCTTTGCGGGGTCACAATGTTTCCAACTTTGCTTAAGATATTTGATTTGGGCTCATTTGAACTCAGATTATTTCACGTTTGGTGTCGTAAAGTTTTTCTTATCAATGCGACCAATTTAACTATAAGTTTGCCAAAGTCAAAGTTTGAAATATTTTGACTTTAGTTCAAAAAACCTTCAACACAAATGCATCAAGTTTCATGTTAATCAACTGAAATTATATATATATATATATATATATATATATATATATATATATATATATAACCTTAAAGATTGATGTCCTTGTCATTATATATCATTAAATTTATGAAATAATACAGTTGATCTCGTAATTAAGGACAATATATGGAAATAAACATAAATTGGATTAATTCTTCTTCTTCAAAAAGAAAAAAAAAGCAAAAATAAAAAATCGCAAGTAATCCGGAATTATAGAAAGGTTTCATGTTTTGAAATTAACTAGGAAAGGAACATAATTAGCTGGCTATGTTGTTCAGTTCTGGTACTCCATTTGTTTGAAAATGTCAAAGACTTCCACTGCAAATTTTACATTACCTCTTTCTAAAGTAGAGGAATAGCTAACCATGATCAATTTCTCATTCAGATAGCTCGCTATTCTACAAGAACCTAACAGAAGCTCCAGTAAAATATGGAGATATCTGATATTGTTTCTTTGTGATTCTTCCTTGATGAATCACAGAATGTTCCTAGAAATAATCTGATGAGTCCATAAAGAAGCCATCTTCTAAAATGATGTTCTTGTATATAACATTAAGAAAAGGCCAAGTATTTAAGTGACGAAATGCACATTGAAAGTCTCTGACTTTATTTTGAATGGGAATTGACGTATTAATCTTCTTTTAGATCATATTTTTAGGGGTGTCAATATTTGATATGACCTGAAAATCCGACTCGAACCCGATCCAAAAATTTCGGGGTTAGGGTCAACCGGTTTGTGAAATGGGTCGGTTCGGGTTCAACAAACCTACCCGTTTCAAAAATCGGGTCTGATTCGTGTTGACTCGGAAACCCGAAAATAACCCGGAATGACACAGCTAAACTAGCTAACTGCGTCTATTGCCAACGTTGTGTGCCCGCTCTGCGCGTCGGGTGCCCGTCGCGTCAAGTCACGTCTCTTTGCGTGAGTCACCGGTCACGTCGCCGTCACGTGAGTCGCGTCTCATCGGTCCGTCGTATAGAGTCTTCCGCATCACATCTTCCGCCGGTCCCGCTGCCGTTGCCGTCTCCATGGGTTGGGTCGGGTCAACCCAGTAACCCGTGCGGGTTGGGTTCGAGTTAAAATATCTGACCCATTTGCAAAATGGGTCGGGTCAACTAATATCGGGTCAGCTCCGAGTTTAACCCGTATCCGACTCGTGACCTGATTTTGACAGCCCTACATATTTCTAAGTCCGTGGTTGATGTTATTTATGATATTCCTATCAACAATTACAATAAAGATCAACATATTTTTAAGTTTTTTGTTGGTGATGATTTTAGCACTAGAGATGTGTGGAATTGCTTCAGAATTAAAAATAACAAAATTGAAATTCTAATACTCTTACTAATATCTCTATTTTCACTTGTAGGATTATTAATGGTTTGATTGATCCTTGTGGATGATAAATTAAAGAGTAAAGGGTTTTATATATATTACCTCTAAATGTCAATGTTGTTTCCAATTGAAGACCATCAAGCATGTTTTTTTAAATGGACCTATTGCTTTATGTGTCTGGTCTTTTTTGGATAATGCTTTGAGGGTTAACATGAACTATGTTAATACAAACTGGTTTTCCGTATTAGCTCAATGGTTTCATAATAGGCATGCTGACCATCTTTTGGCTGTTGTTCTTATGCTGGTATTTTGGTTGTTATGGATTGATAGAAACAATAGCAAGCATAAATGTATTAAGATGAGCTCTGACAGAATCATTATTTGTTTGAAAAGCAAAATTCATCAATTTGTTTATGCTAATATGCTTCTTCCTAAGCATTTCAAGGGGAATAATAATTGGTCTTCTTTCGTTCAAACTCATTTTATGTATGAAAGCAAGTGTTGTATTTCTGGGATTTTTTATTGGAAGAAACCTTCCTTAAATCAGTTAAAATTAAATATTGATGGTTCTGTTTCAAAATTTGGGGCTAGCTGTGGTGGTCTTATTAGAGATTATCAGGGTGGTTTGCTTCTTGCTTTTGCTTCTAGCATTCCTGAATACAAGGTGATTTAGGCTGAGACTAATGCTTTATATCTTGGCCTTAAGTTGTGAATAGCTCTCAACCTATCTAAAATTTCAATTGAACGAGATTCCATTTTACTGGTTAATTTAATTTCTTCCAAAACATGTAATAATGCTAGTCTCTATTACTTGTTCAGGTTATGTGTCTTCTGAATCATTTTGAGTATAAGATTTATCATATTGGAGAGAAGGTAATATTTATGCCGATTAGCTTGCAAAAAAATAGATTGGTGTTTCCTTGACTGATGTTTATCATAATTTGAATGAGCTTCATAAGTTAAAAGACATGATGAGACTGGATGAATCAAGAAAAGGTAAGTTTATAAGGGTGCTCTTTGGTTCTTTGTTTTTAGCTGCTGTTAATGCTGTGTGGTATTTACCCTTTGGCTATTGAGAGAGAGAGAGAGAGAGAGAGAGAGAGAGAGAGAGAGAGAGAGAGGGCTTGCAGTCTTAGTTGGCTAGTTAATTGGATTGTTATGTGGTTGTTTATTGGTGGCTTTTCTGTGTGCTCTATTTTGGCTAGCGACCTTTGTCTTTGGCTTTATGTAGTCTGGTTTTTTTTCTTGTTGTTCCTTCTCTATTTATAAGGGCTTGTTGATGGTTATGGGTGCTTTCGTGATTTTTGTTGCTATCTCCATATTTCTTCCTCTGGTTTGGAGGAATTCACTTTGCATGTATACTTAGGAACGTAATCTCCGCTTGATTATTTCTTCAATATATATTTTGATATTTTGCAGGATGCATATTTTTGGCTCTTATTAGATCTTGGCATTTATGTTGTGCTCCTACTACTCTTGATGGAGCTTTTATGCCAAGCCCCTCGACTGCCATTATTTTTTTATTGTAACTAGTTAGGGATTGACGGCTCAATAGTTTTTTTTTCTTTTTGTTTTTAGCTCTTCAAGCATTTAGCGAGCAATTCATCCTTTTAAGGACTTTTTGAAATTTTGTGATGGAATAAAATTAATCTTTCCAAAAAAAAGAAGAAGAAATGCATGAGAAATATGTTCCTATTATTGACTAACAACAAGACCCTATTGTGCTTTGATTGAAGAACAAGCAATCTCTAATGAGAATCTAACCTCTCTAAAAAAAAAAAAAATCTCTAATGGATTTGAATCGACAACAACTACTTTATCAAGAATCCTGATGATATGAGCCTTTTGATTTTGTTGAAGATGAAAGGCAATAGAGACAAATAAGATTTTTGCAGCACTTAATCTAGGCTACAAGGGCACTTTTAAGCGTCGCAAAAATATAGTTATATTTTTCAGATCACAACCATAGTTTATGTTTGGCTACTATTTTTTCGTTGCTTTTAAAATTTGTGTTAGGAAACTACTTTTTGCAACAACTTTAAAAAAATTATTTTCCCTACAGCTCTCCCAAACAAATTCCAAATGTGTGCATTAACCTAATATATTAAGTGATGTATACTAATATAATAATTCTCCTTCTTTTGAAATCATCAAAAGATTGCCATAAATCTAAATTGTTGTAAACACTAATGATACATCCCCATCAATAAAATATTCTAATGAAAATAACATGTAAATATAGAAAACAATTAATGAACAACATGCATGCCATATTAAACTCAAATCCTAGTTCCCTTATTTAAATCATCAATTAGAAAAAAAAAAAGTAATATTTCATTATGCTTAAGTTTAAAAAAAAAAAACTTCCAATTTAAATATACAATAAAATTATGAAGAAAAATCACTAAATAAATGCATCAATAATCTAAGTATGAGATAGCTAAGCAAACCAAAACTAGTTTGCATGCATATGAACAATTAAAAAAGCATGGAACTAAGGCTTCATTTGTGACAACTTTCTTACTGCTTTCTAAAGTAATTTTTTAGTACAAAAATATTTAGTTCAAAAAATTTTTATACTTAAAAGCTGCTTTAGAAAACAGTGAAAAAATTGTCCCAACAAAGTCTAAGTATTCTACAAAGTGAAATAAATGTTTTTTTTTTTAAATTTAAAATCATATTCTTGATCAAGCAAAAAACCAAATTTATTTAAGCCAAAATTAAAAAATAATAAAATAAAATAGTGGTTGTTCTAAACTAACAAATTTATCTAAAACATAAAAAATAGAAGTGTAATTATAAATTACTTAAGATATAGTCATGCATTAAACATGGTGTTCAACTATTTCAAATAATTAAAATAATTCAAAATTTATAAAATTTATCAATTAAAATTTGATCAGAAATTCCTCTCTAATTTGATATCCTTCCACCCAACTTGCACATGATCCTTCCTATCACAATGGCTTTCATAAAGGCAAACTTCATGTTGGGCCAAAATAATGAAAAAACCCACATGTAATTATCAATATTGCACAATATAATTAGGTTAATTTCTATAATTATCCCACCATATTTTTAATGAACAAACATATACCAGCCTTGCAATTTCATGATTTTTGGTGGGGAGTTAGCTTTGCTTGGTTGCATAAATTAATGGTGAATTTGATGGAAAGTTTGGTTATTGAAAGTGTTGCTTTGTGCATTTCAATCAATTTCTCCACATGCATTGGCTTCCAAGTTGGTTCAACAAGTCCATATATGGAATATTAAAATGTGTTCAAAAAGCTATGGGTCACACATCCAATCCAACTTTATATATATTTAATTGAGAAAGATTTAATTTTGGATATTATAAATGTTGAATTTATTTTGAAATGAGTGTAATGTATAAATAATAATTGAAAATTTTATTGTGATTATTTTAAAATAAATTTAATAAAATTGAAATTAAATTTTATAAAAATTGATTAAAATATTAATATTTAATTTAATTTTTTCATTTAAATGCTTCCTAAAGTTAGAGTACATAGTGGTGGAATAAGTTGGCATGGGATTCCATTTAGGATTCGTTTACGACAGCTTTTTTTTACTTTCTAAAGCAGTTTTTTTGTAAAAAATATCTAATTAAGAAAAAAGACTGCTGTCCCAAACAAAATCTTAATTTGATAAAGTCTATATATCTTAAATTTTCATTATTATTTCTTTCTTAAATTCTCTTTTTTGTCAATATTTTATTCTAATATATTAGTTGATTGAATTAAAATCTTCTTTCATCTTTCATAATAAATGAGTTAGTTTATAAGCCCACTTAAACATGATTAATTAGTCAATCTCAAATTCAGATTGTTAGTGGCTCAAGCTCGACTCAATTATGCTATTTTTTAAACTCCTCATGCCATGAGAGAAATTATTCTGTGCAGAGTTTGGACGTAAAGTGGCATCCGGACATACGAGTGTACATAATGTACAAAAATAAAAATTATAGTGTATACTTACTGTGTTAACTCACAGTCCGGACACAACTCTGCATCCGGACTCCACACAGAATAATTTATCATGCTATGGTGGTTTGATGATGCATTTGTCTGTACGTGTACCACTGTTGAATTAGGATTTCGAATACGAGGTGCGAGAGGGTCAAATGATTTACCCAAAATATAGCGAAGGAGATATAATAGGAAAAAGAATTGTGTAAGAATGTTTTGATGCAAAATATTGGCAAATTTTATAAATAATGACGTTAATCATTTTATTATTAAAGAAAATCTGAAGAAAAAAAAATAAAAAACATGCCATAGTCACTAACAAAGGTAGCTACTGGTTCCTATGTGGCTTCCACCTAGAGATGGAACGGCTGACAAAGCGAAAATAGGAAAACGGAAAAGAAAAGAACAAAAAAAAAAAGAAAAAAGGAAAAGCTAGTCCTTGGCTATGATGCACCAATTATTCTCCTTAAAGAGGCATGCACATGATGACACGTCTCTTACACGTGTCAGATACGTCTAAAATATGTCCGATTAAAAAAATATTAAAATAAATTGGACTTGGGGTGACTTAAATATTTTATGAAATTTTTTAAATATAATTTCTTATATTTTAAATTTTTATTTATTTAAAATATAAAAAACTAAAATTTGTATTTTTTATCTACAATACCAAATCAATCACCCGCACTCAATACCCCACTCATCGAATATTTTCATTTTCATTTTTCTTTGGCCAGTCGCCACTTTAATTTCACAACAATGGCTAATGTCATCTCAACATCGAAGTCTAACGTCTTTACAACATCAACATTTCAAAATCATCTCAACATCAAAGTCTGACACTTTCTTGACATTGATGCTTGATGTTAACAACTTGGCAGTTCATATTTGTCAGCCGTCGTCTAAACATTGACGAAGAACGCCCTCTAAACATCGATAACCGATACTTACTACATAACATTGATGCTCGACTCTCGATAGTATTGTCGTCTCCTTTCTCGATGTCTGATACACGACATCGAACCCTACTCTATATCTTAATATTAATCATTTTAAGCACAAATTCTAGTTAAATGATTTGTTATTTTTAATATTATACTTATTCAATATTTATACATTATTTTAAAAATATAAAAATTATGATACCGTGTCTAACCTGTGTCTTATATTTTCAATAATTAACATGTCCCACATGTCCATGACATACTATATCCGTATTGCCGTGTCCATATCTGCCCATGACTTTTGCATATAAATTCGTCTGTAAACTGTGAAAAGATTTACCTTAAATGTAGTGAAGGGGATATAATAGGAAAATAATTGTGTAAAAATATTCTAGTGCAAAATATTGGACAAATTTTAAATAATGACGTTAATTATTTTTATTATTAGAGTATAACTGAAAAAAATAAAATGAAATAAAACTCGTCATAGTCGCTAGCAAAGATTGGAAAAGAAAAACAAAAAGAAAAGACAGCTACTACCATTGGCTTTTGTATCTTAAATTAACTATATAACTTTTATATATCTGATATATATATATATATATATATATATATATAATTTGATATTTATATAAAGCTGGTAAAGTTATGAATAATTATATTTCTTAGAATAATATTGGTATATCATCAAAAAATTATCTTGATCGGATCTCGAGGCAAATTCAAGTTGGAAATTTTCAAAATTAAATATGGGATCATCCGAACTCTGATTTTAGCAAACTTATAGTCAAACTGAACGTCTCAGAAATACCAACCCAACGACACCAACTTCGATTAAATTCGAGCCCAAATGGGTCCAAATTGAAACCCGAAGCACATTTGAAAAGTTTAAACCATAAATTAGATGACCAAACGTGACGTGCTTATAGTCGAATCGAGCGGCTCGACGAGACAAATCCAACGAGCTCATGATAGCCAAATTCTGATATCATTAAGACATTCAAATGCCCAATAAACGATCCATAATGAAGAAAATTAACATTGGTTGTTAATTCAAACCACTCCCAACTTACCCTTGATCTCCCTCTTATTTGCTGGTCACGCCACTCTCAAAAAATTATAAATAGACTCCTCATTTCTCATGAAAGGGGACCTAAGCAAGGTAAAGAAGGAAGAGAGAGAAACTCAAGTTCTCTTGCCACTAGACTCTTCCTCGATCACTGTCGGACTTTTGCTCGGCCACTGACAGACGTCGGACTTCCGCCCAGCCACCGATTGACGCCTGACTTCCGCTCGGCCACCCACTGATGCCGAACTTTCGCCCAGCCTCCAACTGAAGCCGGACTTCCGCCCGGCCGCCAACTAACGCCGGATTTTTGCCGGACTTCCATCCAGATTTCATTCGTCACTAGATTTAAACCCGATAGTTAACTGTTGTAATCTGATCGTTCACAATTTCAAGGACAAATAATTCATTTGTAATCTATTCAGATACTAGTAGAATTATTTTAATTAGGCGTGTCCATATGATTTTTCCCTTTTTCAGAATTTTTCACGCAAAAATTTTGTGTTCTATGTTTGTGTGCTGAATATCCGTACAACGCTGAGACGAAAATTTCTAACTCTTTCGCCACGTATATTCTAGCCCGCAACAAATATATAGATATATATGTTAATTTGAATTTTTTATAATATATTTAAATTAAGTTATCTCTTAATTTAAGCCTTGGATTAACTTAAATAAGTTATTAAATTTAAATTAATTTTTGAATAATTAAATTTGTTAGACCAATGTATAGATAGTTAGATTAATTTGAAATTAATTTACATATAATTAATTAAAATAAATTTTTAATTATTAGATGAACTATATGTGAGCATTAATGATGCAATAATAAATGAGATTTATTAACACATGGAATAACAAATAAATATTATTATCTTTTAATTAATGTGTATGTGAGTGTGTGTGTGTGTGTATATATAATTTTATATATATAATTTTAATTGAAAGCTAGCAAAAAAAATAAATATTATTAAGTTGTAAATCGGACAAAATTTTCTTAAAATGAATTGTAAGTTATTTATGAAAAGATTATTTTTAAAATATAATTTATTAATATTTTGTTATATTTCTAAAAATTTAAACAATATAATTATATATTTTTTCAAAACTTTTATATTATTTGTATTAAGAAGGTCAAATGTTAATAATAGGTACTATTAAAAATAATATTGTTTAATTTAATTAAGTATAAAAAATAGATTTCTATATTATTTAACTATATTATTCCGAATGATAATGTCAATTAACATTAAGTTAGTGAAATCTAATTAAAATGTAATATTAACTTACTATATTTGGTAACATTAAGTTAGTATAATCTAATTAATTTTCGTCTAGTTGTTGTCGGACAGTTCAACAAAGTCATTTATTGCTGGCAGAAACCTACACATTATGTGAGCTGTATAGTAGTAATGATCAATCAACTGTCCAAATCTGTCATATTATGTGAGTTGTATACCTTTAATATTTTTGCAGAAATGATTTGTTTATGCTAGTATATAACTATGTGATATTTTTAAGCTCTGTCATGTAAGTGATGCATGTACAAGTAAAGTTAAAAATTGAGAGCACTTGCTCGTATTAGATTATTTCTCCAAAAACTTGAGTTCTTTAGTTTTGTAATTTTTCTTCATAATGCATTGCCCAAGTTTAAAAAGTTGTGAAGCATCCCCACAAAAAAATTGTTGGATATTGCAAACACACGAATGCGGGCTTGTATGGCAAGATCATTTAATAGTCTGCTAGAGCTAAAGGTGAGGGCAAATGAAGTTTTAAGGCTTTACATGCATGTCTAGAGAGTCGATAAGGATTTATTACTTTAACGTTTGCATACTAAAACTATGAGGATAAACACTAACAAGATAAAAGATTTCTTGAACAAGTTAAAATTACATAGAGAAGTTCTTGAAACAAGATCATCATCTATTTGGCCTTCACTTTCTTAAGATGCGATATAATAAGGTACGATGTCAAAGAGAATGTGATAATTTGGCTGATATTCGAAGTGCACCACTTGATTTATGGCATGTTATTCTTTACCTTCTATGGGATTAAAGTGAGAAAAGATTTATTTTAGACCTCTATAAGCAACTGATGAATAAATTATTGCATGGAGGTAGGAGAATAAAGTTTTAAATGGAGCGGACTAACAAAACCTTTAGTATGAGTTTGAGATTTACTTTAGTTGTTGTCCAACTCAAATATAACTCCAAGCTCGCATGCGTATGTTGATTAATGAAAATTAATGCATTATAATTAAATGCATTATGGATGTCATTATATTGTCTGTACGTAGTTGTGTTATCTAGGTTGATAATAATAATTGTGGAATATTTGAGCTTGTATTTCATAGGAAGTGGATGGAGTCATCCATGCAGGCGATGGGATATAGTAATGGGAAGTTCCACCAATATTTACTGTAGAGCTTATTAGCTCATTACGTGGTTTAAATGATTTCAAAGAAGGGGCCTGTAACTTGATTCGATGTATGCAATGGTGATAGCATAGTTTATTTCAGTCTTTGATTTATGTAATCTTTTGTAGCCAGTATGGCTATTGTATATACTTTTTTTGGACTCTATCGATATGTTGTAATTCTGGAAGAAATATGAATTATGTTTTCTATTATTTAATGGTTTTCTTTAATGCAATTAATCAACTCTAGATGTTAAAATTGAACTTGCAGAGAAATGAATAGAATAAATTGACAAGATAATAAAGATTGAAATGAAAATTCTTCCACTATAAATCCTAGGGTGTGATACATATAGGCTACTGTTGGTATTGACTCATTACTATAAAGTACGCTATTGGTTGCAATTAGAAAAAAAATGAAATTAAAGTACATTGAGAATTAACCAAAATATAATAATCAACACTACAGAGTGCTCTGCCATTTAATTTTATGAATGAAGGTAAAGGCTAATATTCTTCTAAGGATACTTACATAAAATATTGACTATAGAGGACACTGTTGGTTACAATTATAGAAACAAAAGTCAACAATCAACTACCATGTGGGTAAGTTCTAATGTTATGACCCTAGGTTTTACATAAACTACAAACGCGACAAACTAAAGAATCACTCTCATCCATAGTATTTTTGTATCACCTCTTTTGAGGTCTTCCTGTACATCTTCAATAATTGTTTGGTGTAAGGGGAAATAAACCTCTGCTAGGGTCATGATCGCCCCAACCTTCCTAGTCTAGTAGACTATGAAACATAGCTTCATATGTTAGCTTATAGTTATATTTTGTATAATATTCAGATACATAATTTAAATGAATCCATCTCAACAAAGCTATACAACTCATAACATGTGTACAAGGAGGATGATAAATTATTGGTCGATGATAGCTACGCCTGTAGCTTGACTCATCTAAAATGTACACTATGCATGACCTGCCAAAAATGCCATACACTTGAAAATCTTTCAAGTTTACTCTAGTAGGTTCAGGAATATGTTTGCTTCCTACTTGATCCTACGTCATAGGGATTTTTGGGTTTGTTGTGCAAATGAATTATTATTCTCCAAATCCTCTATTTGTAATCGTCCCAACAATTGCATGAACATACTAATAATATTATAGTAAACCGCAATAGTTAATGCCTAAATAGGCAATCCCCACGCTTGTTTTAGGATACCATTGAAGGATTCAAATGCATTTGCAATCATGATTCTAAACTGATGCCTATTGTCATGTGTAAGAGACCAACATTTTACATCATGGTTTATAAGCTATTGATGTACTTCCAATTTGAAGTTTTGCAAATCAGATATGCATCGGTTGATGTACTAAGTTGTTAGTGTTACCTACTAAGTATATTTTTTAGCATAAAAACTCTACATCTGTAATACCCATATTTCGCACCGCTTTCTTGAAGTTCTCTCTTAAATGTTGGAGGCAATAACAATGTGCGACATTTGGAAAATTTTCTTTGCACCAATGTAGTAAACTTGCATATTTTTTCAAAATAATACGAAGATCACTTATTGTTCAAACAATTGGTAGAATATCATGCAGGCAACTAAGAAATTATATCCAAGATTCATTGCATTCTAACTCTACTATAGCAAAAGCCAAGGGGAAGAGACCATTATTTGCATACATGCCAACTACAGTTAACAAGGTGCACCTATATTTACCGAGAAGAAATGTTTCATCAAGTCTCAACACTATACGACAAAACCTCCAGCTGGTAATTAAAGCCCAAAAGCCTAAAAAATTCTCTGAAATTTGTGTGTGCTGCTAGTCTATATCTCGTACATGGATCTTGGCATAACTGAGGCAATGACTTCCATGAAAAAGTTAACTGTCCTACAAGACTCCTCCCAACTATCAAATACATCTTTGATGGCCTTCATCCTAGCATCACATACCTTGATGTATAACACTGTAATATTGAATTTAGCTTATATACGACCTATTATCTCTTGGGCTTTATGTCCATATGTTGTATAATTGCAGGTACTATAAATTAGCTGATAAATTTAGAGGTCCATTGTATATGTCATATTGAAAGAATTGGAGTTGTGCATGTGTGGTCATTTTAAAATTTATGGACCTTCTCCTACTCCATCACTCTCATTTTGATCATTAAAGGCAATCTCCTCTTCCCATTCTTACATCATGCGACATATGGTAGCAAAAATATTGTTGCTGTTATGATTTGTGTAAATCTGTTCGTTCAAGTGAATTCTGATACAAGTTTTTTTTATGATTACAAAAGCTTATTATTTGTTTTCTCCTAACAAATATTTGAGTTTTTTGTTGTTGTGTGTACTAAAATATTTTTCAGAAAATTCACACTCCAGATTGCTAAAGACTTCAAGTTCATTTATTTATTGTAAATGAAGTCTGTATTTTTATTTTTCTTGAGTCTGAGAGAGTGTGATTGTAAGTTGGATAACTGTGCACACACACATAATGGAGGAGTGAAAAGCTTAATTTTTTAAACTGATCGTACATGATTGTATATCGTACGGGATGATCTGTAGTATATGTCCTCCATATCAAACCCATATATCAAGAAATTTTTTCTAAGTTAAGTTCGTACAGTATGAATTACTATTTGTACATGAGGTTTTGCTGTACAAACGACTCTGACTTGGGTTCGTCCAGAGGTTCGTACGGGATGAAATGTTCGTACGAACTGCTCTGTTTTGATCGTCCAGAGGTTCATACTGGACGAAATGTTGGTATGAACGGCTCTATTTTGTTCGTCTCATGGTTCGTACGGGACAAATCGTTTAATTTTTAAACTATTCGTACAGTACGATAGTCGATCGTACGGGACGATCGAGACGCATGAAACTTGAAATTTTCAGTTTTTGAATGGTTTTTCTTATCTCAAGTATATAAATGACTTAAAACTGACTGAAGGAAAAATCCTTCTGTGAAAATTCTTTTAGAGAGTGAAAGGGAGAGTGATTGGGAGAGTGTTTGAGAGTGAGTGTTGAGAAATCTTTGAAGAGAGAATTATGAAGGGATTCACAAGGTTCTCCAATTGTGAGGATTTCTTTACTTGTTCTTCAAGCATTTTCCTAATTTCCTTAAAGACTTTTGCAAGAGTTTTGTTCGAGAGGATTCCGGTTCTCTGCCGTCACTAGGAGGATGAAAAAGGACGACGGTTCTGTGCCGCACTTGGAGAGTGTAAAAGGACGTTTGGTTCTCTTCCTTCATCAGGAGGGTGATAAAGGATGATGGTTCTCTACCGCACCGGGTTGGTGGAAGAGAGTTTGTAAAGGCTTCTTCGCCTT
Source organism: Dendrobium chrysotoxum (assembly GCA_019925795.1). NCBI lineage: Eukaryota > Viridiplantae > Streptophyta > Magnoliopsida > Asparagales > Orchidaceae > Dendrobium > Dendrobium chrysotoxum. The sequence goes on along the minus strand of JAGFBR010000760.1, from coordinate 483,928 downwards.
GCTGTGGGGGCAAAAGGAGAGTCACTTGAGTTTAGCACAATACCTAGAGAAGGAGTCTCTAGGGAGTGGATGTAGGTCGTGTTTGACCGAACCACTATAAATTCTGGTGTTTTCTGTTCTTACTGTTTACTTTTCTGTACTGTTCTTTTTTCGTATTTTATTTTCTTTTTGTGGTTGAAATTTTGTGATTTAAAGGAAGTAAAATTAACTCTATTTGTGCTGTACGAAGTCAAATCGTACTATATGATTTACTTAAATTTTTTTAGAATTCCAAGAGTAATTTTTAAAAGGGCTAATTCACCCCCCCCTCTTGGTTAGCCTAGGGACGTGAGCAATAGGTCTAACAACCTATTCACACTTTCAAGTGGTATCAGAGCCAATTTTAAAAATTACTGTTTAAAATACTTTTTGAAATTCGATCATGGCTAATTTTAAAAATAGAAATACTTTAGAAGGTTATTCGATCACTAGACCACCTTTGTTTGACAATATCCCATTTAATTTTTGAAAAACTCGCATGTCTACATTTTTATAATATCTTGATTATCGCATGTAGATGTTAGTACAGGAAGGTTATACTGAACCCGCTAGAATTATAGAAGGAATTAGAGTTTGAACACCTTTTGCTGAATGGACTATAGAAGAACGTGAGCTAGCTCAATTAAATGCTAAGTGTTTGAATAGTTTCTTTTGTGCTTTAAAATCAAAAGACTACATGCGTGTTTTAACTTGTAAATCTGGAAAAAAAATTTGGGATAGGCTTTGCATTACTTATGAAGGTATAAATAAAGTGAAGCAAACTAGGTTGAACATTCTCTTGCATACCTATGAACTATTTTGCATGAAACCGAATGAATCAATCTCAGACATGTACACACGTTTTACTCACATAGCCACTTCATTGCATGTTTTAGGTAGGGAGTTAACAAATATAGAAAAAGTTAATAAGATACCTCATTGTTTACCTACTGCATATGATGCAAAGATAACTGCAATAACAGAATCTAAAGATTTAAATATTTATTCTGTTGACAATCTTCTTGGATCACTAATTGGTTACGAGCAATCTGTGACTCAAAGACAGATTGATGTAGGTGAGAAGCGAAAGAAGAAGAACATAGCTTTGAAGGTGGACGATTTAGAAAGTGATCAGTCACTACCTGAGGATGAAGAGGATATTGCTTTGATGATAAGGCAATTTAGAAGTTTCCTAAAAAGAAAGCAGAGAAGATGCCAACAGTGGAATAAAGGTAAGTTCTAAAATAATGTTAAGGCTTCTAATGAAGTCATTTGCTATGAGTGCAGAAAGCCAGGACACATAAAGACAGATTGCTCCAATCTCAGAGAAAATCCTAGCAAGGAGAAGGTCGAGGAGAAACCAAAGGAAAGAAGGGGTAAAAAGAGACTTTAACGAACATTTTGGGCAGACTTAACTTCAGATTTCTCAGAAATTACACCAGAAGTGAAAGTTACAAATTTGTGCTTAATGACTGACAATCTTGATCAATAAGATCAAGAAGAGGTATGTGACTTAAGTTATGAAGAATTATTTGAAGTTTCTGAATGCATACATACAACATATAGGAAACTAAAAAAATTGCATGCTAAATTGAATTTGGATTATTTAGAGCTGCAGAAAGAATATGAGATCCTTAGGAAAGATCATGTATTAATTGATAGCAACCACATGACCTTGTTGGATGAGTTTAATGATTTAAACAAATAACATAATCTTTTAAAATCATCTCACACTGAATTTAAAAATAATTTTAAAACTTATATAGATGAATCAGATACTAGAGAGCATGATTTGAAGATTGATAATTCGATTCTAGAAAGTGCTAATGCTTATCTTAAAGTTCAGTTAAAAGCACTTAAAAAAATAGAAATCCACCCAAACTTGAAGATTTTCACGAATCCTACTACAAGATCACTGATTTAAAGTCTAAGAAGAAAATTTTCAGGACGAATAGATTGGTGAATCCTTTTCCTGGAATAAAGTATTTTTCTTGTGATAGATTAAGACATATTTTCCACACTTGTACACTTAGATATAGAATATATTTAGTGTGAAGACCTAAGGTGCATAAATCACAGCATATCATACATGCATATGGTTTAAAATTATCAAGAGGAGAACCCAAACTTGTTTGGGTTCCCAAGACTAACATTTGATCATTTTGCAGGAACGCTCTCACACAAGACCTCGTGAGAGTATTTGCTACCAGCTGCTCAAAGCATATGACTGGAAATACGAATCAATTTATAATGTTGAAAGCTAGGAATGGAGGCAAGGTTACACTTGGAGATAATACTACCAAGAGAGTGGTAGGTACAAGTATAATTAGAAATTCTAGAAACTTTGTGATTGAAAATGTGCTGTTGGTTGAAGGTTTGAAACACAATCTGTTGAATATAAGTCAATTGTGTGACAAGGGCTATCATATAAAATTTTTGCATACTAGTTGTGTTATTAGTCTAAATGGAACTGTTGCTTTGAATGATGATAGAGTTAATAATATTTACATGCTAGATTTGAATTCTGTTAAATCTTCTACTGCTCTGTGTTTGAAAATTGTATCTGATGAATCATGGTTATGGTATAGAAGGCTTTGTCATACTAGCATGAGAAATCTTAGGAAAATCACTCAAAAGTAACTAGTTAGAGGTGTACCCAAATTAGACTTCACTAAAGATCACTTGTGTGATACATATCAATTAAGAAAATAAGTGAGATCCTCTTTCAATTCAATCAAGGAAATTAGGACTAGCAAGCCCTTAAAAATTCTTCACATGGATTTATTTGGACCTGTTAGTACCTTAAGTCTAGGAGGAAAAAGATTTGGGTATGTTATTGTGGATGACTATTCTAGATTCATATGGATCAGATTTTTGAATCATAAGAGTGAGTCATTTGAAGAGTTTAGAGATTTTGCCACTTGGATTCAAAGGAAACTAGGTTTTAAAATTGTTAATATCCAAAGTGATCATGGGGGAGAATTTAAAAATAAAATGTTTAATAATTTTTGTAAATCTCATGGGATTGAACACAACTTCTCAGCTTCTAGGACACCTCAACAGAATAGAGTTGTAGAAAGAAAGAACAGGACATTAGTTGAAATTACTAGGGCCATGTTGGCAGAGTATTAACTTCCTAAATATTTTTGGGCTGAAACAGTTAGCACAGCGTGCTATGTGTTAAATAGGGTGTACATAAGGTCTAAATTAAATAAGACACCCTATGAACTTCTTAAAGGTAGGAGTCCCAACCTCTCATATCTATATATTTTTGGATGTAAAATGTTCATTCATAATAATGATAAAACTCTCTTAGAAAAATTTGATCCAAAATCTGATGAAGAATCTTTCTAGGTTATTCAAGTGTTAGAAAATCCTATAGAATTTTTAATAAAAGAATATTGGTAGTTAAGGAGATCACACATGTTATTTTTGATGAATCTTATGATAGTAAAGGGTCTAAGTTGGATGAAGATGAGGTTGAGGTAGTAACCCAAAAACTTGAAGATCAAAAAGTTGAAGAAGGGGTTGAAAAGGAAGAAGAAAATCAATTGCCTAGATAATGAAAATTTGTTAGAAGTCATCCTAAAGAATTGATTTTAGGAGAACCAAGTGAAGGAGTTAGGACTATGCATGGTTTGAGGAAAGAGGTAAATTATTCAGCGTTTATTTCAATGATTGAACCCACTAATATAGAACAAGTACTTTTGGATGAATTTTGAATTTTGGCCATGCAAGAAGAGTTAAATCAATTCAAGAGAAATAATATTTAGGAGCTAATTGAAAGGCCAAAAGATCAAAGTATAGTTGGGACTAAGTGGGTGTTCAAAAACAAAATGAATGATTCAGGAGCTGTTGTGAGAAATAAGGCTAGATTGGCAGCTAAGGGGTATAATCAAATTGAAGGAATTGATTTTGAGGAGACATTTGCCCCTGTAGCAAGACTTGAAGTAATTAGAGTTTTGTTAGTTTTTGCCTGTTTTAAAGATTTTGAATTATACCAAATGGATATTAAGAGTGCCTTTTTGAATGGGGTGATAGAAGAGAATGTTTATGTTGAGCAACCTCCAGATTTTGAAAATTTTAATTTTCCTAATCATATTTTTAAATTGAAAAAGATATTATATGGACTAAAATATGCACCTAGAGTATGGTATGAGAGGTTAAGCACTTTCTTATTAAAAGGATCATTTGTTAAAGGAAGTGTGGACACCACTCTATTTTTGAAAAGAATTGAAAATGAAATACTCATTGTACAAATATATATGGATGACAACATTTTTGGATTAACTGATAAAACTCTATGTGATGAATTTTCAAAGGTAATGAGTAGTGAATTTGAGATGAGTTTGATGGGTGATTTGACTTATTTTCTTGGTTTTAACATAAAGCAAAATGAGGAAGGAACTTTTTTTTTTCAATCTAAGTATGTTAAGGATATCCTAAAAAAGTATGAAATGGATAATGCTAAACCAGTAACTACACTCATGAGTTCCTCAGTACTATTAGATAAGGATCCTAAGAGAAAATCTGTTGATCAAAAGAAGTTTAGATGAATAATTGAATCTTTGCTTTATTTGACTGCTAGCAGACCTGATTTATGTTTAGTGTTTGCTTATGTGCTAGATTTCAAGCTGATCCAAAGGAATCACATTTGACAGCAATGAAAAGGATTTTAAGATATCTTCTAGGAACTCAAAATTTAGAAATTTGGTGTCCTAAGAATAGTTCTTCTTTTAAAATTATTAGATACTCAGATTCTGATTTTGTAGGCTATAAGATAGATAGGAAAAGTACTTCTAGGACATGTCAATTCATTAGAAATTTATTAGTATCTTGGTCAAGTAGAAAATAAAATTCAGTAGCACTTTCTACAGCTGAAGTAGAATATATTACCTTAGGGAGTTATGTTGCACAGGTACTTTGGTTAAAATAATAATTGGATGACTTAGGATTTTCAATTAGTACCATTCCAATCTTTTGTGATAACACTAGTGTCATTTATATTTCAAAAAATTCTATTCAACATTCTAGAATCAAGCATATTGATATAAGGCATCATTTTATAAGAGATCATGTAGTGAAAGGGGAAATTGAACTACATCATGTCGCTACTAAAGATCAGCTTGCAGATATTTTCACAAAACCCTTAGCTTTTGATACTTTTAGCATGTTAAGGACAAGGCTAGGTGTAATTGACCTAAATGCTTGATTGAAAATTTTGCAAATATGTGTTTGCTAGTATGTTCATTACAAGTGATTTATTTTCTAGTGTTTTATATTTTATTGGTATCTTTTATATTGTCATTTTAAATTTTTTTTTTAAATTATTCTTTAGTTGAGTGTTGGAAACCTGTAAGATTGGAGAGACGAAAGTTTATCTTATTTTGTCTATACGTACTGTACGATTGCATGAACTTCGTCTGTACGAATGGGGGAGGAATCACGGTTAGTATCAGTTATTATTGATGATTGTACGTATGAATGCATCATTCGTCTATACGATCCAAGTGTCGTTTCGCATGAAGAAGACCCTGACCGTCGCCTGAACGATCTTAAATTTTTTGATAGTTCCGGACGAACACGTCATCGTCTGTACGATCGGGAAGTCAAAAAGCCTGTACGAAAGGACGCCTCGGGACGAGTAGTTTACAAAAAACCATTTCAGTTTGACTGCTTTTATTCATCCCGGATGAAATTTGATTCGTCCCGAACAAAATCAATTTTGTTTTGTACGAAGTAGGTTAGTATAGTACGATTTCAGGATTTTTCTATATAAAGGAGGGTCACTTTTTTTCATTTCACTTCCATTCTAAAACCCTTTAGAGCATAGACTAGAAGATGTCAGGCAGTGAAAAGAGAGCGCGTGTGGCTAGGGGACCAGCTTCTAAGAGGGATTGGGATGATAATTTCCTTAGTGATAAAAATGAGGAGGCATACCTTAGGTATGCGCTTCCAAAATCACCACTTCCCGCATCCTGCTGCAAGAAAATCTACATTTTGTGGTAATGCCATTGTTCGACTCCACCCAATTCTCCTTTCTTCTGACTCTAATCTTTGCCTTCAACAAATATCTTTTTCATATTTTTCTAGCCAATATGACATTCAATCAGGACCACTCTGTTGTTTCTTCGTATGTCCTTAAGCAGAGAGTAGAGATTAAAAAGGAGGATTTAGGAGAATTTCTTCACTTAAGAACCTATGGGACACGGGCACACACTTTTTCAAATAGATCGGACTATGATTGGTCCGAGGTAAATCAAGTCCTTAGAGGTGTAAACACACCCACTCATGTTTTCCGAGTTGACTCTTTAAACCAAAATACACGCATAATCCAGCACGTTCTTAGGACATCCATCATTCCTAAGGCGGGAGATAGAATAAATATGACACAACTTCTTCCTTCTATAACTTACCTGATTACGACTGGCCAACCCATTGATGAAGCACAGTTAATCCTAGACTATATTTACTATCTCACTGATATTGGTCTGGCTAGTGTAAAAAGGAAGAAGAATATTGCCTTAGGACACATTGTATGTTATATCCTTGAGAAGAAGTATAATCTGGTCCATCCTTCTGGACCTTCTGAATTTCCACTTTATTTCACTGATGCTTCTTCTCGAGCACTATTTGTAAAAGATGGAAGTGCTGATAGTTCTGATAATGAACCTGCTTTTATTTCTGCTCTTGCACCTGCACCTGGACCAACTCAAGACTTCTATCAGAATATGGTCTAGCGATTTAAAAGACTTGATCAAAGATTTGATCATGTAGAGGCGCATCTGAAGCAGCAGGACGATCAATACAAGGAGGATAGAGTGTGGATAAGAGAATAATTTGATTCTGTGAACACAAATATTGCAACGATAAATAGCTATTTTGTTATGTTTGGCGCTCATCCACCATCTCTAGATCAGGGTCCTTTAGATTTCTAGTATGCTTTATTTGGCTTGACTTGGATATGTTTGTGGTTGTCTTTGTTGTTCTTCTTTATTACTTGGCTTGTTTGATAAATTGTCTTGTTGATGTTTGTTTTTATGATTATTATATTAAGAGTAATAGCAAGTTTATCTTATGATATGTACTCCAAAGTAAAGCTTGCTATGATGTATGGTTTGAAAATGATTAGAAATGAAATGTTCAAGATTTCTGTGCATATTATTTTGTGTTATTGACTGGAAACTTTCTAATCTTAAAACACTCGACTGTAGTTGATTAAAGTTCTAAAATGTTAATTGAGTTTATATTACAATAGAAAATTCTGTGCATAATATTAAATTCTCAAAATATTTAGATTTCGTTATGATTTGGTGTGGATTAGAAGATCTTACTTTATCTTATTTAGACATGTATTATTTAGTCTAAATTGATGTATATTTAATGTCTTAATATTACTCTTACATTCTATATCAAAGTGTTCATTATTGTATTTGTGACCCAGAGATAGTATTGTTGGAAAGAATCTTATCAAATAAATAAAGCAAAGCTTGAAAAGATGCACAAAATATGCCATACATTAAAAGATACCCAATATCGCCAAATCTAAAAAGACACACAAAGTGTGTCATTCAATAAAAGATGCGCAATGTCGCCAAATCTAGAAAGAGACACAAAATTTGCCTGCACTTTGAAAAGATGTGTAATGTCGCCAATTATTCTTTTCTTTAGCATTTTCTCCAAGTTTACTAATCAATGATTGTCACTTTTGACTTAGAAAATTGGTAATGTTATTTCATCTTTTGTGCAAAAGTTGAGACTTCTAATCTGTCTAATACATTACGACTACTTTAGATCAACTTTTTTTCTCCTTATTATAATATGTAATCTAGCACTTTTGAGTCTTTATTTTTTGTATTTGATTTGAATATTGTAGTTAAACTTCATTTAATATTATTTTACTTCTCAACTAATTTGAGTGTCCCTTTTTGTTGTTGTCAAAAGGGAGAGAGTTTTATTGTTTGACTTTGTTTGCTTGATTTATTTTGACTTATTGTATTTAAGTTTTTAGTTACTTGTGTATGTATGTATGTACTTTGCTTGTGTGTAAGTTTTTAGTTGCTTGTGTATGTATGTATGTACTTTGCTTGTGTGTAGTATTTGTAATGTTTGTGTTGCATGTTCTTCTTACCCTTTCCTCGCTTATTCAGTATGTTCTTCTTTTATCTCTTGTTTAGGGTAGGTCATTTCTTTAGGGGGAGCTTAGGCTTTAGAGGGAGCGTTGGAGTTCATTTACTTAGGGGGAGTGTACATTTAGTGGAAGCTTAGAAGAAATGTGACTTAAATTGTTCATTCAAATAATAGTTGTTTTGCCATCATTAAAAAGGGGGAGATTGTTATGATTTGTGTAAATCTGTTCGTTCAAGTGAATTCTGATACAAGTTTTTTTTTATGATTACAAAAGCTTATTGTTTGTTTTATTCTTCTCCTAACAAATATTTGAGTTTTTTATTGTTATGTGTACTAAAGTATTTTTCAGGAAATTCACACTCCAGATTGCTGAAAACTTCAAGTTCATTTGTTCACTGTAAATGAAGTTTGTATTTTTATTTTTTTTGAGTCTGAGAGAGTGTGATTGTAAGTTGGATAACTGTGCACACACACATAATAGGGGAGTGAAAAACTTAATTTTTTAAACTGATCGTACAGTACGATTGCATCGTATGGGACGATCTGTAGTATATGTCCTCCATATCGAACCCATATATCAAAAAAAATTTTATAAGTTAAGTTCGTACAATACGAATTACTATTCGTACATGAGGTTTTGTTGTACGAACGGCTCTGACTTGGGTTCATCCAGAGATTCGTACGGGATGAAATATTCGTACGAACTGCTCTGTTTTGATCGTCCAGAGGTTCGTACGGGATGAAATGTTTGTACGAAGGGCTCTATTTTGTTCGTGTCATGGTTCGTACGGGACGGATCATTCAATTTTTAAACTATTCATACAGTACGATAGTCGATCGTATGGGACGATCGGGACGCATGAAACTTGAAATTTTCAATTTTTGGATGATTTTTCTTGTCATAAATATATAAATGACTTAAAACTGATTGAAGGAAAAATCCTTCTGTGAAAATTCTTTTGGAGAGTGAAAGGGAGAGTGATTGGGAGAGTGTTTGGGAGTGAGTGTTGAGAAATCTTTGAAGAGAGAATTGTGAAGGGATTCACAAGGTTATCCAATTGTGAGAATTTCTTTACTTGTTCTTCAAGCATCTTCCTAATTTTCTTGAAAACTTTTGCAAGAGTTTTGTTCGAGAGGATTCCAGTTCTTTGCCGTCACTTGGAGGGTAAAAAAGGACGACGGTTCTCTGCCGCACTTGGAGAGTGTAAAAGGACGTTTGGTTCTCTGCCTTCATCAGAAGGGTGATAAAGGACGACGGTTCTCTGCCGCACTGGGTTGGTGGAAGAGAGTTTATAAAGGTTTTCCGCCTTGCTGTGGGGGAAAAAGGAGAGTCACTTGAGTTTAGTGCAATACCTAGAGAAAGAGTCTCTAGGGAGTAGATGTAGGTCGTGTTTGACCAAATCACTATAAATTCTAGTGTTTTATGTTCTTACGGTTTACTTTTCTGCACTGTTCTTTTTTCGTATTTTATTTTCTTTTTGTGGTTGAAATTCTGTGATTTGAAGGAAGTAAAAATTAACTCTGTTCGTACTGTACCATTTACTTAAAAATTTTCCAGAATTCCAAGAGTAATTTTTAAAAGGACCAATTCACCCCCCCCCCCCCCCCCCCGCCCTCTTGGTTAGCCTAGGGATATGAGCAATAGGTCTAACAACCTATTCGCACTTTCAGTTGCAAATCATTCGTTCTTCTGTATTAATAGACCTAGCACAATAATCTTTAATAAGATTTTACAGGTCACCATGCTCAGATATATCTTTGTCACCTAAATCAAATGCTAAGCCAACTATATTATCATCAGATTGCTCACTAGAATCACTGTTCATTGTCTCATATCATTTAATAAGTGTAGGCATGACACCACCATAACCTTTTATATCATACATGTTATCATGAGATGATTGCGTTGATGGTGCTACCATGTTCTGATCAACTTGATTTTGGAAGAACCTATCCAGCCAATGATAATTCAACAAAATAATTATGGCATACTCCATAGTAATGATAGGATGACTAAAGTTATTCAGACACTTATTGTGTAGATTGAACGGCATTTGCCATTTGCATTTGACTAATTAGACATCTTTCATGCACAAGATCAAAGCTACAGGACTTCATAATATGGACGTTCAAATTATTGACATTGCTCATTTCGACATCCATCATGTCAACTTCAACATACAAAATAAGAATTTCTCTAGAAGTATGATCCAACACAACTTCACAGATTTCATCATCATCAATATTAGTTGTGACAAAATCATTTCCCACAGGCAAATGACATACCAAGTTCACTTACATCTCGATGTATCATGCTTAATTGCTCTAAGAACACATATTTTGAGCAGCTCTAACTTTGCGTTCGTTGGGACTTGTATGGGATAAGTTTGACCTCTAGTATATCTAGATGAGAACTGCTTATTGACATTCATTTGCCCATTATATAAGAGCATGAGTGATGCCGAACATCTATTCATTACTCTTCGTATATGACTGACATCGACTAATAACAAGTTTATATGTAAGACAAAATACTTTAAACAATTATAAGCTAGCTCTTACTCAAAATTTATAATCAACAATTTAAAAAAAATTATTAAATCTTATTAGTCAGCGACTCTATGATTTCTAACCACAATAACAATTCTTCGCACTGCAACTTCCACTAATAATGCAGATGTTCTTCCTTTGTAATATAACTAGGGGTGTCAATATTTGACACAACACGAAAATCCGACTCGAACCCGACCCGATTTCAAAATGGGTCAAGTTCGGGTTCCCAAAATTAACCCATTTGGAAAACGGGTTGGGTTCAAGTTGACCCGATGGGTTGTCGGGTTGACCCGAAAACCCGGTTGAAATGAGCTGCCAGCATACCTGCCCCGGCTGGCCGCGCTCCTACCGAAGCTACCCGAGCGCCCGCGCAAGTTGCTCGCGCCCTGCCTGGCCGCCCGCGCTCGCCTGCTCGCGCACAGGCGCGACAGCCTGCTTGCGTCCGCCGCCGCTCCGTCGCCCGCCATCCAGGCTCCAGCTCGTTTCGGGTCGGGTCGGGTCAACCCGCCAACCTGACAGGTCGGGTCCGGGTCGAAATTTTTGACCCGTTTACGTACCCGGGTCAGGTTAGGGTTGACCCGTTTGAATCCAAGGTTAGTTCGGATTCGACCCGAACCCGATCCAAAACCCGATTTTGACACCCCTAAATATAACTATATTTTTTCCTTTAATTAATCTAATTCAAAATGCCAGGAAAATAATTTTTGAACTTACCGCTAGGATTTCTAATTAATCAAAGTCAAAATACTCACAATGCTCTCGGCAAAGATGTACAAATTTGGCTTAAACTTTGGCTGACAACGACCACAGGTCCACAATCAGGGGCCATCGGTGGGGAAATCTGGTAAGAAAAATGGATTAAGCAACAGTTCGTAGCCTTAACTTTCCAAAAAAAGGTCTCACAAAGCTTCCTCGACGAGATCTGGTGGATTTGCCGGACAATGGCGACATCTGGTGGCGAGGCGGCGAAATGAGAGCTTAGCAGGACGAGAGACGAGATTTGAAAAGATCTCCTCAGCCTTCTCCGCTTACTCCCGTGACTCGCATCTGATCCTTTTTTTTGTTTTTTACTCGAACCAGTCGTTGGGGCTGTCAGCGACTAGGATTGCAGGTTTTTTTTTTTTTTTCACATTTAGGTCAATTAAGTCAGGCTCACGCATACATTGCATACACAAGACTCGAATCCAAAATCTTTTTGTTGGTTGCCTAAGCTCTCAACCAACATACCAAGATGATGACTAAGCCTAACAATATTATTATTATTATTATTATTATTATTATTATTATTATTATTTTCGATATACATCGAGCTAATTTAAGTTACTAAGATCATTATTCATAAAATTTGTTTCAAAATGTTTCAAATTGAGTTTCAATAATAAGCACATGTTCATAATAAACTCTTGTTAAATAGCTGATAGATTTAGATTTTATTTGAGATAATTTTTCTTACTACTTTACTTTCATATTATAGCCACGATTTTTATTTCGGCACTTCAAGGGCAATTCTTGTACTAGGAAGTTACTCTCTGCAATAGCTTTCAAAAAAATTGAGTTCTATATAGTGCAATTTTATAATCACTTTTATAAAATATTATAGTCGTCCTAAATGAACATTTGTTCACATATTTTGTTAATTTTTTAAAATAATAAATCATAAAATATTAGATTGAAATTCTTGATTTTGAAGATATAATTATCACGTTTAATTGATAAGTAAATAATTATTTCACTTTAAATCACAAATTTGCTTTTCCATATCCCTTAAAAAAAGTGGTTGACATTGAGTTTGTCATTGTTTTATCATTTCAACGAGGAATTCCATGTATTTGATTAAAGGAAAAAAAAAAACATTTTTATTGCTTTTCATTTGCCTAACAGTTTGCACCCGGCGACAGCCCCACCAGCTCCCACGTGCGCAGTTTTTTTTTTCTCCCTTAATGCGCTTGCCGCCAATCACTTGTGTCTAGACCAAAGGTCCAAAACCTCATGTGATACACGTGCGAGATATCGGCTCCACCTGCACGATTAGAGGTAATCGTGAAAACTTAGCTGGTCTCAAAAAATTTCTTTTGTTAAAAATTATTGTAATATATATTTTTAATTAGTCTTTTATAAATTATAATTATTATAAAATAAATTTAATAAATGTAAAAAAATCTGATAAATAAATTTTGATCAAATATTTAGCAAAAAATTCTTTCAGAATATTTGATCAAATTTGTAGTTTTTGCCGGCTAGAATATAGTGGTATTAGAGTCAGAATTTTATGTCTCAGCGTTGTACGAATATCCAGCACAAAAACAGAGAACACAAAAATTTTTATGTGAAAAATCCTGAAAAAGGGAAAAATCACGTGGTCATGCCCAATTGAAACGATTCCACTAGTGTTTGAGTATATTACAATTGACTGAATCGTCCTTGAGGACAATCAGATTACAATAATCAACCTTCTGGTTGAAATCTACTGAAAAACAAGGGTCAAGTGGAGGTTCGGCGTCAGTTGGTGGTTCGGCAGAACTTCGGCGTCAGTCGGTGGTTCGGCAGAACTCCGGCGTCAGTCGGTGATCAGACAGAAGTTCGGGCGTCAGTTGGTGACCTGGCGGAAGTCCGGTGTTAGGCGGTGGTCTGGCAGAAGTCCGGCGCCAAGTGGTAGTCCGTCGGAAGTCCAGGCTTCAGTTGGTGGCCCGGCGGAAGTCTAGCGTCAGGCAATGGTCCGGCAGAAGTCCGGCGCCAGGTGGTGATCTAGCAAAAGTTTGGGCGTCAGTTGGTGGTCCGGCAGAAGTCCGACGTTAGTTGGTGGTCCGGTGGAAGTCCGACGTCAGGCAGTGGTCCGACAGAAGTCCGGTGCCAGGCGGTGGTCAGGTAGAAGTCCGGCGTCAGACAGTGGTCCGACAAAAGTCTGGGCGATGGTCGAGGAGGAGCTAAGTGACAAGAGCGATGTCCGATCTCTCTCTTGCTTCCTTGCTTGGGGTCCCCTCTCATGAGAAGTGAGGGGGCTATTTATAGATTTTCTGGAGTGGCATGGCTAGTAAGAGGAAGATCAAAGGTATTTTTGGAGTGGTTTGCATGGACGACCGATGTTGATTCCCTTGATCGTGGATCGTTTACCGGACATTTAAATGTCTTAGTAATATCAGGATTCAATGGTCTTGGGCCCGTTGGATTTGTCTCGTCGAGCCGCTCCATTCGACTATAAGAATGTCATATTTGAAAATCGTTGGTTGATCCAAATTGTGGTTTGAACCTTCCAACAGTGCTTTGGGTCTTTGATTTGGACTCATTGAGGCTTGGATTGAGTTGAATTTGGTGTCATTGGGTTTGTATTTTTGAGACATTCAGTTCGACTGTTAATTTACTGAAATAGAAGCTTGAATGGTCCCAATTTTAATTTCGGAAGTTTCCCACTTGATTTTGCCTCGAGATTCGTGCTCGATCAAGATAATTTTTTGATGATATATCAGTAGTCAAGATGGACCTTAAAATATTTTAATATTTTTAAAGATGAATATAATATATAAATAATTAATTATATAATTTTTAAACAGATTTAAGAACTTTGTGGCCTATCATTATCAATAAAAAAGCACTACTATTATGTAACATGATCACTTTTTAGTTTAGATATTTTAATAAAATTTTGAGGCTTTTACATATATAACATCTAAAACTATTATAATTACATATATTACACATAAACTATATTATTTACTTTTCTACCACCTAAATACTATTCCACTCATCCAAAGTATCACTCTGTTAACTCCCGTCAACCCCCCCCCCCCCCCCCCCCCCCCCCCCCCCCCCAACCTGTGACCTTTCTCTGTTAACTCCCCTCATCCAAAGTACACCTGTGACCTTTCTCGCGAAACCCACTGGCCCAACCTCCATGTGGAGCACCTCAGGCTCGACGAGCTTGTTCCCTCGTCACTCGATCCAACAACCGGTGTCCAATCCAAAGACATCACCATCAATCCCACCACCAGCCTCTCTGCCCGATTCGACCTCCCGCCCCTCCGCCCGCCTCTACATCACGCCCCTCCGCCACCAGCATCCCCAGAAAGGTCCCGGCCCTCCTCACCATCCACGGCGGTGGCTTCTGTCTCATCCGCTCCTTGTCCTCCATCTACCACAACTACATCAATTCCCTCACTGCCAAAGCCGGCATCCTCTCCGTCTCAGTAGACTACCGCCTCACGCCTGAGAATCCTCTCCTCGGCGCCCATGATGATAGTTGGGAGGCATTGGATGGTATGCCGCCGACGACAATGAGGGTTGGTAGAGAAGGGAAGGACAAGATTGGAAACAAAGGGGTAGAATCAGGGAAGGGGAATAACTGGAGGTGGAGGACATTATTGCATTGTGGTTGTTTTCGAGGACGACGGGGCTTGATGACCTATGGATCAATTCGGTGGTGGAGGGCTGGAGGTTGGTTCAGTGAGTTTCGCAGAAGGGCATAGAAAAGGTCAGGGTGGGTTTGGACTGGAGTTAACAGAGTGTTATTTTATATGAGTGGAATGGTATTTAGGTGGTAGAATATAATTTATGCGTTACATATATAATTGCAATAGTTTTAGATATTACATAGACAAAAACTTTTAAAAAATTTTCATAGGAATATCAATAAAAGCTTCATTTGTATATTATTGATTTGAAATGGACTACTACTCTATGACACGGCTGAGGTAGTTAAATTCAGTACACTTGATCAAAAAAAAGTTGGATTGTTGAATAATTGGCCAAGGGAATGAGTCATAGTTGCTTGCTGTACTTTTTTTATATTTTCACATAATAATATAATTGTCATGTCAACTTCTGCCTTTTTTTCTACTGTAGAAAAGAAAAAAAAACCTTAAGATTTTTGTCTTCCTTTAGAACTCTCTATCTCTTTATGTTGAGATTCAGGGTTATAATTTTTCTTCTTCTTACTTGTAACCTTTTTTATTTATAAAATGGGCAATGCCCCTAATTCTCCCAAAAAAAAAAAAAAGAGAAAAAAAAACCTAAGATGAAGGATGTTTTGGGTTTCATTGTCATGACACGAAGTTTGAAAAGGAGGTGATTTTAAAAGAATGACTTCAGTGATGATCCCTCAAATCAGAAGTTGATGGTTGAGAGTAACACTCGTATAAGAGAATAGTAGTGTTTTAAAATGGATTGGATCGGCCAGTTCGGTTGTGAATCGATAAAGTAGCTGGTCTGATAAAGTTGGAAAGTCGGATTTACATTGAATTGGTTTGAACTATCGGTTTAACAGATAAAGTCGAACCGATTCCAGTTTGGTTGAACTGTGATCAATAAAAATTATTTTTATTTAAATAAAAAAATTTATGTTTAATTTTTATTTAATTAGCTTTTTTTAAAAATTTAAAAAATAAACTTAAATGGATATACTTATGCAAATAAATTTAATCAGAATATAAAACTGCTAACTTACCATATCATGCAATTTTATTTGTTACTTGTAGTTTTTTACTTCACACTGTATACAAAAACCTCTTAAAATTCCCCTTTGATATGGTACTAAAAGCTTGTGAGAATTCTGCAAGCGTTAATGATTAATCAAACTTCTTAATAAGCTTTGTATTGAGCCTTTACCGAGCTTATTCATGAGCTTTAATCAAAATAATTATATCTTCTTTACTAAAATTTTAATTATTACATAAGTTAAATTATATTTGAATAATTTTAGTATTTATTGCATCATCCAGTTTAGCCCTGGTTCGACCCCGATGAACCATCAAACAATAAACCTCTCATTCTTTCTGTTCGTTGTCCAGTCCAATTTTCACAACCTTGAAGAATAACACCACCAATGAGGAACATCTATAAACATTGAAGTATCATTATCTTATGGGTAATCTTACCATTTAGGTACCTAAGTATAAAGATAACATTTAACTAAATAATACCATCATCATTGAATATAATACTAAATCAAGCAAAATTATTTTATGGATTGAATGATATCTAAAAATATTGACATCTTATAATACAAATATCTAAAATAAAAAAATAAAAAATATAAATATAAATATAAAAAGAAAATTAGAATTGAATGATACACCATTGATTATACATAAAAACAATAAATATTATACTAATAAATTTAAAATTTTATAGTGACATATCAAAAAAACTCATGAAAAATAATGAGCAATGACTGACATACTCATACATCCATGCCGTTATATGTCATTCATCCATTAATGCTCACATGGAGAATAAGATTTTAATGCGATTTTACTTATCATGTGCTCATAAGTAAAAATAGTTTAGATTAGCTCTAATTGTCTGTAAAAATAGTTATAAAATTTTTATGAAAAAGATAATTAAAAAAAATTGAACATCATAATTGTTTTTTATGTTGAAAAAATCAACTAATAAATTTTCTATGGCTACCATATTTTGGCATGTGCAAGCCTATTAGTGAAAAAATATGCTTAATGGGCAACTCAATAGTACTCATCCTTAAAATTCCCGTTTATATTAATTTATTTATATAATTGAGCAAACTTGAACATTCGAAGCTCGTTGTACAAATGAATATATTTGAATACTGACTTGCTAATTTATTTATGTTGGTGAACATGTTTGTTTATTGTTTAACAAATAAATATAAAGTTTTTAGGGAATTACCTTTTATAAAAGTTTTAAAATACTATAGTCTTTAGGCAAATACTCCAAACAAATAGTAAATAGAATTCATCATTTTATTTTTAAGTAAATAAAATTTGTTCCGGGGGCGCTTCCTCGAAAACCCCCTAAGGAGCGCTGTCACTTGACCTCATGACTTGATCGGGCAAGTCAAACCTTGCCAATGGGTGCTGCACCTTAGATTCCTGATATATCTATAAAGCGTACGACGATCAAGGATATAAACAAAAAGGGGTCGCTATTGACCCATTTTCTTGTAGTGAAGCCCCCCCCCCCCCCCCCCCCCCCCCCCCCACCCACACTAAATGAAGGCTGGTTCCGCCCCTAATTATCTCCAGTAAAGCTGATACACATGATGTCAAAACCAACTCCAAATCATGATATCAACATCAAGATTTATATTGGTCTTTCTAGAATTTGGCCTCTTTATCTTACAGGAGAATGATTGAATCTACCATAGATAATTTCTTGAAGTCAAGTTCTATGCCAAAAGGCTTCTTCAACTTTCATTAGAATCCATCCTCCATGATTTATATTAACTACATTGTATTGACATCATCCCTTTTTTTAAGGTAAGGCATCATTTGTAACTTATAATATATACTAGTGGAATTATTTTAATTAGGTCAAGCCTCATGATTTCTCCCCTTTATATATAGATTTCCACATAAGAAATCACATGTCTCATATAAGCTACTTTTGACCTTTTTTATCCATGAGTAGTGGGTTTTCATATAAAAGTAAGATATGAAAACTCTGACTTTACCACCATGAGTAGTGGGTTATCTTTATTATTATATATGTCTTCTTTAATATAAGTAATTAGATAATCATTCATTTAAGCTCCCATATGATTTTGCAAATAATTCCTTATAATATTCATACTAGAGAATTAGTGGCGAAGTCAATTTTTTTAGTGGGTCACAAATTATTGATTTTAAAAATCACTTAACCTTTTTCGCCTAAACTTCAAACTAGCATTAGCAATATTAAAATTTTCTTGTTAGAGTTTTTTTTTTTGTGGATAAAACCTATAAAAGAGCCTACGTGTTGATTAAGTAAAATAGTACAAGTCCTTAAAAGGTCCAATAGCTCATTACTGCTCCAAAGAGCTACATGCAACAAAAAAGTTAAAAAAAATCTAAGGAGCCGTTGGACCTTACTACAGTACAAGCCAAACAGAGACAAAACAAAAAAAAAGGAGTGCTTGGATCCATAAAACATAAAGAGGAAGCTGCATGACATCAGTAACTTGACCTGCAAAAGAAAAAAAAAAAAAAGAACATAGCCAAAATAGGATCCCAAAATTAAATTGATACCTCCTACGAAAAAATAGAATCCCTTGGGAAAAAAACTGATCAGCCACCCACAAGCATGGATTGGAAACATCAAATCTCAACCCTATAAGAAGAAAATTCCAAAGAGAACAAATAAAATGACAATAAGGAAGACAACAAGTCAACGAACCACAATAGACACACAACAAGCCAACAACCCACAAGCCACACCAGGCAAAAGATCAAGCCTAAAGCCAACAGCCCATAGCCCACAACAAATCATAACCAACCCACCAGCACAGAATAGAAAACCCTAAGATTAGGGGAACCCAACATCAAAAGAGCAAAAAAGAAAAAGCAAAGAAGAAGAAAAAGATCAACACTCAGAGTACTTCTTCTTATTTTTTTCTCCTACTTTTTTTACCAACAGCATTGGTAAAGCCTTCATTATCAACTTGAATCACATTTAAATCATACATCTCCTGAGAGCCATTGCCAAACCCATCATTATCCTCCCCAAAGTCCCAATTAGTTGATGAATCATAGCCAGCTAATCAGTTAGAATAATCCACAAGAGTCTT
This sequence comes from Dendrobium chrysotoxum, assembly GCA_019925795.1. Classification (NCBI taxonomy): domain Eukaryota; kingdom Viridiplantae; phylum Streptophyta; class Magnoliopsida; order Asparagales; family Orchidaceae; genus Dendrobium; species Dendrobium chrysotoxum. Next base: position 464,712 of record JAGFBR010000760.1, on the reverse strand, counting down.
ATTATAATGCAAATCCAACTTTTGATACACCAAAGTTAGATTAATCGCCACATCATTAGAAATCGGGGAAAGCAGTATGTTAACTATAGGAACTTTATTAAAAATATCCATACTATTAAGCACCAACACAGGTTCAATTGACCCTAAAGGCACCAGAACAGGTAAGTCAACAACATCTCCAGAAGGAACATTAAACTCAAACCAATGGACATCATAAGAGCCCACAACCAGAGGTAGCATAGGGTTACCAGTCGAAATATTATGAATATTCACAGTTTCCTAAGCAACAACAAAGATATGAATAAAAGGAGCAACATCCCTAACATTACCAACATCCATATTATGTTCAACCATGGGATGAGTAACAACAAGTGGAATTAATCGAACGGTTTCCATATCAGCAGTAGTGACGGGCTTACGGGTAATAGTTGGTACCTTAGCTAGATGAGAATGAAGGCTAACACATTCTTTTTTAAAATGGCCCAAAGGTTTATAATGATCATAGAAGGAGGGAAACTTATCCATCACCACATTTTGAATATAGCCAAATTTTTCAGGCCCAATATAGACACTATCTGGATATCATTTAGTTATATCCAATTCCACCAACACTCAAGCAATCGAGAGACGAAAGCCAATTAAAGTAGCATTATTAGTACGAAGGGAGCGACCAAATATCGAACCAAGCCCGTGAAGGATACGAGCGAAGATTCGGGAAGGAAACCTAAATTGGAATAATGGACGATTCCTCAGAGATATCAAAAAGTGGCGTCCATTTAGTCAATTTCATGAAACAATTGCTAACAAAATATGAACGATGAATAAAAACTCCGCAATAATCCATATCATTATTAATTTGATCAGCATATGCGTAGAATCCAACAGGGTTGTCAAGAACTCATGGATGACTTTGAGATTAAAGAAGAATTTTCTAATTGAATCCAAAGTAGACATTCGATTAGGAAACTTTTTAACCAAAGAGAATTAAAAAGGGGCTACAAGAGCCAAAATTTCATCTTTGAAGATCCAAAGAGACGGCAATCCGCAAAAAAGTAGAGGTTTTGAGGTCCGAAAACGTACCGAAGAAGAACCCCTGAGAGGTCATCAAGGAATGGCCTAGAACTAGGTTTACCATTCAAAAATCCAAGATCGACCAATTTCACTTGATTAACCGCCATCCAAAAAAACAAAGGCGAAAGGATCAAGGAAACAAAAATAGGGCTGCCAAAAAAATCGAGAACCACCAGAAAAGGAGACCATTAAGGAAGGAAAAACTTTCCTGAGCGAGAGAGGTAGATGACAAGCAAAATACGAGCCCCTCCGATGAGGGGAGACATCTAGGGCAAAACCCTAGCAAAGCGACGCGAAAAGAGCTCGATTTTTTTGTCTTACTAAAAAAAAAAGGTGTTAGAGTTATTTTTATAAAAGATTAATTATATGATAAATAAAGTTATAATTGAGAGCATATATTGTTTCAATTATAATTTTTTCTCCGAGTCTTCATATTTTGAAATTATTCTACAATTATTTCATTATCAATGCTATTAAATAAAATTTTTTGAATATAAATAATGAGATAATCATTCTTATAATTATACAAATATTTTTTTTATAATCTTCATCACAAAGAATGCTCGTTTGATTATTCTTATAGTAATTGACAATATCATAGCAAACTTTATAACTAAGAAAATCAAAGAAAAAATTAATATCATTCTTTTCAATATCTACTAATTAATTTTTTGTGTGAGCTCTCAATTTTTTTTTTTTAATTCATGAATGTTTTAATATATCTCTTATCAATGATGAAATTCTCAAGCTAATTGTCTAATATAATAAAATTTATATTTGAAAAATCTGATAGAAAGATTTTTTGGCCATGAATATCAATTATTGCCTTTTGAAGCTGAAAAATGAATCACAAAATTTAGCATGCCACAAACATAAATAATTCAATAATTATCTCATCAAATATATATATATATATATCACAAAATAAAATAGTTCAATTTGGTAATGATGTTTATTTGTGATTTCCTGAGTATGCTACCTCGATCTCCCTCACATTACAAAAGAATCAGTCATGATTAGAATAAATTTTATTTATCTCACACATTAGATGAACATCTTTAAAAGAAGTTTTCAACCTATCATCTCTCATATTTTTAAGCATTTGTTTTAATATTTTTATCAAAACCATGCCATTTATGATATCTTGTTCCTTTCTTTACAATATTTAAGATAGCTAATTTATGACCCTGAATTCTACATTCATCATAAATAAATTCAAAGCATTATACAACATCGACTAAGGCATTTACTTCATCTTTTTATCACTACTTCATCCATCTTACATTATTATATCAAGAACCCCAATAATAGATCCAAATAAAATAATTAAACTAATAACTGAGCTATAATTAATCAGATTCATCATGATCATGAAAAGTTAATCCCTCGTGTAAAAAAAATGTACATAATCAACACTAGCATTTAATCATGTTCGATAATCTCATCGATTTTCATCAGAAGGTCTTGCAAATGCAAATAGGCCGTTTTTTGGTTGATTCATTAAATCGTTGCATTTTCTCTAAGTAATATTATGAGCACTAATATTTAGACCGATCTAAATAAGAAATTGTTCATTTCTTTTCAATTTTAAAATTCCTTTGTGTCAATACTATGATCACCACTTGCTTATTCTCCTATTTTAAGCCAATAAAAATAACAAATTAAATAATAAATTGAATCTTTTATGATAGTACTTCAACTAGCCTTTATAATTATTAAACCATATAGGATTAAATCTACATAATTTATTTTTAATTTGTGTATGTAGAACTCATGATTTTAAGGCTGATATGGTCCTTTTTACAAGTAAGATTTTCGCATTGCATCTCTATTATTTGGATGAGAATCATTTTTTTCTAAATTGATTTGGACATAAATTTATTTGAACTTGATATATCATCAAAAAATTATCTTGATTGGGCACAAATCTCGAGGCAAAATTAAATTGTAGAATTTAAAAATTAAATCTGGGACCATATGAACTTCGATTTCAGCAAACTTATAGTCGACCTGAACGTCTCAGAAATACGAACCCAATGACACCAAATTCAACTCAATCCGAGCCCAAATGAGTACAAATCAAAGACCTGAAGCACATTTAGAATGTTTAAACCATATTTTGGATTACCAAATGGTTTTCAAATCTGACATGCTTATAGTCTAATCGAGCGGCTCGACGAGACAAATCCAACGAGCCCAGGATCGCCAAATTCTGATATCATTAAGATATTCAAATGCCTAACAAACGGTCTACGATCAAGGGGATCAACATCGGCCGTCTATTCAAACCACTCTCAACTTACCCTTGATCTTCATCGTATTTACTGGCCATGCCACTACCAGAAGATTATAAATAGACCATTTATTTCTCATGAAAGGGGACGAAGCAAGGAAGAGAAGGAAGAAGAGAAACTTGAGTTCTCTTGCCACCAGACTCCTCGACCACCGCTGGACTTCCACCCGGACTTCTGCCAATCGCCGAACTTCAGCCAGTCGCTAGACTTCTGCCCGCCACCGAACTTTTGTCAGACTTCTACCCAACGTCGAACTTTCGTCCATCTCCGAACTTCCGCCCGACGTCGGGCTTCTGCCCGTCGCCAGACTTTTATCAGACTTCTACCTGACGCTGAACTTCCGTCCATCTCAGGACTTTTGCCCGTCGCTAGACTTCCGCCCGTCGTCGGACTTTTGTCGGACTTCTACCATACGCTGAACTTTCATCCATCTCCGGACTTCTGCCCGTCACCAGACTTCTGCAAGCCACTGAACTTTTGTCAGACTTCTACCGGATGTCGAACTTCCGCCCATCTCAGAACTTCCACCCGTCGCTGGACTTCTGTACGTCGCCAGACTTCTGCCCGTCGTCGGACTTTTATCAGTCTTCTACCAGATGTTGAACTTCCGTCCATCACCGGACTTCCACCCGGCTACCTAATATGGTCCTTCCGACCTCCGTTGCTAGACAACGATCTTTCTGACCACTATTGCATGCTGACTACAATCCTTCTGACATCCTTTGCCAGAAAATGGTCTTTTCGACCTTCATCGCCCACCGACTACAGTCATTTCGACCTTCATCGCCTGCCGACTATGATCCTTCTGACCTCCGTCACCATCCAACGGTCTTTCCAACCTCCATCTCCCTCTGACTACGGTCATTTTGACCACCATCACCCGACTACGATCTTTCTAACCTCCATCGCCCACTGATTATGATCCTTTTGACCAAATAAATAGGTTAATAGTGATTCTTCCAATTCCTACAGTGTAATGCACTCTATATGATGTATATTTGTTACATCAAGCCAAGGCCTTCCCCCCAATGAACGACCCCATTTATAATCAACTGTAAATACTAGTGGATTCATTCAAACTGGGTCAGACCCCGTGGTTTTTCCTCTTTTTAGGGGTTTTCACGTAAAAATCTTGGTGTCTCTTATAAATATTGTACCATCTCTTTTTATTTGATTGTGTGCTGGATCTTCGTACAAAGCTAAGATGTTAAACTTTATATTTCTCTACCATCGTGAATATTCCAGGACACAACGTAACTGTATATTATTATCATCACAAATAGTATTATGTTCATCTATTTCATCTTTTTAAGGTATCTCTTCGTATCTAATTTAAGTAAAAAACTAGGTAACAAAATATTTTATTTGTATAATAATATATCCAAAAATAATAATATGGAAATCATAATATGAATATTTTAACTTAAATTGAAGGTTGTGTTTCTCCTTTTTAGGGAAATTTTAATTTGATTTCATCTAACAAAAATGTTACAAAGTCCTTGGAAGGATTAAGAACTCGCTAAAAGTTCAAAGAGCTACATTCAAAATAAAAAAAACTATAGAGTCATCGATCCCTATCTAGTTACAAGAAAAAAAAAAAGACAGGCTAAGAGCCTGACCCAAAAACTCCAGCAAGAGCGGCAAGGCCATATCAGAAATGCCAAATCCATTATGCGCCAAAAGAATACATCCTTCAAAATATCAAAATTTATAGAGAAGAAATAATCAAGGAGGCTACACATACCTGATTAGACGAGCAATAGAAAATGAAGAACATCCAAACATGCAATAGAATAAGACCACAAATGCAAATCCCAACATATAAGTAGTGCCATCGAAAAATGGGCAACTAAACACATAGAAAGAACAGAGGAAAATACAAACCCATCACAACAAATCACTAAAATTAGCAATGAAATCCATCCGGCAAACACTGCCCACAAAAAATACATAACCCAACCACGACCAGAAAATATCGAGAAAGCCCAGCATAGACAATGAAACCCATAATTAAGAAGATCAAGAATAAAGACTAAAATAATACAAAGAGTATAAGACCCATTGAGAGTTTTCATAACACCAAAACTAGGATTAAATCAGGGATATAACCATCATGGGAGCATAAACCAAAATACTAATACATCGAGGTAACAAAATGGTAGAAATAATATGACACCCAAATGGCCTCCACCAAATAATCAAGCACATTAGACCATAGAGATAAACACCAAGCCATAAACAGATAAACAATCCAATTAAAGGATTTACCAACAAACACAATACATGAAATAAAGAATGTAGAAAATAGAACAACAACATAAAATAGGAATCCAATAACATTGAGGTCACCCATAACAGAAATAGCAGGGCCCAATAGAGAATAACTGTCAATAATTAACCATGTTTTGACAGACAACCCTTCAATATGTAAAGAGGCAGCAACAAACATAATACAAGAAAGCTGGTCTGGAGAGGATCAATACAACAGAAATAGGAAATGATTATAGGAACGCCAAAAATATGGAGGTCACCCATAGGTTGTAATTCTCCTTGGCAACATGCATAACTGTAATTTATTGGCGCCACTTTTATAAATATTCAATGAAAGAGAATTTGAGTTTTTAAAATAAAAAAAATATAATTTTAAAATATAAATATATATATCATTGAGATTATCACATCCATTAATAAAAAAAACATCTCAAAATTATATAAAATAAAAAAAGTAATGTCAAACAATGTATAAATTTAAGCTTTATGACATGCTAGAAAATTTATTATGGTCAAATTAGTGTTTAATATTTTAGTTATTGACAAAAATCTAATATATACAGAAAATAATGTAGAAAACCAACAAATTTTACATAGAAAATCTAGGAAGAGGAAAAGTCGTAGGATCTGGTCTAGTTGTAACAATCCATTATAGAATAGGAGATTTAAGAATCACCACTTCTCATAGTTGAAGAAGATAGGATTATTTATAATTGAGAACAATCATCAAAGTTTCCTATAGAAATTATAAATATCTTATGTTCATAAGTAGATGATTAAAACCCAGCAACAAGGTTAAATGTTGACAGAAGTCTAGCGATGGTAGTTGATTGCTAATGGTAGTTTTTGGTGCAGTTCTCTCAATTCTTGAACCTCCTCTTCTATAGTGAATGAGACCCTATTTATAAGCTTTTTCGGATGGCAATTTGGTAAATTGGTAAGAATTCAAAGCACTCCATCATATGATTCATATATATCCCCTGGATCATATTTTTTTTTATCAAACTTTTAATGTCTTAATGATGTCAGAATCAAGTAATCTTAGGCACGTTAAATTCATCTCATTGAGCCACCCAATTTGGATGTAAGCATGTCATAATTGGAAGTCTTTACTCCATCTATTGATGTTCGGAAGTTTTTAAACATAATTTAAGTGCTTGATTTTAAGTCATTTAGGAAAAATTATTCTGTGCGGTCATCAGATGCCATTCGGAGGCGAATCAGGATGCGCTATATCAATTTTTTGCTGTGTACTGGTGCTATGTACCGGTGACATGGCGCATTCTGATTTACCTCCGGATGGACTGATAACCGCACAAAACAATTCCCCGTCATTTAGAGTCAAGTAGAACATTTGTAGGGTCAAAAGATTGGTCTCATCAAAATGTTCAATTTGACTCAGAAGTTTATGGGAATTAGAATCGGATGATCTTAAATTTAATTTTAGAAGTTTTTAATTCAAATATTGTCTTGTGATTCGTGCTGATCATGAATTCTTTGTAGCCATATCAAACTTGATAATAATAGTTAAAGCATATTACAAACAATGAGTTATTGTGTGTGTGAGAGAGAAAGAGAGAAAGAGCAGGAGGAATAAGGAACTAGAAAGAAATAAAAAACTTAAAGTTATAAGAATAGATAGTGAGAAGAAAGAGAGGACTAAATCCCAAAAAGAAGTGATATTTTTAGTTTTCAGAGTTGGGGGGGGGGGAGAGAGAGAAAAGAGAGAGAGAGAGAGAGAGAGAGAGAGAGAGAGAGAGAGAGACTAACAAAAAAGAATCACCAAGAGGAGAGCTGCGATGTGATAAGTATTTTTTAGTTAAAAAATTTTAAATTTTCCTATTTTTAATATTTCATAAAAAAATACTTTTCCATTGAACTTATGAGGGCCTCTGTCACTGTTCTTGGATTATAGAACTCGACAAAGAGCTCCAAACAAACCCAAACGTCATCACCATTAAAAGGAGAAAGGATCGTGGAAATCGGAAACGGTCGCCATCGGAGATCGCCAGCCCGCATCGGCCAATGAAGCCATGGGCCCCACCGCTAATTTCGACACATGAAAAAAATGCCTGTTCCTCAAGCGGCCGAGGCAATTTATAAAGCGCGTGCGCCCTTCCTCTCTCTGTCTCCAATCCTATTTCTCTCTCTAGTACTTGTGGAACGGAGTAGAAGGATATTTGAATCTCAGTGATATAAGCTGGTATAAAACTTGAAGGAAGATTAGGTGAAGAATGGCGTCCGGCAATATCGACTGTGACACAGAGCTCTCTCTAACGCCTGGCGGCCGGTCGAGCAGTAGCAGGAACCAAAGGTAGGTGCCATTGATCAATTAATTTTTCCTTTCATCATTCTCTTTTGCTTTTAATTTCTTCTCAATTTTAAAGTTGACCAAGAGATCCTGACGATCTTTGTGAATTAATTATGTATTGCAGTGGTGATGGAAGGCCGGGGATGTCGGTAAGTGGTGCCCCGGCGACCCCCACCGCCGGCGAGCTGCAGCAGAAAATTAGTATTTTCTATGGCGGTCAGGTTTGCATCTGCGACGTCACTGAGATTCAGGTTACTACTTCACTCGTAATTACTGTATATAAAAGTATTTGAGTTTATTAAATAATCTGTATTTAAATATCAATTATTTCAAAGATCGTTCAATCAAACTATTAATTACACAAAAACATAAATTTACGTATAACAGCTAGATTTTATAAAAATATAACTGAAATTTTTCAAAAATTTCATCGGGCAGTTTGAGTTATCCATCCATTTATACTACGAACAGTAATTCTAGAGAATTAATATTGCAGGCGAGGGCAATAATATGCATGGCAAAGAGGGAGATGGAGGAGAAGATGAAGAGCAGCGGCCAGTCAGCTTCTGCTCTTCGTGGTTCAGGGCCGGAGCCGCCGGCGGTGCCGGACAAACAGGTACTGAATTCGAGGTTGTCAATGAAAAGATCGCTGCAGAGTTTCTTACAGAAGAGGAAGACTAGAGCTTGTGAAAGCTCCACCCCGTATCCCACTCAGAAGCAACAAAATTTACAGTCTGATTCATCTTCTTCCTCATGACGTAGTGATTGTTTGGCAGAGTTCGATTTGTTCTTTTAGTATTCATTTGGTTTATATAAATTGTGCTGTAGGAGCACTATAGATCCCTTTGTTGGTTTGAGCGTTGAATACATGTTATCAAAAATAATAAAAACGCTTTGTATATATGTAACATCAAAACCATGCTGCATGAAATTAGTGTATTTACAACAATATCATTTAAATCTTTTTCTTCTTCCCAAACGTTATTATTAATTATATTCTTTTTGCAATTCGATCTCATCAGAATAATTTTCTTTCATCGGTGAGCTTAGACTTCCTTTGAAATAGCTTTCTTACTTAATATATCCTCAAAAATTAATCAGGATGGGACGAATCTCGAGGTAAAATCAAGTTGGAAACTTCTGAAATTAAATCTAGGACCATCTGAACTCTGATTTTAGCAAACTTATAGTTGAACTGAATGTCTCGAAAAGATGAACCCAACGACACCAAATTTGACTCAATCCGAGCCCAAATGGGACCTAATCGAAGACCCGAAGCACATTTGGAAGGTTCAAATCATAAATTGGATGACCAAACGGTTTCCAAACGTGACATGCTTATAGTTGAATCAAGCAAATCGATGAGACAAATCCAATTAACGAGACCAAGATCACCAAATTTTGATTCATTAAGACATTCAAATGCCCAATAAACAATCCACAATCAAGGGGATGAATATTGGTCATCCATTCAAATCACTCCCAACATATCCTTGATCTCCCTCCTATTTATTGGCCATGCCACTCCCAAAAAATATAAATAGACCCCTCATTCTTCATTGAGGGGAGGGGACCAGAGGAGGAAGCAGGGGGGAAGCAAGGAAAAGAATGAAGAAAGAAAGAGAGAGAAACTAGAGTTCTTTTGCCACCAGACTACTCGACCACCGTCCGACGACAGTCTCGGATGACTGACTGTCGCCGGACTTCCACACAGCCACCGACTAATGCCGGAATTTCGATCGACCACCAACTATTGCCAGATTTACTCCTGGCCACCAACCATTGTCGGATTTTCACTCGGCTTTCAATTATTGTTGGACTCACACCTGGCCACTGACTGATGCTGGACTTTTACCCAGCCAACCATCTGACGTCGGACTTCTGCCCTGATAAATGTCGCCTTCCACCCCCCCCCCCCCCCCCAAACTACGGTCCTTCTAACCACCTTCGTCTGATAACGATCTTCCCGACCTCCGTCCCCAGACAATTGTCTTTTCAACCTATATCACCTGTTGATTACGATCCTTCTGACCTCCATCGCTAGACAATGTCATTTCCGACCACTGTCGCCCGCTGACTACAGTCCTTTCGACCTCTATTGCTAGACAATGGTCTTTTTGATCACTATCGTCCGCTGACTATGCTCCTTCCAACCTCCCTCACTAGACAGTGGTCTTTATGACCTCTGTCACCTGTCGACTACGGTCCTTTCGACCTCCATCACCAAACAACGGTCCTTCCGACCTCTATCTCTAAACTACAGTCTTTCTGACCACTATCCCCCGCTGACTAAGATCCTTTCGACCTTCGTCGCCAGGCAACAGTCCTTCCGACCTTCGTCGCCAAACTACAATCCTTTCATTCTTCATCGCTAGACAATGGTCTTTTCAATCTCCATTACCTATCGACTATGGTCCTTCTGACCTCCATCACTAAGCAACGGTCCTTTCGATCTCTGTCGCCAGACGACGATCTTTCTGACCTTCGTTGCCCATCGTTTATGGTCCTTTCGACCTCCATCGTCAAATAGCTGTCTTTCCAACCTCCTTTGCCCTCTGACAATGATCCTTTCGACCACTATCACCAGACTACAATTTTTCTGACTTTCATCTCTTGCCAACTATGGTGTTGTCGACCATACAAACATGTTAATACTTATTCTTCCAATTCTCACCATGTAATGCACTCTATATGGTGTATAATTGCTACATCAGGCCAATGCCTTCCCCCCAAGAAAGGGCCTTATTTGTAATTAACTACATATACTAGTGAAATCATTCAAATTGGGTCAGACACTGTGATTTTTCCCTTTTTTAGGGTTTTCTATATAAAAAACTTGGTGTCTCTTATAAACGTTACACACTCTCTTTTATCTGATTGCATGTTGGATCTTTATACAAAGCTAAGATGTTAATCTTAGGATGCAACATTATTGCTTTCTAAAAAACATTTTTAGTATAAATATTTTTAAGCTTGTTGCATCCTGGAATATTCACGGAGGTAAAGAAATATAAAATTTTAATATCTTAGCTTTGTACAAAGATCCAGCATGCAAGAAGATAAAAGAGAAGGTGTAGCATTGATAAGTGACACTAGAGTTTTTACGTGAAAACTCTTAAAAAGTGAGAAAATTCATAGGGCCTAGCCCAGTTTGAATGAATCAACTATTATTTATAGTCGATTATAAATGAGGCCTCTTTTTGGGGGGGAAGGCATTGGGTTGATGTAGAAAATATAAATCATATTACATGGTGGGAATTGGAAGAATTAGTATTGAAATGTTCGTTTAATCGGCAGGACCATACTCGACGGGCGATGGAGGTCAGAAATGCTGTAGTCAGGTGACGGTGGTTGGAAGGACCGTAGTCGATGGGAGATAAAGGCCGAAAGGACCGTTGTCTGGTAATGGAGGTGGGAAGGACCGCAAGCGAAGATGGAGGTCGAAAGGACCGTAGTTGGTGGGAGACAGGGGTCAGAAAGATCGTTACCTGTTAATGGAGCTCGGAAGAATTGTAGTAGACGACGGAGGTCGGAAAGACTGTAGTTGGTAGGAGACAAGGGTCAGAAAGACCGTTATCTGGAGATGGAGGTCAGAAAGACTGTAGTCAAGTGATGGTGGTTGGAAGGACCGTAGTCGGTGGGAGATAGAGGTTGAAAGGACCGTTGTCTGATAATGGAGGTTGGAAGGACCATACTAGGCGACGGAGGTCTGAAGGACTGTAGTTGGTGGGAGACAGGGGTCAAAAAGACTATTGTCATAAGGCGGTGGTCAGGCAGAAGTCCGAGCATTATTCGGTGGTCCGCACGAAAGTTCGGCGTTAGGTGGTGGTCCAACAGAACTCCAGACGTCAGGTGGTGGTTCGATGGAACTCTGGCATCAGGTGGTGGTCCGACGGAATGCCGGGTGTTAGGTGGTAGTCCGGCGAAACCCCGATGTCAAGTGGTGGTCCGACGGAACTCCGCCGTCAGGTGGGGGTTCGGCAAAACTCTGGGTGTCAGCTTGTGGTCCGACGGAACTCCGGCTTCAGGTGGTGGTTCGGCGGAACTCCGGGTGGTGTTTAAGGAGGAGCGAGGAGGCAAGAGCGATCTCCTATCTCTCTCTTACTTCTTTTCCTTTGACTTGGGTCCTTTTTTTATGAGAAAGGGGGACTCTATTTATAGATTTTCTAGAGTGGCATGGCTTGTAAATATGTGAAAGATCAAGGGTAAGTTGGGAGTGGTTTGGATGGACGGCTGATGTCGATTCCCTTGATTGTAGACTATTTATTGGACTTTTGACTGACTTAGTGATGTCAGAATTCAATGTTCTTAAGCTCGTTGGATTCGTCTTGTCGAGCCGCTCGATTAGACTATAAGCCTGTCATGTTTGGAAACCGTTTGGTAATCTAAATCGTGGTTTGAACCCTCTAACATCACTTTGAGTACTTGATTTGAACTCATTTGGGCTCGGATTGAGTCAATTTTTATGTTGTTGGGTTCGTAATTTCGAGACGCTCAGTTTGACCATAAGTTTGCTGAAATCGGAGTTTGGATGGTCCCAATTTTAAATTCAGAAGTTTTCAACTTGATTTTACCTCAAGATTCGTGCCCGATCAGAATAATTTTTTGATGATGTATCAAAGCTAAAAATTTTTGTACTAAATTTTTTTTTAAAAATAGTAAGAAAGTTGTCCCAAATGAAATCTTAATGAATTGCCTTGGATGAAAATTGCGGTGTCAATTAAGAATTGTTGAATTGAAAATATGTTGTTAGGACTGTATGGGATTTGGTAAAATGAAATGTGTGGATTGCCTGGTTTAATTTGGTGGCTTTTAGTAGTAAAGTTGGTTGAATAACACGGGCAAACCACTCTTTTTAGGCTCATGGATTTCATTAAATACGCATTGGAGATTGGCTTGACCAGGGGTTGACTTTGTCAGTTTTGACTTTGGGTGTGAGTACGAAAAAATAATTACATGTGGTACTACTCGCATTGGACTTTGTATTTACTAACTTTGCTGGTTTTGACTCAATTAGGGTTGTATAATGAAAATTTTATTTGGATTCTGGAGGACTTTTAAGATAATATTCAAGTTAGAAACCTTAAGAACTAAATTCATTATTAAGTGATCACCAATTTTAACAAATTTGTTGCCAAATTAAATATCTAATGGAGACAAATCTAGCAACACTAAAACTGATTCGATCCACATCCAAATCAGTCTCAATCAGATACTTGAAGTATGTTTAAGAATTTTAAGATAATAATAGGATCAATAATAGCCAAATATTACGTGCTTATAGCATAATCTAGCATCTTGACGAAATGAATCCAAAGAGACCAAAATTATTTAATTCTAAAATCATTGTGATACTTAAACGTTGAAAAAATGGTCTTAATCAATAGAATCAATACAAGCCATCCGATAAAATGTTTTGGGATTTTGATCATATTTACCAAAAAAAAAAAACTCTCAAAAAACCATACATAAACCCTTAGTCTCTATATGAAGCAGGGCTTGAGTAGAGAGGATGAGGCTTCATAAAGCTATGATGGAGCATTGTCATGCCATCACTATCCAATTATTGCCATTAGACCATAATTATTCAACCACCATTGGACCACTTACTGAAGGAAAGTCAGTTTTTTGCAACATATTTGTGGTGGACTTTATGGCAGATTATTTTTTGTCAAAAATGATGGCAGATTTGCAACAATATTTTTTTTTGTGATAAATCCGCCCTAAATCCGACACAAACAGCCCTATCTAACCGATTGAGTGTGCATCCGTTTTATTTGTTCTATTTTCCATTACTCTCTATTGCCTCCTTCGACTTCGCCTCCGCACTTCTTAGCCTCCTTCGATGAAGTTCCTTCCCGTTGCCTCCCCTCCTTCAACCACGTTCGAATTCGCATTGCCATCTTCAACCTTCAATGACGTTCCTTCCTATCGCATCCGAAGTCACACCTCCTCTCACAGTTTCTCTCGCATCCAAAGTCACACCTCCTTCGCAATCATGGCGGGAGCTTGGTCGTTGTGAAGGTATCCATCTTTCTTCCTTCTATGTGTTTCTTTGTCCAAAGCGGTGAATCGGCCGAACCCTTTCACCGACCAACAAAGGAAAGGTATGTTTTTCCTTGATGAAATTCTCTTGTTGAGAAGAGTAGAAGGTAAACTTGAATTATAGAGGTATTGTTAGGTTTAGGGTACATGTTTTAGATATCAATAAGAGTGCGTGCTTTAGATATCTTGGGTTTATTATTCATAGTGATGGTGAAATAGATGGAGATATTATATGGTTAAAGTGGAGGATTACATTAGACTTGTTGTATGATAGAAAAGTCCCCCTCAACCTTAAGAAAAATTTCTATAAGATGTGGTGACACCTGCAATGCTCTTATGGTGCAGAATATTGGCCATTAAAAGAGAAGCATAATATTAAGTTAAGTGCTATAGAGATGGGGATGCTTAGGAGCAGAATGTTACCCAGATTATACAGCGAGGAGAGAGTAGAACAAACAGAATCGAGCTTCTGACATTGGGGGCTTAGGTAGCTCCCTTCTTACTAGGGGTTCAGTTCTACACACTGAGCACATACAATGATTAGTAAAAAATTTAATAGATTTAAATAATTTATTTGGTTATGCATGCTAATCTAAGTGCATTGTAGAAGGAGATGTTGGGCAGAGAATCTACTGTTGTTGAGTTGTGCCCACAAGCGCCAAGAGGACCGGCAATGGGTGGATGAGCAAATAAGGAGAGCCTATGTAAGTATATAAGGTTACAACTCTTAGATAAATGTTGTAAGTAATGATTATACGATGGTTAATGTTATATTATATTTTTTATGATGAGTATACATGTCTTTGAGATAGACAGGTTGTAGCTGGTGAGGGATCCTCTAGGGGTTCCGTAGATATTTTTGATTACCGCACTTGGTCACAAGTAATAAGCAAAATGTAGAAGGGACGAGTTTATGAATAGGCTTGTAGTCCTACATGTATGAGGTACAATTCTCTTCTGCCTCCAGCTACTATGCAAATAGCTAAGAGAGTTTGTATAGCCAACAGATGGCTAACTTGACAACAAAGCTAGAACATGTCCGAAAATCACAAGCAGATATTAACATTTAGATATTAGATGAGCTTCATAGAATGAGATAGCAAATTAGTAGAAATCAGCCTGCGCTTGTATCAACTGTGTAGGAGAGTGATGACACAAATTTCGCTTAGATTGTCTTCTTAGATTACTTATTTATTTTATTTTTTTTGCTGTATAAGAAATATGTTTACTTTAACATGTTTGTAGTAATTATAGAACAATAGAAATGTGATTGTCTATTTGAGCAGTTGGATTGTGATTGTCCAACAATGTATTTCTTTATTTATTTTGGCAATACTTGTTGAAATATTAACATTATTAACTACTTCATTTAGAATTATTAACTACTGCATTTAAATTATTTAGATTGTTATTGTTGAAAAGCTAAATAACTAATGGTAGGTGCCATTTTTTATTATGCTACAAGTTTCTAATGAATTTTTTTGGTGAAAATTCCGTCGCAAACATCGAAACGATGAAGGTGTATCGTATTTTGTGACAGAATATTCCGTCGTAAATTATGGTGGATTTGCGATGATAAATCCGCCATATTTTGCGACGGTATTTTCGCTGCAGATTGTGATGGCATTTCTGATGCAAATTCATCGCAATTTGTGACGACTTGTTGAAATGAAGACGTCATTTTATATACTTTAAATACATCATAAATCCATCACCAAATATTTATGATAGATTTTATCCTTCTTAAATACTTTTGTGACGAAACTTTTACCATCGAATTGTATTCGGTCGCAAATCTGTTGTAAAGCTAAATTTGTGATGGATTTTGCCTTTTTGACGATAGATTATTCCGCCGCAAAAATTGGATTTTCCTGTAGTCTCTATTATTTTATCATTGTCATCGAACCACCACTGTCAAACCATCACCTTTCATCCACTGCCATTATACCACTTCCATTTGACTATCAATGCTACATTATAATCTCCCAATTACTGTCGCCCAACTACAGTCCATTGCCACCATCATCACCTGACTACCGACCATCATCGCCTAACTACGGACCATCATCGCCTGACTACCTACCATCATAACCAAATAATGATTTCCTGGACATCTTTACCCTACCATGATCTACTGACAACAATCACCTGACAATGATCTCTTAATCATCTTCACTTGACTACCATCTCCCGACCACTTGACATAATCCAACTTGATATGACCCACATATACAAGTCACACAGTATTGAATTGTGGTAGAACAGAGGTGGAACCACACATACCAAGATCGTGTATTTAGAGAAATATCAAATTTCCTTTCGAGTAATAGACAACAAAGCTCCTAATTTTTCTACTATACATAAATTTACTCATCCAGAAATATTCTTTTATTTCTATTTATCCACAAAAGTATATATAATAGATTATCGCTATCACAGTCCCTATAAAAGATGGATACAGGATAGGAAATACAGAAATGTTAAGATTGTTTAAAAATCTAAAATAAAAAATAGAAATGTACGTACACACCAATTGACTAAGAAAATCAGTCTTATCTACTCAACTGGCTCTTTACCACTGCTCTGGCCTAAAAATAAAATGCATGACACAGAATGAGCTAATACAAATGAGCAAATTATATTACCTAAATCATTTCTTAATAATTTCAAAACCAGTGACTTAAAATAATAATAATAATAATACTAATAAATAATAAATAATAATAATAATAATATTTATTATTATTATTATTATTATTATTATTATTATTATTATTTTGTGATTACAGCACTAACCACCATCTCTCTTGCATGTGTGGTTTAACCTTGTCTCAAAGATTAGAATTCTGAAAATAAAATAATAATAATAATAGTAGTAAAATTTACTTCCACTATCTTTTCGAAATAAAAACATAAAAATATTCAGAATTTAACTATTTTTTAAGAATTTCTTTGACTTTATTGGTGGATCACACTGTTCCTTGCCTTATTTCATTTTGTTTTTGCAACTCATTTTCTTATTATTTAAAACATATTTTTATTATTATTATTATTATTATTTAATTAAGCAAGAAAAATGTATCTTTCTAACTTTGCCCTCCATCCATGAATCCATGTTAACGTAAGAGGCATCATAGGGCAATGTTTGATTATATTTTTCTTTCCTTTTCTTTTTTAATGTTATTAAAATCAATTTTAAATATTAAAAAATACTATATATTTGTTGCATCCTGAAATATTCGTGGCGATAGAGAAATAGAAAGTTTAACGTCTTAACTTTGTACGAAGATGTAGTACGCATACAGATAAAAGAGAAAGGGTGCAGCATTCATAAGAGACACCAAGATTTTTACATGAAAACCCCTTAAAAGGAGAAAAACCAATAGGACTGGCCCAGTTTGAATGAATCCACTAGTATTTGCAATCGATTATAAATGAGGCTCTTCTTTGGGGGAAGGCCTTGGCTTGATATATACATCTTATAAATTGTATTACATGAGCGGGCCTAAAATAATCATTATTCATATATTTGCTTGGTCGGCAAGACTATAGTCGACTGGTAACAAAGGTTGGAAAGACTGTACTAGGATGTCGGTGGTCGGAAGGACCGTTGTTGGAGGGCGACGGAAGTTGAAAGTTTGGTGACGAGTGAAAGTCCAGCGTCAGGCAGAAGTCCAGCGTCGAGCAGAAGTCCTGCATCAGATAGAAATTTGGCGATGGGCGGAAGTCCTATGTCAGGTAGACATCCAACGAAAGTTCGACGATGGGTGGATGTCCGACGTCGGGCAAAAGTCCGACGTCGAGAAGAACTCTGGCGTCGGATGGAAATTCGGCGACGAGCGGAAGTCCTGCGTCGGGTAGAAGTCCTGCTTCGGGTAGAAATCCGGCGTCGGGTAGAAATTCAGTGACAGACTGAAGTCTGGCGTCAGTTGGTGGCCAGATAGAAATCCGACCTTAGTTGGTGGCTGGGTAGAAATCTGGTGTCAGTCGGGGGTCGGACAGCACTTCTGCATTAGTCGGCGATCGGGCAGAACATCAACGTCAATTGGCTGCCGGGTGGAAGTCTGGCGGTGGTCGAGGAGTCTGGTGGCTAGAAAGCTCTCTTCCTTCGCTTCTTCCTTCCTTACTTGGGTCGCTCCTTCCTCCCTCTTCCATAAGGAATGAGGGGTCTATTTATAGTTTTCTAAGAGTGGCATGGCCAGTAAATAGGAGGAAGATCAAGGGTAATTTGGAAGTGATTTGAATGGACGGCTTATATCGATTCCTTTGATCGTGGACCATTCATTGGGCCATTGAATGTCTTAATGATATCAAAATTCGGCGATCTTGCACTCGTTGGATTCGTCTTGTCGAGCCGCTCGATTCGAGTATAAGCTTGTCACGTTTGGAAACCGTTTGGTAATCCAAATTATGGTTTGAACCTTCCAAAGAAGCTTTGAGTCTTTGGTTTGGACTCATTTGAACTCGGATTGAGTCGAATTTGGTGTCGTTAGGTTTGTATTTCCGAGACATTCAGTTCGACTATAAGTTTGCTGAAATCATAGTTCAAATGATCTCCGAATTAATTTTTGAAGTTTTCAACTTGATTTTATCTCGAGATTCGTGCCGGATCAATATAATTTTTTGATGATATATCAATGTTAGAAAATTTGTGATAGTAGAGAGGGATTAATATATATTAACAAAAAACTCGCAACACACTAGACATAAAATTTTATAGAAAAAATTAGGAAGAGAAAATAATTACATAGTCTAATTTAGTTGAAATTGATCTATTATTTAGCTTCAGTACTCCACATTTAGAGGAGGTTAGAATACAAGGTTTGAAACATAAGGGATCACTTGCAATTGTTGTTGAGATTATTAGAAGGTGATAGAGTGGATGAATAGATGAGAGACCACACATGTAAATTAGTGTTGGTCTGAGGAGATAATAGATACCAATGTAAAAAAATCGGTAATGACAAAATGTTAGCATCGATCAAACATGAGTTTCTACGCTAGTCGATGATCGGTGATGACGGGTGGGCGACGCAATAATATCGTTGGAATCCGTGAACAACAATAGTGGAAACTGATATCAAAACTCATTTGTTAAAAAGTTGTTGATGAAGGTTTCGGTTGGGACAGCTTTTTTACTGCTTTTTAAAGCTGCTTTTTAGTACAAAAATTTCTTGAACTAGAGATTTTTGTCATAAAAAAATGGATTTAGAAAGCAGTAAAAAAATTGTACCAAACAAAGCTGAAGTTATCCTTGTTGAATTGATGACCAGGCAACTAGAGGATGAGAGCTTTTGACATATGAATATCCAAAGCGAATAAGTTGAGGCACCTTATGAATGTCGGACTGCTACTAAGGCTTCGTTTGAGATAGTTTTTTTCTTCTTTCTAAAGCAGCTTTCTAGTATAAAAAATTCTAATTCAAGAAACTTTGTACTAGAAAGCAGCTTTAAAAAACAGTAAGAATGCTATCCCAAATGAATCCTAAATGTTTTAAGTTTAAGAATTCTCATACAAGTCCACTTGAATATATAGGAACAAGGCTTATTCATATATTTAAAGTAAGGGTATTTTAACAATTCATGTAAAAAATCTAGACTCTTCATCAATGGTCTAAATGAAAATATCCTACTTAATCATGTTATTATTATTTTGGATAGCTCAATACATAATAATCTCAAAAATGAATGATTTTGAATTTATCAGGATCATCTCATAAAGATATTCATTTTAACTATAACTCTATAAGCATGTAAAATTTTAGTTCTTGGTATAAGCTCATTTGGAAGCTGATCCAAGCGTTCTTGATACTGATGGGTTTGTCTTGTTGAGCAACATCGTTTCGACTATTAATTCATTGAAAATGAAGTGCAAATAAACTCATAGCCAATTTCTGAAGTTTCAGACTTAAATATTAAAATGCTTTGAGATCTATAAATCACATTGAAATCAAATAAAAAGTAAGGGACTGTTTGGTTTGAAGTAAAAGAGATGTAAGGTATTCCAAATGCAGGAGTTTGGAGAATATTAGTGTTTGATTTGAAGTAAACCAACTGCAGTGTAAAATTTTGGAGTATTTGAAATTCTCCCTCTATATCTTTTTTGTTGTAATTGGAATTCCTTCGATTTGGGCGAGGTGTTTTTCAAATACACTGGAACTTCGTTGCCTGCCACCGCCACAGGGCACACCACCGGCCGCCTCCACCGCTGCTACCAACAGGACCCACCGCCACTATCGACCGCCGCCGCCACAACCAACAACTGCCACTAGCCATCACTGTCACTGACTACCTTATCTTTAGATTTATAGTACATTCATTTTATTTCAAATTATATAAAAAATAAATAAATAATTTTTTATATTTATTTACACTCATTCAAACAACTACAAAATATTTCTTTTATATTATATTTATTTTTCGGCCAACCAAAAGCCCCTAGACCTTATCCGCTACCAATAAGGCTCCGTTTGAGACGGCTTTTATCCTGCTTCTTAAAACAACTTTTTAATACAAAAGTTAAAATTTGTGTACTAGAAGCCTGCTTTAAGAAGCAGTAAAAAAGCCGTCCAAATGAAGTCTAAGGCTTCGTTTGGGACGGCTTTTTTCCGGCTTCTTGAAGTAGCTTTCTAGTACAAAAATTTTAATTTTTATACTAAAAGCTGCTTCAAGAAGCAGTAAAAAAGCCGTCCCAAACGAAGCCTAAGTCACGTTTACGGTTCACAATCAATTTGTTTCTTCTTACATTACGCCGACACGTAAATTTAACGGCAAATGACAATATCGCCTACGTTTTCTTTTTTTGTCATTCTATTTGGCCGACAGTAACGGAGAAAATTAAAAGCTTTAATTTTGCTTGATTTTTCACGTTTTTTTTTTAACTATGCCGTCGTCGAAAGCGGGGATCTGATTTTCTCGGATAGGCGTCGAGACAATTTGACCAAGTAATTCCAGTTAGTTAATTAAATTTATTTGATTGGTTAATAACAAATTAGTTTCTAATAATATTAAGAATAATTTTATCCCTCCGTTTATATATTAAACTATTTAGATATAAATGTATATATAATCAAAGAATTATATTAGAATCAATTGTAATATAATTATTTTAGAATCAATTGTACATATAATCAAATAATTATATTAAACCTCGTCAATAATTGAATCATAAGAAACTGATTACAATTTTAGTTGCTAAATTAGCTAAAGTAATTATTTTCACTTATTGATGAACTAAATTAACACAAACATAACAAAATAGTACCATCAAGATACCATAGGAAAGGGACCAATAAATTCCACCATCAATATGGCAAATAACCAATGAGAAGTGTTGGGCATTAGAGGTAAGTGAGGTTGATTAATTACTCTTCCATATAATTAGCTGGTTTTGTACCTTTTTGCAAAGATTTTAGCCTCTTCTCTCATACTAGGTTAATAATATTATTATTTGAAGAATTTTCATGCTAGGTTTTAGGTACAAAGTGATTGTCACATTCATCCTAGTGAATCTCTTCTATAATTCTATTGGCTTATTCTGGGAAAGGGCCAGCACATTTTAGGAGGTCTCCTTCAAAAATGAAATACTAAGAGAATTTGTAACGCAATGATTTTTCTTATTTTTATTTTATGATACCACACCCTTTAAAAAGTAACTAAAGATCATAAACCGGGATGGATTTATAGCTTCCAAGTAAGATTTTTTCCTCCTCCTCAAAAAATCATTCGTTGAGCTCAAGAGAAAAAAATGACATTTGCACACATTGTCGTTGAGTTTTAATTTTTTTTTCTCTATGAGTTATATGAGTGATAGCGAACTTGCGTAACTTTCTGATTTTAGCTATATCGCTCCTTAGATAGCTCCTTAACGTAGAATCTTATACCTTATAGTTGTGTGTGGTTCATTGTGTATTAGGAATTATTGAAGACTTATAAATTCTTAGTTTAGAAACAAAGATTGGGTTAGAGCCCAATGAATAATGCTTTGTGCTCAACTTGTTGATTGTGCTTAGAAAATTTAGCTTTATATATGAAAAAAGTACTAATTTATGTAGGTTGTTGGGTATTATACCAAGTCTGCAACTTAATCCACAGATTCATCGGTATGCATAATCCAAACTTCATCTTGTTCAATTTCTTATTCTTCTTCTTAGAGAATTCGATGATAAAGCTAGCAAGCACTTTTTTTCTTAATAGAAGTGAAGAGCATGTGTTCAATTTTAAATTTAGTAAGCTCTTTTAACCATTTCATCAATCTTTTTGAGTATTCGAGTTTTTATAAGATTTATCTAAGTGTGACTATCACTACAAGAATTCTATGAGAATGGAAATAGGATTCTAATCTCCTTAAATTAGCTATAAGATTTTAAAGACATATCCGAGGTATTATTGATAAACTTTGTGTCACTAAGAATTTTGTTGAAGCAATAATGGAATACTATTTTGATATTTTTCATGAATGAGACCCAAGCTGGCAACATTATTATCAACTCTACAATATAGAAATATCCCTCCCATTAGCCTATAGCTAATAAAAATTGGTGTAGATATGAGGTAGAATTTTAGGACTAAAAAAGATATCTCGTAATCATCATTCTGTATGAAATGATTTAACATCTAGAGAGTTTCGAATATTGGAGCATTTTTTTCGTCTAACTCAGAGAGGAAGTTTCTAAGGTTGACTAGCTTCCATGCTTACATCATGAATAAACATTGGTGATGCTATCTCTAATATAGTTTTGATTCAATCACTATTAGCCATGTTTCCTTCAACTAAGTTCATATACCTAAGAAATGTTCTTTATCAAGCTTCAAAGAGGCATTTTGCAAGATTTAACCTCATACTATACTTTCTGAGTGAAATAGAGGTCTTTATAAGATTAGAGGGATGCTTTTGGTTACTTTTCTTTTTCATTAGGATATCATTCACACACTTTTTTATATTTCTCCCTTATGAGCTCTAAAAATTATGTCAATCAACCATTGGCAAGTAACTCCTACAATCTTTAAACTTAATAGTATGGTTATATTACAAAATTCACAGCATTAGTGACAACGATGGTTTTCTCCTCATTTACAAGTTGAATCTTACCAGTATGATAGCTAAAGAAAGCATCATATAAATTGATAGTAAAGAATCCAATGATTGAGCATAACATGGAATTAATATTAACAAAATGTTATAAAACTTTCATGCAAGTATCATTTGCTTTCTTAAAATTAGTACGCATTATGCACTTCTGGCTAGCCTTCTTAACCACAACAAACTTGGATACCCAATTAGGATACTGCACCATCTGAATGAATCCACTTAAAGGAGCTTCTTGACCCCCTATTGCATTATAACTATGATCTCTTTAAAGAACATCCTTTTCTCATGTTTATAACAACTAAAATATGACATTAAAGCTTCATATGTGAGAGAATTTCTATAAAAAGATATTATGATGTGCATTTGAAAGGAATTTTAGGTGTTAAACCAATAATTGAGAGGGATATGTTGATTCTTGATTGAAGTACTGAGAATCATGAAATTGGAGCTATAACTGAGAAAAATTAAATGAATATCATTTTTTCTTTAGAACCCTTCATGATGCGATTTATAATGAATCATGCAATTATAAAATTGAGCTAGTGAGGATATGTCTCAAGTGTATAATTAAAGGAAATAAAATAATAAGAGGAATATATTAATGCTGATATTAATGAGGTGAAGTTATGGAAGGGTAAAATATTACTCTATGGAGTCTTGTGAAGTTATTAATTCTTGTAACATTTAATAATTCATGAGGCATATGTTGTAGATAGGTGCCAAAATGGTGTTTGATGAAGTGGAATTTGCAAGAAAATCATAATATTGCTTTGAGGTTTAGTGAAAATAAAAAATAATATTAAGTATATGATGCATGAAGTGATAATTAAGAGCAAAGCTGAATTTATATGTAGTAAAATTTCTTGAGAAGGGCACTGGAAAGAATATCTATAGAGTTGCTTCTGAAGTAACCACAAAAGGTCTATCGAGAGAATTGTCCTAAGAGAAATTATACTCATATCCTTAGAGTAATTGATTGTGCTGCATGTAAGGTAGAATAACCCTAAAGGACGACATAAATTTTATGAATAACATCAAACATCCTTTGACCATGTCATTATACGTCAACAATTAAATGTCAACCAATATCCTTCTATTGATTTATATCACCGACCTTCATAGTCAATTGAAATTCACTAGGCGACATTCATTGAGGAACTATACCTAGCATTAGACATCACACTTCATCAAATCTCGACTGCTAACGTCCAAATCTAAGGATTGATGATTTTTTATGCCTGCGAACAATTAGGGCAACTCTCATGCTTTTTAACTTTACTTTTGCAAGATATATTCTCGAAGATCACTAAAGTGCTTATGACTTTTAGTGCATTCAAGGAAGGAGGTTTCATAGTGGTGATCATGCATAAAGCCACATGTTGAAATACGAAGATAACTTGCACTAGCTAAATGAATTTATTTGTTATTATATTATCGAATAATCACTCAAATATTCTATATGTGAGAGAAAAAATTCAGACAAATGATAATTACATGTTATAGTTTGATATTCAATAAAACTATAAATACAAATTATAGGAAATGAAAAGCTTAGTGAAATCCATTGGCTATCAACCATAGCTTTTAGAAAATTTTATTTTGGGTCTAATATCTCAATCCTAATATTGTTCAATATTCTCAATTAAGAGAAAAAATGCTCTAAATTTTATGAAACTATAACCAATACTATCATTAGAGACTACAAAATCACATATTATTTAATTTGAATTATTTCAATAGGAGACAATGACATGGTCTATAATTTTCAAAATTAATAGCTACAACCAACAAATATTACAAAATTAGAATAAAAAATTCAGTTAATAGTGCAAATTAAAAAAAAATCATATATCAATAATCTTAATTGGAGAAAGTATGGACCGATTTTTCTCTTCCCTCTCTAATTTCTCCTTCCTTTGTAATTAAGAATTTTTCTTAACCGAAGCATGCTCCTCTTCCAACGGTCGAGAGAGCTCCCCTCTTCAAAATTCAAACTTCGCGGCTCGATTTCCAAACTCTACAGCTCATTCTCCTCCCCCCTCTCCCTTTGCAACAATCCCCAGCTCCTTCATCAAATCCACTCTAGATTCATCATCCACGGCCTCCACCAAAACTCCTCCCTCTCCTCCGAACTCATCACCCGATATAGCAATCTCGGTTGCCTCAACCTCTCCATCAAATTATTTGACTCCATTGACGATCCCAATGCTTCTCTCTGCATTACAATGCTTAGAATCCTCTCATCTCACCAGAAATATGAGAACACTCTCATAATTTTCCGGCAAATAATGGCAAAATACCTTTTTCTAGATGAGACAGCCTACCTTTGTGTTATTAGAGCTTGCTCGAATTTATCCTCGATTGAAGCTGGTCTCCAGGTTCATTCTCTGGTGCAAAAACTGGGTTTTGAGGCCCATCTCGATGTGGGTACTTCTTTGGTATATATGTATGGGAGACATGGTGCTATCAATGATGCACGACAAGTATTTGAGCAAATTCCTGTTAAAAACTTGACTTCTTGGAATGAGGTTATGTCTGTGTTCACTAAGCATGATGGTAAGGAGAGTTGGATATTGTTCAAGAGATTGAGATTAGAAGGATTTGTGCCTGATTCCTCTACCATCATCTGCCTCTTGCGTTTATGTATTGATTTGAACTGTTTAGAAATGGGAAGGAGTCTCCACCTGTTGATAATTTTGTATAATTTGGTTGCTGATTTATCGATTATGACTGCACTTTTGACTATGTATTGTAAGTTTGGTAGCTTGGAGGCAGCGAGGTTATTATTTGATAAGATAGCCGTCAAGGACCTTGCTGTGTGGAATGTAATGATATCAGGGTACTCTCAAAGTATGCATCCAAAGCGGGCATTGGAGTTGTTAAGAGATATTGCTGAATTAGGGCTAAGGCCTGATTTGTTCACTGCAATTGCTTCTCTTACTGCAGTTACACAACTGAAATCTCTTGAGTTTGGTCAGCAGCTTCACGGTGCTGTGATCAGACATGAATCAGACTGTCAGATTTCAGTACATAACTCTCTTATAGAGATGTATTCCCTGTGTGGAAATCCAGAGAAGTCCAGAATAATATTTGATTCTTTGGAAAGAAAAACCATGGTTTCATGGAGCTCAATGATTAAGGGTTATGTGAGCAACGAACTTCCACTTGAGGCTTTGCTACTTTTTAAGGACATGGGAACTTGTGGAGTTAGAGCAGACACCATAACTCTAATTAACGTTTTACCTGCATGCGTAAGTTCAGGAGCTCTTGAGCAGGTGAAGAATGTACAAGTTTATTCAATAAAACAGGGATTGAATTTACTAATATCTGTAAACACAGCTCTTCTTGTGAGCTATGCAAAATGTGGATGTATTGAGATGGCACAAAAGCTTTTTGATGAGGGAGATATCGAATTGAGGGACATCATGTCATGGAACTCAATCATAGGAGCTTATTCCAAGCATGGATATTGGAAACCATGTTTTAAATTGTACGAGCAATTGAAAGAATCGGAAGTTCTGCCAAATCAAGTGACCTTCCTTGCTCTATTGACGGCCTGTGTAAATTCGGGCTTAGTGACAGAAGGGTGGGCATGTTTCTCTGAGATGGTAGATAAATTTAGCATTCAGCCCGGTCAAGAACATTATGCATGCATGGTGGATCTTCTGGGGCGCTCAGGGCATCTTGAAGCAGCAGTAAATGTCATAGAAAAAATGCCATTTAAAGCTGATGTTCGTGTATGGGGGCCATTGTTAAGTGCTTGTAAGCTCCACAAAGAGGCTAGCCTGGCAGAATTTGCTGCCTGGAAGCTCATTGAGTTGGAACCAGAGAATGCAGCTAATTATGTATTACTGTCGAATATATATGCTTCTGCAGGGAATTGGGAAGGTGTTGCAAAGATGAGAAATGGTCTTAAAGGTAAAAGCTTGAAGAAGATGCCTGGATATAGCTGGCTGGAAATTAATGGACAAGTTCATGAATTTCGTGTCATGGACCAAAGTCATTCAGAATCTGGAAGCATATATAACATGTTAAAAGTTATGGAACAGGATATCGAGTCTGTTGAAGATATCTGCTGAACCATGACTGAAAACTCTTCTTTTGCTTCGTCTCCGCATCAGAGCATTGATTCGAGTAAAGAGCACAGATTTAGTGTCCCCGTCATAGATTATGCGTGGTGCAGCCCATCCATCTTTGTAAGAGTAGCTATGTTCTTACATAGAACTAGCAGAACATTACAAAAAGTAAGTATTTTACTGTCATCATAGATACCTTCATAGTTACAATTCCTCCTTCATGGGCTTTCTGAAAGTGGAGACTTTGATAACTCACGATCGCAATCATCTGCTTCTTTTGCTGAACTTAAAATAATCTTTCAAGCAAGCGATGCTTGCATTACTGAATGGATGTCAATCTTTGTGACACCAATGTCCTGAGAACGTTTGTAGTCATCACACTACTTGTTTTTCAATATCTTCGGATTAACTTGTTCAAAATTTTGTATCACCGTCAATTATGTAAATGTTGCAAATTTCATTTTTTATAACTCTGATTTACCGAGAAGAGCAGAGATCTTCTCTAATTATCATGATAATTGTGCCTCTGCAGTTATGTCAGTCCATTTAATTGCAAATGATTGAGATCATATCCAACTTTTTTATTTCTGGAAACTTTTGGATGAAGATATTCTAACTTTTTTTTTTTTGGACATTTAGGCCAATTAAGATAGACTCATACACACATCGCATACACTAGACTCGAACTCAAGACCTCTTAATTAGTAGCCTAAGCTTGTAACCAACAGACCAAGATGAGCTGTGCGGATTCTAACTTCAATTTTTTATTGTCAATTGTAAATAATTTTTCTTCTCATGTTCTTTGTAATATAATCATTTATATATTTGATCGTTTGCAATATTAATAAAAGTTTGATCTCAACAAGTTACTATAAAATAACTTGAATAAAATAGTAAGTTATTGCAAGTACTAATCAAAGCATAAATAGATATTTCTTTGAAATTTCAGATGAAACAAACAGTCTTAAGTGCACTAAAAAATTGATGGGTATATGTTTGAGGTGAGTTAAAAATAAAAAGAAAATGATATGTTTGTAAATCATTTTTTTTGGATAAGGATGAAGAAAGTTTAAAAAAAAAATAGTAATAAAGTTATATTAAATAATTTACATATATGAAAATCTGCTATTAAACTTCAAAATTGTTTTGCATTTGAATTATGTCCTCCAAATTATGTTTCTATTAACATAATTTTTAAATTTTGGATTGCCTTTCTAAAAAAAATATTTTTTAATTTTTTTTATTTTTATAATTATTTTTATTAAAATTAGTAAGAAAACAAGGGGTAAACATACAAGGAGTGGAAAGGTGTTGCTTCCTTAAATCCTTTCTTTCACTCTCCAATTACATAATCACTCTCCAATGTTTCATGATAGGCTATTCTTAATAATGTTTAAAAATCAAAACTTAAGAGGTTTACAGTAAAAAGTCTAACTTATATTTCCTCATCTACATCCCTTTATATAGATAGAGAATGGTGGTTGTGGACCTCCGAAAGGTCGCATGGCTGCGCGAGCTCTCCTTTAGGGAGGAGAGTAGGCAGCAGCCTCAGCAGGGGTCGGCCCGCCAAGAGTGACGAAGGCCGAGTCAGTGAAGGAACCAAAAGTGATTCCTCCAGCGGGAGGACTGGCTAGCAGGGACTCAGGAAATATCACCCGCGCGTCAGAACCGAAGCTAAAAGTAACTGAAGGCACGAAGGAAGCCATGACACTGTCTGTCAAGAAGAACAAAAGAGATTTGAAATGATTAGTAAGAAACAATAAGAAGCGGAATGATAGATGGGGGACGAAATGACCTAGAAGGTCAGAAGGCAGGAAACTTAGCTAGGGGGAAACCCTAACTAAGAAGAACGGAAGGAAAGAAACCTAACTAGGGGGAACCCTAACTAAGAAAAAGGAACGATCCTAACTAAGGAAGGACCCTAACTAAGAGTGGGACGGACCTAATCTAAGGAGTACCAATCCCGGAGTACACACAAGAAAGAGTAATATAGAATCCAAAGATTGAGAGAGAAACATGTCCCACCGTGGTTGCCAGAAACCTATGGACCTCCAAGAGGACACAACAAAACACCGCTGTTCCGCCTGCGAGGTCGTTCCGGACCGCGGAACGGTCAGATCTCGGCCGTTTATCGCGGGATCAACGGTTAGGATCGATTCAAGCGGACGGGACGGCGAACCCGAACCCTAATACACTATTTTGGTTCGTTCTTTCGATCGGGTGGATGGAATCGAACAAAATTTTAAACCTAGAGCCTAGATATGAACAGAAATCGTGTGGACTAATTGGTTTGGGTCAAGATGATCTGTGCAAAGTGCTAATTAACTCTAAGTGTTTAGACCTAGGTTAAGGGTTTTAAAGAAATTTCACCGTGGGATTAGGGAAATTTTGGCTCGGTTGCACTTGTAGATTGTCCTCGTACGTTTCTCCTGTTGAAACCTTGATCAAACGAGCTCTGGATTGCACGGATCGAAGCCTTGGACGTCCCAAGCTTCGGGTTGCCGGAATCTCGCCGCCGGCGAACGTGGACCGTCGGGATTCGAGTAGGGAAGGGTGGGGGGAGATTATAGGAGCTCTCTCACCAAATATCTCGGGCTGAGGGGCCTTGGGGAGAGAGAGAGATCAAAAGTCCCCCTTAAGGAAGCCCTAAATCCCTATATACAGCCCCATACCTAGGTTGGACGGCTATGATCAATTTAGGGACTTATTAGGAGGGAAAAAGAACTCATTAGGCCGTGGTTTGAGTCTTTCATGGATTAGGAAAGAATTAGAGCTTTAAATGGCTCCTAATGGGTCATATTGACCCATTATTGACTTGGGTAGACCCACAAGATGAGGGGATTTGGTCCATGGGTCAAGGGATGGGTAAAGGTTTGATTCAAATTTGATTTGGGTTGATTTAGACCCATTAGGGTCTATATGGGTCAACCTGGGTTGACCTGGTCAACCAGGTTGACCTAGGGCCAAGACCTAGGCCCAATGGGTCAAGCCTGACCCACTGAGTCCAGTGGAGGAGAGAATAGGGCTTGGAGAGCCCTGGATTGAGTTTGGATTTGATTTGAACTAGTTTAGACCTCTATGGGCCTAATGGGTCAACCTGGGTTGACCTGGTCAACCAGGTTGACCCAGGGCCTGGGTCTGGGCTCAACAGACCTGGCTTGACTCCCTGGACCCACTGGGTTGGGTTCCAGGGTCTAGCCTGGTCAAATTTGACCAGGTCAACCCTTTGACCTAGGTCTAGGGAGAAACAGGGTCAACAAACGGACCCCCAACAGGAGTGGCGAACAAACTAGTGAACCGCTCGTGTTGGCGTTGACCGAATGTGATGAAAGAAGTAGAGTAATGGCCCAAGAAAAAGAGCACCAAAAGTGGTGAGAAAAAGCAAAGGGGAATCTTCTCCTGGCCATGCCTTACAGCAAGGGCAGAGCCGAGGAGAAAGTGGAAAGCAAAGTAGTAACAGGTCACAAAAAGGTGACAGAGTAAAAGGAAATCCCCTCCTCACCTTGCCCTGTAGCAAGGGCAGAGCTGAGGGGGAGACCAAAAAAGGTAAGGTAGTAAAGCAAACCAACTATCCGTCTGACCGTATCGAAACAACAAGATAGAAGGTGAAAGAGTGGTGAGGTATGCCTTCCAGGGACACTGTCAGGCTCACTCGACTAAGTAAAGTCTGATGTCTGCTTGATCAGAGCAAAACAATCAGGGAAGAAGTAGTGGTGAGGAATGCCTCCCAGGGACTCTGTCGGGCTCTCTCAACCGGTAAGTAAAACCAACTACCTGACTGTTCATTTCAAACAGTAGAATAGAAGGTGAAAGGATCCCGTCTCCTCCTGCTCCTTTCGGAACAGCGGATAGGGGTGACTCAATACTTCTATCTGACCTCAACAAAAGTAAATAAGCCACGAAATTGGAGTCTGCGTAGTCTTTTACAGAACATCCAGAGTAAAGGGGTGGTGAGGAATGCCTCCCAGGGACTCTGTCGGGCTCTCTCAACCGGTAAGTAAAACCAACTACCTGACTGTTCATTTCAAACAGCAGAATAGAAGGTGAAAGGATCCCGTCTCCTCCTGCTCCTTTCGGAACAGCGGATAGGGGTGACTCAATACTTCTGCCTGACCTCAGCAAAAGTAAATAAGTCACGAAATTGGAGTCTGCGTAGTCTTTTACAGAACATCCAGAGTAAAGGGGTGGTGAGGAATGCCTCCCAGGGACTTTGTCGGGCTCTCTCGACCGGTAAGTAAAACCAACTACCTGACTGTTCATTTCAAACAGCAGAATAGAAGGTGAAAGGATCCCGTCTCCTCCTGCTCCTTTCGGAACAGCGGATAGGGGTGACTCAATACTTCTGCATGACCTCAACAAAAGTAAATAAGCCACGAAATTGGAGTCTGCATAGTCTTTTACAGAACATCCAGAGTAAAGGTGGTGGTGGGGAATGCCTCCCAGGGACTCTGTCGGGCTCCCACTCAACCGGGTAAAGTCTGATATCTGCTTGATCAGAGCAAGACGATCAGGGTAAAGGTCTGATGTCTACCAGAGCGGCAGGACAGTCAGGGTAAAGGTGTGGTGAGCTATGCCTCGCAGGGGCTCTGCGGGGTGCTCCCAACCAAGTAAAGCCTGATGTCTACTCGGCGCATATGCCTGCAGCAGAGCAATCAGGAAAAAGAGGTGGTGAGATCTGCCTCCCAGGGGCTCTGTGGGGCACTCTCAACCAAGTAAAGTCTGATGCCTACCCGGCGCATATGCCTGCAGTAGAGCGATCAGGGAAAGTCATCTCAACCATACCCTAACACGCATATGTGCAGGGATGGGAAGAGGAGTAGTAAATGAAAAATTTCAAAGAGAGAAGGGTCGTCTAAGGAGTTTCAAACTAGTGTTTTGGGTACCACGTGGTAGAGGATAAGTCATCGTGGCCACGAGTATCCAAATGCCAGTGAAACTGCCTAGGCGAAACCAAGATCATACAAACCTGGAAGCACCAGAATGATGCCTCGAGAGACCATGGGGAAAGGTACGCCCTCAACAAAGTGTGAGAGGGGTAATCTCATTCCCACTGAGTAGCTAAAGTAGCAAGGAGGGCACACTTGCTACAGCGAAAAGGACTATATCATGGAGAAATAATCATAGAAGACTACAGTGGTACATCCACATAAGCTAGTGGGACCCTGTAGGGGTGGAAAGCAACATAAACACATCCAAGGGACCGCTCCACAGCCAAGAGTCGGGTCACGGTGGGAAAGTATGTCACTCTAAGACAAGTGATGCGATTTTCTGCTAGAAAATCAAAGTTCACTAAGAAGCGACGCTAACATCTGAGACTCGGTGTATTGCATCACAACTAGGAAAGCACACAAGAGTAGCGAGGGGACACACTCGCCACTAAGGGAAGTAACATTGCATAGGAATGATGTTTATGAAAGGCCTACAGTGGTGGCACCCACCCAAACTGGTGGGACCCTGTGGGAAGTGGAATAATATCAGTGCGTCCGTAGAGCTACCCCAGCAGCTGAGAGTAGAGTACGAATGAGAGAGAGAGTAAAGTAGAAACTGAGTTGATTTTCCGCTAGAAAATCAAAGCTCTCAAGTCAGTGATGCTAACACCGGTAACCATTGAGGGAAACAACTCAAGATGGCGAGGAGACACACTTGCCATTGAGGGAAATGATTTATGAGTAACATCAATAAATGTCAAAACATCACAGCGGTAATACTTACCCTGACTGGGGGGACCCTGTGAGAGGTGGGAGCAACACTACCAGACCCATAGGACTGCTCTCTAGTAGCTGAGAGCAGGGCAAGGGTGAAGAAAGTAGGTCACTAAAAGACACTAGAGAGTTGATTCCCTGCTAGGAAATCAGAGCTCGTGAAGGTGGGATGCTAACATCTTGAGCAAGATGTATCACACCACCAACAAGGACTATCATGATTGTAAAAGATCATAATAATCACAAGTGTAAACTCATCCTTGAAGCGATCACTCAGATGCTTCATAGGAGAAGAAAAGAAAGACTTTGGGGAATTTGAGCTCTTAGAGAGTATTACCGGGTTCCACCTGTGACAAGGGCAACCGGTTTTGCTCTACTGAGAGCTTCCCTCTTCTATTTTATAGATGCATTCTTTTATATGTTCTCGATCATAGACTAAGTATATCTCGTACTGTCGAAGACAACACGCGGCAGAGGGAACGTTTACCATATCCGTGTGTTACTCCTAGTATGAGACATCCTCTAATGATTGAAACTCAAAGAGGGAGATAGGATTGACTTTGATAACCCATGCCACATTCGCCACATGAATAAAACTGGGGGCACAATCAGAACACGATTTATATGTGAATGAAATTTAGATTAGGATAGTGGATCAACATTACCATCCCTAGCTAGCATAGGTTGGTATGGACCCAGTACAAAAGGGGTCTGAATTGGTTTTGATATTCCAGACCACACTTGGGAGCACCAAGTGAAACTGGAGGAACAGAGAGGGGGAAACTCCCAAATTACCAGAACTCAGAAGAGGAAGGTACAATAAATGCGAGACTCTTATCAGTCCTTAAGAATGGTCTATAATCAGATGGTGGGGTCAAAATATTTTTGTGCACGAATTTTTAAAAGAATATGGCAAGCATTTAAACAAACTCAATAGTGTGACCACTACGAGATGTTTAAGCCCTTACCAACCAATCTGAGAGAAGTCTGATTCACACATTTCCTAAAGAGTAAAAATTTCACCAGAGAGTGAAAGGATTATTTTTAGAAATGAAAAATTAACCTCTTAATCATCATGAACCTTAAAGAAAAGGTTCCAAAAGTTCAGCAATATAGGTTGACTCCATCTAAACCCGAGAAGGTTAGGGATTTAAATTCTGCTAACCCAGCTTAAGCTCCCTACAAGCTAAGCTGGGCTTTCTCCCTTACATATTCTGAATAAATATCTAATTCAAAAGGGTGTAAATTAGAGAGAGAAACTGAATCTTCTCAATCTTCTTGCACGAGAATATTTTTGTATCTAATAGAACATCCTTGCACGATGATGAGTCCAAAATCATGATTTTCAAACTCAAGTATCACAAACATCAAAGGGTATAGATTTTCTGAGACTTAGAGATTTACGAGAAAGGGAAGCCATTTACTTATCCACTTTGGGCTCATTTTGAGCCCCTCAACTTGATTTGGCGCACTGCGCATCTTTTAATTACTTGATACACTTTGTGTATCCTTGACTTTATGGCGTATTTTGCGCAACTTTCCACTTTTGATACACTTTGTGTATCTTCAATTTTGGCGCACTGTGCATCTTTTCACTTTTGATACACTTTGTGTATCTTTCATTTTGTAATTGGCTCCCTTTCCAAATCCCCAAAAGAAAACCTTCTCAGTTGTAAGATTATCCTCCAAACATAAGAGAAGAAAAACTCACTCTCTTGTGCAAGGAAGAAAAATCCACAAAGCAAATTCAATCCTATGATAAGAGTGAACGACTTGAATAAGAAAATTATGAGGTAGATTCATCAGCCTGCGAAAGACACCTATGAGATAGAAAACTGCAAGATGATTGGGAAAATACGCGTCTCTAAATCTGATTTCAATTTGATATAGATTTTAGTTCAGAATAGGAAATCATCCCAAGCAAGGGATGAGAGAGAAGGCATACATTTTTTTCTTTTGAATCATTATAATTTTCCTTCAAGCGCTTAGAGGAGTCAACCACCAATTACTTAACTTTCTAAAGAAGACAGGGGTAAATCTTTCATTAGGGAAAATAAGTTCCGTACTTTCTAAGGAAAAATTCGCTCAAAATTTTACTTCGTGTTTTAAGCTCTCAGACTTTTCTCAGATTAGTCTTTCTTTTAGAAATTTTACACGTTACATTTAAAGATCCCACCATTGAAAATAGAACTTGGATATGTATTTGGACTGACATAGGTCAAGATCTGGCCTAGAAGAGTTCAGACAAGGGAGATGATAGAGTCTAGAGTTTATGTCAGTGTATGAATCATATCATCTCACCTCACCACCCCTAAGGATAGCCTCATACTTCTCGTAACAAACATCATGTGGTAGAGGACAAATCGTCGTGGCCACACAGACTGTCGAGAAGTGAAGAAGCCCCTCCAAAGGGGGTACATATACAGGGGAGTATTTACAGGCGGTAGGAAGACCCCCTCCCTTTTGAAGAGCGAACTCAGGCATAGTACTTTTTCAAGTACTGCCCGTTGATGACAGGCATAGGGTGAACACCGTTGGCATCAACGAGTAGGTAGGCACCACCTTCATAGACTTGCTCTACAGCAAAGGGGCCTTCCCAGACAGGCTCGAACTTACCACTTCGGCGACGGCGCGAAATGATAGGTCTGCGTAAAACAAGGACCAACTCACCAGCCCTGGACTTCACTGATTATAGTTCACTACCTACCTTTTGTAGGTACCTGATACCCGAGGGTGGTTTAGTTATTGACAGTGGTTCAGACGAGGAAGTAGATCCCCGACGTCAGACCACTAGTCAACAATCCCTTTCCCGTCAGATACGTGGAATAAGAGTTGAGGAGTCTCACCAAAGATCTTTGGTCGCCAGAAACCTGTGGACCTCCGAAAGGACTGCAAACACCCATCGCCCCGCGAGGGGAGACAGTATCTGACCAATGGGAGGGCAGATTCGATCACACATACGATTAACCATTGAGGATAGCGGCTCTCACCAGCACACCCCGATGGGTAATAATATATATGATCTGATCGTAACGGGTTTCCCCCACCCGATACATTAGCTCGAATGGGGTTTATTTGAGAGTGGGATTCGGTTTCCCACGGGCGCAAGCCCCCGTGGTTAATTACATCTCAAGCCGGAGCCTGAGAATACTCTCGATTAAGGATTCTATATTATACTTTCTAAATTGGGATTGGCACATAGGGCGAAGACTAGGAAGTCCTACTCGAAGGGGAAGAGAGGTTCAACTAGGCTTAGTCAACATACACGGCTCAGATCAACATCCGGAGGGACTAAGGTAGTGGGAAGAAACTGGAGAAACTAAAAGTCATGCACTCAGAGCATGCAGGAGAGAAGGATGGAGGTGGCGTCATCCGTGTGACGTTGATATGTAGGGTTTAGGGTCTCTGGAAGACAGAAGACCTACCTACTGATGAGGCGTACTACGAAACAATAATAGCCTTGAATACTAAATCTAATGAGTTTAGTGTTCTATGCAACACTAACACCCGTGTCCTAACTAATGCAATGCAAAACCTGGACTTACCCCGGCCTGGAAGGGGGAGCCAGCTAACCACCTAATCGCTTTAAAACCATGCTGTCCAGTCATTTATGAAAGATGGGTATGTAGGTTATAGTTCTCGGAGATAGGGCCGACATCTAGAGGATTTCTTAATTGGCCCCAGACTGATGTTGGGTGAATACTTCTAGAGCTAATGCAATTAAAATTTTGATTTAGTTAGTTTCTAATGCAATGCATGCTAGTTAAAGTATCCAAATCAGGTATGCACAGAACTTTAAAAAGGCTTATAAAAATAATTTTTAGAATTAGACTGGGCTTCCCCAGGTCCGGCATCTCATCCTCATAGGTCAGATTATCCGGACTCTACCCGCAGGCGGGGAAGTGTCTTATAGAAGGAAAGGGAGAAATGCAATAATATGCATGCGACCCCGGACGATTCCGGCAATTCCCTAGGTCGTTAAATTTCTAAATTATTTAAATCTTAAAATTTGAATGTTAGTTGTGAGTAGAAAAAGTTTTAGTCCTTAAAGAGCCTAACGAAATCCAGGCTAAAACAAAAGCGACATGCAAAACGCCAAGAAACTGAGAAAAAGCAAACAATCCTAGAGGCACACAATCATAAAACACATCAAAATTATCCAAACAAATTAATAAATGTCCATAGGCCAACTGCCCTTAATTATAACCTAGGGTCTGCAAAAAATTAAAGTGGCCGGGCACCACTGCCAACAACCCGGATTTCTAATCCTAAGACTGACGCAAGTTATTTTTGAGTGGGATACTTGGTCTTCATCTTCTTGATCTTCTCTTCCTTGGACTCCTCGGGTCCCAGCTCCATTGGACTCCTTGGATTTCAACTTCCTTTGATTCTTTAAGTAGTAGAACGATCCAAATTTGGATTTCCAAATAGAAAAGGACCATCCTCATATTGGGTGTCCTTTCCTCTTTGGAATCCAATCTTTGGATCCTAGTATCCCCACTCAAAATGAACTTTCACAACTCTTAACCAATATTACAATCGATTACATTAAATAAAAGCAGTAAATTCTAGACGCTCCTGCAAGGTTATCCTAAAAAAAAAATCATCCCAAGCAGTTTAATATATCACAAGTAATTATAGGGAAAATAAAATACTCATCACAGCCACACTGGCCATGCTCTTAATTATTTTGAGGGCTAAGCAAGCTCTGGAGCACCTGTAGCAATTTATAATGATTTATTATTTTAGCCCTCATTTATTTAGGGGGGCTGAGCAATTTCTGAAGCACCTGCATAAAACAGCATTAATTTTTAAATCATGATTATTGCCTCCCTTATATTTAGCGCTGCATGAGCATGGCCACCTGCAGAAAATATCATTAGTATCAACCTCGATCCTAACCTATGGGTAGTCTATCGTGCAATCACATCAATTCCCAGAGTGCAGTAAAAGTAAACAAACACACCAATAGTTCAATCACAACATGCAATGAAATCCGAAAAACTCGGCACGCAGCAGAAAAGTAAACACCGGCCTAACCTAAGCCTAGAAGTGGTGCCCTAGCAAACAATTCTACAGTGTGTGTAAAAGCCTGTGTGGCTGAGGTAGATCCTAAGCTGGGTAGTTAGTTACAATTGCCTACTGTCCAGGTTGGTTGTAGGTCTAAAAGGAAATTTTAATTAAAGTATAAATATTAGTGAATTAAGATCCATCTTATTTAATTTGGTACGTAGGTCATTTTTAATGCTTAGGGTAATAATATTTAAAGTTTAAATTGCATTAGTAAGTTTTAGGAGGTTCGGGGTCCACCTATACACTAAGCAAAAGGGGGTCCAAAATTGACTTTTTAATTAAAGAGTATTTATGACCAGTTAATATTTTTATAAAATACTAGGCCTTAACCTGATCAGTTAGACAGTTAGTATGCCCGATTTGGATTCTTCTATCCAAAGTTATGAATTTCTGAAGTTTTGGTCTCGTTTTGAACTAAGTTTGACCAGATTGTTGACTTTTTGATTTAAGTTGATTTCTGGGCACCTAATATTTTTAACAAATACTAGACCTTAATGTGAGTTGAATGCCTTTTAGTTTGCTAGATTTGGAGTTTCCTACGCAAAGTTATGAATTTTAGAAGTTCCGGGCCCTAGACTTTAGGCTACGGTTGACCGAAGAGTTGACTTTTTATTTTAGGTTGATTTCTGGACACCTAATATTTTTAACAAATACTAGACCTTAATTAGAGTTAGGTGCCTTTTAGTT
This sequence comes from Dendrobium chrysotoxum, assembly GCA_019925795.1. Lineage (NCBI taxonomy): Eukaryota > Viridiplantae > Streptophyta > Magnoliopsida > Asparagales > Orchidaceae > Dendrobium > Dendrobium chrysotoxum. Next base: position 426,092 of record JAGFBR010000760.1, on the reverse strand, counting down.
TGCCCATTTTGGGGTTTTCTGTAATTAGTTATGATTTTTAGAAGTTGGGGTAATTAAATAAATTATCGAAATTACCTAATTAGGGGTATTTTGGGGGTTTTAGCCCAAATCAGCTCCAAACTGATTGGAATCACCCCCAAAGGTCAGAAATGACCTAAGAAGGTGTTCCCAAGTGTTTGGGGAAAATTTTGGGATTTTTAATAATTTTTAATGATTTAATTAAGGCAAAAAGGTGATTTTTGATTAAGGTTGAATTAAAGTCCAGATTAAGGTCCAATTAAGGGGTCCTAATTATCTAAGGTTGGGGACTGAATTCTGGAGAGTTTGAGGTATTATGGGCATTTTTCTGATTTAACATGGATTTATTATATTTTTCTGAAATTTCTAAGGCTTAATTAGCGGGTAAATTAGGGTTTACTAATTAAGTGTTTTAAAGAGTCCAAAAAATTCTTAGAAAATTCTAGGGGGTTTCAGATGTCACTAAGCACTAGTGTTTAAAGTTTCATAGCAATCCGGGATCTATCCTAGCTCCTAGAAATATTCTAAGTTCGCTAGACAGTCCTTAATCATTGTCCTTAGTGTGTCACTACACTGAGCAGGAATAAAAGTGAGTTAGATAACCCGTAGGCACAATATAGAGGGTAAATGCAGTAAATATAAACACACCAAACCATGTCCTTAGATCTAGGAGAGCCTAGGCTAAGTGCTTGTGCAATCTACACATGCAAGGACTACGAAAATACTAAGTAAAGAAACCTAATGAAGTGATTAGTGAATGATTGGGACACAATCATTCACTAATCCTTCTCCCACATGAATTCTGTTCACATATAGGTCCTAGGTTTAAAATTTCATAAGGGGTGGACCTCCCAAAATTAAAGGATTTAAATAATACGTAATTTTTAAAAATCATTTTTTTTAAAATACATAAATATTATAAATAATATAAATTTGAAAATAAGATAATTGAAAAATACTTCAGTTCATAAGTATAGGAGGTCTACCAGCCACCAAGGGGGTTTTAAAATAATTTTTATTATTAAAATAATTATTTATATTAATTAAATAATATTTAAATAATTAAATAACACAGTAATACAGAAAATATCCAGAAATGACAGAATCACATATAGCAAATATTTTTAAATTAAAATTCATATTTTTCTGAAAAGAACGAGGTATTATACGTCGAAATCCGATTCAAAATAAGAAAGTTATGAATTTTTGAAGTTAAATAGGTTTAAAGGTAATTTTAAAATAATTTAAAATAGTTAATATTTGAAAATAATTAGTAATTTTAAAATAAATCAGATATAATAATATCTGAATTTTAAAATAAATTTAAATAATTAATAATTAAAATATTATAATAATACAAAATAGTAAATGTTAATATTATAATAATATTAATATTAACATAATAATATCATTATTAAAGATAATAATAATATTATTAGTTAACAATCTTAATGTTATGATAATATTAATAATAATAAATACTAATATCATAATAATATAGATATTAACATAATAATATTATTATTAAAACAATAATAATATTATTAGTAATGATATTTATATTATAATAATATTAAATAATAATATTATAATAATGTGAATATTAATATAATAATAATATTATTAGAATAATAATAATATTATTAATAATAATATCAATATTATGATAATATTAATGATAATAAGTATTAATATTATAAAAATATAAATATAAACATAATAATAATATTATTAAAATAATAATATTATTATTAATAATGATATTAATATTATGATAATATTAATAATAATAATAATAGTAATAATGAATTAAAATAATAATAATAATAATAATAATTAAAATAATTAAAATAATTAAAGTAATTAAAATAACAATAACAATAATAATAATAATAATAATAATAATTAAAAATAATAATTAATTAAAATAATAATAATGATAATAATAAAAATAATAATAATAATAATAATAATAATAATATAAATAATTAAAATGATTAAAATAATTAAGGTAATAATAATAATAATAATAATAATAATAATAATAATAAATAATAATTAATTAAAATAATAATAATGATCATAATAAAAATAATTATAATAATAATAATAATAATAATAATAATAATAATTAAAAATAATAATAATTAATTAAAATAATAATAATGATAATAATAAAAATAATAATAATAATCATGATAATAATATAAATAATTAAAATAATTAAGGTAATAATAATAATAATAATAATAATAATAATAATTAAAATAATTAAAATAATTAAAATAATAATGATAATAATAATAATCATAATAATAATATTATTATTTAAATAATAAAAATAATAATTTTTCTGATTTTTTTTATTTATTATTATTTAAATAAATAAATAAATAAAAAAAATAAAAAAAACAAATTAAAAAAAAAATTCGGCGGCGGCGGCGGTCAGCCACGTGGCAGGCTTCGGTTGGGCCCGCGAACCGCGGGCCAATCATTGCCTGGCGGCGCAATGATTGCGCCGCCGGCAATGATTGCCGCAATCATGCGGCAATCAAACCGCGGATGACGCGGCTTCACTTGCCGCGTCAGCGCGGTCTCCTGACCGTCAGATCGTCCGCCGTTTTGAATCAACGGCTCAGATCAAGCCGGATCGCAGGCAAAACAGCGGGAGAGGATCTGCGGTCATTCCGGACCGCGGAACGGTCAGATCTCGGCCGTTAATCGCGGGATCAACGGTTATGATCGACTCAAGCGGACGGGACGGCGAACCCGAACCCTAATACACTATTTTGGTTCGTTCTTTCGATCGGGTGGATGGAATCGAACGAAATTTTAAACCTAGAACCTAGATATGAACAGAAATCGTGTGGACTAATTGGTTTGGGTCAAGATGATCTGTGCAAAGTGCTAATTAACTCTAAGTGTTTAGACCTAGGTTAAGGGTTTTAAAGAAATTTCACCGTGGGATTAGGGAAATTTTGGCTCGGTTGCACTTGTAGATTGTCCTCGTACGTTTCTCCTGTTGAAACCTTGATCAAACGAGCTCTGGATTGCACGGATCGAAGCCTTGGAGGTCCCAAGCTTCGGGTTGCCGGAATCTCGCCGCCGGCGAATGTGGACCGTCGGGATTCGAGTAGGGAAGGGTGGGGGGAGATTATAGGAGCTCTCTCACCAAATATCTCGGGCTGAGGGGCCTTGGGGAGAGAGAGAGATCAAAAGTCCCCCTTAAGGAAGCCCTAAATCCCTATATATAGCCCCATACCTAGGTTGGACGGCTATGATCAATTTAGGGACTTATTAGGAGGGAAAAAGAACTCATTAGGCCGTGGTTTGAGTCTTTCATGGATTAGGAAAGAATTAGAGCTTTAAATGGCTCCTAATGGGTCATATTGACCCATTATTGACTTGGGTTGACCAAGTCAACCATTGACTTGGTCAACCTAGTCAAATAGACCCACAAGATGAGGGGATTTGGTCCATGGGTCAAGGGATGGGTAAATGTTTGATTCAAATTTGATTTGGGTTGATTTAGACCCATTAGGGTCTATATGGGTCAACCTGGGTTGACCTGGTCAACCAGGTTGACCCAGGGCCAAGACCTAGGCCCAATGGGTCAAGCCTGACCCACTGAGTCCAGTGGAGGAGAGAATAGGGCTTGGAGAGCCCTGGATTGAGTTTGGATTTGATTTGAACTAGTTTAGACCTCTATGGGCCTAATGGGTCAACCTGGGTTGACCTGGTCAACCAGGTTGACCCAGGGCCTGGGTCTGGGCTCAGCAGACCTGGCTTGACTCCCTAGGCCCACTGGGTTGGGTTCCAGGGTCTAGCCTGGTCAAATTTGACCAGGTCAACCCTTTGACCTAGGTCTAGGGAGAAACAGGGTCAACAACCGCCGCCCCGCGAGGGGAGACATTATTTGGCCAATGGGAGGGCAGATTCGATCACACATAAGATTAACCTTTGAGGATAGCGGTTCTCACCAGCACACCCCGATGGGTAATAATATGTACGATCTGATCATCATAACGGGTTTTCCCCACCCAATACATCAGCTCGAGTGGGATTTATTTGAAAGTGGGATTCAGTTTCCCACGGGCGCAAGCCCCCGTGGTTAATTACATCTCAAGCCGGAGCCTGAGAAAACTCTTGATTAAGGATTCTACATTATTCTTTCCGAATTGGGATTGGCATATAGGGAGAAGACTAGGAAATCCTACCCAAAGAGAAAGAAAGGTTCAACTAGGCTTAGTCAACATGCACGGCTCAGATCAACATCTGAAGGGACTAAGGTAGTGAGAAGAAACTGGAGAAAAACAAATAAATCACGCACTCGAAGCATGCAGGAGAGAAAGATGGAGGTGACGTCATCCGTGTGACGCAGATAGGTAGGGTTTATAGTCTCTGGACGATAGAAGACTTACCTACAAATGAGGCATACTATGAAACAGTAGTAGCCTTGAATCCTAAATCCAATGGGTTTAGTGTTCTACGCACAACACCAACACCCGTGTCCTAGCTAATGCAATGCAAAATCTGGACTTACCCCGGCCTAGATTGGGGAGCCAGCTAACCACCTAGTCTCTTCAAAATCATGTTGTCCAGTCATTTATGAAAGATGGGTAGGTAGGTTATAGTTCTTGGAAGTAGGGCCGACGTCTAGAGGATTTCCTAATTGGTCCCGAACTGATGTTGGGTGAATGCTCTTAGAACTAATACAATTAAAATTTTAATTTAATTAGTTTCTAATGCAATGCATGCTGGTTAAAGTATCAAAATCAGATATACACATTATTTTTAAAAAAGGCTTATGAAAATAATTTTTAGAATTAGATTGGGCTTCCCCAGGTCAGGAACCTCATCCTCATAGGTCAGATTATCCGGACTCTACCCGTAGGCGGGGAAGTGTCTTATAGAAGGAGAGAAGAAATGCATTAATATGCATGCGACCCTGGACGATTCTGACAGTTCCCTAAGTCGTTAGATTTCTATGTTACTTAAACCTTAAAATTTTAAATATTGATTGCGAGTAGAAAATATTTTTTTAGTCCTTAGAGAGCCTAACGAGATCCAGGCTAAAATAAAAGCGGCACACAAACACTAAAAAACTAAGAAAAGCATGTATCTTATGCGCAATCAACATCAAATCAAACACAGTAAATAATTAAAAAAATCAATTAAATGTCCATAGGCCAACTGCCCTTAATTACAACCCAGGGTCTGCAGAAAATTAAAGTGGCCGGGCACCACTGCCAACAACTCGGATTTCTAATCCTAAAACAGACGCAAGTTATTTTGAGTGGGATACTCTAGATCTTCATCTTCTTGATCTTTCTCTTCTTTGGACTCCTTGGCTCTCAGCTTCATTGGACTCCTTGGATCTCAGCTTCCTTAGGCTCCTTGGATCTCAGCTTCCTTAGACTCCTTGGATCTCAGCTTCCTTGGATTTCTCAGGTAGTAGAATGATCCAAATTTGGATTCCCAAATAGAAAAGGATTATCCTCATGTTGGGTGTCATTTTTTCTTTGGAATCCAACCTTTGGATCTCAGTATCCCCACTCAAAATAAACTTTCACAACTCTTAACCAATATTACAATCAGTTACATTAAGTGAAAGCAGTAAATCTAGACTCTCCTGCAAGGTTATCCTAATAAAAATTATCCCAACCAGTTTAATATATCACAAGCAGTTATAGGAGAATAAAAGTACTCAATCACAGCCACACTTGACTATGCTCTTAATCATTTTGAGGGCTAAGCAAGCTCTGGAGCACCTGTAGCAATTTGTAATGATTTTTAATTAGCCCTCATTTATTTAGGGGGGCTGAGCAATTTCTGGAGCATCTGCATAAAACAACGTTAATATTTAAATCACGAATTTTGCCCCCCTTTATTTTAACATGGCATGAGCATGACCACCTGCAGAAAATATCATTAGTATCAAAATCGGTCATAACCTATGGGTAGTCTATCGTGCAAGCACATCAAATCTCATAGTGTAGTAAAAGTAAGCAAACACACCAATAGTTCAATCACAACATGCAGTGAAATCCGAAAAAGCTCGGCACACAACAGAAAAGTAAACACCGACCTAGCCTAAGTCTAGAAGTGGTGCCCTAGCAAATAATTCTACAGTGTGTGTAGAAATCTGTGTGGCTGAGAAGGATCCTAAGCTAGGTAGTTAGTTACAATTGTCTACTGTCTAGGTTTGTTGTAGGTCTGAAAATGGAGTTTTATTTAAAGTCAAAATATTAGTGAATGAAGATCCATTTTAATTAATTTGATGTGTAGGTCAGTTTCAGTGCTTAGGATAATGATGTTTGAAGTTTAAATTACATTAGTGAATTTTAGGAGGTTCGGGGCCCACCTATACACTAGGCTAAGGGGTCCAAAATTGACTTTTTGATTAAAGAGGATTTATGGACAGTTAACATTTTTACAGAATACTAGACCTTAACCCGATCAGTTAGACAGCTAACATGCCCAATTTGGATTCTTCTACCCAAAGTTATGAATTTCTGAAGTTTTGATCTTATTTTGAACTGAGTTTGACCGAATTGTTGACTTTTTGATTTCAGTTGATTTCTAGAGTTTTAATATTTTTAATAAATACTAGACCTTAATGTGAGTTAAATGCCTTTAAATTTGCTGGATTTGGAGTTTCCTATGCAAAGATATGAATTTTAGAAGTTTCACGCCCTGGACTATCGGCTACGGTTGACCGGAAAGTTGACTTTCATTTTAGGCTGATTTTTGGACACCTAATATTTTTAGTAAATATTATACTTTAATTGGAGTTGAATGCCTTTTAGTTTGCCCATTTTAGAGTTTTCTGTAATTAGTTATGATTTTCAGAAGTTGGGGCGATTAAATAAATTATCGAAATTGTCTAATTAGGGGTACTTTGGGGGTTTTGGCCCAAATCAGCTCCAAACTGGTTGGAATAACCCCCAAAGGTCAGAAATGACCTAAGAAGGTGTTCCCAAGTGTTTGGGGAAAATTTGGGATTTTTAATAATTTTTAATGATTTAATTAAGGCAAAAAGGTGATTTTTGAGTAAGGTTGAATTAAAGTTCAGATTAATGTCCAATTAAGGGGCCCTAATTATCTAAGGTTGGGGACTGAATTCTGGAGAGTTTGAGGTATTATGAGTATTTGTTCTGATTTAAAATGGATTTATTAGATTTTTCTGAAGTTTCTAAGGCTTAATTAACGGATATATTATGTTTTTCTAATTAAGTGTTTTAAAGAGTCCAGAAAATTCCTAGAAAATTCCAAGGGGTTTCAGATGTCACTAAGCACTAGTGTTTAAAGTTTCATAGCAATTCGGGATCTATCCTAACTCCTAGAAATATTCTAAGTTCGCTAGACAGTCCTTAATTATTGTCCTTAGTGTGTCACTGCACTAAACAGGAGTAAAGTGAGTTAGCTAACCCTTAGGCATAACATAAAGGGTAAATATAACAAATATAAACACACCAATCAAGTCCTTAGATCTAGGAGAGCCTAGGCTATGTGCTTGTGCAACCTACACATGCAAGGACTATGAAAACACTAAGTAAAGAAGCCTAATGAAGTGATTAGTGAATGATTGGGGCACAATCATTCACTAATCCTTCTCCCACATGAATGCTGCTCATATATAGATCCTAGGTTCAAAATTTCAAAGAGGTAGACCTCCCAAAGTTAGAGGATTTAAATAATACTTAATTTTAAAATAATTTTAAAATACATAAGTATTATAACTATATAATAATATGGGTTTAAAAAATAAGATAATTGAAATTAGTTCAATTCCTAAGCATGGGAAGTCTACCAGCCACCAAGTGGGGGTTTTAAAATAATTTTATTTTTTTTTGAAAAATAATTTTTATATTTAAAATAATTAAATAATAATTAAATAATCAAATCCTTAAGTAGCCCAGAAAATACAGAATTGATTCTGGAAAATATTTTTTAAATTAAAATTCTCATTTTTCTGAAAAATTTAAGGTATCATACGTTAAAATCTGATTTAAAATAAATAAGTTATAAATTTTTAAAGTTAAATAGGTTTAAAAGTAATTTTTAAATTATTTAAAATGATTAATATTTGAAAATAATTAATAAATTTAAAATAAATTAGATATTAAAAATATCTGGATTTTTAAAATAAATATATAAAAAATAAAAAATAAATAATAATAATAATAATAATAATAATAATAATAATAAAGTTTTAAAATACTAATAATAATTTAATGATAGTTAAGGTAATTTTAAAATATTAATAATGAAATAATAATATTATTATTAATATAATAATATTATTATTAATATAATAATATTAGAATAATAATACTATTAATATAATAATAACATTAAAATAATAACAATGACATTATTAACATAATAATAGTATTAAAATAATAATAATATTATTAATGTAATAATAATATTAAAATAATATTATTATTAACATAATGCTAATATTAGAGTATTAAAAATACTATTAATATAATAATATCATTAAAATAATAATAATGACATTATTAATATGATAATAGTATTAAAATAATAATATTATTATTAATGTAATAATAAGATTAAAATAATATTATTATTAGCATAGTAATAATATTAAAATATTAATAATACTATTAATATAATAATATCATTAAAATAATAATAATGATATTATTAATATAATAATAATATTAAAGTAAATATTATTATTATTAATCAATAATATTAAAATAATAATATTACAATGATATTATTAATATAATAATAATATTGAAGTAATTAATATTATTATTAATCAATAATATTAAAATAAGAATATTATAATGATATTATTAATATAATAATAATATTAAAGTAATTAATAATAATAATAATAATAAGTCAAAGTTACTATTTTATTAATATTTAAAAAAATAAATATTATTTTAAAATAATTTTAATTTTAAATTAAAGAGGATGAAAATACGATCAATTTGATATATTATACGTATTTTTTGGATCAAATTTGAATTTTCTATGATTTTTTAAAGAAATCTGATTTAAAAACTAATTAAAACCCTAATTAAACACTAATCCGGCGGCGGCGGGACACATTGCGACGCGGATTGGTCTCGCGGTTTCGGGCAATCATTGGCAATGAATGCACCGCCGCGCAATCATTACCAATGATTGCGGCGGCGCGAATCGCGGCACTTAACCACGTCAGCTCAGATCAGGGCCGTTGATCCCGCGCGATTTTGAATCAATGGCCCTGATCTCGTCGGACGACGAGCGGGACCGCGGGATCGAGTCCGCGGTCGGAAGAAGAACGCTGAACGGCCGAATCAGAACCGTTGATCAGGAAATCAACGGTCTGAGGCTCTGGCAGGTATGCAGACGGCAAACCGAAACCCTAGAATGGATTTTCGCCTCGTTCTCTCGATCGGGTGCACCAAACACAATGAAATTTTTAAACGTATGATCTATGCATGAACTAAAGTCATGTGGATGTATTCTTTTGATCTAAAACGCATTGTGTAAAAAGTTATTTAGATCTAGGTGTGTGATCTATTGTAAGGGTTTTTTAGAGAATCTTACCGTGGGATCAGGGAAATTTTAGATTATCTTAATTTGTAGACTGTCCTAGTACACTTCTCTAGCTGAGGTCGAACCTTGAAGTGCTTTAGATCGTCGTGTAGGAGACCTTGACGTCTTGGAGCTTCGGATTGCCGGGATCTTGCCGCCAGCGAGGTATTGGTCGCGGGTCTAGGTTGGTAAAGGTAGAGGGAGTAGAGGAAGGTTCTCACCCGAAGTTTCAAGGCTTGGGAAGGCTTAGAGCAAGAGATCCCAAGTCAAGATCCCCAAACAAACCCTAAAATTCGCTATTTAAAGCCTTAGCCCTCTCATGGACGGTTGTGATCAAATTAGGGGTCAAATAGGAGGGAAAACCAGGCTCTCTAGCCGTAGTTTGAGTTTTTAACTCATTAGGAAAGGTTTAGAGCTTTAAATGGCTCTTAATGGGTTAATTTTGACCCATTAAGACTTGGGTTGACCAAGTCAAGGGTTGACTTGGTCAACCTAGTCAATTAGGGTCAAGGGAGAGAGGGGTATGAGCCTTGAATAGGTTTGAATTCGATTTGGATTTGATTTGAGCTTAATGTGTCAATTGGGTCAACCCAGGTTGACCTGGTCAACTAGGTTGACCCAGGCTCTGGATCTGAGCTGAAAATAAGGTTAACAATGGTTATAAAAGGTTGGCATTTGATCAAAAAATCATGACTATACTTAGGAACTGTCGAGCCAAGCAACACTAAATTAAGGGATGAAATCATGGATTACTATTGTCAGGATATCATCATGATTGCTTAGAAAATAACTCTTGGTCATAGATTCATTAGACTCTTTGATGATTCTCTCGAAGACATTTTTTGAGTTTCAAAAAAAGACATATATGAGAATTTATTGTACCAAAAAGCCAAACACAATTTATGAAATTATTATACACTAGTGTGTGCTACCCATGTGATGCAAATAATGAACGATTAAGGTTTCTCACTTGTCAAAATGGCATGTATGAAGCCTTAGACCTGTGTAACGCCCTAAGATCAAATTTGAAAGAATTGTTTGATTTAACATCTGATTACTCTACCAAAGCTTCTAGTAATTTATTAATATAAATCAGTTCAGTAGAAGGAACTATAAATCATATACATCAAAATATAAATTTATATTCATTCCTCAAAATTCATGTTTAATAGTCAAGACATCAATTAATACATCATTCTATCTTCTCTACTTCTAACTACAAAAGAATAAAATTGAAAATACGGAAAATAAAGTAAGACTTGAAACCTTGATCTGTCTCACTCTATTGGATCATGTCCGCCTCATGAAACATATGTAAAACTACAGAGTGAGCTAACAGCTTTATAGGTTATCAAAATCTATCACTGCAATTAATGCAAGACAATAGAAACAGTATGCATGTAATCATTCAATCCAAAGCAGTATGAACAAATGACAGTAAAAACATATAACAATCATATAATAATCAATATAAATAACATCATGTTATATGAACAATAAATATTAATGTAGTTGTATACCTTATGAATAGTGATCAGTAACTAGTAGCATATGAAGCATCAGTATGGTTCTATCATTTATATACTCATCAGTTATAGAACTATATATATATATATATATATATATATATATATATATATATATATATATATATATATATATATATATATATATATATATATAATTTTATGAAATCAACATACCTATCATTATCATATGCATGTTGTACAGTATCTAAGCTATGTATGTATTTCATATCCAATCTCTAATGCTGTATATTATGTATATTATATAGTTCATATGTATCATATACTAGTGTATCATGTAAATCATGCTCATAATTCGTGATTCGTATATATATATCACATGTAACGTGTATCAGGATGTCATATGATTCATGTGAATTCTATATTATTGTATCGATCTTGTTAGTCATGTCACGTGTATATATCAATCATGTTCTATATCATATATAAATCATATCATGCCATATCATTTGTTCAATTTATCATATATATACTCCTATCATATGCATATGTAAGTAATGTAAGCAAGATAGGACATTTGACTGCCTATGGTGTTTTTCTGTATCCAGTCCTCTAGGCCAACCTACAAGAATTCATCTTAATTATATTAATCATGTTTCTAGGAATCAACCTCATATCACATATCACAAGTCAGTCAAGTAGCTTTCATATAAGAAGTCATCACTTCTTTCCCATCGACGTATTATATCATATCAGTAAATCAATCTCCTTATACATTCCTTTTCATATTATTTAGGATTATACCATAAATTTTATTTAAATGATAGCCTTGTTGGTCCACCCTCCCATATAGGATAATATGTCTCCAACCAACTTGAATCAGTCAATCATTTACTGCTAACCTTTTCTTGCCTTCACACACACTTCACACCATATAAAGTAATATAAAAATATTATACACACTCAATATGTTTATAGTATCCAAAAATGCATATTGCACAAAATGAACAGTGAACATGTGCATGTTGTGTAGTCTATCTTTAAATATAACACAATGACTTGTGATCATTTTATATTCAACATTATACTACTCATTTCAATTAAAAGAGCATATATTGAAAACCTCATGGTAAAATTTTAATATTAACCAATCAAAATGTTCAAGATGGCGATGTCTATTACATATTAATAGTTACATGGTAAAAAATCATTAGGATGAGAGATATGATATTTTAATCAAATTTAGGAGAGATAAAATTTGATAAATCAAACTCATCGAAAATAGAAATAGAATTCGGGCTACCTACCATGATTAGAACACTTTTTCTAACTGGAGCGATGACAGAAAATGACTCGAAGTGGGCTCTCTCTCTCTCTCTCTCTCTCTCTCTCTCTCTCTCTTTCTCTTCCCTGGCAAGCACGTGAAATGAGGGGGAGAAATGGATGGTTTAAGGTTTTGATGAAATGGATTGAGATATTTTTATACTAAAAAATGAAATTTCAAACTCAGCACCACGGCACCCATGTCCTTAGCACCGCTGTGCTCATTTTTTCTCGCAAAAACTCGAGAGCTCAAAGCTAGGGCATCGCTCCTCCTGCACCCTTAACATCATTGTGATCACAAGCACAACAACGCAATACTCTCACATGAAAATTTTATGTAATTTTAAAAAAGTTAAAATTAAGGTTATTACAACATGTACCTAAAATGCAAACATAAATTATAAAATGATATGTGAAATGTACTAGATATTAATAATGTTAAGGTTGTGAGTTGTTTGTGGAAGAATATCAAGACTTTATTAAACAAATGAATCAAAGCTAAGTTGTTCGAATAAGAGAGAAACAATATCTCATTCAGACCCTAAGAGAATTGATTTGCGAAAAGCCTAATTGAACCCTTTAATACTAGAAAGGGTGAGTCAAACCATAATGCCGAAAATTTATTTAGAGAGAAAGAGATCTAGGTTTCATTTGGGACAACTTCCTTGCTACTTTTAAATCAGCTTTTTAGTACAAAACTTTCTTATACTAGTTTTTGTACTAGAAAAATGCTTTAGAAAACATGAAGAAAGTTGTCCCAAATTAAGTCTTAATAGAGGAATATGATGAGATTTTAAAGTTATTTTTTCATGTTCCCGGATCCAACTAATGATTCCATTTTTATAAGCAAGGACAAAGTCGGTGTAACATATATGGTAAATGGTGCAATTATATAAAAAAGGCATGGTTTGATCCAACTATAATTGGCTTTGTATTTGGTAAATTAGACCCGAACTCATCTCTAATTAAAATGTAGTCAAGTTCTAAATTAAGGGCACATTCATTTGGTGTGTTCTTTTAATGAGAACCTAGCAATTTAGAGATTGTTTTAGGAGTGCCGATTAGGGGTGCAAATGAGTCAAGCTGACTAGTGAGCTGGCTCGAGCTTGACTCGTTAACGAGCTCACGAGTCGAGCTTATCGAGTATCGAGCTCAAGTTCGAGTAGAATTTTGAGCTTGATCTATTATCGAGCTCGAGTTCGATACATGCCATGTCCGGCTCGAGTGCTCGACTCAACTCGTTTGCACCCCTAGTGTTGACAAATTCTTTGGACAAAAAATCTCAATTAATGGGTGAATTCATAAGTCCTTTGAGCGAGTTTAACGGTTTAGTGTTGAGGGTTAAATTAGAATTCACTTTTAGGCAACATATTTGAGATGTAATTCTAGGCCACTCGTGTTACACGACTTCAAATTTGACAAGTTCTAAATTACAAATTGTTTATCCTATCCTCAATCAATGGATTGAACCCAATTTAACTTTTCATAATAACTTGATTAAGACTTCGTTTAAGACAGCTTTTTTATTGCTTTATAAAACAGAGTTTTTGTAAAAAATTAAAATATGCTAAAATTCTCTTTTAAAAAGCAATAAAAAAATCATCCCAAACGAAGCTTAACTTTACTCAAATGAATGTGGATATATATAATGACAAAAATTGCAAGGTTGCTAGATAGAGAAATCCCTTAAATGAATTTAGGGCTCATTTGATTGCATGGAAATAGAACTCATATTTTAAAGAAAAATTATGAGATTCATTAAATTTATTATTTGATTGAATGTAATTCAACCTTAATATTGATTTCAATATATATATATATATATATATATATATATATATATATATATATATATATATATATATATATATATATATTTCAAACTCTCAGCATTTATGATATTATTTTCACATTTAAAAAATAAATAATAAATAATAAATCATTATTTGTTTAAAAAAATAATTTTAATTAACAAAAAGAAACCAAATGAGCCCTCGAATAACTAAACTGTGAACTCACATCTCAAATGCAAAACGCCCCTCTTCATCCCTCGCCGCCATGCCCTCTCCCTCCAAGTCTCCTCGCCATCTCTACCCTTTCATATCCCGCCAAAATCCCATCCTCTTTCTCCTCGAAGCTTCCTCATGCAACACCTTTGCTAAGATCAAGCAAGCCCACGCTCTCTTACTCACCTCCGGCCTCTTCCTCCACCCTTTCCCTCCAAGCAAACTCCTTCAAGTCCAACTTTCCCTACCATCGTCGCCTCCCCTTCTCTCCTATGCTCACCTCCTCTTTCACCACTCTCCTTCACCTCCTCTCTTTTCCTACAACTCTCTCATCAAAGCCCATTCCAACACTTTCTCCCTCCGCCTCTTCCGTTCTCTGCTTCGTGACTCATCTGCTCCTCTTCCTAACCAGTATACGATCACCTTTGTCCTTGCTGCCTGCCGGCCTGGTAGTGGGTTGGAGCTTGGTGAAGCGGAACAGGTCAGGGGACATGCTGTTCGGCGTGGGTTCGAAACCAATTTGTTTGTTTCGAATGTTTTGATTAAAATGTATGGGAGTTGGGGATTGGCGGGTGATGCGCAGAAATTTTTCGATGAATGCTCTCACAGAGATTTATTCTCGTGGAATCTGATGGTTGGAGTCTATGTAGGGAGCGGGGATGCGGAGGGTGCAAGGAAGGTATTTGATGAAATGCTTGATAGAGATGTGGTTTCTTGGAGCACGATGATTGCAGGATATGTGCAGGTAAATACACGAATCTATATGTGCTTGAACATAACCATGTCATTAGTCGTAGATTTAATGGAATTTATGGTTGAATAACCTTATTAGATCAATTGAAAAACATTCCTTGACACAGCAATAATAATACCAGTGATCTCCTTCACATGTCCAATAGTCTCTGCGATGTGAATTGCACTAAGAATCCATGTTGTGTGCTGCATGGGTTAAATTAACTAAGAATTTGTTTATTTTTTATTTTTTTGTTTTGCGTGAATGGGTTCTCTCACTTCATTCTCAGCACTTGGCAATAGAGGAGAGAGCAACACAGTCGTTGTGGATTGAGAAGAGAAAGAAAGTGCACTCACTTTTCGCTGGAGCGCCTCTTTTACCATGCACTTCTTAGATTGCTCGCTGCATACAACCCACTTTTGGTGGTCTTCCATATTCTGTGATATAGAATATCATAGTTATAATAGAACCTAGGTTTAGTTTACCTTTGTACGTTCTAAAATATTCTATTGTCATTATATATATAAACAATGCTGCAAGGAGGGATATAGAAAGATACACATTCTTTGTTTAGTTATTTGGGTTATTCCATGTTGTTCTTTGGTTATCAACTACATCAGTAGGTATAAGAGTCTGGAGCCTGCAAAGAATGGCGGACTGCATAAGAGATGAGCTGCGGCGGCGATCAAAGCCGAAGAAGATGGGTTGTCGACGATGATCGACACCGAAGAAGATGGGTTGATGACGATTCAAGTTGAAGAAGATTGGTTGTCGACGATGATCGACACCAAAGAAAATGGGCCGCCGTGAAGCAGCTCAAGTGACATCACTTGATCATTAGATAATTTATGTGCTAATTTCATTCGTTCACAAAATAGACACGTTGGCAACCATGCTGGCGCCTTCGCCTCTGTGCTCCTCCAGCGCGCCCCGCGACCAGCACCCATCTCCAGCATGATCTGAGCAACCACACCAATACTGCGTACTCAAGCAACGGGAGGAAGAATGCAGAGAACTCGAACAATTGATCCTGACGTCTCTGATCCTGAAGGTGATTTCGATCCCAACCCCATCCACGACTGTTTGCCCGCTTCCGCAATTAACTGTGACCTGTCGCCTGTGCTTCACACGACCGACCCGCAGCCCCCACTCCCACTCCGCTTCCATTTCTGCTACCACTGTGCTCCCGCGATCCTACACCTGACCCCGCTTTGCCCCTGTTTTCTCTCAGACTCGCGATCCACCCGCAGCTACTCACCCAAACCTTACGCCTGCCGACTCTAGCCTTGCTCTCTGCTCCCTTGATCCCTCCCTCCACTGCACGGATCTCTGCAACCATCTCCTCGCTTCTCTTCTCCGATCCTTGGAACCCAATCACTAGGCTGAAGCATTTTCCCTTCTTCGCGATCTGCCAAACTCGAACTCACATTGCCCTCCAAATTCCCTCACATGTTCGATTATATTTTTCATTCTATCGCGAGGCAGCCAGCCCACTGGTGATGAGATGATTCGCTTCATTGTGCGAATGGCCAGCTTGGGAGCTCTCACGATCGACACTTACCAGTTCACCAAGGTTGTCTTCGGTCTCTGTCGTGAAGGCCGCACGACCAAGACTTGGGATCCCGTCCTTGCCGTCAAGAACAACGACGGTGCTAATTTCTTTCAAGCGGATGAAAATAATGATCAAGAAAAGCTGCATGTTCCCTTCTTCAAGATTTTCCCCTATACGGATTCGATTCATATTGCTCTAATGATTATGGGAACAACTGGAGCACTTGCAAGTGGGGCTACTCTGCCTCTTGCTGCGATAATAGTAGGAAACATGACTCATGCTTCATAATGTCTCCAAGTCGTGTTTATGGCTGAACACAAAGATTATGTCCTATAGAAACTGAAATTGCTCCTTCGATGATAGAGATACTTCCAGGATGAGCTTGTATTCTTTGAGATCGAGTCAGCAGGTGTGGCAAACGTAGTCACCTAGGCATAATTATCAACCATATCTATAAGTTCCACAGCATTGACCTTGCAATCTAGACGTTTAACAAAATGACGAAGCCGGATTCAACTGCTGGATATAATACCGTCATCTTTAACAACCTCATAGACGGGTTTTGTAAGGTGGGGAGGACTTGCGAAGGACTGGCTCTACTTAATCGGATGAAAATTCAATGTTGCGATCCAAATCCCATATCCTTCAATGCCCTTATTGATGGGTTTTGCAAAGCAGGGGACATTGATGTTGACCTATAATGGCATAACCGCCCCACCTCAGCCACGCAAGCCCACGATCCCACGATAATTTCTCCCCACGATCTCACGTTCGCTCCTCACAACACAAAACAACGGAAATCCCTCATTCGCTCACACACTCTGAGAACAACAGGAGATCGCAAAGAGAAATTCGGGAACTTACCTATCTCGGACGCCTGCTTCCTCTCGCAAAGCCACACCGCCGGCTTGCCATCCCGACTCCGTCCAAACCCACCGTTGCCTCTGCTCCGCATCCCTTCGGCGACTCCAGCCTCCTTCTCCAACGTCAACCCGACGCTTGTCTCCGGCCGCAACTCCTACCGTGACTGCCAAACCCGTGCCCTAACCATCGAACATTTGCACCAGCATCTCCGGCCGAAACCAACAGCTAACCTCCCGCACCGACGCCTGCATCCGAAGCCTCCTCACCGCCGACGAAGCCACCCGTGTGCGATTCCCTCCCTCAACCTGCTCCTGTCGGGCTTTGTCTGTCCCGACTCTTTCCCTCTCTTATTATATATATTGTATAGTATATTATAATATTATAATATATTTATGATATTATAATATAACATAATATTATAATATATATATATATATATATATATTATCATTATTATATTATATTATATTATATAATAAAATAAAAGAGAGAGAGAGAGAAATGGAGAGAAATGATAGGATTTTGCAAACAGGTACAAAAAACAAATTGAAGATTTTTTAAGGAAGTCCCGGGGTTTGATTTGGTCCCCTGAAGCTCTCGGTCGTCAAGTTAATCTGACTGAGGGATTGAAGACTTGAAGACTCAATCTCCTCGCCGTTGATTTTATCCGGTCGAGTCGAGCCAAAAGGGCAAATGCCCTCCTTACCTCCCGGCGCCGGGGAGGGGACGTCGGGAGGCTGCCGAAATTTTCTTAAAAATCTGGGACTTAGAAAAAAATTTAAAAGATTGGAGAAATATGCAATTAATTGACTTAATTTGGGATTAATTAATTGAACAAACATTAAATCAAATTTTAATTTCAATTAAAACCCATTTAATCAATTAAGGGAAAAGGAGAATTTTGAGATTTCCAAATAGCATACAGATTTAAAATCAAAGCAACATAGCCCACTTTGAATGTTGAAGTATTGCAAGCAAGTGAATGAACATCATGACTATAGCAATAACATTGAACAATTATCAACTAACAACAATAGTCATGCCTTCAAATTTAATATTGAAAGAAATAAGGAAGATATCCATTCTAGTAGTGGACTAAAATCTTTTATCTGGGAAGAGCTTGGAGTAATGCTCAACAGAATATGGGCAGAATATGCAGATTAATTCTCATATCCTTGTCTTTCTCATGTATGCAACATTCATTCCTATAATGCATTTGATGATTATAAGGAATTTCTTCTAACAACCAACAGTCTTGAATAGATCTATTCAAAGAGCGATGGCGACACTAGGAGAAGTCTCATTTGACTCAAATGCACTAAACCATTCATGTGCTATTAGCATTGTAATTGAAGCCGCACTTGTCTTCTTTCCAATACTTTATGATGGTTACCCATTGTCCTATCAGAAAGAGACATATTACGAATATGTGAGGAAGGGAAAGGATCTTGTTGATCTAGAAAGCTAAGAGCTATGCCAGGATGAATAGAAGTTTGATGATTATTTGTTGATTAAAAATATCTGTAAACATAATGCTGCAATAATCCATTTGATTGTACATAAGTGAGTTAGAGTCAAGACTCAACTGATTGAAAGGATGTAAATCTTTCAATAGTTGACTCCAACTACAATTGATAAGGAAAAATGCAAGAAACGACATCTCATGTTCAACGAACATCCTTACAAGTGGATGGTCCTCCTCTCAGTTATATGTGTGACTTCCAATATCATGCCTTCAATTAAAAGTATAGAGCATGTCATTTGAGGAGAAAGAGTTTAATTCATCAAGATCTAAGATGGTTGGAGCTTTAAACTATTTCCTTCAACCCAAAGGCAACATATAATACACTAAAACACACTTGTGAGTGGGAGAAGAGAACTCGTAGTGCACATAATGATTATCCTATGGGCATGAACAAGAAGCTCGTACAAAAAAAACTAGCATGCCTAAGGATAAAAGTGGGGAACTTCTAGTTCATGCTATCATTCACTTATAAGCGGGAATAAGGGATTGATAGTGCACATATTTGCATGTAGGTAGCACTAAGAAATTCATGACTAATGATGTAACCCACTCACGAGTAAGAACACAATATCTTAGCATCTATTGAGCAAATCTCCTCTAGGAATTGTGTCAAATGATAATAAAGAAGACAAAACTATTTGAAATGCCAAAATACACTTTTTTGAAAGTAAAATTCATCGATAATAACGCCACCGGATCCGCAACATGTGTACAAGCGGATAGAAGGCGTTCGTAGGCCCTTTAAAAGAAATCTCGGCCTTTTCTAAATGAAACCACTTGCTTAAATGGGTCATATTTAAATATTTTAAAATACCCCTTATGTATTAGATATGATCTCTTAAACTGAAATCAACCCGCATGTGCTCCGACCACCGCATACGATTTCAAAATCTAATGGTCCGAGAATGCTGCGCGGGTCTAAATTCAAGTCTCATCCTCCTCCACGAAAGGACCGGAGTTGACATGACTTGAAGTACAAAATACCTCCCAAAATCCTACAAAAATACAAGTGACCTTAACGTCACCCCGATGATGGCCGTGTTGACATGAAATCTCAACCGGAGGGGTCAAATCTCAAATCCAACAAAAGCTCAAATCCCTGAAATAAAATCTATCACTTAAAAATTTGAAACTAAAACAAATCCACCTTCCGCAACCGTTTGTCGGGGGTGATAAATTTGAAATTAACCTCAGCTCACAAAGAGCGAATGCGTGTCGGGTGTATCACTATGATTCATCCTCAAATAGTCTCTTGCCAGTATGGACGTGGCACGTGCCCTCTGATTGGGTGGTTTTGCCGCGAAATGGCACCATTATATTACGATCACGGTCAAAGCCCGTATGTTCCCTAAAGGCGTCAAACCTTTGAGTTATGAATCATAGGGTATATTCGATAGGCATAAAGCCCTCTGTCAGCTAAGGTGGATTCAGATCTGTCCTCTTAGACAAACACCAACCCAGGTCTACAAGGTATTGTTGGACGAAGCAACCCATGGTTGCCGATAAGGTGCCTTCTGTCAGGTTGGGTCGACTACCTCCTCTGACTAAGTAGACTAGGGATCATGACAACCCGGGACGACGGAACCATGGGATCTTGATCGGGCTCGTCTTCATTCCCCCCACCATCAGTTTTAGGTTCGTGGTGATAACCTCTAAATCATAAATTCAAATCTCAAATTCAAACCCTAAATTTGTTGCTATTATATACTGGATTTAAGATCCATGTGATCTCTTTAACGATTAGCCTTAATCGAAAGTTCTCTCCTGTTATCGGGAGGGGTAATTAACTATAGGAGCTTGCGCCTATAGGAAACTAGAACTCAGATCAAAAAGTCTTCACAAAATGAGGGCGAAATCTCTGGGTATTATCTTATCTAAAACCTAATCTGCCTTCTGAAAATTCACCCGGAACCTAATCTTATTAAAACTCTTCGCCGTCATCACTGTCACTATCAAATAAGAAAAATAGACCGATAATGCGGAGAGGACGGGAACGCACCTAATGGAATTTTTGGAGCTCACAATTGATACTACTCATAAGCTTAATTCTCAAATGGTCAGAGAAGGTGCTCCTCCCAACCTTGTCACGCTCAACGCTCTCGTTTTTGGGATATATAGGAATGGCATGGTGAGCAGCGTGCTGAGCTTCTTCCTTGAGAAGAAGATGGCCTGGGCCAATGCCAAGGGGAATCTATTACTTACTGCACTCTCATTGGAGCTTTCCTCCGTGTAAACAATGTGGAGCTTGGAGAAAGAATTGCTTGTTATTTGTTCAAAGGGATCCTGAAATTGATCGCCAAATTGCAGAACATGTCTCTAACATGCAAAATCTTCAACCCAGGAGGACTGATTATGTCTACATCTACCTCCGTCCCGATGATGCCACTTGACGAAGTTGAGTTTTTCTGACACAAGGGGAGTATAATGTAGAACATCATAGTTATAATAGAACATAGGTGTAGTTTAGCTTTTTGCTTTTTAGAATATTCTATTATCATTATACGTACAAACAAGGATGTAAGGAGGAGTATAGAAATATATACATTCTCTGTTGAGTTATTTGGGTGATTTCCTGTTGATTTTGGTTTGGTCTTCTAGCGGATCCTTTCTTCTACCGATCTACTACATCATTCTGTAAATCAAGTGGCGGAATCTTTGGCAACTGCCTGGTAACTTTTAGTGTGCGGATGATTAGCCTCAACATGTTAGGGTGTGTCGGGATTGTGGTTCTAATTTTATTCCAAACATTTATCCTCTAAGATATGAGAGATCACTGGCGAGCAACCTTGCAAGCACCTAAAAATATCAAAGCCATGCATAGTACTATTTTGAAATGTTATCATTATCTTTACGTTTATTCTCTGGTTTGAAATTCACAGATAAAATTCATTAGTCATGTGTAGACAGGCTGGTTCTTGGAAGCCATGCAGCTTTTCCAGAAGATGCAGCTTGCTGGCATTGGACCAAATGAATTCACCCTGTCAACTATTCTTGCAGCCTGTGCTAATTTAGTGGCTTTGGATCAAGGAAGATGGATTCATGCTTTCATAAACAAGGCTAGGATCAAGGTGAATGACAGGTTGCTCGCAAGTCTAATAGACATGTATGCAAAGTGCGGAGAGATAGACTTTGCATTCGACCTATTTAACAAAGCAGATAGCCCAAAGCAGATTGTACGCCCGTGGAATGCCATACTCACTGGTCTTGCGATTCATGGTTACTCAGCTGAAGCAACACAACTCTTCGAAAAAATGGATCAATTTGATGTTGTTCCTGACAAAGTAACATTTGTATCTCTGCTAACTGCTTGCAGTCATGGCAGATTTGTGGAAAAGGGTAAATTCTACTTTGATATGATGAAGAGCACATTCAATATTGAGCCTGAGCTTGAGCATTATGGTTGCATGGTGGATCTTCTTGGACGAGCTGGGCTTTTGCAAGATGCGGAGGATATCATATCAAATATGTCCATGGCTCCAGATGCTGCAACATGGGGTTCATTACTCAGTGCCTGCCGCATCCACAAGGACATGGAGAGGGGACAAAGGATTGGAAAACTCGTCAAGGAGTTGGAGTCTAAACATGTTGGTTGCCATGTCTTATTAGCAAACATTTACACGGGATGTGGTAGATGGAATGATGCAAATGATGTGAGGAAGAAAATTGAGGTGGCAGGTGGGAGGAAGATTCCAGGCTGCAGCTCCATTGAAGTGGATGGGATGTTCCACCAATTTCTTGTTGGAGACAGGTCTCACCCACAAACTCAGTCCATATACTCATTTTTGGATGAGATGGCAATCAAATTAAAGGTAGCTGGCTATGTTCCAGAAGTAGGAGAAGTGTTGCTCGATGTTGATGTTGAAGATAAGGAGACTGCTTTATCAAGACACAGTGAGAAGTTAGCCATTGCTTTTGGATTGCTCAATACAAGAGCAGGAACGCCTATTCGGATTGTAAAGAACTTGCGCGTCTGCTTGGACTGCCATCATGCCACAAAGTTCATATCCAAGGTGTATGAGCGAGAAATAATTGTTAGGGACAGGATTAGGTTTCACCGTTTCAAAGATGGATCTTGTTCTTGTGGAGATTATTGGTGATCGTGTCTTGTTCACAGAGGCAAAATGAACAGGTCTATTCACTAGGAAAGAGTTTGTGTTGGTTATCTCTGGTCTTATAGTACAACCTTTCCAGCTGCATAAAGCCAAAGAAGGTGGGCACGGGCAAACCTGTATTTTGCCAGCATTTTCAGATTGTAATGTTGCATATATCAACTCCCCCATGAAAATGTGAGGATACCTCATACAGTAGGAACATCTCATACATGGTTGGTTAACTGGTCTCATTTACAAGATTCTTTCAGCTCCTTAAAGAAGCTCTTATCATGAAGTTAACATCTACAGACTACCGCCATAGATACCATTTGAGTGACCTTGCAGGCTAGACCGTCAATCAATCTTGCATTCAGCATTTCCGAGTTGTTTCATTTAGGTTGTTCTGGGGATTTCGGTTGCACGGAGTTTTTCATTATAAAAGTAGATACTATTATCTTTGATATGTTTGGGAGATTAGAGTTGTAAATTTCATAATTTTAATCATAGTGAAATTTGTAGCTGCGGCAATAAGATTTAGGCTTCATTTGGAATGATTTTTTAACTATTTTTTACAGTAATTTTTTAGTACAAAATTTTTCTACCAAAAAGCTGCTTTAAAAAACATCAAGAAAGCTTAGTGAAACGAAGCCTTAGGCTTCGTTTGGGACGGCTTTCTTACTCTTTTTTAAAGCAGCTTTTTAATACAAATTTTTTAATTTTTGTATTAGAAAGTTGCTTTAAGAAGCAGTAAGAAAGCCGTCCCAAACGAAGCCTTAGTCATCAATTGGGCAAATTTGTATAAATTATTAATGTTGTTCGTTATTTTACTTCTTCGTATTCTATTTACTCTTCATAATTTGAATTAAGTCTCCTCTAATTCTCAACATTAAATTCCTTTAATTGTCCAGTTTATAGAATTGTTAATGATACAATATGAATTTTTATTTAGGCCATTTGAGCCAATTAAAATAAATTCACACGCACATTATATATACAAGCTTTAAATCTAAGATTTTTTTATTGGTATCAAAACTCTCAACTAATGGATCAAGAGGAGTTGTGTATCTATAGTATTAAATTTGGCTAGATTCGGGCTTCTTAAAGAACTTCACACAGCTCGTCTTAGCTTGTTGGTTGAGAGCTTAGCCTTCCAACTAAGAGGTCTTGGATTCGAGTCTTTGTGTATGCGATGTGTGTGTGAGTTTGCCTTAATTGGCCTAAATGTCCCAAAAAAAAAAAAAAAAAGAACTTACTTCCAGCTTTTTTTTTTTTTTTCACTTTTGAATTAGTCTCTTTCAAATGTATATGTAACCATCTAAAACCAGAGCTATTGGATAGGCCTTTTGGTAAATTACTAATATGTAGTAAATTGCAATGTCTAATAGAATGTTGGAGGGCTCGTGAGTAATTTCGGCAATGATGCAGATGTAATTGAAAAATGTATCTTAAACTAGATTGAGGAAATGATATAATTGAAAAAATAAAGAGCTCGACTTGTTAAACTAATAGGCATTTTATGAAAGACAAAACTAGAAACACTAGTGTAAGTCAACTTAAGGAGATTGGACAAGTTTCCTCTTTTTATCAATTTAATTGCAATATATTTGTATTATTTGATATCTCAAAATTAAAATCAAGATCATGCATGTTATGGATAAATTCATAAACAATTATTATTGTGTGAGTACAGTGAATATCAATCATTAGGGGGTGTTTGTTTTACCTAATATATATATATATATATATATATATATATATATATATATATATATATATATATATATATATATATATATAATTATCTTGATCGGGCACGAATCTCAAGGTAAAATCAAGTTGGAAACTTCTGAAATTAAAATCGGGACAATCCGAACTCCGATTTCAGCAAACTTACAATTGAACTGAACGTCTTGAAAATGCGAACCCAACGACACCAAATTCGACTCAATCTAAGTTCAAATGGGTCCAAATCAAGGACCCGAAGCACTATTGGAAGGTTCAAACAACAATTTGGATTACCAAATGGTTTCCAAACATGACATGCTTGCAGTCGAATTGAGCGGCTCGACGAGACGAATCCATCAAACCCAAGATCATTGAATTCTGATATCACTAAGACATTCAAATGTCCAGTAAACGATTCACGATCAAGGGATCAATATCGGCCGTCCATCCAAACCACTCAATTAACCCTTGATCTTCCTCCTATTTACGGTCCATGCCACTCTCAGAAATCTATAAATAGAGCCTCCTTTTTCTCATGAAAGGGGAACCCAAGCCTAAGGAAATAAGAGAGATTGGAGATCGTTCTTGCCCCCTTGCTCCTCCTCGACCACTGCCCGGAGTTCCGCCGGACCACCACCTGACGCCAGAGTTCCGCCGAACCACCACCTGACGTCGTTGTTCCGTTGGACCACCACCTGACGCCGTAGTTCCGCCAGACCACATCCTGATGCCCGTAGTTCCGCTGGACCACCACCTGAAGCCCAGAGTTCCGTTGGACCACCGCCTGACAACGGAGCTCCGCCGGACCACCACCTGACGCCGGAGTTCCGCCGGACCACCACCTAACGCCAGAGTCCCGCTGGACCACCACCTGATGTCTGGAATTCTACCGGACCACCACCTGACACCGGAGTTTCGCTGGACCACAAACTAATGCCCGAAATTTCAACCAGATCACCGACTGACGTCGAGACTTCCACCGGACCACCAACTAACGCCAAACTTTCAAAGTGACGCCGAACTTTTATCCCCATTTGGCACCTGACTAGGGCTGCAAACGAACCGAGCCGAGTCGAGTATGTGAGTGTTCATGTTTGAGTTCGTTTATCATTAGCCTGTTCAAGTTTGGTTCGTGTTTGATTCGAGCTTTATTGTATGTGTTCATGTTTGGTTCATTTAATTTAAGGGTGTTCATGTTTGGTTCATGTTCGGTTCATGTTTGGTTCATTTAGTGCTTATCGAGCTTTAAACAAACAAGTCTTAACGAGCTATGTTCGTGAACATATTTAGCAAATAATCTATTAAACAAATAATAATATGAAGTTAGCATTTCACCATTCTAAGCAATCAAAATGAACTACTGGATTTTCTTCCTTAATGAACTACTGAATGTCACAGTCAGCCTCACGAATCGAGCTTTTTATTGAGCTTAATGTCGAGCTTGTTCACGAACTTCAAATGATTTTGTTCGCGAACATAAATGAACCGAACACATTAGTGTTCAAGCTTGTTTATTTAATGATCGAGTATTTAAAATGTTGTTCAAGTTTGTTTGTTTAGTTAGTTGAACGATCACAAACGAGCTTTAATCGAACCGAGCATCGAGTAGCTCGTCGAACGTTTCGTTCACTTGCAGCCCTACACCTGACTACAACCATACGGTTGACATTTGTAATTTGATCGCCCTCAAGGATGAGTCAGCCCACTGTACTCACTCAAATTCTAGTTAAATCATTTTCAACTGGGCTAGGCCCCATGGTTTTTCCCATTTCCAGGGTTTTCCATGTAAAAAATCTTATGTTCTCTGTATGTGAGTTGAATATCCGTGCAACGCTAAGATGTAGGATTATAACTCTATCGTCGCGTATATTCTAGCCCGCAACAACAGTAAAATGAATATAGCATAAATTATAATATATTTAAAATATTTGTGAATTCTAGGTTGAGTTTACTATAAATATTTGATTATTTTATTTAGTTTGAAGTAAAATTAATTCTATATAAAGCTCTATTAGTGCAGCAAAAGGGTAATCGCATGTTGGCTGAGATAGTTGGCAGCCCCAGTGTCAGAGAATGGTTGGTAGCTGCAATAGGAGGCCACTAGGGATGGCGGTAATAGCGGTGGCATCATTGTTGACAATAGTGGGGGTAGTTGTTGCTGGCAGTGGCGGCTGAAGGCTTACATTTTCAAATTTCAATGTACTTGAAATTCAATCAAATTGGGCGAATTTCAAATATATTAGAAATGAATTAGTTAAAGAATTCCAAATATTTCAAAAGATTGCCCTTCAATTGCTTTTCTTTCAATCAAACACTGGAAAATTCATATCCTTTGCATTTGCTTTACTTTACACCCAAAATACTTCAAAAAAAATTACCCGTTAATTATATCTTTTGTACTTATTTTAAAATTGTTTATAAAAGATATTCAAAATGTTGTGCTTTGGTGTATAATTTATGTAGTCAATATAATTCTAATAAGTAAAAATATTTACATAAAAAAGTGAAACTTTAGAATTGAAAAAAAAATGTTCTTACTGATAAAATAAAAATAAAGCACATGATTTACAAATTTAATGGATCTTTTATTGATAATTATGAGTTGATATTGTTAGAAAATAAGTTAATGCTTAGATATAATGTTTAAGTATCTTGATATATAAAAGAAGAATAAGAATACATGAGAATATAATTTGTAAAGTCAAGAATAGATGGTTAACATGAAAAAGTATCTCAATAATATTATGTAACAAGAGAACATCATAAGGATTCAAAGATAAACTTAATAAGTTACAGTTAACCATCAATTCACTTGTGTTAGCTTTACCTAACTTAAAAGCATCTATCATTTTAATTAATTGGTAAACATCTACTTAATAATCCTTATATAATTTAACTAATAATACAGTAAAGGATTGATTAAGAAATCAAGTAATTTGACAGATAAAGTATTAATTGATAATTATAAGATTATTTAGGCTAATTCTCTATATTGATTATTAATTAATCCTTAGTTTACTTCTTAATATACTAGTTTAGTTTTTTAACTTTTAACTAAATAGTCTAATTAACCTATTAATTTATTACTCTATGAATACAGGAGTAATGGTAAAACATGATATTGTCAGTCAAGAATTGATGATTAGACTACAAGAGTCTGGTGATGATGCTTAAGTAATGATAGTCAAAATATTATAGTTAGGCAATGGCAGTTGGATGATATCTAATAAGCATACAGTTATCATCTACACTAGTGGAGCAGCCTCATCAAATCAGGACCTTTGATCTATAACAAACTAGCAATCTCACCATACACCTGTAAAGTGTAAAGCAACATTCTGCACTCACCATACACACTCAGCCTTATATAATTAGCTCAATGTGTAAAGTAAGGCAGCTTTTCCCAGATTAACTTTAACCATGAGTTACTTTACATTTCTTTACACTGTTGTATTCTTCCTCGTAGAACTTCTCTGTTTTGCAGCCTTGTCATGGTATCAGAGTGTATAATACCTCACGGTATACCGAACGATGGAGCAGTCCGAAACTTCTCAGATCGTATCCTTTCCCGATCCTCAAATTCCTTCCTCCCTTAAATTCGTCATCTCCAACATCAAAGTCATCATTCCTACTCAGCTATCCAACGATACCTACTTGTTGACCCTGTTTCTCCCTAGACCTAGGTCAAAGGGTTGACCTGGTCAAATTTGACCAGGCTAGACCCTGGAACCCAACCCAGTGGGTCCAGGGAGTCAAGCCAGGTCTGCTGAGCCCAGACCCAGGCCCTGGGTCAACCTGGTTGACCAGGTCAACCCAGGTTGACCCATTAGGCCCATAGAGGTCTAAACTAGTTCAAATCAAATCCAAACTCAATCCAGGGCTCTCCAAGCCCTATTCTCTCCTCCACTGGACTCAGTGGGTCAGGCTTGACCCATTGGGCCCAAGTCTTGGCCCTGGGTCAACCTGGTTGACCAGGTCAACCCAGGTTGACCCAATAGGCCTTAAATGGGTCTAAATCAAATCCTAACTTATTCAAGGTCCTTCAAGGCTCATACCCTCCTCCCTTGGACCCATTTGACTAGGATTGACCAAGTCAACCCTTGACTTGGTCAACCTAGTCCATTAATAGGTCAAAATGACCTATTTAAGACCCTTAAAGGCTCTAAACTCTTTCCTAATCCCCCCTAACTCAAACCACGGCATTAGAGACCCAATAACCTCCTAATCAAACCCTAGATAGGATCCTAGCCGTTGGTCTTGACCATAGAGCTTTAAATAGATGGAATTAGGGTTGATTTGAGGGACTTTTACCCTTGCTCTCTCCCAAGGCTCCTAGAACCCGAGGCTCTTGGTGTGAAAGCTCCCACGACCTTCCTCTACCGTTCCCCACCCAAACCCGACGGTTAAGGCTCACCGGCGGCGAGATCCCGGCGACCACGAGCTTTGGAATGTCCAAGCCTTTGATCCAACCAATCCAGAGCTCGTTTGATCAAGGTTTCAACAGGAGAAACGTACGAGGACAACCTACAAGTGCAACCGAGCCAAAATCCCCCTAATCCCACGGTGAAATTTCTTCAAAACCCTTAACCTAGGTCTAAACACTTAGAGCTAATTAACGTTTTGCACAGATCATTTTAAGCCAAGCAAGTTATTCCACATGATTTCTGTACATGTCTAGATTCTAGGTTTAAAATTTTGTTCGATTTCATCTATCCGATCGAGAGAACGGACCGAAATAGAGTATTAGGGTTCGGGTTCGCCGTCCCGTTCGCCTGAGTCAATCTCGACCGTTGATCCTGTGATTGACGGTGGAGATCTGACCGTTCCACGGTCTGGAACGACCGCGGATCCTCTCCCGCTGTTCCGCCTGCGATCCGGCTCGATCTGAGCCGTCGATTCGAAATGGCGGACGATCCAACGGCCGGGAGACCGCGCTGACGCGGCAAGTGAAGCCGCGTTATCCGCGGTCTGATTGCCGCATGATTGCGGCAATCATTGCCGGCGACGCAATGATTGCGCCGCCAGGCAATGATTGGCCCGCGGTCCGCGGGCCCAATCAAGGCCCGCCACGTGGCTAACCGCTGCCACCGCCGAATTTTTTTAATTTGTTTTTTTTTATTTGTTTATTTAAATAATAATAAAAAAATCAGAAAAATTATTTTTATTATTTAAATAATAATGTTATTATAATATGATTATTATTATTATCATTATTATTATCATTATTATTTTAATTATTTTAATTATTATTATTATTATTATTATTATTATTGTTATTATTATTATTATTATTATTATTTAAAATTTATTTTTAAATCTTATTATTATTATTATTATTATTATTATTAGTATATTATTATTATCATTATTATTTTAATTATTTTAATTATTTTAATTATTATTATTATTATTATTATTATTGTTATTATTATTATTATTATTATTATTTAAAATTTATTTTTAAATCTTATTATTATTATTATTATTATTATTATATTATTATCATTATTATTATTATTTTAATTATTTTAATTATCATTATTATTATTATTATTATTATTATTATTATTTTAATTATTGTTATTTTAATTATTACTTTAATTATTATTATTTTAATTATTATTATTATTATTATTATTTAAAATTTATTTCTAAATCATGTTAATATTTTTATTATCATTACTATTATTATCATTATTAATATTATTATAATATTAATATTATAATTAATAATATTATTATTTTAATAATATTATTATTATGAGTAATATTTTTATTATTATTATATTAGTTATTTCATTATTAATACTATTATAATATTAATATTATAATTAATAATATTAATATTTTAATAATAATATTATTATTATTATTATATTAATTATTATCATCATTAATATTATTATATTAATATTGTTAATTAATAATATTATTATTATTTTTAATAATAGTATTATTGTGTTAATATTAATATCACTATAATATTAATATTCATTATTTCATATTATTATAATATTTTAATTATTATTATTTAAAATTTATTTTAAAAATTCCAGATATTATTATATCTGATTTATTCCAAAATTATTATTTATTTTCAAATATTAATTATTTTAAATTATTTCAAAATTACCTCAAAACCTATTAAAACTTCAAAAATTCATAACTTTCCCGTTTTAAATCGGATTTTGACGCACAATACCTCGTTCTTTTCAGAAAAATATAAATTTTAATTTAAAATTATTTTTTATGTCTGATTTTGTCCTTTCTGGATGCTTTCTGTATCACTATGTTATTTAATTATTTAAATATTATTTAATTAATATAATTGATTATTTTAAAATAAAAATTATTTTAAAACCCCCTTGGTGGCTGGTAGACCTCCAATGCTTATGAACTAAAGTATTTTCAGTTATCTTATTTTCAAATTTACATTATTATTATTTATAATATTTATGTATTTAAAAAAATGAGTTTAAAATTACATATTATTTAAATCCCCCAATTTTGGGAAGTCTACCCCTTATGAAACTTTAAACCTAGGACCTATATGTGAACAGAATTCATGTGGGAGAAGGATTAGTGAATGATTGTGTCCCAATCATTCACTAATCACTTCATTAGGTTCCTTTACTTAGTGTTTTCGTAGTCCTTGCATGTGTAGGTTGCACAAGCACTTAGCATAGGCTCTCCTAGATCTAAGGACATGGTTTGGTATGTTTATATTTGCTGCATTTACCCTCTATGTTGTGCTTAAGGGTTAGTTACTTCATTTCATTCCTATATAACGCAGTGACATCTCAAGGACAATAATTAAGGATCGTCTAGTGAACTTAGAAAAATTCCAGGAATTAGGGTATAGCTCCAAATGACTTGAAATCTGAAACACTTAAACATAGTGACATATGGAACCCTCTAGAATTTTCTAGGAATTTTCTGGACTCTTTAAAACACTTAATTAGCAAACCCTAATTTACCCGTTAATTAAGCCTTAGAAACTTCAGAAAAATCTAATAAACCCATTTTAAATCAGAAAAATACCCATAATACCTCAAACTCTCCAAAATTTATTCCCCAACCTTAGATAATTTGGGCCCCTTAATTGGACCTTAATCTGGACTTTAATTCAACATTAATCAAAAATCACCTTTTTGCCTTAATTAAATCATTAAAAATTATTAAAAATCCCAAATTTTCCCCAAACACTTGGGAACACCTTCTTAGGTCATTTCTGACCTTTGGAGGTGATTCCAATCAGTTTGGAGCTGATTTGGGCCAAAACCCCCAAAATACCCCTAATTAGGCAATTTCGGTAATTCCTTTAATTGCCCCACCTTCTAAAAATCATAACTAATTACAGAAAATTCCAAAATGGGCAAACTAAAAGGCACCTAACTCTAATTAAGGTCTAGTATTTGTTAAAAATATTAGGTGTCCAGAAATCAACCTAAAATAAAAAGTCAACTCTTCGGTCAACCGTAGCCTATAGTCTAGGGCCCGAAACTTCTAAAATTCATAACTTTGCGTAGGAAACTCCAAACCCAGCAAACTTAAAGGCACTCAACTCACATTAGGGTCTAGTATTTATTAAAAATATTAAAATTCCAGAAATTAACTTAAATAAAAAAAGTCAACAATCTGATCAAACTTAGTTCAAAACGAGACCAAAACTTCAGAAATTCATAACTTTGGATAGAAGAATCCAAATCGGGCATACTAACTGTCTAACTGATCAGGTTAAGGCCTAGTATTTTATAGAAATATTAGTTGGTTATAAATACCCTTTAATCAAAAAGTCAATTTTGGACCCCCTTTTGCTTAGTGTATAGGTGGACCCCGAACCCCCTAAAACTCACTAATGCAATTTAAACTTTAAATATTATTACCCTAAGCATTAAAACTGACCTACATACCAAATTAAATAAAATGGATCTTAATTCGCTAATATTTATACTTTAATTAAAATTTCCTTTTAGACCTACAACCAACCTGGACAGTAGGCAATTGTAACTAACTACCCAGCTTAGGATCTACCTCAGCTACACAGCTTTTCACACACATCTAGATGGTTTGTTAGGGCACCACTTCTAGACCTAGGCTAGGCCGGTGTTTACCTTTCTGTTGTGTGCCGAGATTTCTGAGATTTCACTGTATGTTGTGATTGAGATGATGCTGGTGTGTTTGTTTACTTTTACTGCACTCTGGGAATTGATGTGATTGCACGATAGACTACCCATAGGTTAGGATCGATCTTGATACTAATGATACTTTCTTCAGGTGGCCATGCTCATGCCATGCTAAAATAAAGGGGGGCAAAATTCATGATTTAAATACTAACATTGTTTCATGCAGATGCTCCAGAAATTGCTCAGCCCCCCTAAATAAATGAGGGCTAATTAAAATCATCATTATAAATTGCTACAGGTGCTCCAAAGCTTGCTTAGCCCTCAAATAATTAAGAGCATGGCCAAGTGTGGCTGTGATGAGTACTTTTATTTTTATATAAATTGCTTGTGATAATATAAACTACTTGGGATGATTTTCATTAGGATAACCTTGCAGGAGAGTCTAGATTTACTGCTTTCATTTAATGTAACTATTTGTAATATTGGTTGAGAGTTGTGAAAGTCTATTTTGAGTGGGGATGCTGAAACCCAAAGGTTGGATGCCCAAAGAGAAAAGGACACCCAATATGAGGATAGTCCTTTTCTATTTGGGAATCCAAATTTAGATTATTCTACTACCCGATGAGTCCAAGGAAGCTGAGGTCCAAGGAGTCCAAGGAAGCTCAGATCCAAGGAGTCTAAGAAAGAGAAGATCAAGAAGATGAAGACCAAGTGTATCCCACTCAAAATAACTTGCGTCAGTCTTAGGATTAGAAATCCGGGTTGTTGGCAGTGGTGCCCGGCCACTTTAATTTTCTGCAGACCCTGGGTTGTAATTAAGGGCAGTTGGCCTATGGACATTTAATTGATTTGTTTAATTATGTATTATGCTTGATTTGATGATGATTGCGTATAGGTTGTACGCTTTTCATAGTTTATTGGCGATCTGCATGCCGCTTTTATTTTAGCCTGAATTTCGTTAGGCTCTTTAAGGACCAAACCCTTTTCTACTCGCAACTAATATTTAAAATTATAAGTTTTAAACAATTTAGAAACTTAACGACCTAGGGAATTGATGAAATCGTCCGGGGTCGCATGCATATTAATGCATTTCTCTTTCCTTCTATAAGACACTTCCCCGCCTGCGGGTAGAGTCCGGATAATCTGACCTATGAGGATGAGGTGCCGGACTTGGGGAAGCCCAGTCTAATTCTAAAAATTATTTTATAAGCCTTTTTAAAGTTCTATGCATACCTGATTTGGATACTTTAACCAGCATGCATTGCATTAGAAATCAACTAAATCAAAATTTTAATTGCATTAGTCATAGGAGCATTCACCCGACATCAGTCCGGGGCCAATTAGGAAATCCTCTAGATGTCGGCCCTATTTCCGAGAACTATAACCCACCTACCCATCTTTCATAAATGACTGGACAGCATGGTTTTAAAGCGATTAGGTGGTTAGCTGGCTCCCCCTTCCAGGCCGGGGTAAGTCCAGGTTTTGCATTGCATTAGTTAGGACACGGGTGTTAGTGTTGCGTAGAACACTAAACCCATTAGATTTAGGATTCAAGGCTACTATTGTTTCGTAGTACGTCTCATCAGTAGGTAGGTCTTCTGTCTTCCAGAGACCCTAAACCCTACATATCCGCGTCACACGGATGACGCCACCTTCATCCTTCCCTCCTGCATGTTTCGAGTGCATGATTTATTTATTTTTCTCCAGTTTCTTCTCACTACCTTAGTCCCTCCGGATGCTGATGTGAGCCGTGCATGTTGACTAAGCCTAGTTGAACCTCTCTTTCCCTTCGAGTAGGACTTCCTAGTCTTCCCCCTATGTGCCAATCCCAATTCAGAAAGTATAATATAGAATCCTTAATCGAGAGTATTCTCAGGCTCCGGCTTGAGATGTAATTAACCACGGGGGCTTGCGCCCGTGGGAAACCGAATCCCACTCTCAAATAAACCCCATTCGAGCTAATGTATCGGGTGGGGGAAACCCGTTACGATCAGATCATATATATTATTACCCATCGGGGTGTGCTGGTGAGAGCCGCTGCCCTTCCATTGGCCAGATACTGTCTCCCCTAGCGGGGTGATGCTGTTTGTGTCCTTTCGGAGGTCCACAGGTTTCTGGCGACCACGGTGGAAAAGGTTTCTCTCTCCATTTTTGGATTCTATATTATTCTCTCTTGTGTGTACTCCGGGATTGGTACTCCTTAGATTAGGTCCGTCCCACTCTTAGTTAGGGTCCTTCCTTAGTTAGGATCGTTCTTCTTTTTCTTAGTTAGGGTTCCCCCCTAGCTAAGTTTCTTTCTTTCCGTTCTTCTTAGTTAGGGTTTCCCCCTAGCTAAGCTTTCCTCCTTCGGACCTTCTAGGTCATTCCGTCCCTTATCTATCATTCATCTTCTCGTTATTTCTTACTCATTATTTCAAACTTCTTTTCTTCTTCTTGGCAGACAGTGCCATGGCTTCCTTCGTGCCTTCCGTTACTTTCAGTTTTGGTTCTGACGTGCGGGTGACACTTCCTGAGTCCCTGCTAGCCAGTCCTCCCGCTGGAGGAATCACTTTTGGTTCCTTCACTGACTCGGCCTTCGTCACTCTTGGCGGGCCGACCCCTGCTGAGGCTGCTGCCTACTCTCCTCCCTAGAGGAGAGCTCGCACAGCCATGTGACCTTTTGGACGTCCAGTTGCTCGGCGGACAGCCCGGGCACCTGCTCGTCCTACTCCTGTTTGTGTGCAGCCGGCACACCCTGTGGTTAGGCAGTCAGTGCCTAGACCACTCCCAGTTCAGCCCACTCGTCCAGCGGTTAGGCGACCAGTGCCTACCGTACCTGTTGTTCAGACTGCCCCGGCCCCTCAGCACCGGCAGGCAGTAGTTACCCCTGTTGTTACTCCGGCAGAGGCAGCTCGTGTTCGGGTTCCCCCTCCTTCTTCCTCCAGGAAGAGGGGTGCCCAGACCGAGGCTCCTTCGCCTTCCTCCCGTTGGGTTTCAGCTTTCGCTCGACTGTCTCACCCAGAGACCCTCGTGCAGACCCCGACACTTCCCGTACTTCCTGTTCCCCCTGCCACTCAGGTAGTGGGTTCAGATGTTGCTTCGTCTTCCGCCTCCGGCCTTGGGAGAAGGGCCCGGAGGAATAGAAACCGTAGACTTCGGTTGGCTGCATCCGAGGCAGATAAACAGCGGATGACAGATTCGTTGGCTCACCAGGAGCCAGTTCAGAGGAGAGTGGTCCCTAGGCAGCGGGCACCACGACCAGTTGCAGTTTCCCCTACCCCAGACGTTACAGTTGCCCTTGAGATAGCAGCGGTTCAGGGAGGACGCTTCTCTCCACTGACACACAGTGGTGATGAGGAGGACGTTGCTCGCATTGCGGCGGCCCCTCCTGTCACTACTACTTTACCACGCGCTAGGGTCCCCAGGGATGATGCTGCTCGAACCCTCTCTCGGATGATTCAGAGCATTATCCGCTTAGCGCGGGGTCGAGGCCCTGTCAGTCGGGAGAGGTTACTCCACCAGATTTCTCAGGCGTCCGTTCAGTTGCAGAGACAGTCTGCTAGGCAGAGGTACAGGTGGCAGAGAGGACAGCCACCCAGGCAGCCTGTTAGTTCAGTTCCGTTGGCGAGACCACAGATAGTTACTCCAGTTGTTGGACGACGCCCACGTCGTCATGGACAGAGGCAGCAGTTGGAGCCTCCCAGACCCCAGCTCCCTTCAGTTGTAGTAGCCCCGCAGCAGTCAGTTGCCCCTACTGGGTCCCGTCGCAGTAGATAGGTGTGGAGACGACGACAGGCAGAGTCCCCTGTCGATGCAGTACAGCCAGTTCAGGCAGTTGAGCAGTTAGAGACAGTTGTTCCTTCCGGATCAGAGGCAGTTCCGATGGTCTGTGATGCAGCGACGGACGATGATGTTGCAGTTTCTCCTAGTAGTTCACCGGTTCTGGCAGAGCCAGCCCTTAGCCCTTACGAGACTTCTTCCCCTTTGAGTCCGTATGCGGAGGACTTCCATCAGACCCTCTACGAGGATGATGCACTTGAGGATGACTTACTCGAGGAGGAGTCAGATGGAGATATACTGGTGCACAGAGTATGCGTGGTTACTAGACGTGGCCACTCAGACGAGCAGATAGAGGCAGATGATGATGATGAGCAGGGAGAAGCTGAGGTAGGAGGATCTCCCCGGTCAGTTGAGACAGATGCCACAGTGCTATAGTTACAGACTCAGATGGTAGAGATGGCCAGGGCCATGGCAGCGATGACAGCTCAGTTGACAGCTTTGGGGGCGATGCCCCAGATGACGGGCGTAGGCACTCCTGCTATGTCCAGGGACGAGCCAGCAGCACCACCTGTAGTAGCACCAGGTCCTGTGGGAGTAGACAGAGCCCAGAGAGCAGTTCCAGTGGCACCTACAGCAGTTGCTTTTACTATCCCAGTCCAGAGTCAGTCAGTTCAGTTGTCAGCCGGACAGATTCAGGATCTGATTGCCCAGAAGGTCGAGCAGGCCATTTCCTCCAGGAAGTCTGGAGAGGTAGTTAGCAGGGGGCGTCCTTACCCAGTAGAGTACGAGCATGAGCCCTACCCCCCTGGTTTTGTCCCTCCTAGGTTCAGAGTCTTTGATGGGTTTGGGAACCCAAGGCAGCACGTGGCCCAGTACCGAGCCATCTGTTGCAACATAGGAGGGAACGATGCACTGATGTTGAGACTCTTTGTTAGCAGTTTAGTTGGGGTGGCCTTTGCCTGGTACGCCGACCTCCCCAACGATTCAGTACGCACCTTTGCAGAGTTGGAGAAGTTGTTTGTTCAGAGGTTTGTCAGTGCAGAGCACCGAGTTACAGTTGGAGAGCTAGTTGTGACTAGACAGCGGCCCCGAGAGCCTCTCCCAGATTATATAGTCAGATGGAGGAACCTCAGCCTACAGTGTGAGCCCCAGTTATAGGAGCAGCATGCAGTAGAAATTTTGTTGAAGAACATAGATGGTCCGATAGCACCTTATCTGAAGGGTTTCAGCATCAGAACCTTTCAGAAGTTATTGACAAAGGTGATCAGTTTGCAGGATAGCATACCCGATGCAGTCCCTCATAAGGTTGAGAGTCAACCTTCACGTAGACCTCAGCGGCAGGAGTCTTCAGGGGCACCTCCACCTAGGAGAGGGGAGGTACACAGTACTTATGGACCATCAGATAAGGGCAAGAAGCCCTTAGTCAGTTCAGCACCACCTCAGCAGTCTCACACACCGGGCCAGTCAGCAGTGCAGTCTAGAACCTCCCGTAGGACCCCAGAGAGTCAGCAGTACCTACAGGAGAAGCTTAGTAAGGAATATCCCTTTAAAAGGGAAAGTGTGATGAAGATCTTCAAGTTCCTTACTAAGAGAAACATCTTAACATTCCCCAACAATAATAGAGTGGAAGAGGAGGGGCAGACAGAACACCCACTCTATTGTCCATTTCACAGACATATCGGGCATGTTATAGAAGACTGCTATGTGTTCAAGGACAGAGTTGAGAAGCTCATGGCTAGTGGGCAGATCCACCTACAGGACAGCGACCTGGTTCAGCCCAAGGGCAAGACACCTCAGACAGTTCAGATGATCTCGGGCTCCAGTAGTTGTAGTGACAGCCAGAGTGGCAGACAGAGCAGTCGTAGCAGATCACCCAGAGGTTCTGAGGGGGAGTGGTAGCTAGCACTCTCTCGGAAGACGAGGCAGATGATCCGGCAGACAGTTCAGAGTTCAGAGGCAGTTGAGAGGAGGCCTACCCAGGCCAAATCGATAGTTGCCAGCCCAGTTTCTTCGTCGGCACCTTTTCCTTTTTCTTCTTCTATTGTAGTGCCTACTGAGCACATTTCTTTTCCTATTTTATGTAATAAAAAGATGTATGAAAAGAAAAAGTTTGTTGTAACTTCTGAGGGGAAGACGGGACGCCTTCTAGCACATACGCTGAAGGATTTCGTTCTCCCTTCAACTGATGATGAAATAATAGAAGAAGGTGATTCTGCCAACTTCTGGTGTTCTGTTCCTGCTTTTATTTCTTCTAGCACTCGCTCTTTCAATATTCTACATGTTTCTTGTGGTGATTCTGGATGTGATGAAGAGTCTGAGTGTGATGAGGAACCGGTCTTTATGATCCCGGAGGGTGGTTGTTACATGGATTCAGAAGATGAATCCGAGAACCCACTCCAGTCACTTTCCTTGGAGCCAACACATACCATCACCGCTGAACCAAGTAAACCTCCTGTCAAAGATGACACGATACAGGAAGTTCACTTGCATTCAAGGAAGGTTCTTCCACCAAGGATGGCTAAGAATACAAAAGAAAAAGATAAGAACATTGTTACCCAGCAGGACGATCCTATCCCTTCCTCCCAAGAGCAGTCTAAGGAGAAAGGGAAAGGCCCTCAGCTGGAAGTCGATTACAATGTGCTGGCCCACCTAAGGAAAATTCCTGCCCTTCTCAGTGTCTATGACGCTCTGATGATGTCCTCTGACTTGAGAGAGACCCTGGTAAAAGCACTACTCGAACCAGAGTCCTATCAAGCCTTCTTTGCTTCTGAATCTGTTGGAGATGCATGCCTTTTGAGAGAGATGCCATGCATTACCTTTTCAGATCGTGATCTCCTCTTGGGTACCTCTGATCACAATCGTCCTTTGTATGTCACCGCTGAAGTCAATGGTTATGAGTTGAACAGGGTCCTCATTGACCAAGGAGCTTCAGTGAACATCCTGAGTTATGAAACTTTGAAGAGCCTCTCCCTGGGTCATTTGCAGTTAACCTCCGATAAGATTATGTTGAAAGGCTTCAATGACCAAGGACAGCGTGCCCTAGGGTCCATCACCCTACCCCTGAAGTTTGGAAATTTCCTTACTGAGGCGAAGTTCATGTGATCGAGGCAGATACTTCATACAGGGCTCTCTTAGGAATGCCCTGGATTCATGAGTATGGAATGGTGCCCTCTACCCTGCACCAATGTATGAAGTATATGAGGAATGAAGTCGAGTACTCCATTCCCGGGGATACCCAACCCTTTTCCGTGCATGAGGTCTCTATTTACGATGATGCTGAGCATTACATACCTCGTAAGAAGAGTAAACCTCCTTCTGCCCAGTCACCAGTGACACCTGCCAGTACTGTACAGGGTCCTGTGCAGCTACCTGCACGAGGTCCGTCACAGGTTAGTATTGAGGCAGATACCTCCACTACAGATCCTGTTAGATCTCCTTTCCAATTTGCAGTTGGGCACGATGTTCCCCCTAGTAGAGGTAGGGGAGAGCGAGGTAGAGGTAGAGGTAGAGGATCGACTCGCCCGCCCCGAAACTACGACACTCAAATTCCTCCTCCCTCATATCTTTATGCTTCTCCTTTGACTGTCGAGTCCGACTCCTCTAACGATGAGATGATTATTACTCCTCATCGCCCAGCTCCCTCACCAGCCCCGGACTTCACTGATTATAATTCACTACCTACCTTTTGTAGGTACCTGATACCCGAGGGTGGTTTAGTTATTGATAGTGATTCGGACGAGGAAGTAGACCCCCGACGTCAGACCACTAGTCAACAATCCCTTTCCCGTCAGATACGTGGAATAAGAGTTGAGGAGTCTCACCAAAGATCTTTGGTCACCCCCTCCACTAGTGATGGTGGTACACTACAAGTTAGAGGTTGCCCTCCACCTCCTCTGTACGAAACTTTTGTGCCACCACGAGCTAGTGAGTGCGCCTCGTTATCCCATAGTGTAGGTGCCCCACTGGGTCCTGAGAGTCAGGGTTCAGCGGAGACCGCTATGGATAACAGGGTCACAACTGCCCCTCATTATTTTTCCCCTTTCGTGGAAGACTGTGTAGAGCGGGGTGCAGTTATCTCGACTTGGTCAGATGAACAAGCTCTACGACAGGCTCGTGTTTGGCGGACTGATATGCCTCAAACTAAGCAAGGTTTAGGTTATGTCGACCAGAGCTCACCTAACCATGCTAACATCCGAGCGATTTCCCACTCATACCCGGTTGTTTCTCTTACCGATAAAGAAGACCCGGGTGATGATGAGGATAGAGTACTCGATGCTCCTCAAGAGTTTGAAGATGGCATCACTTCTGCCATGGATGAATTGTGTGAGGTAAACTTAGACACTGAATCAGATCCTAGACCTATTTTTCATAGCGTCTTGTTATCTGACTCAGAGGCTCAAGAATACATCGAGTTACTCTCAGAGTTTAGGGATTGCTTTGCCTGGAACTACACTGAGATGCCTGGTCTAAACCCAGATGTAGCAGTCCACAAACTAGCCATTAAGTCTGATGCAGTCCCTGTTAAGCAAGCACCTCGTAGGATGAGGTTGGAAATAGAACAACAGGTGATCGCTGAAACTAAGAAGCTTATAGAGGCCGATTTCATTCGTGAAGAGAAATACCCTACTTGGCTTACCAACATTGTTCCAATTCGGAAGAAGAACGGGCAGATTCGTGTCTGTATCGACTTCCGTGATTTAAACAAGGCATGTCCTAAGGACGATTTTCCTCTTCCTATCCCCGAGCTTATGGTGGATATAGCGTCATCCCATAGCATTTTCTCCTTCATGGATGGTTCATCTGGTTACAATCAGATAAAGATGGACCCCGAGGAGGAGAAGTTTACTGTATTTCGCACACCTATAGGTGTGTTCTGCTACAAGGTGATACCCTTTGGTCTCAAGAATGCCGGGGCCACCTATCAACGTGCTATGACTGTTATCTTCGACGAGATGATACACGAGCAAGTTGAATGCTATGTGGATGATCTGGTAGTCAAAAGTAAGGTCCGTGGAGATCACCTTCGAGATCTACGAATCGTTTTTGAACGCCTACGCAAATATGATTTGAAAATGAATCCTCTAAAATGCGCATTTGGAGTTAGTGCAGGAAAGTTCCTGGGGTTTATAGTTTGCTACCGTGGCATTGAGATTGATCCTTCCATGATCAAAGCCATAGTAGATCTAAAACCCCCTAAAAGCCTTACCCAGCTAAGATCTTTTCAAGGAAAGCTAGCCTTCCTGCGGAGATTTATCTCCAATTTGTCTGGCAGATGTCACCCCTTTGCTGCCCTAGCAAAGAAAGACGCCCGCTTTCACTGGGATGAGCGTTGTCAGGAGGCCTTTGAGAGTATAAAGCGCTACCTGATAAACCCCCCTGTTTTAGCTGCACCCATCCCAGGGAGGCCGTTAATTCTCTATACTACGGCCCTGGATGAGTCCTTGGGTGCATTATTGGCTCAAGAGAATGAGGAAGGCAAGGAGAATGCCTTGTACTACCTCAGTAGACGGTTGATACCCGCAGAGCTGAAGTACCCGGCAATGGAAAAGCAATGTCTAGCTTTGATCTTTGCGGTACAGAAGCTCAGGCATTACATGCTTTCACACAAGGTCAACCTAATCTCTCGAGTCAACCCCTTGCAATATCTGATGACCCGTCCGACCCTCTCAGGTCGTCTGGCACGATGGTCTATGATCCTACTGCAGTTTGACATCACTTTCGTCCCTCAGCGGGCCGTCAAAGGACAGGCTCTAGCTGATTTTCTTGCTGCTCACCCGATCCCTGCAGACTCCCCACTCAATGATGAGCTGCCTGACGAGCTAATCATGAGTGTGGATGAGCAGGAGTCCCCTACTTGGGAGTTTTACTTTGACGGTGCGTCATCCGTTAGAGCCTTGAGC
Source organism: Dendrobium chrysotoxum (assembly GCA_019925795.1). Classification (NCBI taxonomy): domain Eukaryota; kingdom Viridiplantae; phylum Streptophyta; class Magnoliopsida; order Asparagales; family Orchidaceae; genus Dendrobium; species Dendrobium chrysotoxum. Next base: position 383,416 of record JAGFBR010000760.1, on the reverse strand, counting down.
CCGAACGAAACTCCTATAGTTAGGGTAGGTTTGGGCCTCATTTTCGTATCCCCTGAAGGTCACACTCTGAGATATTCCTACAGTCTTTCAGAACCTCGTACCAATAATGAAGCTGAGTACGAAGCTCTAATTTTAGGACTAGAGTTGGTCATTCAGATGAATGTCATGCGGGTGAAAATCTTTGGAGACTCACAACTGATTATAAATCAAGTAGCGGGAGTCTATAAAGTACTTAAACCTGAGCTCTTGCCCTATCACAACAAAGCAATGTAGCTCTTGTGTTTGATTCCTGAAGTGACCTTAGCTAAAATCCCTAGATCTGCCAATGGCAAGGCAGATGCATTAGCTAAGTTAGCAAAGGAACTGGCTGACCCAACTGGCAACCCACTGTCTATTGTTGTCCAGTGCCGTCAAGCCCTATGCCCCGCAGACCTGTCTTCTCCCGATCAGACCCTCACAGTGTTCTCAGTTGAGGAAGAATCAGACTGAAGAATACCCTTTATAGAGTATTTGAAGCATGACAGGCTTCCAGATGATAGATCTCTTACTGCCCAGATCAGAAAGAGAGCCCTATCATTCACTTATGTAAACGACACCTTGTATCGACGCTCTTTTGACCAAATGTGGTTGCGTTGCCTCAACAACGAAGAGGCTCGCAAGGTCATGGGCGAGATACATGAAGGTCTTTGCGGTGCCCATCAGTCCGGACCAAAAATGAAAGGCAGAATTAAACGCCTTGGTTACTATTGGCCGACTATGATCCGTGATTGTATGGAGCACGCTAGAAAGTGCCACCAGTGCCAAATTCATGGCACGGTGATTCACCAACCCCCTAATCCGCTGCACCCTACTGTATCATCTTGGCCATTCGAGGGCTGGGGCACGGATGTAGTGGGTCCTATTGACCCTCCTTCCTCTAAGGGTCATAGGTTCATTTTAGCTGCCACTGATTACTTCTCTAAGTGGGCAGAGGCTGTGCCACTTAAGGAAGTCAAATCAAAAGATGTGATGCGTTTCTTTCGTGATCATATTGTCTATCGTTTTGGTGTCCCGCGCCGTATCATTTCAGATAACGGCCCGTCGTTTAGAAGCACCAAAATTGCCAGATTTGCCCGTCGCCATAACATCAATTGGCGATACTCTTCAATTTACTATCCCAAGGCCAATGGCTTGGCGGAGGCATTCAACAAGACTCTCGTGCAATTAGTAAGAAAAATCTTGGTTGCAAACAAACGATAGTGGCACGATAGACTTCCCGAAGCACTATGGGCCTATAGAACTACATACCGTACTCCTACTCAGTCTACCCCATATGCTTTGGCTTTCGGGGTCGAGGCTGTCCTCCCACTTGAGGTCGAGCTCCCCTCGCTACGTGTGGCAGTCAGCCACAATCTTTCCCACGAAGATAACGCCCGACTACGGATGGAAGAGCTTGATGGTTTAGAAGAGCTTCGCCTACAAGCTTATCAGAATCTCAAACTATACCAGGCACGTATGGCTCGATCACATGATCGCCTTGCCCGACCCCGTGCTTTTCGGGTTGGCGAGTTGGTCCTTGTTTTACGCAGACCTATCATTTCGCGTCGTCGCCGAAGTGGTAAGTTCGAGCCTGTCTGGGAAGGCAGGCCCCTTTGCTGTAGAGCAAGTCTATGAAGGTGGTGCCTACCTACTCGTTGATGCCAATGGTGTTCACCCTATGCCTGTCATCAACGGGCAGTACTTGAAAAAGTACTATGCCTGAGTTCGCTCTTCGAGAGGGAGGGGGTCTCCCTACCGCCTGTAAATACTCCCCTATATATGTACCCCCCTTTGGAGGGGCTTCTTCACTTTTCGACAGTCTGTGTGGCCACGACGATTTGTCATCTACCACACGATGTTTATTACGAGAAGTATGAGGCTATCCTTAGGGGTGGTAAGGTGAGATGATATGATTCATACACCGACATAAACTATAGACTCTATCATCTCCCTTGCCTGAACTCTTCTAGGCCAGATTTTGACTCATATCAGTCCAAATACAAATTCAAGTTCTATTTTCAATAGTGGGATCTTTAAATTTAATGTGCAAAGTTTCTAAAAGAAAGGTTAATCTGAGAAAAGTCTGAGAGCTTAAAACACGAAGTGGACTTTTTAGAGAATTTTTCCTTAGAAAGTACGGAACTTATTTTTCCTAATGAAAGATTTACCCCTGTCTTCTTTAAAAAATTAAGTAATTGGTGGTTAACTCCTCTAAGCGCTTGAAGGAAAATTATAATGATTCAAAAAAAATGTATGCCTTCTCTCTCATCCCTTGCTTGGGATGATTTCCTATTTTGAACTAAAATCTATATCAAATTGAAATTAGATTTAGAGACGCGTATTTTTCCAATCATCTTGCAGTTTTCTATCTCATAGGTGTCTTTCGCAGGCTGATGAATCTACCTCATAATTTTCTTATTCAAGTCGTTCACTCTTACCAGAGGATTGGATTTGCTTTGTGGATTTTTCTTCCTTGCACAAGAGAGTGAGTTTTTCTTCTCTTATGTTCGGAGGATAATCTTACAACTGAGAAAGTTTTCTTTTAGGGATTTGGAAAGGGAGCCAGTTACAAAATGAAAGATACACAAAGTGTATCAAAAGTGAAAAGATACACAGTGCGCCAAAAATCAAAGATATACAAAGTGTATCAAAAGTGGAAAGTTGCGCAAAATGCGCCATAAAGTCAAGGATACACAAAGTGTATCAAGTAATTAAAAGATGCGCAGTGCGCTAAATCAAGTTGAGGGGCTCAAAATGAGCCCAAAGTGGATAAGTAAATGGCTTCCCTTTCTTGTAAATCTCTAAGTCTCAGAAAATCCATACCCTTTGATATTTGTGACACTTGAATTTGGAAATCATGATTTTGGATTCATCATCATGCAAGGATGTTCTATTAGATATAAAATATTTTCATGCAAGAAGATTGAGAGGATTCAGTTTCTCTCTCTAATTTACACCCTTTTGAATTAGATATTTATTCAGAATATGTAAGGGAGAAAGCCCAGCTTAGCTTGTAGGGAGCTTAAGCTGGGTTAGCAAAATTTAAATCCCTAACCTTCTCGGGTCTAGATGGAGTCAACCCATATTGCTGAACTTTCTGAACCTTTTCTAAGGTTCAAGATGATTTAGAGGTTAATTTTTCATTTCTAAAAATAATCCTTTCACTCTCTGATGAAATTTTCACTCTTTAGGAAATGTATGAATCAGACTTATCTCAGATTAATTGGTGAGTGCTTAAACATCTCTTAGTGGTCACACTATTGAGTTTGTTTAAATGCTTGCCATATTCTTTTAAAAATTCGTGCACAAAAATATTTTGACCCCACCATCTGATTATAGACCATTCTTAAGGACTGATAAGAGTCTCGCATTTATTGTACCTTCCTCTTCTGAGTTCTGGTAATTTGGGAGTTTCCCCCTCTCTGTTCCCCCAGTTTCACTTGGTGCTCCCAAGTGTGGTCTGGAATATCAAAACCAATTCAGACTTCTTTTGTACTGGGTCCATACCAACCTATGCTAGCTAGGGAGGGTAATGTTGATCCACTATCCTAATCTAAATTTCATTCACATATCAATTGTGTTATGATTGTGCCCCCAGTTTTATTCATGTGGCGGATGTGGCCTGGGTTATCAAAGCCAATCATATCTCCCTCTTTGAGTTCCAATCATTAGAGGATGTCTCATACTAGGAGTAACACACGGATATGATAAACGTTCCCTCTACCGGATGTTATCTTCGACAGTACGAGACATATTTAGTTTATGATTGTGAATATATAAAGAAAATATGCACCTATACAATAAAAGAGGGAAGCTCTCAGCAGAGCAAAACCGGTTGCCCTTGTCACAGGTGGAACCCGGTAATACTCTCTAAGAGCTCAAATTCCCCAAAGTCTTTCTTTTCTTCTCCTACGAAGCGTCTGAGTGATCGCTTCAAGGATGAGTTTGCACTTGTGATTATTATGATCTTTTACAATCATGATAGTCCTTGTTAGTGGTGTAATACATCTTGCTCAAGATGTTAACATCCCACCTTCGCGAGCTCTGATTTCCTAGCAGGGAATCAACTCTCTAGTTTCTTTTAGTGACCTACTTTTTCACCCTTGCCCTGCTCCCAGCTACTAGAGCAGTCCTATGGGTCTGGTAGTGTTGCTCCCGCCTCTCACAGGGTCCCCCCGGTTAGGGTGAGTGTTACCGCTGTGATGTTTGATGTTTATTGATTTTACTCATAAATCATTTCCCTCAATGGCGAGTGTGTCTCCTCGCCATCTTGAGTTGTTTCCCCAGTAGTGTTGTAGTACGCCTGGTTACCGGCGTTAGCATCACTGACTTGAGAGCTCTGATTTTCTAGTAGAAAATCAACTCATTTTCTACTTTACTCTCTCTCTCATTCGTACTCTACTCTCAGCTGCGGGGGTAGCTCTACGGATGCACTGATATTATTCCACTTCCCACAGGGTCCCACCAGTTTGTGTGGGTGCCACCACTGTGAGCCTTTCATAAATATCATTCCTATACAATGTTACTTCCCTTAGTGGCGAGTGTGTCCCCTCGCTACTCTTGTGTGCTTTCCTAGTTGTGATGCAGTACATCAAGTCTCAGATGTTAGCGTCGCTTCTTAGTAAACTTTGATTTTCTAGCAGAAAATCATTTCACTTGTCTTAGAGTGACATACTTTCCCATCGTGACCCGACTCTTGGCTGTGGAGCGGTCCCTTGGATGTGTTTATGTTGCTTTCCACCCCTACAGGGTCCCACTAGCTTATGTGGATGTACCACTATAGTCTTTTATAATTGTTTCTCATTGATATGGTTCTTTTCTCTGTAGCAAGTGTGTCTTCCTTGCTACTTTAGCTACTCAGTGGGAATGAGATTACCCCTCTCACACTTTGTTGAGGGCGTACCTTTCCCCATGGTCTCTCGAGGCATCATTTTGGTGCTTCCAGGTTTGTATGATCTTGGTTTCGCTTAGGGAGTTTCACTGGCATTTGGATACTCGTGGCCACGACGACTTGTCCTCTACCACGTGGTACCCAAAACACTAGTTTGAAACTCCTTAGACGACCTTTCTCTCTTTGAAATTTTCCATTTACTACTCCTCTTCCCATCCCTACATATATGCGTGTTAGGGTATGGTTGAGATGACTTTCCCTGATCGCTCTACTGCAGGCATATGCGCCAGGTAGGCATCAGACTTTACTTGGTTGAGAGTGCCCCACAGAGCCCCTGGGAGGCATATCTCACCACCTCTTTTTCCTGATTGCTCTGCTGCAGGCATATGCGCGGAGAAGACATCAGGCTTTACTTGGTTGGGAGCACCCCGTAGAGCCCCTGCGAGGCATAGCTCACCACACCTTTACCCTGACTGTCCTGCCGCTCTGGTAGACATCAGACCTTTACCCTGGTCGTCTTGCTCTGATCAAGCAGACATCAGACTTTACCCGGTTGAGTGGGAGCCCGACAGAGTCCCTGGGAGGCATTCCCCACCACCACTTTTACTCTGGATGTTCTGTAAAAGACTACGCATACTCTAATTTTGTGGCTTATTTACTTTTGTTGAGGTCAGGCAGAAGTATTGAGTCACCCCTATCCGCTGTTCCGAAAGGAGCAGGAGGAGACGGGATCCTTTCACCTTCTATTCTGCTGTTTGAAATGAACAGTCAGGTAGTTGGTTTTACTTACCGGTTGAGAGAGCCCAACAGAGTCCCTGGGAGGCATTCCTCACCACCCCTTTACTCTGGATGTTCTGTAAAAGACTACGCAGACTCCAATTTCGTGGCTTATTTACTTTTGTTGAGGTCAGGCAGAAGTATTGAGTCACCCCTATCCGCTGTTCCGAAAGGAGCAGGAGGAGACGGGATCCTTTCACCTTCTATTTTGTTGTTTGAAATGAACAGTCAGGTAGTTGGTTTTACTTACCGGTTGAGAGAGCCCGACAGAGTCCCTGGGAGGCATTCCTCACCACCCCTTTACTCTGAATGTTCTGTAAAAGACTACGCAGACTCCAATTTCGTGGCTTATTTACTTTTGTTGAGGTCAGGCAGAAGTATTGAGTCACCCCTATCCGCTGTTCCGAAAGGAGCAGGAGGAGACGGGATCCTTTCACCTTCTATTCTGCTGTTTGAAATGAACAGTCAGGTAGTTGGTTTTACTTACCGGTTGAGAGAGCCCGACATAGTCCCTGGGAGGCATTCCTCACCACTACTTCTTCCCTGATTGTTTTGCTCTGATCAAGCAGACATCAGACTTTACTTGGTCGAGTGAGCCTGACAGTGTCCCTGGAAGGCATACCTCACCACTCTTTAACCTTCTATCTTGTTGTTTCGATACGGTCAGATGGATAGTTGGTTTGCTTTACTACCTTACCTTTTTTTGGTCTCCCCCTCAGCTCTGCCCTTGCTACAGGGCAAGGTGAGGAGGGGATTTCCTTTTACTCTGTCACCTTTTTGTGACCTGTTACTACTTTGCTTTCCACTTTCTCCTCGGCTCTGCCATTGCTGTAAGGCAAGGCCAGGAGAATATTCCCCTTCGCTTTCTCTCACCACTTTTGGTGATCCTTTTCTTGGGCCATTACTCTACTTCTTTTGTCACATTCGGTCAACGCCAACACGAGCGGTTCACTAGTTTGTTCGCCACTCCTGTTGGGGGTCCGTTTGTTGACCCTGTTTCTCCCTAGACCTAGGTCAAAGGGTTGACCTGGTCAAATTTGACCAGGCTAGACCCTGGAACCCAACCCAGTGGGTCCAGGGAGTCAAGCCAGGTCTGCTGAGCCCAGACCCAGGCCCTGGGTCAACCTGGTTGACCAGGTCAACCCAGGTTGACCCATTAGGCCCATAGAGGTCTAAACTAGTTCAAATCAAATCCAAACTCAATCCAGGGCTCTCCAAGCCCTATTCTCTCCTCCACTGGACTCAGTGGGTCAGGCTTGACCCATTGGGCCCAAGTCTTGGCCCTGGGTCAACCTGGTTGACCAGGTCAACCCAGGTTGACCCAATAGGCCTTAAATGGGTCTAAATCAAATCCTAACTTATTCAAGGTCCTTCAAGGCTCATACCCTCCTCCCTTGGACCCATTGGACTAGGATTGACCAAGTCAACCCTTGACTTGGTCAACCTAGGCCATTAATAGGTCAAAATGACCTATTTAAGACCCTTAAAGGCTCTAAACTCTTTCCTAATCCCCCCTAACTCAAATCATGGCATTAGAGACCCAATAACCTCCTAATCAAACCCTAGATAGGATCCTAGCCGTTGGTCTTGACCCTAGAGCTTTAAATAGATGAAATTAGGGTTGATTTTAGGGACTTTTACCCTTGCTCTCTCCCAAGGCTCCTAGAACCCGAGGCTCTTGGTGTGAAAGCTCCCACGACCTTCCTCTACCTTTCCCCACCCAAACCCGACGGTTAAGGCTCGCCGGCGGCGAGATCCCGGCGACCACGAGCTTTGGAACGTCCAAGCCTTTGATCCAACCAATCCAGAGCTCGTTTGATCAAGGTTTCAACAAGAGAAACGTACGAGGACAACCTACAAGTGCAACCGAGCCAAAATCCCCCTAATCCCACGGTGAAATTTCTTCAAAACCCTTAACCTAGGTCTAAACACTTAGAGTTAATTAACATTTTGCACAGATCATTTTAAGCCAAGCCAGTTATTCCACATGATTTCTGTACATGTCTAGATTCTAGGTTTAAAATTTTGTTCGATTTCATCTATCCGATCGAGAGAACGGACCGAAATAGCGTATTAGGGTTCGGGTTCGCCATCCCGTTCGCCTGAGTCGATCTCGACCGTTGATCCTGTGATTGACGGTCGAGATCTGACCGTTCCGCGGTCTGGAACGACCGCAGATCCTCTCCCGCTGTTCCGCCTGCGATCCGGCTCGATCTGAGCCGTCGATTCGAAATGGCGAACGATCCGACGGCCGGGAGACCGCGCTGACGCGGCAAGTGAAGCCGCGTTATCCGCGGTCTGATTGCCGCATGATTGCGGCAATCATTGCCGGTGGCGCAATGATTACGCCGCTAGGCAATGATTGGCTTGCGGTCCGCGGGCCCAATCAAGGCCCGCCACGTGGCTAACCGCCGCCGCCGCCGAATTTTTTTAATTTGTTTTTTTTTGTTTATTTAAATAATAATAAAAAAATCAGAAAAATTATTTTTATTATTTAAATAATAATGTTATTATAATATGATTATTATTATTATCATTATTATTATCATTATTATTATCATTATTATTTTAATTATTTTAATTATTATTATTATTATTATTATTATTGTTATTATTATTATTATTATTATTATTTAAAATTTATTTTTAAATCTTATTATTATTATTATTATTATTATTATTATTATTATTATTATTATATTATTATTATCATTATTATTTTAATTATTTTAATTATTTTAATTATTATTATTATTATTATTATTATTATTATTATTATTATTGTTATTATTATTATTATTTAAAATTTATTTTTAAATCTTATTATTATTATTATTATTATATTATTATTATTATCATTATTATTATTATTTTAATTATTTTAATTATCATTATTATTATTATTATTATTATTATTATTATTTTAATTATTATTATTTTAATTATTACTTTAATTATTATTATTTTAATTATTATTATTCTTATTATTACTATTATTATTATTATTATTATTATTATTATTATTTAAAATTTATTTCTAAATCATGTTAATATTTTTATTATCATTACTATTATTATCATTATTAATATTATTATAATATTAATATTATAATTAATAATATTATTATTTTAATAATATTATTATTATGAGTAATATTTTTATTATTATTATATTAGTTATTTCATTATTAATACTATTATAATATTAATATTATAATTAATAATATTAATATTTTAATAATATTATTATTATGATTATTATTATTATTATAATATTAATTATTATCATCATTAATATTATTATATTAATATTGTTAATTAATAATATTATTATTATTTTTAATAATAGTATTATTGTGTTAATATTAATATCACTATAATATTAATATTCATTATTTCATATTATTATAATATTTTAATTATTATTATTTAAAATTTATTTTAAAAATTCCAGATATTATTATATCTGATTTATTCCAAAATTATTATTTATTTTCAAATATTAATTATTTTAAATTATTTCAAAATTACCTCTAAACCTATTAAAACTTCAAAAATTCATAACTTTCCCGTTTTAAATCGGATTTTGACGCACAATACCTCGTTCTTTTCAGAAAAATATAAATTTTAATTTAAAATTATTTTTTATATCTGATTTTGTCCTTTCTGGATGCTTTCTGTATCACTATGTTATTTAATTATTTAAATATTATTTAATTAATATAATTGATTATTTTAAAATAAAAATTATTTTAAAACCCCCTTGGTGGCTGGTAGACCTCCCATGCTTATGAACTAAAGTATTTTCAGTTATCTTATTTTCAAATTTACATTATTATTATTTATAATATTTATGTATTTAAAAAAATGAGTTTAAAATTACATATTATTTAAATCCCCCAATTTTGGGAAGTCTACCCCTTATGAAACTTTAAACCTAGGACCTATATGTGAACAGAATTCATGTGGGAGAAGGATTAGTGAATGATTGTGTCCCAATCATTTACTAATCACTTCATTAGGTTCCTTTACTTAGTGTTTTCGTAGTCCTTGCATGTGTAGGTTGCACAAGCACTTAGCATAGGCTCTCCTAGATCTAAGGACATGGTTTGGTATGTTTATATTTGCTGCATTTACCCTCTATGTTGTGCCTAAGGGTTAGTTACTTCATTTCATTCCTATATAACGCAGTGACATCTCAAGGACAATAATTAAGGATCGTCTAGTGAACTTAGAAAAATTCCAGGAATTAGGGTATAGCTCCAAATGACTTGAAATCTGAAACACTTAAACATAGTGAGATCTGGAACCCTCTAGAATTTTCTAGGAATTTTCTGGACTCTTTAAAACACTTAATTAGCAAACCCTAATTTACCCGTTAATTAAGCCTTAGAAACTTCAGAAAAATCTAATAAACCCATTTTAAATCAGAAAAATACCCATAATACCTCAAACTCTCCAAAATTCATTCCCCAACCTTAGATAATTAGGGCCCCTTAATTGGACCTTAATCTGGACTTTAATTCAACCTTAATCAAAAATCACCTTTTTACCTTAATTAAATCATTAAAAATTATTAAAAATCCCAAATTTTCCCCAAACACTTGGGAACACCTTCTTAGGTCATTTCTGACCTTTGGGGGTGATTCCAATCAGTTTGGAGCTGAGTTAGGCCAAAACCCCCAAAATACCCCTAATTAGGCAATTTCGGTAATTCCTTTAATTACCCCAACTTCTAAAAATCATAACTAATTACAGAAAATTCCAAAATGGGCAAACTAAAAGGCACCTAACTCTAATTAAGGTCTAGTATTTGTTAAAAATATTAGGTGTCCAGAAATCAACCTAAAATAAAAAGTCAACTCTTCGGTCAACCGTAGCCTATAGTCTAGGGCCCGAAACTTCTAAAATTCATAACTTTGCGTAGGAAACTCCAAACCCAGCAAACTCAAAGGCACTCAACTCACATTAGGGTCTAGTATTTATTAAAAATATTAAAATTCCAGAAATCAACTTAAATAAAAAAAGTCAACAATCTGGTCAAACTTAGTTCAAAACGAGACCAAAACTTCAGAAATTCATAACTTTGGATAGAAGAATCCAAATCGGGCATACTAACTGTCTAACTGATCAGGTTAAGGCCTAGTATGTTATAGAAATATTAGTTGGTCATAAATACCCTTTAATCAAAAAGTTAATTTTGGACCCCCTTTTGCTTAGTGTATAGGTGGACCCCGAACCCCCTAAAACTCACTAATGCAATTTAAACTTTAAATATTATTACCCTAAGCATTAAAACTGACCTACATACCAAATTAAATAAAATGGATCTTAATTCGCTAATATTTATACTTTAATTAAAATTTCCTTTTAGACCTACAACCAACCTGGACAGTAGGCAATTGTAACTAACTACCCAGCTTAGGATCTACCTCAGCTACACAGCTTTTCACACACATCTAGATGGTTTGTTAGGGCACCACTTCTAGACCTAGGCTAGGCCGGTGTTTACCTTTCTGTTGTGTGCCGAGATTTCTGAGATTTCACTGTATGTTGTGATTGAGATGATGCTGGTGTGTTTGTTTACTTTTACTGCACTCTGGGAATTGATGTGATTGCATGATAGACTACCCATAGGTTAGGATCGATCTTGATACTAATGATACTTTCTTCAGGTGGCCATGCTCATGCCATGCTAAAATAAAGGGGGGCAAAATTCATGATTTAAATACTAACATTGTTTCATGCAGATGCTCCAGAAATTGCTCAGCCCCTCTAAATAAATGAGGGCTAATTAAAATCATCATTATAAATTGCTACAGGTGCTCCAAAGCTTGCTTAGCCCTCAAATAATTAAGAGCATGGCCAAGTGTGGCTGTGATGAGTACTTTTATTTTTATATAAATTGCTTGGGATAATATAAACTACTTGGGATGATTTTCATTAGGATAACCTTGCAGGAGAGTCTAGATTTACTGCTTTCATTTAATATAACTATTTGTAATATTGGTTGAGAGTTGTGAAAGTCTATTTTGAGTGGGGATGCTGAAACCCAAAGGCTGGATGCCCAAAGAGAAAAGGACACCCAATATGAGGATAGTCCTTTTCTATTTGGGAATCCAAATTTGGATTATTCTACTACCCGATGAGTCCAAGGAAGCTGAGGTCCAAGGAGTCCAAGGAAGCTCAGATCCAAGGAGTCTAAGAAAGAGAATATCAAGAAGATGAAGACCAAGTGTATCCCACTCAAAATAACTTGCGTCAGTCTTAGGATTAGAAATCCGGGTTGTTGGCAGTGGTGCCCGGCCACTTTAATTTTCTGCAGACCCTGGGTTGTAATTAAGGGCAGTTGGCCTATGGACATTTAATTGATTTGTTTAATTATGTATTATACTTGATTTGATGATGATTGCGTATAGGTTGTACGCTTTTCATAGTTTATTGGCGATCTGCATGCCGCTTTTGTTTTAGCCTGAATTTCGTTAGGCTCTTTAAGGACCAAACCCTTTTCTACTCGCAACTAATATTTAAAATTATAAGTTTTAAGCAATTTAGAAACTTAACGACCGAGGGAATTTCCAGAATCGTCCGGGTTCGCATGCATATTAATGCATTTCTCTTTCCTTCTATAAGACACTTCCCCGCTTGCGGGTAGAGTCCGGATAATCTGACCTATGAGGATGAGGTACCGGACCTGGGGAAGCCCAGTCTAATTCTAAAAATTATTTTATAAGCCTTTTTAAAGTTCTATGCATACCTGATTTGGATACTTTAACCAGCATGCATTGCATTAGAAATCAACTAAATCAAAATTTTAATTGCATTAGTCATAGGAGCATTCATCCGACATCAGTCCGGGGCCAATTAGGAAATCCTCTAGATGTCGACCCTATTTCCTAGAACTATAACCCACCTACCCATCTTTCATAAATGACTGGACAGCATGGTTTTAAAGCGATTAGGTGGTTAGCTGGCTCCCCCTTCCAGGCCGGGGTAAGTCCAGGTTTTACATTGCATTAGTTAGGACACGGGTGTTAGTGTTGCGTAGAACACTAAACCCATTAGATTTAGGATTCAAGGCTACTATTGTTTCGTAGTACGCCTCATCAGTAGGTAGGTCTTCTGTCTTCCAGAGACCCTAAACCCTACATATCCGCGTCACACGGATGACGCCACCTCCATCCTTCCCTCCTGCATGTTTCGAGTGCATGATTTATTTATTTTTCTCCAGTTTCTTCTCACTACCTTAGTCCCTCCGGATGCTGATGTGAGCCGTGCATGTTGACTAAGCCTAGTTGAACCTCTCTTTCCCTTCGAGTAGGACTTCCTAGTCTTCCCCCTATGTGCCAATCCCAATTCAGAAAGTATAATATAGAATCCTTAATCGAGAGTATTCTCAGGCTCCGGCTTGAGATGTAATTAACCACGGGGGCTTGCGCCCGTGGGAAACCGAATCCCACTCTCAAATAAACCCCATTTGAGCTAATGTATCGGGTGGGGGAAACCCGTTACGATCAGATCATATATATTATTACCCATCGGGGTGTGCTGGTGAGAGCCGCTATCCTCAATGGTTAATCATATGTGTGATCGAATCTGCCCTTCCATTGGCCAGATACTGTCTCCCCTAGCGGGGTGATGGTGTTTGTGTCCTTTCGGAGGTCCACACTACTCAGTTTGGAAATCCTTTATCCTCAAGCTCTTCTCCGCTAATGGCTTCTCCGGCTTTCTCTATGGCACAAACCCCATCCCTTCCCCAAATCTCACCAGTACGGATTCCACACTAACTAAAAATCCTGCTTATCGGCAGTGGCACCTCATTGATCAAAACCTTGTCGCAGCTCTTTACTCCATCCTCACCGCTTCCATCCTACCTTATGTCCACAATCTCCGCACCTGCTGTAAAATCTGGACAACCTTAGAGTTTCGCCTTCAAGACACCAATAGATCTTGGGTTATATAGCTAAAAAACGTGCTACACAACATCTCCATGAAGAACTCCTCCATGAGTCAATATCTAACTGAGATCATGACCCTTGTAGATCATATCTCATCTGTCAGTTCCAATGCTAATCATGAGGACATCATCCTCTACATGTTCAATGGTCTACCTCCTCAATACCAATCCTTCAAGACCTATAACTCAACCCCATCAACTTAGATGATTTCTACTAACTGCTCATCGGCGAAGAAATCAATCTTCTGGCAGAATGGACCAGAGTTCAGCTATTCCCAAATCCATTCTATGCTCTCTACAGCAACTGCGGACGCAACTTCTGGGGTCGAGGTCATTCTTCCTACAGTAATGCGCCTCGACCCTCACCTCCCAACTCTACTCTTCCATCATATGCCAAATCTGCAATAAGAGAGGCCACTCGGCATTCAAGTGTTTGCACCGTCTCAATGCCAACTATATACCCCAACTGATGCCTTCTCCTCTACCTATGGCTCTGGTCGCCTCATCCACCCTCCCCAACGAATGGATTCTGGATTCAGGAGCCACCTCTCATCTCACACCTCATATAGAAAATCTCCAACAACCCACTGGTTACTTAGGACCGGATCAGTAATAGTTGGCAATGACAGAAACACCCCCATTACCCACACAAGCCAAGGACTGCTTCCCCTTCCAGCTGGTAAGCTTCTCCTCTCTCAAATTCTTCATACTCCTCAAATCTCCCATAATCTTCTTTCCATTCACAAACTCACTCAAGATAACAATCTTTCTATTCACTTTGATGCTTTTTGCTACAAAATTATGGATCAGTACCGCCACTGCATTCACCAGGGGCTCGCTCGTAATGGTCTCTACTCCCTACATCTTGCCTCCACATCGACTCACACAGCCTTCAACATCTCTGTCTCCTCCAACCTCCGCTGGCACCATTGCCTTGGCCATCCTCACCACAGCATTACTAATACTATCTCCAGACAACATCCAGATCTCAAAATTTCAACCAAGTTATCTTCCTTCTTCTCTTGCATGGCTTCTAAAAGCCACAAATTAGCTTTCTCATACTAGCAATCACAAGTGTAATCCTTTAGCTTTATTGCATTCGGATGTACGTGGTCCTTACCCACATTATCTTTTCAAGGATTTAGCTACTATCTCTTACTAGTTGATGATTTTTCTTGATTTGTATGGTTATTTCCAATGCGTGCCAAACCTGAATTCTCATCTCTAATAATTAACTTCAAAAGCCTCATTGAAAACCAACTATCCACCAAAATTAAATGTATTTGCTCTGACTGCGGCAAGGAATACATCAACCATTCTCTCCAATCTTTCTTCCAAACTCACGACATTCTCCATCAGATGAGTTGTTCATATACTCCAGAATAGAACAGTCTCACGGAATGCAAGCATCGTCATATTATAGAAACAACTAGCACTTTGCTTGCAGAGGCTCACCTTCCCCACCAATTTTGGCCTGATGCAGCCCTTACTGCAGTATACCTCATTAATCGCATGCCCTTACCAGTCACCAACTTCTAATCTCCCTATCAACTTCTCTTCAAACAGCCCCCTACTTACTCTCCCTACATCTTTGGATGTGCCTGCTTCCCCTGATTTCCTCCTCCCACCTGCAATAAACTCCAACCGAGATCAACCATGTGTTTCTTTCTCGGTTACTCAGATACCCATAAAGGCTACCACTGTTTAGACCAATCAACTGGAAAAATCTATATATCTTGCCACATTCAATTTGATGAATCAGTATTCCCCTACCAACCAACCACAACAGCTCCACCACTTCCTCTTCCAATCTCCAATCCACTTCTACTTACCCCCATCTTACTGCTCTTCCCCAACGCCCACCTCAACCATCCCACCTTCCACACAAAATACTCCAGTTGCAACACAACCTCCACCTACTATATAACCTCTTCCCACCACAATACAAACCACTTCAGACTTCCTGTCTCCCCAACCCTGTCCACATATCCAACCCACAGCCCCTTCAACAAAGCATCATATGCTCACCTAATTTAAGATAGGAAATCTAAAGCCCAACATCCACTAAATCTACTATCCTCTGTTCAACCAGTAGCTGAACCCACTTCATTTGCAACAGCCTTCCAACACCCCAACTGGAAAGAAGCCATGAAAGCCGAATTCAATGCACTTAAAACCTAAGAAACTTGGATACTAGTTCCCAAACCAAAATCATCTCCTATTCTCGGTTGCAAATGGACGTTCCGTCTCAAAACCCAATCCAACAACTCACTTCCTCGCTACAAAGCTAGATTAGTAGCTCTCGACAATCACCAAGAATTCGGTCTCAATTTTGCCGAAATATTTAGCCCAGTTGCCAAAATGCCATCCATCCAAGTGTTACTAACTCTAGCCCTCCACAACAGCTAGTCAATCCACCAACTAGATGTATCCAATGCTTTCCTTCATAGTCCTCTTGAGGATACCATATACATGACCCAACCCAAGGGATTTGAAGACCCTTATCTTCCCAACCATGTCTGTTTCCTAAAGAAAGCAATCTACGGGCTAAAATAAGCTCCAAGGTAGTGGTTCACTACCTTCTCCCAACATCTCTTCTCCCTTGGATTCAAGCCCAGCAAAGCAGATCCATCTCTCTTCATTTCTACCTCATCCACGCACTCCACCTATCTCATTATCTATGTAGATGATATCCTCCTCACCGGCTCCTCTACAACTCACCTCTCTCATATCATTACCAGCTTACACTCTACATTCTCCATGAAACATCTTGGAACTCCATCTACCTTCCTAGGCATTCAAATTACTCACAACACTGACTCTCTCTTCCTCTCCTAAACACCCTACACCTTGTCCATCATAAATAAAGCCAACTACCTATCTTGCAATCTAACAGCTAACCCAACCTCAGCCACTTGCTCACCCAACACTACCTCCATCACCACTCCATTTTCCCCTGAGCGATATCACCATCTCACTGGTTCCCTCCAATACCTCACAATCACTCACCTTGACATTGCATACGCCGTCAATCAGCTATGCCAACATATGCACGATCTGTTAGCTGAACATCATCAATGGCTGAAGCACCTACTTCTCTACCTCAAAGGTACCATCACCTATGGTCTACCCATCACCGAAGGTCCTCTACAATTACATTCCTTTGCTGATTCTGACTGGGAAAGTGACACCACCCCTCGTTGCTCTACCCCTGACTACTGCTTCTACCTTGGTTCCACTCTTATTTCCTAGACCATAAAGAAACAGCCCACTATGGCTCATTCCTTTACCGAAGCAGAGTATAGAGCTTTTGTAGAAGCAGCTGCCGATATCATCTGGCTTCAATGTCTCCTTCAAGATTTCAGCATTTCAGACACACAACCTATAACACTTCAATGCGATAACCAATCCGCCATTGCCTTAGCCACCAACCTCGTCTTCCATGCCCGCACAAAACACATCAAAACAGACTATCACTTCATCTAGGAACAGGTCCAAGCTCGCCACATTCATCTACTTTCAATTGCATCTCAGGATCAAATAGCTGACATACCCACTAAACACTTTTCTACCACTTGGTTTCAACAACTTCGAGCCAAACTCATGGTTCAGCCACTACCGTGAGTTCGAGGGGGTACAATAAGTATACAATTATCATCTACACTAGTGGAGCAGCCTCATCAAATCAGGACCTTTGATCTATAAAAAACTAGTAATCACAGACCATACAACTGTAAAGTGCAAAGCAACATTCTGCACTCACCGTACACACTTAGCCTTATATAATTAGCTCATTGTGTAAAGCAAGGCAGCTTTTCCTAGCTTAACTTTAACCATGACTTACTTTACATTTCCTTACTCTGCTATATTCTTCCTTGTAGAACTTCTCTGTTTTGCAGTTTTGTCAATATCAATTGGGTGATAATGATTGAACAAGGATGATCAAATGGAAACAAATGGGCAACAACGATCATATAGCCACTATTGAATGATGATGACCGGTAGCAGCAAATGAGGGACAAAGGCTAGGCAATGATGATTGCTGGATATGATCATCGCCCATGATAATTAAGTGGAGCTCTATACTTCTTAGATTTCTAACTTTCATGTCCTTTTCATACGAACGATGCATATTCTTAGTTTTCTGAATTGATGCTCTGATAATTTCAACCAAAAGTTTTAAACACGTCATGGAGCAGCTTTTGTTTATTCCTTCAATCATAAACTCTTTTTTAGCATTTGAAAGCCTTAATAACATAAGAACTAAAGTGATTTTGGGCGGCCTCACTAGATTTCTCTCATCGATACGCTCTTTTTTATTATAAACAAATATTATTTGGAGATTGTTTTACACTTCAAATTCTTAATTTTTGGGTTTATGTGAACTCAAATAAAAATGTATTTAGCATCTTTGGACTTATTTTCAATTCAACTATATAAATATTGTAAGTGGAATTCTAATGATGTTGAAAATCTCAAATTTACACAGCTCAATTTGATCTTTTGGTTGAGAATTTTGGCTGCCAACTAAGAAATTTTGGGTCAGAATGATGTATGTGATGCGTGTATGAGTCTGACTTAATTAGCCTAAACGTCCCAAAAAAAATATCTCAAATTTTAATTCAAATACTAAGGTAACTAAGCTGAGATTCATATCTAATTGGATCAGATTTTTGGTGATGCATTAATCTTAATAACTAATTGATTAATTAGTTAATAAGATTATCTAACATAATCTGTAGAACCAAAGGAGTAATTCGCATGAACTCGGACTTATCCTTTCTTTTGTCTCATTTTCTAAGCTGCCGCCGCGTATTTGAGATAAATCTTCCGACGAACACCTCGAGCTTCCGTCGACGTGTTCGTAGGGGAAGCGATGGGGATCATCGGGAATCTAAGCAAAGAGCAGCTCAGCTCCTTCAACTCCAATGGTATTAAACCTTCCCTGTAATTCTTTTCCGTGAGTTTGCAGGTAACGATTCTCCTTCAATTTATGGAGTATTAATGATTGTGAGCGCCTTCTGTGGAAATAGGGTTTCTAGTTATCGAATCATTTTATACCCTTGAAGAGATCCTTGAGATAAGGAGTCGGATGGTGGAGCTGCTCGACGGTTTCGATGCCTCCTCTTCAGCTTCCATCTTTTCCACCAAGAACCAGGTTTGTGGTTTATTTAGGCATTTCGTGGAGGGGATGAGGAAGAAAGAGTGGATTTGATTATGCTAATTTTTTGCTGGTCTTCGACAACAACAGCAAAAGCTTACGGATGATTACTTCTTCGAGAGCGCAGAGAAGGTTTCGTTCTTCTTCGAAGGTTTTTCCATTCTTCTATCGCTCACTAATTTTATAAATATATATCATTGCTCTGGAAGCTTTGAAGCTTGCCAGATACTCATTGATCATGAATTTTCTCATTTTATATCATTAACTTTTTCTTTTAAATGGCATGTTGACACTTGCTATTAATTTTTCTAAATGACTGGAAACACATCCGCTTTTTTAGTTCTAGGAATTGAGTTTTGCGATTTAGGGCAAGAAAGTTATGCATATGAAGGGGTGATGAGTCTCTATTTCATGAATACATCTAGCCTCATCTAAAATATGTCTAGGGTCAGTTTTTTCTAAAAATATTCATGATAATGGTTTCTCGATTTGATCTGGAAAACACATATATTGGCTCATGTCTCAATTAGTTACTCTCTCTTTGATGTCCTCGAGTACAAATATTCTGATTATTGTGAAGGCTTGGGAAATACATGTTCTGTTGTCCCCTTGCTTATTTTTTATCTTTCTTTTTTCCTAAACACGCCTCATTATATATTATTTGAATTTTAGACTTTGAAGCTTGTCTTATACCTTTGTTTTTTACTTGTTAACTCTAATTCCAATTGTGAGAACCTATTTCCGCAACTTCTTCTTTTTTTTTCAGAGAAAGCATTTGGGGATGATGGAACATTGAGGCAGCCAAAGGAGCTCTCCATTAATAAAGTTGGGCACGGTATGCATGTCTTCTTATTGTTTGGTCATACCTGCATCAATGCGTGCACGTACATCTATACCATAATTCTGTATATGTTTGAGAGTATGCCTTACAAAATTTTATTTTTAGAAATTTTTTGGTTAGCATCCAAACAAAAAACAAGAACAACTAGTTGATCTATCTATACATGAAAGTACTAACACAGAAAAATCCATAATTTTATGTGATAAGAGGAGCATTTATTAAGCATGTGAAGTTAGGTGGCTCTGTTAATGAGATCAATGTTTCATAAATTTAGTTGTATATGAATAAAATTCATTAATCATCCATTAACAGCATTAAGGACTGATTTAGCAATTTGGATTTTCAAAAATTAGCTAAAAGTGATATTTAGGTGATTACACACTATGGTCACTATCTGCATAAAATAATAAATGTTCAAGTTAATTCATGCTTTGTATCTTAAAATTCAATTATGAGAGCAGTTGGTCAAATTTTTTTATTAACTCTTACAATAATATAAGCATACCTTGAACTTGGGGTATCGCAATTATTTCTTTATTTTTTTCCTTGAATCTCATTTGTTGGTTTCTTTTGCAGCTTTGCATGAAATTGACCCTATATTCAAAAGGTTTTCAAGTTCTGAAAAGATCTCAAGCATATTTTGTTCATTAGGATACAAGAGGCCTGTGGTTATCCAGTCGATGTATATATTTAAGGTACCCCCACAAGATCATTCTGATAGCTTTAATTGTTGATTTTGGGCAGTAATGATGTGGTCTGAACTTATCTACAAACTCGTTTTGATTCTGAAGAAACTAAATTGCTTTTTGAGATAATTTTAACAGACTCCCATGGAGTCACATTTTTTTCAATCTTTATTATGTTGGTGTATATTAAAGTTGAAGGATTTCATCATCCGTTGAGATTTAATGTATTTGTATTTCATGATTCTAGGCTCATTTCATTTTAACAAGTATTGACTGCTTCAGCATGTGGAGATTAAACTATTTTTTCCTTGGTTTTCAAGAAACTCATATGAATGATTCTTAAAAATTTGCCCAGTTTACTACCCCTTTTATCTAATATGCATACTTTAAAATTTAGCAACCGGGCATTGGTGGAGAAGTGGTACCGCATCAGGATAATTCTTTTCTCTATACCGAGCCTCCATCATGCACGGGGTTGTGGTTGGCATTAGAAGATGCTACCATAATTAATGGCTGCCTTTGGGCTATCCCAGGATCTCACAAGAGTAAAAATTCTTCATATAGTTACGTTTTCTGCTTCATTCTTAATTGATGTAATAATGTAAAATTAAATCCATCCTTCTGTTTCCAATATAGACGGTCTTGTACGGAGATTTATTAGAGATGACAATGGCGTTCACTTTGATCACTGTTCACCATTCTATGATCAAAAGGAGTTTGTGCCTCTCGAAGTGAAAGAAGGAACTTTAATCGTTATACATGGTGACCTTATACATCAAAGGTAAAGCTTCTATAATCCTTTCCATCATCAGTATTTAATCAATGTCACCATATCAAGCAATCTTCTTGTTTTAGCAGTTTTGAGAATAAATCTACAACTTCAAGGCATGCTTTGAGCTTGCATGTGGTGGATACTGATGGACACAAATGGGCAAAAAACAATTGGTAATCGCAAGACCTCTTGCACAAACACTTTTCGTGCCATTTTTAGCTAAACTTGTCAAGTCTTTCTATAATTTTATTACTTATACATGCAGAATATAAAACCTTAATACATAAGTTGGCAGTTATCTATATGTAACTCCACATATTTCATCAAGCTAGAAAACTTAAGTTGTCAGTTTTGAAGGGGGTTTAATATATCTTGGGCATTAATGTCATTGCGGAAAATTGAATTGATTTGCATGATTAAGAAAATCCTTTCGGCAATAGAGAAAATTTTAACATGTGGTATCAGAGGCAGGATAAGAACTTGTGATTTTCCATCAAAAATTATTTTTTGTTTTACTAGTCGAAATCCAACTTCGTATGTAATAGTAGATTATCGTTTTGTTGTTGATTTTGATCAATGCCTTTATTATTGATTATATTTCTTCTGCTGCAATTTGTTTCTTTTAATGTCTTTCCAATTTGTTCATTAATGTTTCGTTGGTTTCATGCCCATCTTTATTAGGTGTTGTGAACTTATGATCAAAGGTTATATAAATTTATAGTTTTATTAGAACGTAATATATTAATGTTTAGCTTTATAAGTTGAAAACATGCAGTCTTCTACTTATTTTGAAGCACACCTCCCATATTTCTATTACCCCAAAGAATAATTAACATTAAAGATTATATTTATTTAATGTTTTATATATTTTAATAATGCTGACACTTATGTTTTATTTTGTGAAAGCATATATGAACGATTTTGATTGAATGTTTTTTTTTTCTTGAACAAACTTAATAATTCATGTGCTAAGAAAAAAAATATGTATGTATATATTTAAGAAGACCATTAAATTTGGGTTTATTATTGTATGAAATTTTATATCTATAGTGATTTTCTTATATTTATTTCATTAAATTGAAATAATTATCATTGCCTTTATTTAATTTGATGTCTATATTAAGTATAATTCATTAATCACCAAAGTTGTTGAATTATAATTTTTCCTAAATATCAAGTTAAATAATATTCAATTAATTCTTAGTAAATGGGATGATAAGAAGAAATTATATAAATTTAATTATCAGAAATGATTATAAAATATATAAGGATCTCCCAAAGGTTTATAAGTTAATTTTATAATTATGAATATGATCATGGTTAATTGATATACTTGTTGTTAGATATCTTTAGTATATCCAAAGATAACAAACATATTTAATTGGAGTATGTATAACTGCCATCTATGAAAACTTTAAATTGAGCATCAATTATGTTTTATAGTCTTGTACTGTAGTATCACTTAGAGGAGAGCTTCAATATACATTTAAATAGTTGTATGATTTGAATATGTATTTGTGTTTGCATTTACAACCCAAAGCATTGATGTATGAGCATTCTATATTTATTTACAGCATCTACTTCTGTTGCCCTTCATACGGAAGCTTTGTCTATAGTGAAGTTCAATTGATTTTATTTTTCTAAATAGAGTGAACAAATTCAATTTTATGTAGGTGTTCTTGACCTGACATTACTTATTAATAAGCTAATTGCTTTTACTGATACTATTAACACTGAGCCAAAATCACTCTATGGTGCTTGTAAAAGATTAAGCAAACGTAGCTTAATTTTTATGTGGATGAGTGTAGTAGACATCATGAACATCAATACTTCTAAAAATTAATGATGCTAAGGAATTCATGGGGTTTGTGGAAAATTTGTCTTACTCCGAGTATGTTTATAACTTATAAGTCATTTGTTGGAACATTAATGGGTACATGAACCGCCATTAAGTTTGATAGTTCTTGTACCATGCATGAGCATATTATTGAGATGATGAACACTGCAACAAGATTAAGTTTCATGGGAATGAAAGCGAGTGAAAGTTTTGTTGTTCAGTTCATTATAAACCCCTTACCTCTCAAGTATAGTCAATTCCAAATAAACTATAACACTATAAATGATGAATGAAATGTGATAGACTTACAGAGTGTGTTTATTCAATAGGAAGTAAGGCTTAAGAAAAAAATAATTCATAAAAAATAGAAAAGAATAATGAAAAGGAGGATAAATGACACCTATAGACTAATTTGTCATCTGTGCAAATCTAAGAGAAGGGATAAAAGGATAATAGATATAATTTGTTCTGCAAGCATGGACACTATCAAAAAATTTGTCAGAAACATGAGGTTTGGTTTGAAAAGAAAGCTAAGCCTAATGCTTTTGTATTTTTCAAATCAATTTGACAAAATGTTTAGTGGATTGATTTTGGTTGCACCATTGTTTTAGATGTGATGCATGGATGTCTTACTACCCAAACCATAATGCCAAATGAAATATTGTTTTCATTGAAAATCCAGTCAATGGCCTAGTTGGAACCATCAGAGCATAGCATTTGATTTTAGGCACTACATCATTTTGATATTTAAAAAAAAAAATTATGTTCCTACAAATTTAGTTTTATTATTTAAACTTAATGCAATTGGATATTAGTTCAAGTTTGAAAATAGATGTTTCATTTTGTTTAAGTATAATCATTTTATTAGTTTTGGTGTTTTTTGTGATATAAATTAAATATTGATAACTCATTTTCTAATATTTTGTTGACCTTGAATCAAAATATTGGAACAAAATATAGTGAATAGATGAAAGTTTATCGTTCTTGTGGCATAAATTTTTTGGTCATCTATATAAAGAAAGAATATAAAGATTAGTGAGTAATAAAATTCTTTTTTATTTGGATTTTATTGATGTGAATATTTATGTGGATTATATTAAGGGAAAACATTGGAAGCACACAATGAAGAAAGTAGCCATAAGAAGCACACAACTTCTAGAAATTATAATAGTAACATATGTGGACCTTTTGATATTTTTATCATTTGGTCGAGAAAAATATTTCATTGCCTTTATTGATAAATTTTCATGTTATGATTATGCCTAATTATTGTATGAAAAATTTCAATAAGTAGATACTTTAAAAGTGTTTATCAATAAGGTTGAAAGAAAACTAAATAAAAAGATGAAAATTAATCAAGTCTGATATAGGCGTTGAATATTATAGAACGTGTGATGGCCTTGATCCATTTGTGTACTCAATACATAATGTTAGGCACATTGTATTACAAAAAGGTGTAATCATAAGTTAATAGACAGCACATGTTAAGTCATTCTTCTTTACTATTATCATTATGGATGCATGCTTTTAAAATTGTCATGCAATTATTAAACAGAGTTCCTAGTAAGCTTTTGTTGAACTGTGGACAGGAAAATGTTTGGGGTTGCCCAATCGAAAGAAGTATTTATAATCCAAATAAAAAGAAAATAGAATTAAGATCAACCAATTTATTATTTATTGGTTATTCATACACATCTAAAGGGTATAGATTTTATTGTCCTTGTCATAGTGCAAGACTTATTAGAATTAAAAATGCTAGGTTCATTGAGAATGATGAAATTTATTAGAGTGTAGAACCACTTAATGTGAAAATTTAAGAAGTTAGGGTGAAAATTTTAGAAGTTAGGGTAAAAATTTCTTTGCTCATTATTTTTCTCAAGTTATTGTTCATATGACTGTTGAATAGTTTAACAATTTACAAGAATAAATGAATGACCAAATATCTCATAATGAAGTTGTTGTCAATGAGCTTCTGATAAAAGAGCCACAAAAAGTAGCATTAAGACAATTTCAAAGAGCAAAATATATGCTATTTTGAATGATAATGTAGTTTATCTACAAGAGTTAGAATTTGACATATGAATTGATGAGATTCCAATTTCATTTTTTACAATTCATTGAAAGCATTAATTCTAGCAAGTAGTTAGACTTCATAAAAGAAGAGTTGAAAACAATGCATCAATGGATCATAATGAATTTTGGAATCTTATTGAATTGCTTGAAGTCTTAAAAAGAGTTGAATGTAAGTGGGTTTTTAAGGCCAAATATGACTCAAATAACAATGGCGAGTAATATAAGACTAAATTTGTTGTTAAATGTTTCACTCAAAAGGGTGATGTTGATTACAAAGAGATTTTTTCTCCTATTTTGAAAAGACTCATTAAGAATCATTATTGCAATAGTGACTCATTATGATTTGGAGTTGCATCAAATGAATATGAAAACTATTTTTATAAATAAAAATTTAGAGGAGAAAGATTATATGGATCAACCTGAGGGCGTTTCAATTGAAGGAAAGGGGAATGTGTGTAAATTTAAGAAGTTTGAAGAAATTGTTTAGAGAGAAATTCAAATTATATTCTATTTCTTGGAATCATTACATATATATACATTCTAGGAGAATAAACAGAAAAAGGAAAGACATTTAATCTAATTAATTATAATAATCATATCCTGCGGATCTCTAACTGTAGCTCTTGGATTACTGTCCACGATCTCCAACTGTAGCCCTTGGATTACTGCCCACGGATCTCCAACTGCAGCCATTGGATTGCTGCCCACGGATTGCTGACGTGGCCTCCCCTTGGCTGCGTGATTCAACACTCCCCCTCAAGTTGGGTTGTACAATCCTAACTTGCAAACAAACTTATCAAGTAGAGAGCCCGGTAGTGTCTTTGTTAGAACATCAGCAAGTTGTTCATGAGTTGGAGTATATACTACTTCAATTTCTGAGTTCTCTAATTTCTCAGATATAAAGTGTCTATCCATAGTAACATGTTTTGTTCTATCGTGATATACTGGATCTTTGGCCATACTGATTGTAACTTGATTGTCATATTTCAACTTTATCGTGCCTTTAATCTTTATTCCCAGTTCAATCAATACTTGTCTGATCCAAATATCTTCACAAATAGTAACTGCTAATGCTTTTAGTTCAGATTCTACAATACTAAAAACAACAGATTATTTTTTGCTTCTCCATGTCATTAGATTTCCCCACACAAATGAACAATATCCTATGGTCGATCGACTATCAACCTGGCTTCCTACCCAATCTGCATCAGAATAAAGGATCAATTTCCAATCTTCAGTTTTCTTGAATAATAGCCCCTTTCCAAGAGTGTTCTTGAGATATCTCATGATTTGATATACTGCCTCCATGTGCTCCTTCATAGGATTACTCATATTTTATCTTACCATACTCACAACAAACCCAATATCTGAATGGGTTTGGGAGAGGTATATAAGCTTTCCTATAAGACGTTGATATCTTCCTTTATCTACTGGAACTCCCTCGTTTTCTATCCCAAGTTTCTTCTTAGGATCCATAGGTGTACTGTCTGGTTTGCATCCTAGCATCCTAATCTCCTTCAGTTAGGGGTGCCAAAATCTTACACGACCCGAAATCCAACCCGGAAAATTTTGGGTTTGGGTCAACCCGTTTACCATATGGGTCAGGTTCGGGTTCGAGCTTTAGACCCGTTTACAAAAATGGGTCGGGTTCGAGTTGACCCAGAAACCCGAAATCAACTCGATTTGACCCGAAAAAATGGCTGCATGTGGCCCGCATCTTGTGCGTGAGCGTGACGTCATATGGACGTCTGGTCGCGTCCACCGTTCAGCTCGTTCGAGACATCGAGTCGCATCCATCACTGGACGTCTGTCATGTGACTGCCAAAGGGCAAAGTCCCCATGCCCTTTGATATGTGAGCTTCTAAGATCTTTGCCAAAATCTTTTGATTAATTTGCATAAAATATTTATATACTTTTGTAATGATGAAAAATGAGATTGAGAAAGAGAAGGCTGCACTCCCTATGCCGCCTGAGCTTCTCAGATGTTAGATCTTTGTCTTCTTCCACCCTCATCATATCCAAGGCTCAGCTTCTCTTCCCCTCCCGCCTTTTGAACCATTCAAACCGATGAACTATTTGTCAAATGAAAATTATTCTTTTATGAGGGAAAAGAAGAATAAAGTTGATAAGAGGGAACTTGGGTGCACTTTGATTATGACAAAGCTTAAACATTTAAATATAGAAGTTTAAGGAGAGCTTAAAACAAATAATTAATAGCTTCGATGTACAGAATACTGTGTCCAGCCCATTCTTTTTTGAATAAAACGGGTCCGCGCGGGTCGGGTCGGGTCAATCCGGTAACCTGAGCGGGTCGTGTTTGGGTTGAAATACCTATCTCGTTTGCATAAACGGGTCGGGTTCGGGTCGACCTGTATAGACCAGGGTCAACTCGGGTTCAACAAGAACCCGACCCGTCGACCCGTTTTGACACTCCTACCTTCAGTAGGTCTAAGGTATGCTTGCGTTGGGAAATAAATATACCTTTGCTTGTTTGAGCTACCTCCATACCAAGGAAGTATCTAAGTGATCCTAGATCTTTAACTTCAAACTCCTTGGATAAAGCCTGCTTGATCTTCATTATTTCCTCTTTATCATTTCCAATAAGGATGATGTCATCCACACATACAATCCATACTGTTACCTTATCTCTTTCTGACTACTTCACAAATAAGGTATGATCTGCCTGAAATTGTTTAAAACCGTGACGTTTTACATACTTTGAGAATCTTCCAAATCATGCTCTTGGAGACTGCTTTAATCCATACAAGGATTTTAGTAGTTTACACACTTTATCCCTTTTGTAAGACTTCTGAATCCCCATTGGAATCTCTATGTAGACTTCTTCTTTCAGGTTCCCATTCAAGAATGCATTCTTGATATCTAGTTGATGTAGGGGTCAATCTAAATTTGCTGCTAAGGAAAGAAGAATTATGATGATGTTGAGCTTTGCAACAGGAGCAAAAGTTTCCTGATAGTCTATTCCATAAGATTGAGTGAATCCTCTTGCAACCAGTCTAGCTTTTAGCCTGTCGACACTATTATCCACCTTATGCTTTACAGTGAACACCCATTTGCAAGTCACAACTTACTTTCTTGGTGGGAGATTCGTAATCACCCATCTTTGATTTTTTTTCCAATGCTATAATTTTTTCTTTAACAACCTGTCTCCATCTTGAGTGATTCAAAGCTTCTTGAATATTGGTCAGAATCTGTACATCATCCAACTTGAAAAGGAAGACTTGATAAGTGTCTGATAATCTGCTATAGGAGAGAAAGTTTTTGGTTGGATGCTTGGTGCATGATTCTTTCTGGCCATTTGATGACTATCTCTTTTTGAACTTCCTTATTTTTCTTCTTTGTATGAATTTCTACAGTTTCTGGATCATTGAAGCAGAGTTGACAGGTGCAAGATGTGTCTCACTGCTTAGCATATTCTGATTTTTCTTTCTTTTTCTTAAGTATACGTATTATTTTTCCTTAATTGCTGCTCTTTGCAGGGATTGATTAGGACTTATGGGTGGATGTAATAGGTTTGAAGGTGGAGTTTGAGATATATGAGATATACCTTGGGAAATACTCGTGGTTTGGATTTCTTGTGATATTTATTGATCTTGACTGGACTATGTTTGGTTGTATAATAAGGAATTATACTCCCAAGTTTGAAATTCTCCTTCACGCTCCCCCTAAATTTTAAAACTAGTGAAGTATGGGTTGTTTTCAAAGAAGGTGACATCCATGGTTTCAAATACTTTCTTAGAAATAGGGCAAAAGCATTTGTAACATCTTTTTGTTGGGGAATAGCCAATAAAGACGCATTTTTTTGATCTTAAGTCAAGCTTGCTTCTACCTTGTGGATAGATATGAACAAAGGCAGAGCGCCAAAAACCTTTAGGTGGAAGGTTTGATGATATGAACCGAGTATGATGATAGGCTTTGAGTAGAGTTTGTCTTGGTATTTCAAATTTTAATATCCGAGTAGTTAACCTATTTATTAGGTATGCAGCAATAAGAATGGCTTTCCCCCATAGATATTTTGGTACTTTTGTGAATAGCATAATAGATCTGGCGACTTTCAGGAGTTGCCTATTTTTTCTCTCAGCTACTCTATTTTGTTGAGGCGTATATGTACATGAACTCACTTGGATTATTCCTTGGCTTGATAGGTATTCTCTCGTGATAGAATAGAAGTACTCTCTTACATTGTTTGATTTTAAGATTTGAATTTTTGTATCAAACTGGTTTTGAATCATCAGTTAAAATGATTTAAATATCCTTTCAACTTCAGATTTTTCCTTCATTAAATAAACCCAAGCGAGCCTAGTATTATCATCAACAAATATCACAAACCACCTTGCTCCACTTATATTTTTAACCCTTGAGGGTCCCCAAATATCACCATGGATCAAGGCAAAGGGTTTAGACATTGTTTAAAATTGCGCAATATGAGGCTCGCCTTAGCACAATTCCAATAAAAAACGCCTCAAGGCTTACGTCTCGAGCTTTTTTTGTGAGGCTTACGCCTCATCTTGGATGAGGCCCGCCTCGCCTCACCGCCTTGAGGCACGCCTCGCCTCACCGCCTTGAGGCGCGCCTCGCCTCTCAATTACCTCGACCTCCGGCCCACCGCCTTCACCGTAGGCACCACCATTGTAGTCGTCATAGGGGATCATTAGAAAGCCGCATGCCACCACCATCTCCTCTTAAAATTTTGGAGTATTATATTTATGTTGATGACAAACAGTTATGTAAGATAAAGATGACTGAAATAAATGAAGAAGAAGCAGATTGAGAGGTATTAGACCCTACAGAATGAGGCAGGGAAGAGACTAATTTGTTATGATAGTGACTCAAATAAAAATCTCCTAGTAATGATAGTACAAATGATTTCTGAGTTGTTGTCAATTACTTTAGCTTTCTTTAGTAATTAAACGTAGATGAGTAGGCAACTGAGCAAGAAAAAAAATTAGAGTTAAACTTGATATTATACGATATTTTTATACAATCCATATATTTTATATTGTTTTGTTCCTGTAATATTTGGATTTCAATTATTTCACATCATTTATCATTTAACACTTTACATCTTATACAATTTTTTGTTTCATATGTATGTAAATTTGTCACTTCATAGTTCAATAGAAAGTTAATGTCATCCTTTAACATATTATTTGGATATTATATAAATAATCACTTTTAACTTTTATTTTAACTTTACGCAATTTTTAGATTTTGAGGCTTACGCCTCAAAACGCCTTGAGGCTTACGCCTCGCCTCATGAACGAAAAATGCCTCAATGCCCAATTGCGCAATTTTAAACTTTGGGTTTAGAAAGTTGGTAAGGAACAATTTGGTAAGATGATCGGGTATGTTTAGCCAATTGACAAGTTTCACATTTGAACAAATTTGGATTTTTATTAATAAATAAATGGGGAAAAAGCTTTTCAAGATACATGAAATTTGGATGACCTAACTTATAATGCCATATGATAATCTCTCTATCTTGACTGACTATAGAATGACTCTCAACAAACTGACTTACAATAGGATGATTCTTAGGAGCAGCAATTAAGGTTTGTATGGATTTAAGTGTCTTGATGTAATATAACCCTGAACATATGTCAGCACTGTCAATCTTCTTCTCCGAATCCAGTTTTTGAAAAATACATACATTATTGGAGAAAATTGCTAAGCAATTACTATCACGAGTCAATTTACTAATGAAAATTAGATTGTACTCAAAATTGGGCACATAAAGCACCGATTTAAGGGTGATAGTTTATGTGACAAAAACAAAACCAATTCCCAAAACTTTGGATGTTGAGCCATCAACAATCTTAACTATTTGATTTGAATGATAAGGTTGATAGTCGTGAAGGAGTGTAATATCTCCTGTCATATGATCTGATGCTCCTGAGTCAATAATCTAAAGTTTTGACTGTTTTATATCTGAGTGAGCGTGTAGGCTGGTAGCAGGTTCTGGAGACTGTTGCTTCGTGATGTTATTAAACAGCAACTTCAGCATCTCTAAATGCTCCTTGGTGAAAGGAATAGCTTCAACTTTGATGGATTGGTCTTGTGTGGCGTTGGCAGAGTTTGCCTTGCTTGTGCTGATTTTTGCCTTCCAATCAGTTGGTTTTTCATGAATCTTCCAACATGTCTCCTTTGTATGTCCTGGTTTGGCACAATGATCACACTATGGTCTAGGAAGAGGAGAAGAGTTGTCTGTAGATCCAGAGTTTCTGTTGTTTAAATCAGTAATATTTGGGTAGGAGGATGAGAACTTGCTATTTATGGACATGGTTGGGTTTTCTTGATTGAAAGAGAAGATGAATTTTGGGCAAGGGCTACCGATGCTTAAAGAGAGGCTATCGGCATGATGATGGAGAGTTACCGCCGGTTGAGGGTTTGGAAGAAAGGGAGGAAGGTTTGCCACCGGCACTCAGAGAAGGCTAAGGATTTTCCTAGGCTCTGATACCATGAATAAATTGTTTAGAGAGAAATTCAAATTCTATTTTATTTCTTGGAATCATTACATATATATATACATTTTAGGAGAATAAACAGAAAAAAGAAAGACATTTAATCTAATTAATTATAATAATTATATCCCACGGATCTCCAACCATAGCCCTTGGATTACTGCCCATGGATCTCCAACTGCAGCTCTTGGATTGCTGCCCACGGATTACTGACGTGGCCTCCCCTTGGCTGCGTGATTCAACAAAGTTAATATTATAGACTTAAACAAGCTTTCCGGCAATGATATCTTAAGTTCAATGATGCTATCATTTCTTTTGATTTTAAAGAAAATATTGTTGACTGGTGTATATATCTAAATGTTAGTGGGAGCAAGTTTATATTTTTTATTATGTATGTTGACGATATCTTGCTTGCTTTTAATGATCTTGGTTTATTATACAAGTACAAGAAATTTCTCTCAAAAAACTTTGAAATAAAAGGTATGAGTGAAGCATCCTATGTGATATGAATTGAAATATTTCGTGATAGGTGGCAAGAAATATTAGGATTGTCCTAAAAATCATAAATAATAAGGTTTTAGAAAGACTGAGAAGGAAAAAAAGCTCTACTAGTGTTGTTCCAATTTATAATTGAGTTAAATTGGGCCATTTGTAATGCCCAAAGAATGAAGTGAAATGTAAATAAATAGAATATATTCTTTATGCATCTATTGTTGGAGCTTAATGTATGCTTAGACTTTTATTGGGTGAAACATTAGTTTTGCTATTGAAATGCTGGGTTGGTATCAAAGTAATACAACATTTGATCATTGAAAACATGCAAAGAAAGTTTTGCAATATGCTGCAAGTAACGAAAGATCACACGCTCACTTATAATAAATAATATATTTGATCACCTTGAGGTGATGTGATATTCAAATTCAAAATTTTTTGGATGTCTAAAAAATCCATATTCAGTTATTATTTCCCTTAGCTGAAGGAATGATTTCTAGCAAGAGTGTGAAATAGTCCGTCATTGTTTCATCCATTATGGATGTCGAGTTTTTCACATTGAGGCCATGATTCAATCTTTTACATTGAGGTCATGATTCAATCGAGCATTTTAACATTAGTCTTTTGGCTGCAGATACATTAACCAAAGGGTTGCCACCAAGAATATTTAATGAATATATAAAAAAAATGGGCATTACTAAAACCATTATTTACATTATATTCAAGTTGACACTTTAAATATTTAACTCTTTGAGCTCTTTTGGTATGGTTTCTGATACATTAATGCATCCAGTTTTCTTATCTATGATTGAATTATGTGAATATTAATAGAACTTTTCTTTGACAAAGATATTATCATTGGATCATTATAGTTGTATCTCATTACAGGTCATGCTAAGTTGACAACTAATATTGTGATACATGGAAGGAATTATATTTCACTAATGGTGTACAATCGCCTTGATCTCTTAAGTTTTTGTTGGATGATGAATATTTTTATTTGACCAATTTAAGAAAAATATTTGATTTATATTGCACATTATATTTAAACTATTGTGAGAGAGTAATGGAGCATAGGTTGCAGCGTGATACTAATATTTCTCAAAATTAATTTGGATTCATGCCGGGTAGGTCAACTATGGAAGTTATACATTTATTGAGAGGTTTGATGGAGAAGTATAGAGAGAATAAGGAAGATCTATATATGATATTTATTGATTTAGAGAAAGTGTATGATAAAGTTCCAAGGGAACTATTATGGAGAGTTCTAGAAAAAAAAAATGGTTAATAATGCTTATATTCAAGTCATTAAGGATATGTATGCAGGAACTATTACTTGGGTTCAAACATAAGGTTGTTTGATTAAGTATTTTCCTATTTCAATTGGATTACATCAAGGATCAGCCTTAAGCCCATATCTTTTTACTTTAGTCATTGATGTTCTCACTAGACATTTGCAAGAGGTTGTACCCTGGTGTATGCTTTTTGCTAAGGATATTTTTCTTGTTGATAAGACTAGAGAGGAGTTGAAAGTAAATTTGAATTATGGAGGTCAACCTTAGAGTCTAAAGATTTTTGCTTGAGTGGATCTAAAATTGAATATATGGAGTGTAGTTTTAGTAATATTAGATCTGATGGGAGGATTGTGACTTTGGGTGATCAAGTCATTAATGAGAGTACATTTTTGATATCTTGGGTCTATTGTTTAGAGTGATGGTGAAATAAATGGGGGATATTATTAGTAGAATTCAAGTTGGATGGTTGAAGTGGAGGAATGCATCGGAATGGTTGTGTGATAGAAAAGTCTCACTCAAATCTAAGGGAAAATTTTATAAGATGGTGGTGAGACATGCAATGCTTTATGGTATAGAATGTTGGCCATTAAAAGAGATGCATAATATTAAGTTAAGTGTTGCAGAGATGAGGATGCTCAGGTGGATGAGTGACTTTACTCTTAGAGACATGATACGAAATGAGCATACACGTGAAAAGGTTGGAGTAGCTCTAGTGGAAGATAAGATTAGAGAGAGTCGCTTTAGATAGTTTGGTCACATAAAACGACAACCTTCGGATGACCCAATTAGGAAAGGTGCATTAGATTTAACTTATGTTAAGGTAGAGATAGACCTAAAAAGACTTGGTTAGAAAATATTAGAAATGATCTTTCTTTATTAAATTTAAATGAGAATTTGACTCTTAACAAAATACAATGGAGAAAAATGATTCATGTAGCTGATTCCACATAGTGGGATAAATGCTTGATGTTGTTGTATTATAATTAAACTATTAAATCCATTGATATCACATGTGCTAAGTGCATGAATGTTAAAAATATTTCTTTTTATTTTTATATATTAAGTGTCCTATATGACATAAAAAATAAATATGTTTAAATAATTATTGTGTCAAAATCCTCTGGGTTAATATAGAGATAATTTTTAAAATTTTTGCAAACATTTATGGGCTGTTTGATAAAAGAACTAAATTAGAAACTATCGGTTGACTTTTTACCCCACTATGTATTAGTCTATTTGTCAATTTTCGCCATAAGTAGCAAACTACATCAAGAAAAATAAAAGGAAAAGGTGAGAAATCTAATTTCTCAAAAATCTCCATCTTTGATCAAATTTCACGAAGGAGGTTATAATGAATTATTGTATGTTTTCTTCTAATTAGTTTTTTGAAAATTATGTTTTTGACGATCTTGAGTATTATGGCTTGGCAGATATGCTAAAAAATTAGTCGAGTGGAAAATGCCATGCGTATACATTTTTTCTAGGGGGATTTACATACATACCACTTTCTAGCATTCTATTTATATATCTAATTCCCAAAATTTTAATATTTCATGCCTATCACCTATAGATTAAATATGAGTGTAAGGAATAAAATTTTAAAATTTATAGGGTGGTATCAGTAGTATCAATGAAATATAGGAGGAACATATTTTATATTAAAGTTGTCTATGGGTGGTAGGCATGAAATATTAAAGTTTTAGATGTTAGATATGTAAATAGCATGATATAAAGTGTTATGTATATAAATCTTCCTTTTTTTCTATTGTCTTAGTTAATGGTGTATTCAAGTTCTTTGAATGGCTTGGTGTCTGTTGTGTATTAGTTTTTATAATGTAGTCTCTTTAAAGATTTGGATCAGTTAAAATGGCAAGCAAAGTTCTGAATTCTATTCGTCCATCTCATGCGATTCCTTTTCTATATCAGGATCCGAAGGAAAACAGCTCCAGAACCTCTCTACGTTTCTTGATTCAAATATTCTCATTAAAACTGGGCATCCCGTGTCTTCCAATTTCTCTACTCTGTCATTGAAGACTGGCAGCAAAATAGAACCTCCAGTCCATTTCATCAAGGAGATGGTTGATAGATCCGAGATCACAGGTATGGATAGAGCTGCTCGTATAGAAAACTAGCTGTTGTATAACAATACGAAAACTCTTCATTTGCTTAGATTTACACTTTCATGCATGCTGTTAACAATCAGCGCAAGCTTTGATTACTTTCTTCCTGATAAATATTGAACCATCATGCTCATGGGTCAAACTTGACAGCTTCGAACATTTATGTGAATAATTTAAGTGTAAATTATCCCATAAGGTGTATTTTGTCAAATTTTACAAATGATTACGTTAATCAGCAGTATAGAAAAAAATTTAAAACTCATCATAGTCGCTAGCTTTGCGAGCGACTGGTTGTGGAGTGGCGATGAGATGGCGCCTGAGACGTGGCCAGCACAAACTGTAAAGCAAAAGAACAAAAAACCAGTTGCTTGTGCTGGCTGCGACTGACTTTAGAATGAAATTTTAAAAGATATAGTAGGTGACTATGGCAGTGAGTAGGTTGAATTAATTAGTTTGAATAAATTATGATTTAAATTTTTGATTTGGAATAATTTATGGATCATTATTAGGCTACATGAAATTCGGTTTTCTTTGAAGGTCAAATTAAGTATTTATAGCATTCCTAATAGCTTAAGTAATACATTATACTTAAATTTAATTTTGAATAGTTGTATTTGTTAAAGTAACATATAGATAATCACTTTAATTTAAAATTAATGTACGGATAATTATTTTAATTTTATTTAGAATAAGATGAATTATATTTGAATACTAATGATATATTCGTAGAGAGTATTAAAAAAATAAATTCTTTAAGTAAATATAAAGAAAAGTAGATTTCTACAAATAACATTAAATTAGTGTAATATAATTAATAGTTATGTGCAGTAAGTACTTTTTATTTTATTTTATTTTATAGAAGGTATTTGAAAAATAAATGAGATAATCATTATATTTTTTATAAACAGTTAATTTTAATATTTGTTTAAATTTATTATTCGTAGCATAGAATCTTCTATTTATTATATGTTAATAAAGTTATTTATTAAATGTTGAAAATTGTTAATTGCATTGAATCTTTAAAAACAATTATTATTTGAAATATAGGATCTTATATGTTTTGTTTTCTTATTCACTAATTTGATGTTATTGTTTCTAGCAATCTGTGATATTAAATGAGTTACAAAGTTATAATGTCCAATCAATTCTAAATTTAGTAGATTTAGTAGAGTTGAATAAATCAATTATTTATTTGAGTGTTTATGTCTGGTTCTTGCAACTCTTCTATGTAAGTGAAGCATGTGTGGTGAGAAATGAATATTGAGTGAAGTTATTTTTATTAGGTTGTTTTGCCAATTATTTGAGTTTTTAATTTTTATATAGTTTTCTTTATAATTTATTGATTGAGTTTAGAGAAGGTTAGAGGCATCTTACGAAAGATTTGTTTGATGCTGTAAGTACATGATTGCAGAATTATGTGACTAGGTCTTCTACTCTACTTGAACTAAAGGCAAATGTAAATAAAATTTGTAGGTGTTGCATGTATGATCGGACATACGAAAGAGATTGTTTGCTTATGCATTTGTATAATGAAGCTGAGGATAGATGCCAATAGGATAGGAGATTGCTTAAATGATTTTGGTTGTAAATATATAAAGTAGTTCTTCAAGTACGATCATCATGTGGTTGGCCTGCATTTTCTTCAAATATGTTACCTGGTTGCTGTATAGGTTGACTTAATACCTCCTGTGAAGGTTCCAAATCAACATAAGAGGATGGATCTAAACTCATATCTGACGAACCGACATTAGCACCTGTAGTGGTGGGGAAAATAGTCACGGTAGTGTGTGTCAACTAAGTGCATCTGCCTTCTCATGGCATTATTGAGCTCTTCAATCCCGTTAATAGCTCACTTGAGATCGTTGTCTTCAGTGTGGCCAAAGAATGACTGTAAGATCTTGTTCGTTTTAAAGAAATAATCGTGTTGTGGGTAATTAAATGAGATAATAATTACAAACATATGAGGGTATGAGAGGAATAATTATCGGTTGTCGCTCAACAGGTGCTCGGGGATAGTATGGTCAGGTGGCTCAACATGTGCCTTTAGTAGGTATAATGATGCATATGATTTATACCAATGCAAGTAGCGCATTAAAGCTTGCTCCCCACCAACACGATCTCGTGCACAATTAACAATCGATCCTCGTCGTCCCTCATATGAGTATGTAAAACTGATGATAAATCATCCAGTCAACATCATTTTACCACGATCATCCACTCTAACAAAGCTTGGATCCATAGGTTGCACGTCAATATTAGGTGTGCATTCAAACTGTCGGATAATTCGATCAAAGAGGTGCCACTCAACTCTCTTTCAATTTATTAGTGGTACTCATGCAAGCCAAAGTTCCCTGCCTGCTAAACATATCTCCGCCACATGCTACTGAATACCTGCTCCATATGACTCTCATATGATCTACACCAATGCTTCTCCATCTTAGAACTTTTTTTTTTATCTACATCATATGAAAGAGTGTTGCATACATAAGAATCTTTACGCTGATTTTGGAGGAGACCATCTAACTCATCTATAACATAAGGATATTGTCAGCTGTTATTTCCTTAACCCATTCCTCATTCTATCTATCCCAATTTGCAATAAAGTCAGCCTAGACCCTACAAAGGTGGAACATAATATAAGAAAATAAGTGATACGTACCTTCCTCCTACACTACACCCATCTAGCTGATTTGGGTAGGGTACATGTAGTGTCGGTCTGCTAACGTGGATGTGTTTTGCAAGATCAAATTTGAAGCAAATGAACACATCCAGTAATATTGGCCCGCTTGGGCCTTCTTGATTCAACTAAACTCCCTATGCATGTGTGCTGAGACCTATTGACATATATAATCATAGCTTTATCATGCAAATGCATAAGAAAACAATCACT
Source organism: Dendrobium chrysotoxum (assembly GCA_019925795.1). Classification (NCBI taxonomy): domain Eukaryota; kingdom Viridiplantae; phylum Streptophyta; class Magnoliopsida; order Asparagales; family Orchidaceae; genus Dendrobium; species Dendrobium chrysotoxum. Next base: position 345,127 of record JAGFBR010000760.1, on the reverse strand, counting down.
TTTGTCTGTCCGTTCATGCATGCAACATCTAAAAGTTTTGTTTATCTTTGCCTTTAGCTCAAGTGGAGTATCAGAAGGCCTAACAACACAATCCTGCAATCATGTGCTTGCAACATCAAACAAATCTTTCGTGTGGATGCATCTAGCATTCCTTAAATTCAGCCAATACATTATGAAGAAAATTGTATAAAAATTACGAACTCAAGTAATTGACAAAACAAATCTAATGCAATCAACCCCACTCAATGTTCAACTCACACCCCACATGCATCACTTATATAGAAGAGTTGCAAGAAATCATACATAAACACTTAAATAAATAATTGATTTATGTAACTCTATTCAATCTACTACAATAAAAGTTAATTGGACATTTCAGTTTTACAGCTTCACATAATGTGACATGTTACTACAAATAATAACATCAAATTAATGAACAAGAAGGTAAAATGTACATGATCCTATGCTTTGAATAATAATTTTGTCAGAGATTTAATGCCATTAATAATTTTTAGCATTCAATAAATGATTATACTAAATTGACATACTATAAATAGAGGATGATATATTATGAATAATAAATAAACAAATATTATGATTAACTGTTTATAAAAAATACAATACTTACTGAATATAACATGTTAATTATATTACACTAACTTAATGTTATTTGGTATTATCATTTGGTATAATTAAGTTAAATGTTGTAGAAACCTACTTTTTTTATATTTAATTAAAGAATTTATTTATTTTTAATACTCTATGAATAAATCATTACTGTTCACATATAGTTCATCTAGTTATTCTAAATAAAACTAAAATAATTATTCATAAATTAATTTTAAATTAAAGTGATTTTATGTATGTTACTCTAACAAGTATAACTATTTAAAATTTAATTTAAATATAATGAATTACTTAAGTTATTGTGAATGCCTTAATTTGGCCAAAGAAATTGAATTTCATTTGGGCTAATAATTATCCATAAATTATTTCAAATTAAAAAAAAATAATTATAATTTATTCAAACTAATTAATTCAATCTGTACAAGTGACTAAATTTCTTCCCTTTTATTTATTTATTTATTTTTTTTTTGCTTTAAATTATTTAATTATAATTTTAAATGATGGATTCCTCCTTGCTTTTTGCACACTTATCGCCCTACAGTTGTCCGCTTCGTCTCATGGCTTTCTTAACCAATTTGGGTTTTATTCGACAGTCTAGGAGGGCAAAATACCATTCTCGATTTAACCTCAATTTTGTTGAAGTTTTTAGGGAATAAAGTTCTTTTCATCTTTGAAATTCTTTTCACATTGAAACTTATCCACCAATCATTAACCATCTTCTTAAAACCTTCCTTTAGTAAAAAAAAAATATATATGAGATTTAGGCTTCGTTTGTGATGACTTTCTCATTATTTTTTAAAGTAATTTTTTAGTACAAAAATTATTGCTTTAAGAAGCAGTAAGAAAGCCATCCCAAATGAAGGCTTTATTTTAGACGGCTTTCTTACTTCTTAAAGTAACTTTTAAGTACAAGATTTTTAATTTTGTATTAAAAATTACTTTAAGAAGCAGTAAGAAATCAGTCTCGAATGAAGTCTTAGGTTTTATTAGGAATAATTTTCTTACTACTTTCTAAAATAATTTTTAGTACATAATTTTTTTTAAACTAGAAAAATTATTTTAAAAAGCAATAAGAAAGTTGTTCCAAATTAAACCTTAATAGAGCATGTGAGAATAGAATTGAAAATAGTTAGACAGTATCAAACTACATTTTTATTAAGAGCAATCTGGCTGTAGTTTGAAAATGTCCTCATAATAAGAAGAAAGAAGAAAACAATCCAGTTTAGCAAAATTTTCATTCTATTTTTTGACTGGTAATTTTTTCCTCATTTATCGGAGTGCCTATAAGATGAAATTTACTGATGAAATGGGCTGTTATTGAGCTGAGCCAAGTCGAGCACATTATAAATTAGATTCAGCTTGGTCATTCTATTTATTCATATTAGGTTCAAATTTCAGCCGAGCTTTCACATAAATGTTCATATCTGACTTAATTTTTTCTATAATCAAATTGGAACTTTCTTAAGTCGAAAATAATGAGCTCATGGGCGGATCTCCACTCATGTGAGGGTATTTGCTCACCCTCATAAAAAAAAAAAATTAATGTATAAGAGGGGAAATTTTGGAATTCTTCCCCCCACCAGTTAAAAATAAATTTTTGCCCTAATATGATTCATCTCGCGTTGTTTGCCCATCCATCCGAAGTTCCGAACATTTTCTCTTCGCGAATAAATGATAAAAATTTTCTCTTATAAATTTGATAGTATTATGTTGGTTAATTTAAAAAAAAAATATTTTATTATTATTACTATTTGATGCTATTATTATTATTTTATTTATTTTTATTTTTATTGTTGTTGTCCTCTAATTAATTAAAATTTTGCCACCCTCAAAAAGGAAGTTAGATTCGCCTCTGAATGAACTGAACAAAAATTATTCCAGGAAATCATCCCAAAGCAAGAAATTCATCTACAGTAGTGTTATTTTTCATACAAAATTTTTGAAATTTAGGCATTATTTTTATTGCTTTCCAAAGCGGTTTTTTAGTTAAATTTTTTTTTAAATAGAAATTTATGTATTAGGAAGCTGCTTTATAAAGCAGTAAGAAGTTGTCCCAAACGAAGCCTTAGATATAATCACCTCTGGAGATTTTCTATTTCAATATCGCCTCTGGAGATTTTCTATTTCAATATAAAAGCGAGAATCTTGAGTTTAACTCTTCGTTTGGGATAGTTTTTTTTATGCTTTCTAAAACAGTTTTCAGTACAAAATTTTTTTGAATTAGAAATTAATGTACTAAAAACTTGTTTTAGAAAGCAGTACGAAAGCTGTTCCAAGCAAAACCTTATTTCAAGTGAAAAAGTATTTTTTTTTCTCCTTGTAGAGGCACAAAGATTCTCATTCCACTTATTCATCATAACAAAAAAAAAACTATTCAATCTTCATACAATTTAATAAAGAATGACCACGATTTAATGAAAGAAACGCTGTAAACCATTCTCTATTACAATATCAATTGATCGAGAGCTTCCATCAGATCCGAGTTTCTGATTTGTATAACAAAAAAGCATAGAGAGATGCAAAATTCTGCAGATGCAAATTGTCCTCTTCTATTTGTTATAAAAAAGGCATATAAATAATTTCCTGTTATTTTTTAAAATAGAAAGAATAAATTTTATTTTAAAAAAAAGAAAATATTTAGCTATTCAAATCATAACTCTAACCCATTATGTCTTCCTACTGCCCTTATGCTTGTTTAGGGTTTCAAACTTAGAAAGGAATTAAAAGTGATCGAATATACTCATAAAGTACGGTTTTATCTATTTTCATCAAATAAATTTAATTCTTCAATTTCTCCCATAACTTTCAGCCATTGGATTTTGAAAAAAAAAAATTAATTCTTCAATTTCTCCCATAAGTTAGAAGGATTTTTTAAAGTGATTAAATATCATGTATTATGAGGTTATTTAATCAAGTGAGCTTTTGAGGTAGCCACTTTAAATTTTACTCAAAAGTTTAATAGAAGGCCTCAAAGACTTGTAATAGCCACAATTTTTATGAATTATTTGAGTGCAATTAGATCTGTTGCAGGCTAGACTATTCGCGACGGCAAATTAGAAAAAATTATGCAGCTTAGTGTTGCACGAGTATTCAGCTCATACATAGAAAGAGTAAAACACCAGAATTTTGAAGTGGAAACCCTGAAGGGAAAAACTACGGGGTCACGCCCGATCGAAATTGATCCAGTAATATTTGAATAAATTACAAATAACTGACTCGTCCTCTGACTTGAGGGTGATTAGAGTACAATAGTCAACCACTAGGCTGAAATCTAGCGACGAATAGGAATCTGATAAAAATATGATGATGATCTGTGGTCGGATATAAATTCAACGTCAATTGGTAGCTGAGTTGAAGTCCGGCGGCAGTCGATTGGCTACCAAAATATGGCGTTAGTTGGTGGCATGGCAGAAGTTCGGCGATAGTCCAACAACAATCGGCGGTTCGACGATAGTTGAGGAGGGGTCTGGTGGCAAAAGAACTCTAGTCTCTCTCTCTCTCTTCCTTCTCTTTCTTGCTTGAGTTCCCCCTCCATTAAGAATGATGAGTTTATTTATAATTTTTTGGGAGTGCCATGGCCAGTAAATAGGAAGGAAATCAAGGGTATGTTGAAAGTGATTTGAATGGACATTCAATATTGATCCCCTTAATCGTGAACTGTTTACTAGGCATTTGAATGTCTTAATGATATCATAATTTGACGATCTTGAGCTCGTTGGATTTGTCCCATCGATCCGCTCTCTTCAACTATAATCATGTCAAGTGTAAAAATCGTTTGTCTCTTCCAAAGATAGTTTGAGTCTTTGATTTGGATCAATTTGGGCTCGGATTGAGTCGAATTTAGTGTCGTTGGGTTTGTCTTTTCAAGATGTTCAGTTCGATTATAAGTTTATTGAAATCGGAGTTCGAATGGTCCAAAATTTAATTTTGAAAGTTTCCAAATTTATCTTGCCTCAAGATTCGTGCATGATTGAGATAATTTTTTGATGATATCTCAAGATCATTAGTCTTAATATCACCTTGTGGTGTGTGTAACTCATAATGGGACCAAATTTTGAAGTTTATACAATAATAATTAAAATAGTTTTTAAATTAAAAAAAAGTAAAGTTAATATTTTAAAGGTAATAATGTAATACTTATATATTGACATTTATTCATCTAACACGAGATTAAATCTAATTTCTTCACGTGCTTTAATAGAACGTTTGAGATGTATTTCATTTTGGAAACAATAAATTGTAATCTATACGAAAAATCAGCAGCGAAGGCTCTTGTAGCTCAGTTGGTTAGAGCACCCGTTTAGTAAGCGGGAGGTCTTGAGTTCGACTCTCAACAAGAGCAGTGAACTTGCTTGCCGTCAGCGGGAAGGAGGTTTTCCTTTTACGTTAAATTCCAATTATATTTTAATCGTTCCTTAGTATTAAATATAATCTTTTATTGAATGAAATATCACTTACGTTTGATTTCACAATCTGTAGAGAATAATTTTTAAAGAATTCACAATCTTTAGTGAAGAATTTTTAAAGAATGAATGAGATCTTTAGGGAAGTATTTTAAGTTGACCTAATTGTACTGATTCTATATTAGTTATTAGATTATATCACAAGTTTGCTCCATGTTATAGCCCTTGCAAAATGCTATTGCATCTTCTCACCTCCGCAACTCAACTTGATTTATTGGTTGAGAGTTTTGGCTACTAATTAAGATGTTTTGGAATTAAATCTTGTGTATATTGTGTATGAGTTTATCTTAATTGATTTAAATATCCTAAAAAAATCTTCCCACCGAGCTGCAGGCAGCATAGATATTTGATAATAACATGTAGTTTCAACACACAACTCATTTTGGATTGTTGGTTGAGAGCTTAGGCTTCTAACTAAGAGGTTTTGAGTTCAAGTCTTTGTGTATGCGATGTGTGTGTGAGCTTGCTTTAATTGACCTAAATGTCCCAATTTCCTTAATTGCCTTTAAAAAAAAATTAAAAACATGTAGTTTCAACTGTTTTCGAGGTTCCTTGTGTGCAACAAATTTTGTCAATTTTTTGATTGAAATACAATTGACAAGCACTCTAAAGTATCACCAAGGAAACCAGGCCATGCCCACCCAAGAGATTATTCTGTGCGGACACCGGATGGTTCTTCCCCTCCAGTAGCGAGCGCGATACATTTTTGGGATGACGTGGCGTATTTTTATTGATCTCCGGATACATCCGGTACCTCGCTTGGTATATTTTTGGGATGATGTAGCACATTTTTATTGGTCTCCGAACACATCCGGTGTCTGCATAGCCATAATGAATGAGCAGAGATTTTATCCAATAATCTTCAACCATGGAATGACAGTTTGCATCCTTCTTCTATCAAACATGAATATCTAACTGCAGGAAGACAACTACTAAAAAAGCCTCAGTGGTGGTCCTTTCACCAGCTTTTAACATTTGATAGAAGACCTCATATGTTGAAAGCATTCCAAGATTTAATAATTTTTTTTTTTTTTGGTTTTCACTTCTGATCCATTTGATAGAAGAAATAAAGAGCTTTAGAGGGTTGTCCAGTATGAAAATGGTCTAGCAATCATAGCACTCCTACACATTATATCTCCATCAGTCCAAACTAGCTTATTCACATCCACAGTTCATGTATATTTCAAGTCTCAGATAGCGCGGTGCATCCTAAATTCCTAAGCCCTAAGAGTCATGTAAGGCCATTTTGAAAATTTTATGCATATATATTTTAATATGAAATGAAATATATTAAATATAGTAAAAATATAATATTTATATTTATATTTATGCGTATATGATATTTTGAGCCTTTTTTTTCATTTAGCATTTGATGCCCTTACATCAGTATATACTTGATATATCATCGAAAAATTATCTTGATCGGACACGAATCTCGAGGCAAAAATCATGTTGGAAACTTCAAAAATTAATTCAGAGACCATCTGAACTCCGATTTCAGCAAACTTATAGTCGAACTGAGCGTCTCGGAAATACGAATCCAACGACACCAAATTCGACTCAATCCGAGCCCAAATGAGTCCAAATCAAGTACCCGAAGCGCTGTTGGAAGCATCGAACAGCAATTTGAGTTACCAAACGGTCTCCGATTTTGACGAGCTTATAGTCGAATCGAGCGGCTCGACGAGACGAATCCAACGAGCTCAAGATCGCAGAATTCTGATACCATTAAGACCTTAAAATGCTCAATAAACGGTTCACGATCAAGAGATTCAATATCAGCCGTTCATCCGGATCACTCCTTATTTGCCCCTGATCCCTCATCTATTTACGGGCTATGCCACTCCAGAAAAACTATAAATAGCCTCTCATTTCCCTTAAGAGGAGACCCAAGCCAAGAGGAGAAGAAGAGAAGAAGAGAAGAGAAGTCTAGGAGGGAACAGCTCCTCCTCGACCACCACCGGAACACCGCCGGAACACCGTGGGAACTTCGCCGGAACTCCGCCGGGACACCACCGGAGCACCACCGGACGCCCGAGGGACACCGGAGCTCCGCCCGATGCCGGAGCAACATCGGAATTCTGCCCGAGGCCAAAATTCTACCCGACGCCCGAGTGACGCCGGACTTCTTTCCAAGCAACGCCGGAATTCTGTCGGACACCCGAGTGACGTTGGAACTCTGCTTGGCCTTGGAACCGATACTCATTGTAATCTGATCATCCTGAATCTAAAGGACGAATCAACCTCGTGTATTTCATACAACACTAGTGGAACTTTTTCAACTGGGCGTGGCCCCGTGGTTTTTCCCTTTTTCAGGGCTTTCCACGTAAAAATTCTGGTGTTCTTTCATTCTTCTGTTTGTGTGCTGGATATACGTACAACGCTGAGACGAAAATTTAAATTCTATCGCCGCGTATATTTGAGTCCGCAACAATACTTTTTATTTATATTTGATAAATAATCTTCTTTCGTCGGTTGGCTACTGTTGATGATGATGCTGCTGTTTTGCATATATTTTGATAGAGATTCTTTTGATTATTATAGTCTCAACTCTCAATAAATATCACACATTTATAGTTTTTTATTGCTTTCTAAAGTGACTTTTTAGTAGAAAAATTTTTTAAATTAAAATTTTTTGCACTAAAAACTGTTTTAGAAAGTAGAAAAAAGCTATCCCAAACGAAGCCTTTGTCCCAATCTAGATGAACACTTCTCGATCAAGCGGACCATATAAGGTGCGAGTGAAATTTGTTCATGACTTCGCATTTGCTCATCAAAATATTGGCAGACTGATCCTACGTCTATATAGGGACTGCATGAATAGTAAACGCCATACCAGAGATGTTCAAGCACATCTTTATGGAGAGGATTAAAAATGGCTCTTTTAAGTGGATATCTTATAGAGAAAATTCATCCAGTATTACACCTAAATCCCATTTAGTTCATTCTCAATAAGATCATGATGACATTCAAGGCAGATTAGATAATTTATTTGAGCTGCCAAATAATATTAATATAAGTGAGAATGTCAAAACTGCAACTGAAACTGAAAGATCCATTTTAGAAGCAAAAGCTTTTTTTAAGCAAGTGAATTGTTGCGGACTCAAATATACGCGGCGATAGAGTTTAATATTTCCGTCTCAGCGTTGTACGTATATTCAGCACACAAACAGAATCGAAATAGTAACACCAGGATTTTTACGTGGAAAACCCTAGAAAGGGAAAAAACCACGGGGCCGTGCCCAGTTGAAAGAGTTCCACTAGTGTTGTTTGAAATACAAGGTTGATTCGTCCTTTAAATTCAGGACGATCAGATTACAACGAGTATCAGTTGCAAGGACAAGTAGAGTTCCGATGTCACTCGAGGTGTCGAGCAGAATTCCGGCGTCACTTGGAGAGAAGTCCGGCGTCACTCGGGCGTCGGGTAGGATTCCGGTGTCACTTGGAGAGAAGTCCGACGTCACTCGGGCGTCGGGTAGGATTCCGGCGTCAATCCTGTGTTGGGCAGAGCTTTGTCGTCCCTCAGGCCCCTGGTGGAGCTTCGGTGGTGATCTGGCGGTGTTCCGGCAGAGTTCCGACGGTGTTCCGGCGGTGGTCGAGGAGGAGCTATTCCCTCCTAGGCTTCTCTTCTCTTCTTCTTCTTTTCTTCTCTTCTTGGCTTGGGTCCCCTCTTAAGAGAAATGAGGGGCTATTTATAGTTTTTCTGGAGTGGCATAGCCCGTAAATATGTGAGGGATCAGGGGCAAATAGGGAGTGATCCGGATGAACGGCCGATATTGAATCCCTTGATCGTGAGCCGTTTATCAAGAATTTGAAGGTCTTAATGATATCAGAATTCTGTGATCTTGGGCTCGTTGGATTCGTCTCGTCGAGCCGCTCGATTCGAGTATAAGCTCGTCAAAATCGGAGACCGTTTGGTAACTCAAATTGCTGTTTGATGCTTCCAACAGCACTTCGGGTACTTGATTTGGTCTTGTTTGGGCTCGGATTGAGTCGAATTTGGTGTTGTTGGATTCGTATTTCCGAGACGCTCAGTTCGACTGTAAGCTTGCTGAAATCGGAGTTTAAATAGTCTCCGAATTTATTTTTGAAGTTTCCAACTTGAGTTTTCCTCGAGATTCGTGCCCGATCAAGATAATTTTCCGATGACGTATCAGTTGCCCCCCTATTTTTGGACGTCAAAGCTCCAGGAGTCCAAAAATATATATGTCGGCTTTTCACTTTGACAAAATTGTAAAAATTTGCGTTCCAAAAATTATACGTTTGCTCGAACTTGATTATAGAGGCCCCGTTGAGCTCCGAAAGTGTTAAAATTGAGTCCGGAATGTCGAAAAACGTGTCCGGGGACCCCAAAAACGTCGAATTTGGATCGTCCGGGCCCGAAATTGGAGCCCGGGAGCGGGTAGGCGGCCGTACCGGCCGAATCGGCCGGCCGGCCGCCGCCGCCGCCGCCGCCGCCGCCGCCGCCGCCGGCGCAGAACCGCGCCGGAGCGCGCTCGGCCCGCGCTGGGTCCGCCCGCGGCCCGCGCTGGGCCCGCCCGCGGCCTGCTCGCGGCCCGCCTGGGTCCGCCCGCGGCCTGCTCGCGGCCCGCCTGGGGCCCGCCCCCGGCCCGCCTTGGCCCGCGCCTGGCCCGCGCCTGGCCCGCCTTCGAGCCTGCTGGCCGCGCCCCTTGGCCGGGCGGTTTGGCCGGCGGTTAGGGGAACCGCCGGCCGGTTAATATTATAATATTATATATTTTTTTTTTTCAAATGGGGCCCGAAAAATTCCGAAAAAATCCCAAAAAATTCCGAAAAATTTGAAAAATTTCAGGGAATTTAATAGAATTTTGGAATCCTCCCCCCCTTAAGGAAAACTATAAATAGACCCCCCAAGGCTTAGTAGAAACTCGCCCCTTCTTCCCTTCTTCCTCTGGCTTCCTAGCTTTTGGCATTCTGAGGCTTTCCGCCATTTTTTAAGTAGGTGACTTTCCCTACTTGACTTGGCGCCCCTCTTTTTGTGCAGAAGTTAGTGGCTTTCTCCCTTCCTTCCCCCGTTCTTCCTCCCTTTTTCTTCCTACTTTGGAGGCTTTCCGCAGTCTTTCGTAGGTGACTTTCCCTACTTAGAACTGCGCCCCTCTTTAGTAAAGGGAGCAAAAATGGGTGACCCTGCCTCCTCTAAAATTCCTTCAGAAGATCGTCCTGCGCAACGGTCTGAAGTTCCAAAGAGGGTCCAGAAGGCGCCGAAGGCTGACGATGTGATTTCCACTGTCACTGAGGACTCCTTCATCTCATTTAGGAAAAAGTTTCATTTTCCTAATGATTTGGTGATGAAGGTGCCGGCCAGAACTGATCGCGCTTGCTTTCCTCCCCCTGGATATGTGACGGTGTATGAATTTAGCCTGCGAGCGGGACTACGATTTCCTCCTTCCTCCGAACTGATCGACATTCTGACGCTTTGTGGGGTATGCTTGTCTCAATTTTCCTACAGAGCAATGTCGATTGTGATGGGCCTGATCGTGCTTTTCAGAGACCGCGGAGTGGTACTTTCCTCAGAGTGCCTTTCTCGGATGGGGCGTCTCTTTAGCGATGCGCAGGGACGTGTTTCATTCAGGTCCAAGTGGTTGGATATCCGCACCCGAGACCCCTCGAAAGGTTGGATTAGCAACTTCTTTTATGTGCAGAATGATTGGGGCCTTCAGGAGAAGTGGGGGAAGTTGAAAGAGCTACCTGTCCCCCTTCACATCGGAGCAGAAGATTTGCTGAGGATACTCAAACTCCCTGATTTGGATGCTCTACACTACGAGGTGCGTTACTTGAGTAGATATGTAGATGAGGAGTACTTGTTCAAGGTTGGGTTATCTACTCAAGCAGGAAGATCACATGCTCAAATGTTGAAGAAGTCTGCTAGAGTTCCAGAAGTGGTTCCCCAAAAGAACCACTCCAAGCGTCCAGGGAGCGAGGAAGGTTTGCAGGCATTGAGGAAGAAGAGGGCAGGTGAAGTTTTGACAGTTGTTAGTAAAGGTCCCCGAACTTCTCCATCCAAGTCATATATTCCAGAGGATGTGTTAAACCATCAGTGCATCGGTCGCCGACGGGCTGAGGAGTTGGTGAGTCCTCCTTCACTTCTTCTCCTTTTTTACATTTCTTAAAGGATATATTTCTGATGCTTTTCTTGTCTCAGTATTCTGATTTCAAGCTTGAGATGACCAAGACTCTGAACGATTGGAACAAAGAGTTTGTGAAGGTTAAATACCTTCAGGGAGAGTACAAGAAGAAATATGAAAGTAAAGTGAAGGAGATGAAGGTGGTGGAGGATCAGCTTGAGGGGTGCAGAAATGAGTTGGCGAACAAGATCACTTCAGTCTCTTCTCAGAATGAACGGATGGATCGTCTGCACATAGAGTTGGTGGAGGCACAAGCGACGATCAAGCAGCAGGAAAAGGCTCAGCAAGTCCTTGAGGCTGAGAATGAGAGGCTTCAGAGTGTATTGTCCGAGAAGGAGGCCCAGCAGTTGCCGTCAGCAGTTATTGAGGAGTTCAAAAAATCTTATGCTTTCAAGATCATCATTGAGGACCACATTCAGGAGGCTCGCAGTCATATTTATGATGTGGAGGTGAAGGCCTTGGAGGCAGAGTGCGCAGAGGATGGCTTCATCAGGGGCTTCATGAAGGGTGTTCGGACAGTACATCGCAAGACCGGAGCAGAGATCGAGGGACTGACTCCCAGCCAGGCTTCTAGTGATGCTTCTTCGGACTCTGGTGGTGAAGAGCTGGAGAGTGAGTTACAGCGAGCTTTTGCCTTGGAGGAGGACGAGGATGATGTTGAGATTCTCTAGGGTGTCTTTGATGTAGTTTTGTATCTCTTTGATTCCTTTCTAGTGATTGTATGTATGCTCGATGTTGATGTTTCTATCTGGTGTACTTGATGTTCAGTGATATATAAAGATGTTGTTGATGTTCTTTTCTCACATGTAAATGAAATTTACTTAGCTTTACTTCAGTTTGTACTTTAGTGAGCTCTCTTTTGACTTGAACAAATGTGAGACATTCCTTTTCTTTAAAGATTTTGACATATCCGGGGTTATTAGTGAAAGCATTTGCTCGATACCCTTAACATGTCCGAAAAAAGGTCAGATCAACTCCCTTTGGGATTGATCATCAAATGATTTTGATATTCAAGATATCCTCCTAGGATACTTGACCTATCCGAGGTTGTTAGTCAAAGCATTTGATTGATGACATTAACCTGTGCGGAAGAGGTCGGATCAAATCCCCCTGGGATTGATCATTCAGTGATTGAGATACAATATAGATTGTGTACTTCTCGAATCACAGGAAAAGAGTTTGGAGAGAAGAAACATTAGCACGACGAAGTGAATATCATATTGCTTTGTAATATGGGATAACAGTTCCCTAGAATAACTTAGGGATACAAGAGAGAAGTTCTTCTATAATCAACACATAAGGGATGTACGAAAAACTTTATAATACGACTACAGGAGAAGATAAAATATAAGACAAACATAACATATAGACTGATAGCAGTATCAACTCCTACTGGTAATATTTGCGAAGATTGCCCACGTTCCAAGTTCGAGGAAGCATTTTTCCGCCAGCATCCTTCAGTTTGAAGGTTCCAGGCTTGACCATAGCCGCTACCAAATAAGGACCCTCCCAGAAGGGGGAGAGCTTATTTCGCTGAGGGCCTTTTCCGGCGGCTTCAATGCTTCGTAGTACTAAGTCCCCAATAGTGATAGGGCGAGGTTTCACCCTTCGATTGTAGTGACGGGCAACTCTTTGGTGGTATGCGGCGGTTCTGAGTGAGGCTTCATCTCTTACTTCTGGGAGGAGATCCAAATTTGCTCTAAGCTTCTCCTCGTTACTCTTGAAGTCAAAAGTCTGAACTCTGTGGCTAGGAACTCCAATATCAACCGGTATGACTGCTTCTGTACCAAAGCAAAGGTTATATGGGGTTTCCCCTGTAGGAGTTCTAGCGGTGGTCCGATAAGCCCAGAGGACATTGGGGAGTTCTTCGGCCCATTGCCCCCCAGCCTTCCCTAGGCGTGTCTTCAGCCCTTTCAGGATTGTTCGGTTTGTGACCTCCGTTTGCCCATTAGCTTGAGGATGGGCAACAGCTGTATGAACGAGCTGAATATGAAAATCCCTACAAAAAGATGTGAAGATCTTCCCGGTGAATTGTGTCCCGTTATCAGTGATGATTTTCGCGGGAATGCCAAAACGACATATTATGTTTTTCCATAAAAATTGCTTGGCATTTGCTTCAGTAATCTTTGCCAAAGGTTCTGCTTCCACCCATTTGGTGAAGTAATCTACAGCCAAAATAATGAATTTTCGCTGTCCAGTCGCTATGGGAAAAGGTCCCATTATATCAATCCCCCATTGGGCAAAAGGCCAGGGGCTTTGAAGGGATGCAAGCTCCAGAGCGGGTGTATGAGTGAGGTTAGAATGCAGCTGACAGTTTTCACACTTTCGTATGAATTCAAGTGCATCCTGTTTCATTGTAGGCCAATAGAATCCCTGTCTCATGATCTTGTAAGCTAGCGCTCTTCCTCCCAGATGTTCTCCACATACTCCTGAATGAACTTCCCGAAGCGCGTAATCAGCTTCTGATGGTGGGAGACACTTGAGGTATGGCCCAATGAAGGAGCGCTTATACAACTCGTTGCTGATAATGGTGAAATTTGCAGCTCGTCTCCGAAGTCGTATTGCAGCTATAGGATCTTCGGGTAGTACCCCATCTTTCAGAAAAGATAAGATGGGTTCGATCCAAGACATCTCTCTTGGCTCGTCAATTGACTGTATGACCCATGGACCCTGAATGCTTGGAAAGTGGATTTCCCCGATACATCTTCTCTTGTAGATATCCCCTGTTGTTGATGTAGCAAGTTTAGAAAGAGCGTCTGCTCTTGCATTTTATTCTCGGAGGATATGTATGATTTGATGTTCCCCTATACGGGCTAAGAGTAGCTTCACAATGCTACAATATTGAGCCAATTGTGGGTTGTGAATATCAAAATCCCCCTCCACCTGAGAGGCGACTAGTTGGGAATCAGTGTGGGCTATTAGGTTCTGGACTTCACAGTCAATTGCTAGTCTCAACCCAGCAACAAGGGCCTCATATTCTGCTATGTTGTTGGTTGCCGGGAACTTGAGTCGAAGCCCGTACTCAAGGGTAACCTTCTGCGGAGAGATTAATAAAATTCCAGCTCCAGCCCCAGAACTCCCTGATGCTCCATCTACGTACAACATCCAGCATGGAGAAGAAGGTGAAGCACTCGGTTGTACATCAGATACCGGAATGGTACATTCAACTACGAAATCTGCTAGCGCTTGAGATTTAATATCAGGTCTAGGCAAGTAGTGGATATCAAATTCTTCCAGTTCTACAGACCACTTAACAAGCCTGCCTGATGCTTCTGGTTTTTGCAGAATGCTTTTTAGCGGCAGATTCGTGTAAACTCCAATTGAGTGGGCTTGAAAATAAGGGCGTAGTTTTCTGGCGGAATAAACTAACGTCAATGCTGTCTTATCTGCCAAAGGATAACGTCCTTCTACTTCAGATAAAATCTTACTAACGTAGTAGATAGGACGTTGTATAGCATCTTCTTCTCGGACCAGAACTGAACTAATGGCTTGGATAGATACAGCCATATACAAATACAATCTCTCTCCTGGTATTGGTTTAGAAAGTAGTGGCGGGGATGCCAAATACTTTCTCAATTGTTCAAAGGCTTCTTGACATTCATCTGTCCATTGAAATCCGGAGCTACGAGCACCTCTAAGTATCTTGAAGAAGGGCAGATATTTGTCTCCTGAACGTGCCAGGAAACGAGATAGTGCCGCAATTCTCCCATTCAGCCTTTGGACCTCCTTGATGTTCTTCGGCGGCACCATGTCCCTTAGTGCCTTGATCTTTTCCGGATTGGCTTCAATTCCTCTATGGGTTACCATAAACCCTAAAAACTTTCCAGAAGCGACTCCAAAGGCACATTTAGCGGGGTTGAGTCGCATATTGTAATGTCTTAACAAGTGAAAACATTGTTTCAGGTCAGAGATATGTTGGGTTTTTTCCAGACTTTTTACCAACATATCGTCTACGTACACCTCCATAGTACGTCCAATAAGACTTTTGAAAACCTTATTCATGAGGCGCTGATAAGTTGCTCCAGCATTTTTGAGCCCGAAGGGCATCACCCGATAGCAGTACAATCCTTTGTCCGTTTGAAAAGCTGTTGCTTCTTTATCAGCAGGATTCATCTTTATTTGATTGTAACCGGAGTATGCATCCATAAAGCTTAACATCTGATGACCGGAAGTCGTATCAACTAACTGGTCAATGCGAGGGAGCGGAAAACTATCTTTCGGGCAAGCTTTGTTGAGATCAGTGTAATCTATACACATTCTCCAGGCTCCACTCCCTTTCCGTACCATGACAACATTTGCTAACCAAGTAGGATAGTGCACCTCTCGTATGAATCCGGCTTCTAAAAGTTTATCAACTTCTTGTTCAATTGCTTGCTGGCGATCTGGTGCAAAGTTTCTCTTCTTCTGGATAATCGGTTTGCATGTTGGATTGACTTTGAGAGAGTGAACGATCACTTCGGGGTCAATTCCAGGCATATCTGCTGGACTCCATGCAAAAATATCCTGATTTTCTCGTAGAAAAGCTGTAAAGTTTCTCTTCTCATCATCTGAGAGAAGTGATCCAATTCGCACTGTCTTTGAAGGATGCTCTTCAGATATAGATACAGTAGTAAGGTCTTCCACAGGGGAAGCTCTCTGAGGAATATCTTCGCTCCGTAGATCAAAGTCCTCGATGCTCAGGGTAACCGTTGTACGAGACTTGATCTGCCTAAGATAGCAGGTTTGTGCTATTTGCTGATCTCCACATACTGTACCAACTCCTGATGGGGTATGGAACTTCAGCTTGAGGTGAGGAATGGATGCGATGATCCCAAAAATTGACTGGAGCGGCCTCCCGAAGATGGCGTTATAAGCTGATTCTGACTTCACCACGATGAATTGAATGGAGTGTGTAGTCTGTCGAGGAAATTCTCCAAGGACTACCGGGAGACTGATTATTCCTTCTGCTTGTACAGGTCGATTATCAAATCCATATAAAGGACCTGCAGCAGGTTGAAGTTTTTCTCTTGAGAGACCCATGTTGAGAAAAGTAGAGTAGAACAGGACATCTACGGAGCTTCCGTTGTCCACCAGAATTCTTTTGACATTGTAGCACGGGTCACCAATGCCTGCGTTTATGACAAGTGGATCTTGATGGGGGGTTTTCACTCCTTCCAGGTCGGAATCATCAAATGTGATGGAGTGATCAATACGAGCCTTTTTTGGAGTTGGGTTTTCTTCTACAGTCAAAAAGACTTGGTCGGATAGTAAGGGGCCTCCTGCGATTGTTTCAATTTCGCCCACCGTTATCCGGTTGTTTACTGGCTGCCTTTGTGATTGATTTTGCCCCCCAGTGGGATGAGCTTCTTCTCGGGTAGGTGGATTCCCAATAAATTGTCGAAGATAGCCCTGACGGATGAGTCTTTCAATCTCCTCCTTAAGTTGCCTGCAGGACTCAGTAGTGTGGCCACGACTACGATGAAAGTGGCAGTACTGATCTTGGTTTCCTGTATTCTGCTTTAAAGGATGCGGCCACTTCACTTTGTCCTGATCTTGAATCGCCATCAACACATTTGCTCGAGAGGTGTTGAGCGGAGTGTACTCCTTCCCCTGTCGGGGTTCTCGTCGTGGCATTGGGGGTCTAGGAGGTAGATTGCTCTTCCCTTGCTTTTTCCGTTGTGATGACGAATTATCCATCTCAGGTGCTCCCTTGCGCTTCCCAGTGGGTTGCTCGAACTGTTTTCTGTGAGCGTTTATTGCCTCATCTGCTGATATCTGTGCTTCCACACGATGGATCAGATCGGCATATGAATGAACAGTATCGCGCATGAGTGCCGAATAGAAGGGGCCAGGACGAAGTCCTCCAAGAAAGACCCCTCTGAGCAATTCTGGGTCTACTCCTGGGATTTGTCGAGCCTCGATAGAAAATCGTCGAAAGTATTCTTTCAATGATTCTCCCTCGCTTTGACGAATCCCGGAAAGGTGAGAAGAATCCTTAGTAATTCTTCGGTTGGCCACGAACTGCTCGACAAACGCCTTGGCCAATTTAACAAATGTGGGGATCGTTCCGGCTGGAAGTGAATAGTACCATGTTCGAGCTTGTCCTTTAAGAGTAGCAGGGAAAACCTGGCAAAGGAGTGCATCTGAAGCTCGTTGAATATGCATGATGGTCCTGTAATGGTCGATGTGCTCGTACGGGTCGGATGTCCCATCGTAGGATTCAATGCTTGGCAGCTTGAAGCCAACCGGGATAGGGTGTCGAAGAATGACTTCTGTCAGGGGTGACGATCCCTGGAAATCCCACTGACGAAGAGGTGGCCTTATGCCTCCTGTAGGGAATTCCTCCCGGACTAATTGTCGCAGTTCGTGGCGTAGGGCGTTGCGAGGGAACTCAGCAATGTGAGGTTGGGCTAGCTCTTCAGGAAGGTCTTGAGGAAGGCGAGATTGCTGACTTGCATGCGGAGGATGGGTAGAACTTGCTGTATCAACCAGCTCGTTCTCTTGATGTGACTGTAAATGCCTCCTGGGTGGAGGAAGAGGATTCTCAGCCTGAAGATGTTCGATTTGAACAGCTTCAACACGTGGCGGATCTCGAGGGAGAAGAACCTCCTCCTGAGGTGCTAGGGCCGGTTGTCGAGTCTCTCGCAGGAGGTGTAGGATCTCGTTTTGAGATTCTTCCATCTTTCGGATTCGCTCCTCCAAAGAAGGCCCTGAGGTTCCTTCTCCAGCAATGTGTTGCCCCCCAGGAAGAAAGGAGGCAGAAACTTGATGTCCACGATTTATAGACTGGTTTCTGGATTGGGGAGAGTGGGAGCGGGAGGCTCCTATGAGGCGATTGCTACGCCTATTGACCATCGTAGCAATACTTGAAGTTGTGGGATAAGAGTTTCCCACAGACGGCGCCAAACTGTTGCGGACTCAAATATACGCGGCGATAGAGTTTAATATTTCCGTCTCAGCGTTGTACGTATATTCAGCACACAAACAGAATCGAAATAGTAACACCATGATTTTTACGTGGAAAACCCTGGAAAGGGAAAAAACCACGGGGCCGTGCCCAGTTAAAAGAGTTCCACTAGTGTTGTTTGAAATACAAGGTTGATTCGTCCTTTAAATTCAGGACGATCAGATTACAATGAGTATCAGTTGCAAGGACAAGTAGAGTTCCGATGTCACTCGAGGTGTCGAGCAGAATTCCGACGTCACTTGGAGAGAAGTCCGGCGTCACTCGGGCGTCGGGTAGGATTCCGGTGTCACTTGGAGAGAAGTCCGACGTCACTCGGGCGTCGGGTAGGATTCCGGCGTCAATCCTGTGTTCGGCAGAGCTTTGTCGTCCCTCAGGCCCCTGGTGGAGCTTCGGTGGTGATCTGGCGGTGTTCCGGCGGAGTTCCGGCGGTGTTCCGGCGGAGTTCCGGCGGTGTTCCGGCGGTGGTCGAGGAGGAGCTATTCCCTCCTAGGCTTCTCTTCTCTTCTTCTTCTTTTCTTCTCTTCTTGGCTTGGGTCCCCTCTTAAGAGAAATGAGGGGCTATTTATAGTTTTTCTGGAGTGGCATAGCCCGTAAATATGTGAGGGATCAGGGGCAAATAGGGAGTGATCCGGATGAACGGCCGATATTGAATCCCTTGATCGTGAGCCGTTTATCAAGAATTTGAAGGTCTTAATGATATCAGAATTATGTGATCTTGGGCTCGTTGGATTCGTCTCGTCGAGCCGCTCGATTCGAGTATAAGCTCGTCAAAATCGGAGACCGTTTGGTAACTCAAATTGCTGTTTGATGCTTCCAACAGCACTTCGGGTACTTGATTTGGTCTTGTTTGGGCTCGGATTGAGTCGAATTTGGTGTTGTTGGATTCGTATTTCCGAGACGCTCAGTTCGACTGTAAGCTTGCTGAAATCGGAGTTTAAATAGTCTCCGAATTTATTTTTGAAGTTTCCAACTTGAGTTTTTCCTCGAGATTCGTGCCCGATCAAGATAATTTTCCGATGACGTATCATGAATGATTTACAATAAGAGTTATTTTCTGTTTGTAAGTTTTGGGTTTTGTTTGAGATTTTTTGGTGCTTTCTAAAGCAGATTTTACTAGTACAAAAATTTTTAATTTAAAAAATTTTTATGCTAAAAAAATGCTTTAAAAAATAATGAAAAAGCTATCCCAAATGAAGCCTTAAGCTCAATCTTTATAGTTGTTGCGGACTCAAATATACGCGACAATAGAATTTAAACTTCCATCTCAACGTTGTACGTATATCCAGCACACAAACAGAAGAATAAAAGAACACCAGGATTTTTACGTGGAAAGCCCTGGAAAAGGGAAAAACCACGGGGCCACGCCCAGTTGGAAAAGTTCCACTAGTGTTGTTTGAAATACACAAGGCTGGTTCGTCTTTTAAATTCAGGACGATCAGATTACAATGAGTGTCAGTTACAAGGGCAAGCAGAGTTCCGACGCCACTTGGGTGTCGGGCAGAATTCCGGCGTCACTTGGAAAGAAATCCGGCGTCACTCGGGCGTCGGGTAGAATTCCGGCGTCGGGCAAAATTCCAATGTTCCTCCCGTGTCCGGCAAAGCTCCGGCGTCCCTCGGGCGCCTGGTCGTGCTTCGGAGGTGTTCCGGCGGAGTTCCGGCGGTGGTCGAGGAGGAGCTGTTCCCTCCTAAGCTTCTCTTCTCTTCTTCTTCTCTTCTTCTTCTCTTCTTGGCTTGGGTCCCCTCTTAAGAGAAATGAGGGGCTATTTATAGTTTTTCTGGAGTGGCATAGCCCGTAAATATGTGAGGGATCAGGGACAAATACGGAGTGATCCGGATGAACGGCCGATATTGAATCCTTTGATCGTGAACCGTTTATCAAGGATTTGAAGGTCTTAATGATATCAGAATTCTACGATCTTGGGCTCGTTGGATTCGCCTCGTCGAGACGCTCGATTCGACTATAAGCTCGTCAAAATCGGAGACCGTTTGGTAACTCAAATAGCTGTTTGATGCTTCCAACAGCGCTTCGGGTACTTGATTTGGACTCACTTGGGCTCGGATTGAGTCGAATTTGGTGTCGTTGGATTCGTATTTCCGAGACGCTCAGTTCGACTATAAGTTTGCTGAAATCGGAGTTTAAATGGTCTCCGAAATAATTTTTGAAGTTTCCAACTTGAGTTTTTCCCGAGATTCGTGCCCGATCAAGATGATTTTTTGGCGATATATCAACAGTCATATTCAAGGCTATATTTTTATTTGGTTTCATGGTTGTTATTCATCATCTTAGGTGCGATGGGTCCAGTTTGGTGCTTCTTCTTTCCTTTTGGGATGTATTTTTTGGGTTGTTTATATTGTCCTTTGTATTTAATTACAAAAGTTCTTTTTATTCTAGGAGCTATAGTCTGATCTTCATTGTATCTTTGTGGAATATTTCTTTATATGATCATCTTTGTTTAAATACTATTTTGTTTTTTATTAGAAGGGCTATTAAAGCAAAGATTTCTTGTTGGAAGAATCAAGATAGTTGTTTAAGGCTTTTATTCTGAATTAAGTTCTGAGTTATGTTATATTTTCTCTGATTTTGTTGCATTTCTCTCTAACCTTTTTGGCCTTGGTCAGTGCTGTTGTTGGTGCCTTCGATTCTCTGTGCTCGTCGTGCTCCTTTTTGTCTACTGAAGTTTTTCTACTTCTGGACAATGATGTGACGGCCTTCCTCACCCTTCTGATTGCTTTGTTTGGCAACCTTAGAGGCAAATTGGATTCTTGGGATCTTCATTGCTCTGTTGCTGGATGAGATTTCTTTTTGTTGCAGCTTCCTTTAGCGCTTCATCTTCCGTTTAATGGCATTGACTTCATGGTTGATTTGTGTCCTGTTTGTCATGGGACTTCATATAATATACTTGTAATTGTGGTTTTGCCTTCTATGGAAGGCCCTTAGCCTTAGCAACCAGGTGGAGTTTTTTTTTTGGGGAAAATTAGGAGCCAAAGCTCATGTATTAATAAGCCAAAACCAGTTACAAGTATAACCAAAAGGAAAAAACAAAAAAGAAAAACACAGAGGTGAACCCCAAGCTAAATAAGGATTCAACTCAGAAGAAAGAACAGCCAAGAGAGGGAGAGGAAGAGAGATAAAAGAAAATAAAATAGAAATAAATTAAATTAAAAAGGGACTCAGGCTGGAAGAGAGCACCAAAGCAAAACCACATCAGGCATCAGATAGTGACAGAAACGATCATCGAGAGAATACATCCCTGGTTGCCATAGCCTAGCAAAAACCAACCCGAATTAGGCATAGGGCCATCCAAGGGAAAACCAGCGGCCAACTGTCACGGCGGTGCTCCCCGATCATCATTGTCCCTTCAAAAAATACCTCAACATGCAAAAGCATCATGAGAAACCAACAAGCTATCCGACATTTAGAAGAGATCAGGATATTTCCTTTTGAGCAATTCCGCATATTTCCAGTTACAGATCTTCCCTCTAATAATCCTTTTAACAGCTTCAGCCACCGCAAGGGGAGACTGCCAAGAATCAGAGAAACGCCTGTTGTTTCTCTCCCTCCATAGTTGATATACAGTCACAGCAATGATAGAAAAACAAAAGGGTTTCTCAGAGATAGTATTGGAGAGGTTAGAATCCAAAAAGTCGTAAGCTTGGAACAAATTAGGCCTAAGAAGAAAATTCCCAAAAACAGGTAAAAGCAGAATAAGGACAGAAAAGGAGAAATCACAATCAAAGAAGATGTGGTGGTGGGATTCTGGGACGTTTGAGCAAAAGGAGCAGAATGGGGAAACCAGCAAACCCCTCCGAATAAGCACATCAGCACATTTTAATTTCTCAGTAATTGCCATCCAGGCAAAGCAGGCAAATTTGAGATTACATCTCTTATGCCAAATGAATCCATGCCAAGAAACTTCCTCCAAGTTAGAATAAAATTTATCAGTATAAAACTTAAAGTTGGGAGAGAGAGAGCCATCCCAAGCCATAGTTTGTTCCTCCGATATACCAACATTCAAAATATCAGATCTCATAACAGGCGGCAATGAATCAGGAAGCTCCCAGGCACCATTAACTATAAAATCACTAACCAGCTTGAAGTTGAACCTAGAATCACTGCAATAATCCGCCAACTGGGAGCCACCAAGCCATGGGTCCCATTTAAAAGAGAAATTACAATTACAGCCAACAGTAAGGATGAGACTCGGTTTGATTTTATGTGCCACAGTACAAATCCCTTTCCAGAATTTAGAGGAGTAAGGGGGTGGAGCTTTGAAAGGGGACTCAAATTTTGCTCTCAACCATGAGCCCGCAAGAGAGGAGAGGTGATAATATCTCCAAATGAAGGAGCAGGCCACCGCATAATAGTAAGCATCAAATGAGAGAATATCAAGACCCCCATAAATCTTAGGCTTAGTAATGTTATTCCAAGCAATTAAATGCAGTTTTCTGTCCCTAATATTTCCATGTAACAGAAATTTAGAACAAAGCTTAGCAATGAGAGAACGATGCTTTTTTGGTATAATAGAGCCCCTAATCCAATACGCAATCGTATTTGCAATAGTGAATTTCAAAAATTGCAATCTCCCGGCAAAAGATAAGAATTTAACCTTCCAACCCTCAAGGAGACCAGTAATCCTGTTAAGAAGGGGTTGAAAATGTGTAAAATTAAGCCTCTGAGGAGAGACCGGAAGCCCCAGGTAGGTTAGATAGGTGCTAGAGTGCTGAATACCCAACAGATCAGCAATGATCCCAGCAGAGGTAGTGTCTTTTGCAAAGATGATAGAGCTCTTGTTAGGGTTGACTGCAAGGTTGGAAGAAGCTTCAAACTGATTAAGAATATCTTTCAGATGAAGCACATTTTGAACAGATGCTTCACCGAAAATAAGAAGGTCATCCGCATACATAAGATGGTTGATAACAACCCCATTACAGGAAATACCTTTAAAATGGGAAGATTGGAGACGTGAGGACAAACCATCCATGGCAATACAAAATAGCAACGGGGATAGGGGGCAGCCTTGCCTGAGGCCAGAAGTAGAGGGGAAAAAACCTTCAAGGGAACCGTTAATGCAGATAGAGAAGAAGACATCAGTAATGCATCCTTTAATCCATTTGATGAATAGATCAGAGAAACCCTTTAGTTTCAGGCAATGTAACAGAAAATCTCTGGATAAGGAATCAAAGGCCTTCCTAATATCTAGTTTGGCACAGAAAAAATTGCTCCTAGCTTTAAACTCCCTTAACAATTCCGCAGCCAAAATAATGTTATCAGATGAGGTCCTTTTAGAAATAAAGCCAGCTTGGCTATCATGTATAATGTGGGGAAGCACCACCTTTAATCTGTTAGCAAGTAACTTAGCCACCAGCTTATAGAAAACATTACACAGGGAAATAGGTCTGTAGTCCAAAATGTTGGAGACGTGCGGGTTCTTAGGGATTAAGGCTAAAGCAGTGGCCTTAGCGGCTCTAGGCAATTGACCAGTGCAGAAGAAACTTCTGACAGCCCTACAGACATGAGGGCCAAGCAAGTGCCAGGTTTTCCTATAAAATTCAAAAGGGAAACCGTCTGGTCCTGGAGCAGCAGTGGCTTTACCCGAGAAAATAACCTTCTTAATCTCACTGTCAGAAATCGGCTCCATAAGAGAGGGGATGTACTGAATGGGGACAATTTTTCCCACAGGGATAGAATCATCCTCCCATAGTACAGGGGTAGGGGCAGAGAACAATAATTTAAAGTGGTTAATGATAGCTTCAGAAATGCTGGCGTGGGTAGTAAAAACACCCTGATCAGTAGTAATTTCTCTAATGATGTTTCTGTTCTTCCTGGCTTTAATCTTGGCATAAAGATATCCCAAATCATCTTCCCCCTTGGTAAGCCAATAAGCCTTAGCGCGCTGGGAGACCCAAGAGGTCCAAGCAGATTGTAAATTGACAAGTTGAGCATTAACCCTTTTCAGATTGTAATTCAGAGAATAGTTGAAAGGTTGGAGTTGAAGGTCCATCAAGATATCACTTTGTTTGGAATTAAGATCAGTGATGGCATTGGATAAGTGATTCGAGGTTGCCCAGTTCTTTCTTTTAAGAATTCCTTTCAGAAGCCGAAGGCAATGGTAGAAGGCATGAATAGGACTGCTAGAAGATGGTCTACCAAAAACAGAAATAACTTCTTCCCAGAAACAGTCGAACTTCACCCAGTAGTTTTTAAACATAAATCTGGTCTTGGGAGAGTAGGGGGAATTATCAAAGAAAATGAGGGGTGAGTGGTCTGAGCCTCCAGGGGGAGCAACCTTATAGTAAGCCGATTGATAAAAATTGAGAAGAGCTGGATTCACCAAGACCCTATCTAGCTTAATGTGAATAGGGAGATCAACCCTTTGATTGTACCACGTGTAGTAAAGCCCAATAGAAGCTAGGTCTTGCACACCACAGTCAAAAATACATTTGTTAAGCTCTCCCAAAGAGCTAGGCAAAAGCGGATTACCGCCAGCTTTTTCAAAGTCATATCTACAACAATTGAAATCTCCAATAATAATTCACGGTTGATCAACAGGAGGAAGGAGATTGCAGAGGTCAGCCCAAAAAGATTTCCTTTCATCCAAATTGTTAGCAGCATAAACAACAGAGAGCTGGATGGGGGGAGACGTACCAGTCGAGAAGGTGTCGTTGATCAGTTGAGAAGAAGTGAAGGTGGGGTTAAAAGAGATAGAGTGTTTATCCCAAAATGAGGGGTGAGTGGTCTGAGCCTCCAGGTGGAGTTTTTCCTTTGTGGAATATTTTTTGCAAGAAGGCTTGCTTTTCCTAAGTTCTGTGGGCGTTTCGCCATTAATCTGTTTCTTTATTTTCTACCTTTTTGGTATTTTTTTGAGGTTGTCGTGTTCTACCTTTTGGTGTCAGGTGTATACCTTTTTCCTACTGTTGCTGCCTGGTTCATGTATTTCCTCTTTTTCATTTATAGAATTTGGGAAAATCCCCTATAATATTTCATATATATATATATATATATATATATATATATATATATATATATATATATATATATATATATATATATCAATTTGGGGGAGATTTCAGCATGAACTTACTCTGGGAAATCCATAAATAGTTGACCTCTTGTAAAAATAAATGTTTATAAATACAATTGTGATGCCTATAATTGTCTAACTTTTAGCTAAATAAACTAGTTTTTTCAATTATGTGTTTGCTTGTTTGATACACAGTTTTTTGAATTTGGTGCAAGTGCAGGATAGGTCACCTCTTTGTATGGGTCTAAAGTTTTTTATCTTTTCATATATATAATTCATTATTGGTTTGCATGTATGAATGATTTTAGTCAAAGCTGCACAACTGGATTTCTAATTGAGATGTGAAACCAAATCAACTTATATTTTAGGCTTCAAAATTCTCATTGAATTTCTTTGATTTAGACAATAAGTAAACTATTATTTTAATGAATTACTTCTGTATTGTCTAATTTACATCAAAATAAAGTGCATGCTTGTTTAATTGACTGTCTTTGAAATTGCAAATTATAATTTTGCTTGGTGTGAATTTCATACATCACATCCTTTAGCTGCATTATGAACCCTGGGCCCTAAGATGCCTGCATCAAGTTATCTCCTAAATGTGAGACTTGGGGCTTCGTTTTGAACAGCTTTCTTACTGCTTCTTAAAGCAGACTAGAAAGCTGCTTTAAGGAGCAGTGAGAAATTGCCCCAAACAAAGCCTTAGATTCTACTATTATGATGACTTATTTCTTTCTACATTTGATGCATTTCTCTAAATTTAGCTCTTGGATTGAATGTACGATAGATTGTTTTCATGTTTGATACAATATGGGATTCAATGAATTTATGTTTACAACTATTTGCATGGTTTTTCATGGTTCTCAATTTCCGTGTGTAATTTCTAGAATATAACAATTGAATAATCATCAAAGTTGATTCTCATTGTATTTATTTCTTTAAACAAAAGTAATGAATAGTTGTTAAAATTAATTGTTTGTGAAATACATAATTTTATTTGAGTGTTCAAGTTTTTGTTAATCTTATAATAGAATTGCATTATAAACCTTAGATCTTAAGATATTCTAGAAAAACACTGGCCAAAAGTACAAAAGGCAATTTCTTCACCTTAACAACTAAGGAAATGAAATCTTGCACTAGCTTGGCACTACCCTTTAAACAACATGGTATCCAAATATATATGGCCTCAAAAGGCTGACAAACACAAGATTCCTGACTACATACATGGTAGTCGGTAACCAAGACCACAAAAAAAAGAACCTGCAATGACTTCACTACCAAGAAAATGCTTCCATTACTTTATACACATTTTTGAGTAATGACATACGACAAAAACATCTACGAAGAACAGCAAAACGCTAGGAATTTTATAGGATCTAATACGTATCATACACTGCAATAATGTAATCTAAATGGTTTATATGCAGCAATAAGGAAAAAAAAAGAGTGCACGACCTATATAACAAGAGGGGAACCTAACTAGTCTAAATCACTCACAATTCATCAGATACCATGCAGCTGTTGAGGAAGTTATTTTCTGATCAATTATTAGAAAATTTTAAGAGAAGTAGAAAAGACTGTAAGCAGATAAAATAAAGTGGTTGATGTAACAAGATTAAAGGTCGATTTGGATGGCTGCAGTTGTTTGTAAAATTAATAATAGAATTATAGCGAAAAAAAGCAAAGTTTTAAAAATGGTTGGGAGTTTCATAAGTTTTTTCCCTTAGAAAAGCTGGATAACTTTTTTTTTTTTTTTGGGTTAACCCGGGGCAGAAGCCCAAGTATTAAAATCAAAATTCAAATACAAGTAAACCTGTAAGAAAAGAGAACAACTAAAAAAACAAAAAACAAACCGAGTGCCATAAAAAATTGGCACAGGGCAAAATACAATCCACCAGACTCAGAGAGAGAAAAACCAGAACCCAGACATCAGAGAAATCAGAGAACGTCCCGCAGAGCCACGAAGCCGAGGGGTGGCTCAGGTTGCCAAAAAACTGGTGACAGCCACTCAAGCAGTAAGTTGGCCATCACAGAGCCTCCAACCATCGGCAGTAGAATCATTATCGAAATCAGGGTGGTCCAGAGACCAAACCTGAACATAATGGATGGGTCTGGTACAGCTCATCATAGTCGGATTGTAATAATTGCAACACCTGAAGCAAAACACCGGCCAAAATTTTCGAAAATTGAAAGATGACAACTGGAAGCCACGGCTCTCAAAATGAGAAACAAAAAGAGAATAGCAGAATAGAGCAGCCGTCATCCCAAAAAGTTCTGCCCGCCCAAACTGTAGAACATATAACCATAAGGCCAACAAACTAAATCTTCGATATAGCCTCCCCAGAACAGCAGGGATCCCCACCAAAACCGCCAACTGGAGTTAGATACGATAGAATTTTTGCAGCAAGAAATCCTTGTTTTTCCATTTAGCAATCTTGAAGCGTATGGCAGAAGCAATATTGCAAATAATTTTGACCGAATTGGAACTCGAGTTAGAGAAACGCCGTTCATTTCTCTCGCGCCAAAGATGGTAAATTATACAGCTAATAGCTAGGAAGCATAAATCCTTTTCCCGTCTATTGTAAAGCTCTGATTTTTCAGTGAATTCGTAAATCTGGTGAAGTGTGGGCCTCAGCAAAAAGCAATTGAGATCAGGCAATAAGTGCTTAAGAATGTTAAAAGAGAAGTCACACTCAAAAAATAAATGATTATGGTTTTCATGATTGGTAAGACAAAAGTGGCAGTGAGGAGGAACCTGAATCCCCCTAAAGATTAAATTGTCCACAGTCTTAAGTTTACCAATCACAGCCATCCAAGAAAAACATGCATACTTGAGCGCATAGTGCTTATGCCAAATAGAAGAATGCCAGTCAACCTTGGGCAAATGTGAGTGAAAATTATCAATGAAACCTTTAAACGGCCACTTAGAAGAGCCCTGCCAAAGGAGCTCAGATTTTTCTTTAATATCAGAAGCTCTAATAGCTTCAGAAAGCTCAACAGGTAAATTGCCAGGAAGGAGCCAACTTTTGTTGTTAATAAAGTCTCTAACCATTTTATCCTCAAGAACCGGGAGGTGGAAATTCTCAGAGATCAAGTTGCCATTAAGCCAGGGATCCCACAAGAAAGAATAAGTGCAGTCTTGAGACACAGAAAAAGAGATGTGACTTTTAATCTTAATAGCAGTGGCATTAATACCTTTCCAAAACCTAGAGGCAGTAGGAGAGGATGGTTTCCAAGGTGAAACATGTTTAGCTTTATACCAGTTACTAAGGAGATTATGGGAATTGTAAAATTTCCCAATGATTGAGCTGAAAACCCCATGGTAGAGAGCATCAATAGAAGGAATACCGAGTCCACCGTAGCACTTAGGCAAGGTAACTTTTGACCAGGCAATAAGATGAAGTTTTTTGTCAGCCAGGTTGCTGTGAAAGAGGAATCTAGAGCAGAGTTTGTTGATAATAGCACAACAAGCTTTAGGTAAAATAGACCCCCTAATCCAATAAGCAATGGTGTTGGAGATAGTTAATTTGAGAAACTGGATCCTACCTGCAAAAGAGAGAAATTTTGTTTTCCAACCAGCAAGTAGAGCAGAAATTTTGCTCAGGAGTGGTTGGAAGTGAGAAAAATGTAGCCTTCTGGTGGAAATCGGAAGACCCGAATAGATGAGAGTATTGTCAACTTGGTGGATACCAAGCTCATCAGTAATAGCTTGCACCTCTTTGGCGTTGTTGGAAAACAAAATGCAACTTTTAGAACCATTGACATGTAACCCAGAAATAGAACTAAAATGCTGTAAACATCTTTTCAAATTGGAAGCATTGTCCCGAGTAGCAGTACCAAAAACAAGGAGATCATCAGCATACATCAGATGATTTATGTGATTGTCTTTACAATTAATACCATTGAAAGAGAGGGAGTCCGAGTTGGTATTAAGAATGTTGGAGAGCCCATCCATAACAATACAGAATAAAAGGGGAGAGAGTGGGCATCCTTGCCGAAGCCCAGTGGTGGAGTTAAAGAACCCCTCAAGAGAGCCATTAAGGCAAACAGAGAAATGTACATCATAAATGCATCCTTTGATCCAAGAAACAAAAATATCAGGGAAACCTTTCTGAATAAGTCTAGCAATCAGAAAATCTCTAGACACCGAGTCAAAAGCCTTTTTAATGTCAAGTTTAGCACAGAAATTTCTATTAGAGCCTTTGAATTCTTTAAGGATCTCGGAGGCGAGGATAATATTGTCAGTAGAGCATCTATTAGAGATAAAACCCGATTGACTCTCATGGACAATAAACGGGAGAACAGATTTAAGCCGGTTAGCAATGATTTTAGCCACAATTTTATAAAAAACATTGCACAGCGAAATGGGCCGGAACTCATTAATGTTGGTAGCATGGGAACATTTAGGAATTAAGGTGATAGCAGTGGCCTTGACGCCTTTAGGAAGAGAACCAGTAGAGAAGAAATTACTAACAACCTTAAATACTTGAACTCCAATTAAATGCCAAGTTTTCCTGTAGAAAGCATAAGAGAAACCGTCCGGGCCAGGGGTAGAAGACT
Source organism: Dendrobium chrysotoxum (assembly GCA_019925795.1). Lineage (NCBI taxonomy): Eukaryota > Viridiplantae > Streptophyta > Magnoliopsida > Asparagales > Orchidaceae > Dendrobium > Dendrobium chrysotoxum. Next base: position 315,366 of record JAGFBR010000760.1, on the reverse strand, counting down.
CCTTGCCCTCAAAAACCGCATTCTTAACTTCAATAATGGAAATGGGAGCCACTAACATGCCATGAAGATGGGTGGGGACCAGGTTACCAGCAGGTAGTTGTAAAGGCATTTCAAAAACAGTTTGTGTAGGATTGAAAAGCTCTTGAAAGTGCTTAATAATAGCCTTTGAAATATCTGGATAAGAAGTATAATATCCATCTTTGGTAACAATCTCCTTAATGCAATTCTTGTTGTTTCTACTTCTGATTTTGGCAAAAAGAAAACCAAGTATTATAGCTATCACACTCCACTAAATCTGATAATGCTAATAAGCTTCTCGCCACCAAAATTTCTTAAAAACAGTAAAAAAAGTTAGAGCAATATAAAGAAGTGGCAGCAGTCAGTAAAATAAAGACTTGAAAAAGTTATCTCAAAAGTACACTAAGTTAACGCATGAGTCCTTAGCAAGACTGATAAACGATGAACTACCGAGAGTCTGAGACCACATACTAAAGAAGTAAGAATTTAAATGCTTAAAAAATACTGAACATAAGTACCTTAGTGAAGAGAATTATGAAACATCACTATCATAAGTAGTAACACACTTGCAAGCATAAGATCGCAAGAGATGCAACATGCAGTTTTCCAATAGCTTGCATATGCTAGTCAAATCCTAAAATATCAATATTCTTTTTTTGGGGGGGAAAGAATATCAATATTCTACAACCCCAACTGAATCAATGAGCAAACACGGTATCATTTCTCCGAGGAGGTCTATCAGGAATAGTTCCAGGTTTGAACTTTGAAGCCTCATGTCTGGCAAGCTCAGGCGGCACAGGGCTATTGCTCTGAATGAGCATCTGTTTAAGATCATAGAACACCTCACTGTCACCCAAGGTCAAGAAAGTTGTCGCCACACCAGTCTTCCCAGCACGCCCTGTTCGGCCAATTCGATGAGTGTACATGTCAATAGTGTTGGTCATCTCATAGTTTATGACATGAGCAACATCTGGAATATCAATACCACGTCCTGCAACGTCTGTGGCTACCAGAATATTGAAACGCTTATTCCTGAAGCCCTCAAGGCTGATCTCTCTCTGCTCTTGTGATTTCCCTCCATGCAATGTTGTGACCTTATAACCCAGTCTGTCTAAGTCCTTGGCCCGTGCATCAGCATTCTTCTTTGTATTACAAAATACAATAGCTGTCTTATCACCAAGATCATCTAGCAGCTTCAAAAGCCTCTGCATCTTCTCCGACTCCTTCAACATCATCACATGCTGAGTAATTAGATCAGTAGCTTTTCCCGCTGTACCAATAGTCACAACCACAGGATTCCTCAAATACTTCCTAGCTAACCTCTCCACCGCTGGAGGCATGGTCGCACTGAACATGTAGGTTGTTCGGTATATTCTTTTCTCATCAAGCTCTTCATCCTCATTTTCAGGCTTCAAATTGCTTGAAGGCATTGCATCTAAGACACCGACAACCTGTGGTTCAAAACCCATGTCTATCATTCGATCAGCCTCATCAAGCACAACATAATTACACTGGTTAAGAACAGCATATCTACGCTCCAAACAATCAATCAGACGCCCCGGCGTGGCAATAACAACCTCACAACCCTGCCTGAGCTTGAACCCCTGCTCCTCTATGGACTGGCCACCGACAATTGAAACAACCTTGATTCCCAAATAATGAGCAAATTTCACAGTTTCATCCTCAATCTGCTGGGCAAGCTCCCTTGTAGGAGCCATGACAACTGCATAAGGGCCTTCAGCCTCGTTTTCCTCTGTCATGGGGGGTAACCGGGTGATGTACATAAGCATCGGCAGCACAAAGGCAGCAGTCTTTCCTGAACCAGTCTCAGCTATGCCGATAACATCACGCTGCTGCAAACCCAGAGGAATGGCTGCCATCTGGATGGGAGATGGCTTCTTGTAGCCAGCCTTTTCAACCGCCTTAAGAAGCTCAGTGCTTAGCTTACTCTCGCTCCATTTGCGCATAGGTCGAGGGATACGAGACCCCTTGTAGGAGATGTTGTAGTCTTCGCGGAAGATGCGCCAATCCCTCTCAGTCATTTCCTCAAGACTCTTCTCAGTCCAATGCCGATCCACACGCATGTCGAAGGCATCGTAGAGCTCTGCAGCAGCCTCTTTCTTTCTCTGAGCGGCAGCCTCCTCCGGCTTCTCCTCCACCCCCTCTTTCCGACGAATCTCCTCGCGGGTCTCTTTCTCGTGCCGCGCAGCCTGTTTCTTCTGCTCACGGCGATCAATTCCAGCGAGGAAGCCACGGCCGAAGAGAAGACGAGCCTCATGGGGGTTCTGGTAGAGGGAGTTCATGTCGCGGGAGGTGTCCTCGGTGTTCTCCCAGTCAAAAGAGAAGCGGAACTTCTCGCTAGGCTTTATGACGCGCTTCTTAGGCTTCTTTGAACCTAGGTACTGCTCCTTGATTGAATCCAACTCCTTTTCCCTCTCTCGCTCCGCCAGCTTCTCGCTGCGGGCACGCTCGCGACTTCGGGCATCCTCCTCACGCTCACGCTCCCGATCGCGGCGGCGTTCGCGGTCTCGATCCCGATCTCGATCACGGTCGCGGTCGCGATCATGATCACGTTCTCGATCGCGGTCGCGATGTGAGCGGTGGTTGGAATCAGCGGCGGCCGTGGCAGTAGAAGAAGATGGAGGTTCGGATGAGCCTTTGGGGCGGTATTGCTCGGCGAGCTCGAGGGCGTGGCGTTTTTGCTCTGCGGCCTCCTCTTCGCGCCGCTGTAGTGCGAGACGCTGGCGCTCTGCCTTGGAGATGAAGACGGGTTTAGTGTCGGCAGCAGTGGGAGGCGCCTTGCGGTCGCGATCATCGAAGGAGCGCTTCATGGATTCTTCAATGGTAAAAGAAAGAAAATAGAGGGCAGAGGGTGACGGTCGCTTGGTTCCTCGCAGGAGGGGAAGGTAGGGTTCCGGAAAGGTCGTCGGGGTTTGAGAGGATAGCTTGGGGATTGTTGGTATCTTTTTTAGTGAGGATTCAAGCAAGATTATCATTTGATTTTTGGACTTTATTATTTATTTTTTTTAAGAAATATTTAGACTAATTAAATAAATTTTGAACCAAAAATCTCTTGATTATTAATCAAAACTTTTGACCAACCGATCAAGTTGAGTAGCATTTTGAACTTTAAATTTTATTTCTACTTCATAAAATTCATTTTAAGGTTAAATTTAATTTTTTTTAATCGCATCATCCATAAAATTAAACAACATACATAACACCTAAAATGATTCAATCTACACATTTAACATATACATTACTATTTACTAAACTTATGACTTCAATGTCTTCATTCCTATTCAAAATCTAGTAATAGAGTCTCGTGTTAATGGATGATGTGTAACTCCCCATCCCCAATTATGAACAGGTGTGTGGAAGTCAACCGTTAACAATAAAGAAAATGTTTTAAAGACTTAACGTGATCTCACGGTGATGGAATTGACAGCATGTGAAGATCAACGATAAAGAAAACATGAGAAAGTGATCACATTATATTGTTGCGAAGAGCATTAATAAGACCATTGGTGTGCTAAGGAGAAGCTTTGACGAAAGTTGCATATGATGTTTTTGTTGTTATATAGAGTTTTAAGAGTTAAGCGAGTAGATAGTAATATTTGAGTGTCAAATATATAAATATAATAACTTTAGGTGTCATATATTCAATCCCCTTAAAAATTTCTTATAAAATTTAATATCAAAATCAATAGTCAAGTATTTTATCATGAGATGATAGGATTTAATATTAATTCTCATGTCAAATAATTTTTTTATTTTAATCCCCTTGAACTTTATTAAATTTAAATTAACTAAATTCCACTTGAATTAAGTCCTACTTGTAGCCAAATAGCTACATAAACAAAGTGAGATGTCAAAGTCAATTATGCCCATCTTGATTAGACTTTTCTTCTCTCCCAAATATATGTGTGGCTCCACTCTTTGCCATTGTTCTCTCAAAATAAACTATATGAAGTTAAGTGTTTGTCTTAGATTAAGTTTTCAAAGAGATTTGTAACTCTCATGAATGTAAAGGATTTATTATAGTTTAGTATATGATTCTCAGATGTGCTCCATTTAATTGAATACATTATTATTTCATGGCATCTTATATTTGATGGTGTTAAAAAACTAATATATAAGACAGAGTGGTTATCAATAGATATGAGGATTCTCTTATCCATTATCAATTTATTTAGCATAAAAATATGCAGTATGAATTTTTCATAGCATAGTATAATATTTTCAATCGTTAAATTCTTATTCATTATTTATTCAATGAAATGAATTCATTTTTAGTGGGTGTGTTATTCATTTGAGTGATTGGTATTAAATCCATCAGAATTAAAATATAAAAAACGATAAAGAATTCAATTCAAATATCTCAAACAAGTTTTTAATAGCTAAAATGAGCTAACTTTACCTTATGAATTCAGTACACTCCTCTTATATATACAAGTCACATGAGAAAATTGCTAAAAAAAATGTCATGTTGGTCATTTATCGTTTAAATTTCAGTAAAAAAAAATTACACTGCATGATCAATCTTTTTCAGACATCAACGGGGAATTAGACTGAAAAATAACAGGGGGCCTGTACTGCAAGCTCTCCATGGAATTTCGTTTGCCATTGAAGAAGATTTAGTGACAGGAAACAAAGCTTTAACGCCCATAAGAATCATCTTCTTCATTATCAGAAATACCAAGCATGGCGAGAGCTAGATGACCTCCCATATCACGTTTCTCATGTGTTTCATGAAACTGGGAACCATAGCCTGCAAGGCAGCCATTACCACTAAACAAAGACCACTCACTACAAGCAGTTCCTTCTTCCCCCAGCAACATTGCAAGGACCAGATCAATGCTTGGTCTTGTTGAATCTTCACAGCTTAAACAAGCATTAGCTGCTTGAACCATTCGGTACATCTCCCTCTTGCTGTAGGAGATTAGCTTAGGATCGACCAATTTCTCGATCGCATCCTCGCCTTGCCGTAAAAGCGGTTTCGCCTGTTCAATTCATATATAAGATTTTGATAGTGAGAAGCTTGTCATTCATAGTACACATATATAGCTCTACAAAAACATCATCCAACATGTAGATAGTTACTAACTGGAATAAAATGCAGGACTGGAATCATTGCATTAATGGGGCCTAATGTTGATGCAGATTGTGTTTTCTATGATAACATTGAATATATCATTGATGATATCTGTTTGCCTTAGAAAAAGATAATAAGTTGAGATGCAGAGATTTTCTACATTCATGTCTTAATCCAACAATTGTGGAAATTAACTTGGACAACTATGGATTTGAGTTGTGCCGCTAGCAGCATGCATAATATGATTGTGCACCAATAGCTTTGTAATTGTGATATACTAACTGGAAGATGGTTAAGAAGAGAGCACTTAAATAACAAGAATTGATTTGGCAAGCAAAGTCCATATTGATGAACTAACCTATAAAAATGAAGAATTTACAATATTTGATCAACGAAAATGAAAAATGACTTCTTCCGTATTCTTGATTGCTTGATTGATCCATGGTGTTATGACCAAGAAAAACCAAATACATTTTGGTGGTAGGGTTGGTTGTTGGTTGTTCATTTGTTGAAAAACCAAAATGTCGTTGTCCAAAGAAGAATTTTTTATCAGAAGGGGTTAATGAAGAGTCACTTGTCTACAATTGTTAAAAAAATTCACAAAATTTTCATCCTAAGAAAATATGAGCCATCCAATACATAAATGTAAGAAAAACAATCAAATATGCAGGACATAAGATGAAAATTGCAGGTTAATCTTAATACACATGCTGCAGTAAGCACTTGATTATATAATATTGAGGAAAAGTGGAGTGAGATTAACCCCTGCTGACAGCCTGACTGAAATTTTTTCTAGTTATGTAGGAAGAAGAGGGAGCTCTTTCAGAAACAAAAAACATAGAAGAGAGCTCTTTCCGAAATCAAATGATGTTATTCCGTGGCCCTCCGTTGATCCAGTGAGGAGAGTATAGATGTATTAGATTTGGCTTATGTTAAAAAAGATAGAGATAGACCTAAAAAGGCTTAGTTAGAAAATAAAAATGACCTTTCTTTGAGAATTTTCATAAAAGAACACAACGGAGAAAAATGATTCATGTAGCCGACCCAACATAGTGAGATAAAGACTTGATATTGCTGTCGTTGTTATAATAGGAAGAATAGGATGTCAATTTGGTTAGCAGATTTGCTCCGGAGATTAAGCTGATAAATTATATGTAGATAAGTGGCCACTTTGATAAGTAAGCAGCCAACTTTATTGTTATGCTACAGATCCACCTTCTCCTTCTCTGCAATGCAGCAATCACCTCTCGGTCCTCTCCTTACTGATTCATGCTGACCCTTCATCCGCAACAATCCACTGCATCTCAGCCATCGGTCTTCAACTGCTTCTGTAATGCGCACAGAAACTGCCTATATTGGTACATATATATGCAGCTCTAACCTTGAACCATACCGTGGGAAAATACCTAGTGAAATATAATTTTTACGTACAGCTCTACGCATCTTCACTGCTTTTATATTCTTCCATTCTCTTCTTGGCTGCTGCAGGTAACGCTTTTCTTCGTAAGCTTCTGTCTGCAAAGTCCAGACTCCTTCAATAATGAACCATTTTCGAAGGAAGACACATGGGCATAAGATAGAGAAAATCTACAAATTTCTAGATTGTTTAGACAATTTCAAAGTCATGAACTAAACTTTCCTTTCAATATTGATTGATCTTCTCTCAAGGAGTATTCTGTGCTCCTGTCAATTTTAAATATTATTTTCTTTTGCTCCAATTCATGTTCTACAAAACACTGCATCTGTTATAACAGAAGCTCTTGATCAACTTCTTGAAAGAGAGGGAGAGATAGGAAAAAGAAAAGTGAATAGAAACTCTTATTATTGTGGCATATTTTTAGTACAACCTATTACAAGTATTTATAGAAGAAAATGACTATACCAAAGGCAACACAGACTAAAGAAACTAAAAGAAAGTACAAGAAATAACCTAAAATCTGGACCAATATCCAACAATCATCCCCTTGGTCCAGATTTTATAAAACATCTGAATCAATCCAACAGTCTCCCAAGTCTGTAGCTACTGCTAAGCTAGCGTCTGAATTGAGTCCAACTCCTTGCAGTTTTAACAAATTAGGACAATTTTTCTTAAAATGCCCTTCCTTGTGGCAAAGAAAGTACTTCTTGTTGAACTTATTCCTCCTGAATTCTGATCTTCCTCCGGCGATCAGAATGATGCTAATATTATCTTCTTTCTGTTCGGATTTTCTCCAAACGTCCTTTGACATTAAGACAGATTTTACCTCTGTCAATGTCAATGTTAATGTTTGCTTCTCATACAACATAGTGTCAACTATATTCTCATATATCTTCGGCAGAGAGCTGAGGAGTATGATTCCTTAATCTTCATCATCTATTGTTACATCAACATTTTTGAGGTCATGAATTAATTTATTAAAATCATCCAAATGCTTTCTAAGTTCCTTGGTTTCTTCCATTTGGAGCGTGTATAATTGCTTCTTCAAAAGTAGTCGATTAGTAAGCGATCTTTTCATATAAATTGATTCAAGCTTCCTCCATACCTCTAATGCTGAGCCTTCTTCAACAACCTCCCTCAAGACTTCGTCACCAAGAGAGAGAAGGATGATACTATGCACCTTCAGTTGTATTTCTCTAGCCCTGGCCCTGTCAGTGACTGCAGCAAGATTTTCTTCAGAAATTGCATCGACAGGGCCTTGATGAACCAATAGAGCTTTTATCATAATACGCCATAGGCTGAAATCGTTCTCCCCCTTGAACTTGTCGATTTCTAACCTTTGGATCGACATGATCAAGAGACCAAAACTTGATATGTGCCCCAATGGCACCAATATGCTCCTATTGTAAACAAGATTTCACTGAAAAAAAAAATAATCAAGAAATTCTTTTAACTGCTTGTGTCTGACTCGAGCAACCGAGCATATACGTAGAACTGTGCCTGGCCTAGCCCAACTCCAGCCTCCGACCCGGCCACGCCTGTCACCACCAAATCAGGCGAACCCCGCACAACCTCCACCCACGCGGCCTCGGCGCCCAGTTGCGTGCCCACGTGCTGCTCCAGCGCCCCGCGCCGCCTGTGGCCTACTTCCGTGTGCTATTCCCGTGCGCGAGTGCCCGTTGTCCCGCGAGCCCCTTAAGCCCACGCACACCTAAGAACGAGTTCCTTCGCGCGAGCCTCTGCCCGTCAAGAACGTCCGCTGCAGCTATCCTACTTCTGCGAGGCTCTCTTGAACTGCCTGCGACACCTCCAAACCGCCCCGATTCCGCCAATCAGGTCCTCGATCGAAGAACTTTGCCTCCTGTTCACGCATACCCAGGTCAAGCAATGCTCCACCTAACGTGAATAAAATCAGGCTTGCTCCGATCTCAACCTACAATAACCGCACCCCATACGCTGCCGAGCTTTCCTCCTTTTCCTTGAATGCAAGAACTTCCTCCACCTCCCAGCTTTGATACCAGTTGTTAGGACCTTTTCAGAGGAAGAGAAGCTCTTGATCAGCTTCTTGAAAGAGAGGGAGAGATAGGGAAAAGAAAAGTGAACAGAAGCTCTTATTATTGTGGCATATTTCTAGTATAACCTATTACAAGTATTTATAGAAGAAAATGGCTATACCAAAGGCAACACAGACTAAAGAAACTAAAATAAAGTACAAGAAACAACCTAAAATCTGGACCAATATCCAACAACATCTCTTCCATTACTCAAAGTATGCAACAAAATAACAAGCAGACAGAATTAAGCTGCTTAAAGCATGACTCTTTCTGAATTAAAACATAGGAGCAATAGATTTGACAAGCTTATAGTAAAACATTAATCTTATGTCACGAGGTCTGAGCTATCTATCATTGTCTTTAGTTTGGAAGCATAGTAATATGTGACAGGATGTGATAAAAAAAATGCATTGTAGAAAATAATAAGGTCAAGTAAATGCAGGGAACATTTGATATGTAAGCCACTGTATTTAAACTTGTATCGCCTTATTGGTCAATATCATTAAAATGGCAACATTGAAGATCAATAATGATTCAAATAAGAGATTGATCACGCTAAGATGTGACCCTGAGCAAACATGAGCTGAATCACAATAAAAGAGAGAGAGAAAGATTGTTCTACCTCTTTTATTAATTCACTATTCGTCTATCTTACAATGCATTTTTCTCGTTTGAGAGAAATATGAAAGTTATTAACCTTTTTTTTTTTTTTTTTTTCAGATTTTAGCATTTCTTCATGGTTATGTTTGGTTTGAAGGGATTGAAATACAAGAAATGAAAGGAAATGGAAACGGTACATGAACGGGACAATTAATTTTCACCCATTAGTTTGGTTTTGGAGATATTGAGTTGAAAAAAAAAATTTCTTTCTAATTTGATTGTTGAGGACTTAGAAGTTTTTATTTCTTGTAAGGAGGGACTATGTGCATCACAATGATAATGGTATAAACTTTTCTGATCTTTCATCTGGTTGGGCAGAAATTTGTTAATGGAAATGCATTTGTTCATATTTCCTAAGTAAACCCAATTACCTATTAACTACATTGGAATCAGACACCCAATAAAAAATTGAGAAGTGAAATACATTTGCATTCCTCAGATTCCTTCAAACCAAACATACCCTATATAAGTTTCTAAAGTGATATTTACCTCTATGCAGGAGAGTTAAATCCTAGATAACTAGTCAATGACCCACTTTTTTGTTGGCAATTGTTATGGCACTTGAAGGAAAAGAATTTGATGCGCTCTTATTAATTAGCAACTTGATTGTAGATCAAGTTGAACAAGAATATCACTCACACTTGCCCTAAGACCTAACCAAGAGTTTACCTTACCCTAACCCTAGGATCTGATTAAGATGAGTACTAATGCACCTAATAGATCGTTTGCAGCATACTCATTCTTATAATAAAGCTGACCAATAATTTCACATACCCTTATCCTAGGACCTAATGAAGCTGAGTAGTAGTGCACGTAATAGGTCCTTCACAACATACTAGTTCTTATTAAAGAGACCCTTGAGCAAGTAAAATGAGATTGAAACGAAGAAGAATGGGTAGAGTAACGTTGGAGTATCTTTAGGCCCTGCTATTTTGAAGAGAATGGGTAGAGTAAAGTTATTTACTTTTGAGATGTTTGTTGGACCATCTTCCAACTTTCCAAGAAAGAAAAAAAAGAAATTTTCTTCATTTTTCCCTTTATCGATAAAGTATTGATCCATAACAATAATGGTTTCCAATCATGCTCTCCCATTATGCTTGCCATGAGAGAAAATTTTACATACATTTGACTGATTAGAGTTACACAAAAATGCTAGCAAAAATTAGGATTCATGCATCTTGTTTTTGAATTTAGAGGGTAGGTTTAAGTTGGTTGCTTCATATTCCTCTAGGGGTCAAAGTTTAAACTCATGAAAATAATCCCTATGCAATGCAAGGTTAAAGTTGCATGGATCAACCTCGATCTAGAACCCACACATTGGTAGGAAGTTTCATGCACTAATTATGCCCTTTTCAAGCAGTGGGATAAGTTCATAATTTGTAGAAATAAAGTTCCATCATTAGCAAATGAATTTTGGATTGGCCATTCCATCTGTATAATCATGAATCAAACCAACTCTTGCAAATGGATAGTTGAGTTGCTATATTTTATACATCAACCCAACTCTTGCAAATGGCTAGTTGAGTTGCTATCTTTCCAAAGGCTTCCAATAACAAGATCTTTTTCCTTTGTAAACTTTGGTTAAGAGTAACAAATAAAAGATGGCTAGGAGAAATTTCACATCTTTCCATTTAAACAAAGTGCAATTTCTTTGGCAAATGAGAGAAAGCATGAGTTCATCCACAATCAATATACAAATTAGAGAAGAGATGATCAGAAAAGTAATAAATGTTCATAATCCATCATTTTGCATGGCATTGCACAAAACCTCTACAAGGGTGATAACAAAAGTAAAAGCGTGCATCAAATATATATAAATCATTTACCAAAGGAGGCTGTTTGACAATACCCTGGCATCAATGAAAATAGTATGTTTAACTAAACTAAATCTTTTTAGACATTCTAACATCTTTAATAGTTCATGGTAAGAGAATGCACATGAACTGAAAGCCAAACATAAAATTGAGGTATATGATGAGCAACAGTATCAGTCTTTGTAAGATTATAACTAAACCGAAGGAAATAATAATAATAATAATAATAATAATAATAATAATAATAGTTAAACTCACCCATACGACCAAGTTTTCATCTCCTTGAGGCCTACTCTGGTCAAGTGCTTTCCGGCCAGTTATCAATTCTAGGAGGACAACTCCGAACGCATAAACATCTGTTTTATCTGAAAGTTTGCCATTTTGGAAGTACTCAGGAGCTAAATAACTGCATTGCAATAATACCACAAATGTTAAATACTTATGAAGCATTTGACACAATTAACTGAGATTCCAAAAACTCAAATTCTTCAAAATTTTACCCAAAAGTTCCTTTGACTGCTTTGCAAAGGAAAGGTAGGGAAGGGCCATGTGTCCATGTAGCCAGTCCAAAATCACAGAGCTGCCAATAAAAATAAGATTTAGATAAATTTCAATTACACACCTAACCAAAAATTGATTAAATAAGCTAAAATATGTAATGATAACACCTCATGATATCATAGGACCACAGAGAATCCCTTGTTCCACAACCAACCCTACTTTTCATAAAGCAAATATTCGTCATGACCTTCTTTTTCTTTATAGGATGTCTCTTCCTAGAGAAATAAACCATTTTTTTTACAAAGAATTAATGCAGCATGCATCATGATTTTCAGAAGAGCAAAGCATAGGGTTCAGGTAAAAAAAAACCCCTCTTCCAAAGAGATTGATATCAGTCCCACTCCTTTAACACACTCAGAAAAAAATAAGGAAAAAAATATTGCTATTTTGAGATGAACGCTAAAGCAGACATTCATTCCTGATGAATGACCAAGTTTCAAGGGCCCACGAAGTAAGTAGGTATTAGAAGCTCAGCTACCAAAACTAGTTGCTGCTTGCGTAGGAACTCAGCTAGATCCCTATCATGAAAAGAACGGGGCAGTCTGAAATACTCATCATAGAATGAAAGGAAATTTACCAAAATTTAGATAAAATCTCAACTGCAACTTTAGGAACAAATAAAAGACAATCAAACAACAAGCAGCGAAGGAGCATGGATGATAGAACCTCACTATCTCACCATTGGACGTTTCTTAGAGGAAAGAAGAATATTTGAAGGCTTTATATCTCTGTGTACAACACACTTGTCGGTGCAGAAATGCAGGTACTCCACCGCCCGCGCCACCCCTACAGCCACCTTGTACCTCACCTCCCAAGCCAGAACCTTTGGCCTCTTCTCTGTAAAAATCCATCACAAAAACAACAATTATATAGAAATCCAAAGCAAACTATTGCATCAAGAACAAAATCTGAGAAATATCAACAGAAAAAGGAGAATCCATTACCATTTTGATGGAGATGGCGATCTAAACTTCCCCCAGAAATGTACTTGTACACAAGAAAAAGTCCCTCTTTATCAATGCAATAGCCAAGAAGTGGAACAACATGGGGGCTACACAGAGAGTTTGCAATCAATAGCTCGCGGCAAAAAGCCTTGGCGCTCTCCCTCTCCGGTCCATCCACCCTCTTTATTGCCACCGCCGGCCGCCGAAGACCGTTGCCTATCCTCCCCTTGTAAACCCTGCTTAAAGCCCCTCTCCCCAATTCCCTTCCTGCTTCAGTTCAGTTCATCGTTTATGAGGGCATTTTTAAAATTGCATTTTGAGGGATAAAATTAATTCCTTTACCTCTGTAAAAGTCCCGAGTGGCCGACCGGATCTGTGCGTAGCTGAACCGAGCCAACCCACCGGCGACAGGCGCGATACTCCGCTCCAGCGACTCCAGCCGCCGCCATCGCTGCATGTCTCCGGTGGCTAGTGTTTCCGGGTCATGCTCACGTTTTTCCGCCGGGGCGGTTCTTTCGTCCTCCATGCTCACAAGAAGCAGCACCGTCGCCGCGGCGGCCGGCGGCGCATCCAGCTCGGCCTCCGCCTGCGAGCCGAAGCTGAACCGGAAGGACGAATTAACCGACTGAGGCTCAGCCTCCGACGGCTCTCCTCTGGCTTCGGCAAGTAACCACGACTTGTTTTCCAGGCCGCTGGCGTCGCCTCCCCGCCGCCGCCGCCCTCGCCATCGTTTGCTACATCCTTTAGGCGGCGGAAAGGCAATACCTTTCCTGCGGCTAACGACGCTCTGAGAGATTCCCATAGGAACGAGATCAGTCTACCTGCCCCCACTCTCGAGACTAAAAAGAGGAGAGAGACAATGCTGGCACTTCGCAACAGGAGGCTCACCAACTGTACTGTAATTTAGCAATCTAGATTCACTCTTTAAAACTGTATAAATATGACGGAAAAGCGGAAGAAAAATCAAAGAATTCGCGATTTCTTGGGTAGCTTTCGCTCAGGGAAGGGAAGGGAAGAGAGTGGGGGCATCGGAGGTTCGTAGATTGGGAGCTAAGCAAAGATGGTACTGCTAGTTTATTAGTAGGCTGTACACTGAGCGTGGAGTTAAGACGGGGTAGAATGGAAGCAAATTAGCAAAATTTGAGCAACATTTATGGGGCAGTTTTCGGCTTTCAGCTTGCTAAGTGACATAATAACAAGTTGTCAGATATTTTTCGGATTCCAAAAAATGCTTGGTGATTGGCCTTTGTGCACAATTTTATGTAAGTTTTAATTGCTCTTGCCATTCATTCTGTAGAATAATGAAATTTATACGAAATTTCAACCCACATATTAAATGAGATAAAAAAATAATGGTTAACTCAATTATACTCAGCATAATACAAAATAAAATATATAAATATAGGTATGTTCAACTTAAAATTTGTTAATTTGAATCTTAATTGCCTCTTAAAATAAAGTGATCATGGTTGTATGCTCTTCATCCTCATCTCTCTCTTTTTTTAAGCATCATAAATGTCTCTTCATTGATAAGAAGCTTTATGTTGCTTTGGGATAAAATTAAACTATTCATCTAGGACATAGATAAACTAACATATCAATCGAATCCCTTATTTTACCATCAATAAGAATGACATGGTCTATATTGATTTGGCTACATTTAGCATGTTGAGATGGAGGTCTTTCTCCCTTTTTGTGCTTCCTATAAGTGTATTGGGCATTTGGTAGGTAATTGTCGTCCTCTTCCGTCAGTTGCCTCAACTTCTAGTTTTCCTAATGCCCCTAATCCTGTTAATGCTAATATTGGTATTTTGGATAATCGGGTTAATCGTGCTTCACCGATAATGCTTTTTGATCCATCTAGTAATAAGGGGGTGGATACTGTTGAATTGTGTGATGAATCTAACAAGCCTGTGAGGTGGGTCCTAGTGTTGGTGAGGCTTGCTTGGTTGTTGAGGAGGGAGCTGCCCCCGTGGGTAATGCTGTTCAGCTGGATTTCGTTTTGGCTTTGGTTGCACCAGTTGATGTTGAGGTGAAAGCTGTGGTATTGGGTCCTGGTGTTAATGAGGCTTCCTTGGTGGTTGACGGAGCTGTCGATCTGCAGGCTGGTGCTGTTGATTTGCAGGCTCCTGATGGGAATGGTTTCGCTGTTAATAAGGCTGGTGATGTTAATGAGGTTTTCGGTGTTCCTGTGGGAGATGGTGTCGTTGATTCTAGCGCCTCTACTCTGATTCCTTTTGATACTGATGGTGATGATGATGATGAGGTGGAGGACGATGATGTGGTGGACGATTTTGTTGTAGAGATTCATGATGCTACAACATTTGTGGCTGTGGAGGAGTCGGGTGACATCTCAGTTCCTTTTGTTGTTGTTGGGGGGGGGGGGGGGGGGGGGGTTGGATCTTCGGTGGAGCTGGTTAAATTTGTAGGCTGTGATGAAGTTAAGTTGCCTCTGGTTGATGTACCTATTTCCATTATTTCCAGTGATTATATGTTAGCTCATCTTGTTAGGGAAAAATTGGTGCGACAAAATAACTGGTTAGATGATAACTACTCATTTGCAAGAGGGGAGGAAATGAATGAGAAAGAATTGGATGCTCGGGACAATTTTGACTTAAGTATTCTTCAAGTTGCGAATACTGGGTTTTTCAAAAATTGTGGTAAGCCTAGAAAACACAAATCCAAAAAGAAATTATCCTAGGTGTTTATTTCTCGGTTTTGGTGTTTTCCTTTTGGGTGGTGATTGGAAGTTTCTTGGTGGTGGCTTTTTATTTGCTGCGTTGGATTTGGGTCAGGACAATGATGAAGCAGGTTTCCTGCACGCACCTCGGACGGCCATGGCTTGGTTCGCAACCTGGGTGGAAATTCTGCTGCTTTCTTCATTATCTCCATCGATGGCCCAAGCCTGACAACCAGGTGGCGATTTGAGTCCAGCTGTTTTTGGAGCTGTTTTCATCTTTTTTTTGTTTAGATTGGTTTGCCCTTACGTGCAGTGTAATCTCATAGGTTTTATCCTTGCTCTATGTGGCCAGCTTTTGGCCTTGTGGTGTATTGCTTTTTCTTATCTAATGAAATTTTTTTTTGGTAGAAAAAAAAAACATGGTCTATGTTGATGTTCCAACAAAATGTTAATGCTCACATATAAATATATTAATCAATCCCTTTCAAATCCTTTGAAATGAGGTAAATTATAGCTCTATAACTATATTAAACCAAATATCCTCTCACTTCAATTGGAGCCTAAGCTTGCTTGTAAAATCAAATAATAATAATAATATTTCATAATATTTTCTTGCCCATGTCCCTATAAACAAAAATATGCTAAAAGTGCAATGCCCAAAAATATAAAAAGAAAAATCAAATATAAAAATATATTACAATTGGCAAAATGTAAATATTAATCTATTTATGCTCAAAGAAAAACTCAATCTTTCACACTAAATTGATTGAAGTCGTCAAATTTGAATTAACCAAAGATTATTAATGAGCCAACATCTTATTAAACAGAGTCAACTGTGTTTAGCTCAAAATTAAAAACGAAAAAAAAGATATGATAAAAATCCTCCAATGGGATGATTAGCTAGATTATGATGGTGTCATTTTAGCACAATTATAATAAAAGTTTGTGACAAGTATCCTTTTGTTGGATGATTAGCATGTTTGTGATAAAGCCATTATAATATGATTATGACCAAAATTCATGTGGGTCTTATGACAAGCATTTGAGCTTTGTTGTTATGCTTGATGAATATGATGGCACAAAGCCCTATATATTATTGAGCTAGTTTGAAATTAATCACATAGTTAGCTTCCTCCTACAAATATTGGAAACTCTTTTTAATCATAAGATAAGAGAAGCATGCACATTAAGAGATTGAGATTAAAAAAGAATTAGCTTGGGTTGCTATATGAGGATTGGGGATTCTTAATATGAGCAATCATATAATAAGAATGAAAAGAAGATTTATAATGATTCAGCCAAATAATTTACATCCATTATAAAGAGAGTTGAGGATAAATATTCACTATATGATATGATATGATAACAATATATGCACTTCAATGAATAAAATAAGTCATCATAAGAGAAAGAGAAATGAGTAATTGGTATAATATGAGTTGTTTAATCATATGTTTCTTTTATTTTTTTTCCTTTTAATCCATGCATTATTAATGTGTTCATAATAATGCCCATATTAAAACACGAATTGTGCCTTTATAAATTATTTCATATTAAAATGATAGTGTCAGACATTTTTTATAATAATAAATATTTGATATTTGACATTTTATGCTATAATAAATGTGTTAGGAAAGCTAATTTATTATCTCCTTATTGTATTTCATATGATTTGCATAATAAATATTATTAAAATCAATGCTTAAAATTAACTTAAGAAGAAATACAAATGCAAATGGATGCCTGAGAGGATGTCAAACTCTCTAAGAGGAATTCTCTTGAAGAGACTTTTTGAAAGATTTCCTAAAAGCTTTGCTTTAGAAGTTGAAATGTCATGACATTAATTGCTTTATCCGTGTCTACAACGGAGAAATCTTTTGAGACTCGAGTAAGTTTTGATTACACCACCATTGTTTATAAATTCTCCTTGGATGATACAACATATAGCTATCAATAAGGAATAAGGGTACTCAAGTAGTGTAGTTAGACCGGCTACCTTCATTAACTAAAAAGACTAAGATTTATGACCTATTTGGGTTGATGAAATAATGGACTATTAATTAGACGAGTTATCGATCCCCCAAAATAAAATTATTAGAATGTAAGAGCTGATGACCTCTTATTTTACCTGAAAGATTCATTACAACAATCACTACAGGAAAACAATGAAATACCGGCAGAATTTCCGGCGGATATAGTTACATCGGAATCAACGACGGCGTTTCCGGCGGATTGTTCCGCCGGTAAGCTTACGGCAGACTTTATGGCGGAAATACCATCGGTAATGTTCTGGCGGCTGAACCGTCGAAATTGCGCCGGTGTTTTCAATATACCGACGCATATTCCGTCGGTAATATCCGGCGGATATTCCGATGGATTTATCGCCAGGTTAATTAAAACCTGACGAAGTATTGCCGGCGGAAACTCCGCCGGTAATACTTCCGACGTATTTTCTGCTAGAAAAGATGCCGGTAATTTCAATATATCGGCCCCGTGCCCTCGACTTCAGCTCATTCGCTTTAGGTCGCTGCTTCGATGACGTCCCTGCTCTGCTCTGTCGATGACGACGCCCCTCCCTCGAGCTCCGTGGACGACGTCCCTCTCTCGCTCGATCGAGATCATTCGACGACGACCCTGCCCTTGAGCTCCTTCGACGACGTCCTTCTTCGGCCTCGCCCGTGCCGGTCGCTGTGTGTACGTAACTTTCTGCCTTTCGCATTCTTCGCTCCATTTGCTCCTGTCAGTTCGCCCTAATTTGACGAACTTCTCTCCTTGGACGCAGATCGACTTCTCTCCTTGACGCGCGCGGGTCGGCTTCGCTCGGTTGATGTTTGGCCGGGAGCTCGCCTTGCTGTTTAGGTAACTTTCTCTCTTTTGCATTCCTGATTTTTGGCTTTAGTCATGAATGTTCTTACTAGACATTTGCAAGAGGATGTACATTGGTGTATGCTTTTTGCTGATGATATTCTTCTTGTTGATAAGACTAGAGAGGGAGTTGAAGGTAAACTTGAACTATGTAGGCCAACCTTAGAGTCTAAAAGCTTTCGTTTGAGTAAATCTAAAACTGAATATATGGAGTGTAATTTTAGTAATAATAAATCAAGTGTGAGATTTGTAACTTTGGGCAATCAAAGTCATTAATAAGAGCACACATTTTAGATATCTTGGGTCTATTGTTCAGAGTAATGAAATAGATGTGGATATTATTAGTAGAATTCAAGTTGGATGGTTGAAGTGGAGGAGTGCATTGGGCTTGTTATGTGATAGAAAAGTCCCTCTCAAACTTAAGGGAAAATTCTATACGGGTTAGGCTCGCAGGCCTATGCATATGAAGGACAGTCATCCAGTGGCGGCAGTTTTTCATCTAGTACCCATGAATCTTTATATACCCAACAGATAGCTGCCCTTACAGCCGAGCTAGAATAGGTACGGAAAGCCTAAGTTGATTGGCAGATGCAAATGCAACAGCAGCAGATGCAGATATAGCAGCAGCAAGCTCAAATGTTAGAAGAGATGAGGGAGCAGATGAGTAGTGGTAGAAGTACAGCATCACCTGATGATGAAATTGAATTAGAGTAGACATTATTTATCTATTTTACTGATGTGGACATCTGTTTTTGTGTTTTTAGGACATATTTATTTGTTTGCTGTTTGAACATGTTTAGTTATTTGTTGATGACACTCTTCTTATATATGTTTATTGTATACATGTTTAGTTATTTGATGATGCTCTTCTGGTTTGTATAACTGTTGATTTTGTAGAATATATATGGTGTTGTAATTTTTTGTACGCAGGTATAAATGTGAAAATCACTTTTCAAAGTGAGGAAGGTTTTTTTTTCTGCTACAGGTTTCCGACGGATTATTCGCCGGTAACCCTGTCGGAAATATGATATGACGATATTTCCGGCAGAATATGCGACGGAACTTCCGACGGATACTTCGACGGTATATCCAACGGTAAGAATAGGCATCGCTTTTATTGCGGCGGATATTTTCCGCCGGTAATTCCAGCGGTTTTTACGCCGGAACACGGCGACAGAAAAGGCGTCGGGTTGTCAAATATATCCGCCGGTTTTCTTCCGGAACATCCGCCGGAAATGCCTCCGGCAAAAAAAATGAGACGGAAATATTTTTCCGACGCGCTTTTTACCGTCGGACAGATTTCCGTCGGTAATCCGCCGGAAACCTATTATTTCCGTCGCATTTTTCACTTTATCGGCAGATTTTGTCTGCCGGTAATAGCTTTTTTTCCTGTAGTGAATGCATATAATCAAATCTCCCTAATAGAAGAGGAATTCATTTTAGGTCCATGCACCCTTACAAAATCTTTGAATAAGGAATGAAGTCACAATAAGAGAATGAAATATCTAAGAATCTCCTTATTGCAACTTAATCTGTCTCCCATATATTAAAAGAAAATCCAAAAAAAAATCATCAAAGGATGCAAATGATCAAGCCTTTGATAAAAACCAAATACTAAAAGAAGGAAAAAGAGAAATAAATAAATATACTCACTCTATAATGTAGATTTTTTTTCTACTCATAAAACAAATGCAGTAATATAACTTATCATGTCAACTTGCATCAACCCTTTGATCAATTAAGTTTAATTTGGTTGTGTAGAACAACTAGGGGTGTCAATATTTGACACGACACGACAACCCGACTCGAACCCGACCCGGAAAACCCGACTCGAACCCGACCCGAGTTCAAAACGGGTCGGGTTCGGGTTCAGGAATTCGACCCGTTTGAAAAACGGGTCGGGTTCGGGTTGTCCCGACGGGTTGGCGGGTCAACCCGAAAACCTGTTTAGAGGCTGCCCGCAAGCCCTGCCCGCTCTGCCCGCCCTGCCCGCGCGCATCCGCGAACGCCAGCGGCCCAGCAGCGCGCCCGCGCCCGCGCTAGCAGCGCCCGCGCGCTCGCCCGCGCGCCCGCGCCCTCGCCCGGGCTCGCCCGCGCCCGGGCGCGCCCTCGTGCCCGCGCCCGCGCCCGCGCTCGCCCGCACCCGCGCGCTCGCCCGCACCCGCGCCCCCGCGCTAGCCCGCCCCGCACCCGCGCGCGCCCACACGCGCCCGCGCGCTCGCCCGCGCGCGCCCGCCTCGCGGACGCATTCCTGACCCGGGTCGGGTCGGGTTGACCCGCCAACCCGACGGGTCGGGTCCGGGTCCGGTTTTCTGACCCGTTTCCCTACCCGGGTCGGGTTAGGGTCAACCTGTTTAGCTGCGGGTCATTGCGGGTTCGACCCGAACCCGACCCGAAACCCGATTTTGACACCCCTAAGAACAACCTTCTTGCATGATATTTATTTTAACCAATAAAGCATTATCAATAAGCATTTGGTTTATGTATAATCCTAGCATGTGAAAATAATATGAATAGCTATTTTTTCTACCTAAGCAATCTCTTCAATAATATTGTTTATTAGCTCGTTAATGAATCTGAAGTCATTTGTGTTAAGATAAACAAAATCAACATAAAATAATTCGAACTTGCTTACACTATTAGATATGCTCGTTCCCTATTCTCATATAATCCCTAAATTGTGACAAAGTTGTAAGAACAATAAAAAGAGATGTTGGCACTAGCCACTCCCTATTATTGCTACATGTCGTTCACCACTTGCCCTAGTTTGATGCCACAGTTTGCCATCATCGCCAGTCACCATAGCCATCTTTTGCCGCAAGCTATCACTAGCCATTTTTTTATGCAAAGATTTTATGTGATGTGAGATGTCTACTAGTGACTATATATAACTCTTCGAAGTCATGTTTGTTGAGCCGTATATAGCATGCTCATCTACCACAAGACTATTTCACCCATGAGAATTTGAAAGTGAACACTTTACATCATTTTTAGAAAGAATAAGCTGATACTCGATTGGGTGATTTTCTCATGAAAGTCTACCAACAAATGCAAATAAGACACAAGTGGATGCACATTAAATTTTTTTCATAAAATATTAAAATACCGGAAGAATGAATTGAAGACACAAATGAAGCTCACGCATATTTATAATATGATACTAACAAATTAGAAATTTTCAAAATCAGATAAAGTCTAAATCACATAATAAAAATTAGGAAATATTATGGTGACATAATAGAATCTAGTTTTCATCATATTCGTATCATAACCTTATGGCGAACAATGATAATCATCCAACACGTGACGACGATTGCAGCTGGAATCCTATGTGAATCTCCAATCACACTTGCATAGAAATTTAATGCCCGGTCTACTGAATTCTAATATTTTGTTGATAAGTCTGATGTGAGGTTTGCAACATCAAGGGCATCAACATTCCTCAATCGACAACCACACTGGGAGTTTGGTACCCACACTAGAGATGGGATAAGTCTTCAAGTTGAATTCAGATAGGAAGCAACCCCACCCCAATGATTCAACCCACTTATGAGATTCAAATACCTTGACTTTGATGATGAGTGAATCCCTCACCGACGTACAACTTATTATGATTCTAAAACAGACAAAGGACCTTTGCTCACGGGCCAACGTAACTAGAGATGTCATCACCATAATAGGACTTGTAGTGGATACAACTTAAAAATTGACACTTCTTATTTCTATGGTCACTTTTACATTGGGATTATCTCAATTGGACACTAGTTGTAGATGCATTTTTTTTCAGTATGTGGACATGCAGGTGGAAAGATAGGTGTGATATGTTGCTTGCAGTTGAAGGGTAGTGCTAGAGGTTGGTGGCAACAGCTCTTTCAATCTCGTTCAAGAGATGAGTGGCATGCAATTAAGAGTTAGAATCGAATCAAACAATTATTGAGATGCCATTTTTTGTCATCAAATTATGAGCAATTACACAACAAATTTATTCTCAAGGTGAAAGTGTTTTGACACACCTAGAGAGGGGGCGGGGGTGAATAGGTGTGGCTCTTTAAAAATTTAAGAATAATTATATGTGAAAGCTTCCAACACTAAAATAAATCAAAACCATACTCTTGTTTAAAGGCTTTCTTACCAAGATAAAATTTTTCTTTTGAGTTTTTTTTTTTTTGGATTTTTTAAATATTTGATCATGCAAAAATAACTCAAATCCCCTAGCTTGCAATACTAACTAGTTTTCCACTATAATTCAACAAGCAACATGAAATAAAAATTGCAATAAAGTAAATACAAAAAATAAAAAAGAGTATGCAAACTGTTTATAGTGGTTAATTCGATTAAATAGACCTATGTCCACTCCCCGAGTCCTCTCCTCAAGAATTCCACTAGCTCACTCATATGCTTCTAGCAAGGCAGAAAAGATTCTCTCCTTTATAGGGTAATGGAGAAACACTACAATGCTTTCCTCCTCAAAAATGTAACTTCTCTCTAACCTCCTGTTGATACACAAAGCCCTCCCAGCTGCTCACAAGGTCTTTGAGATCTTACAAACAAGATCTTCAACAAGTTCTTCTCATAAGAACTTAAACAACACCAAGCAGAAAAAGATATAGATTGAGCTAGAACAATCGTAGTGAACCTCATGCACAAATCCCTTGGACTTCTTCAAAAGATTTTTGTCAAAGTTATCTCCAATCTCTCCTTTCAATCTCTCTTGAAAACTCTTACAAGTATTTCAAAAACTTTGTATATTTTCTCTCTGTTCTTTAGGTCTTGTCTTTGATAGCTTCACATCTTCAAATTGAGCTTAATCAGTTCTCTTTCTGATTCTTGTCCCTTGTGTGCCAGATATCACTTTGTCCATTGTCTTTCCTTTCACCTGAAATTTAAGTTTAAAAACAATGACATGCACACATATATTAATCTAGATCAACATTACTAATAATATTTGTAATTATCAAAACATTAGTCTATACACCATCCTCATAGGGTCCAACACAATGCACTCATCCATTAGTGTATAAATGCATAAACAAAAGAGTTTTACAGTCTTAGTGCTAGGAATGTTCTAAATGAATCCACTCAACAAATTGTGATGTGTTACATAGGGGGATTGAAAAGTTATATAAAGGGCAAGCTTGAGATGAATTCAATTTGGTCTCTTTTATATGTTGTCAACTTTGCTTATAAGGTGGAATTATAGCTAAATAGAGACTCTACATCAGCACTCAGCTAAAAAACTATCATCCCACAATCCTTCTAAGGTGGGCAATGCTATTTAGAGCTCGTATCATAGTAGTCAACCCTCACCTCTATTGCTACTTGCCATTATCAATTAGTTTTTTCTCGCTTTTAAATAGCTTGCACCGGCATGATTTTTATAATCCTATTATTTTTTTCCCTCCCAAAATAGTTCTTTTGAAATACTTCAAAGAAATACCTAACTATGATAATATGTCATAAACTAAAAGGGCACAAAATAATGAGTTTTGGATGCGAGGAATAAAAAATAAATATTTTTTGCATAGTTCTCATTTAGATTATAAGAAAATCAAATGAAATCAAGACTTTTCTAAGTAATAATGCTACAATAAATAAGTCCATTACCACTCTCATTACAAATCTTTATTCTATACTCTAGCTAGTTGAAAGGTGATAAACCCATTTCATGAATTTTTTCAACTTTTCCTTCAACAATTTATTTGTGCTAAAACAAAATATATACTCAATAAGACCAGCAGTCCTAATATGACATTCTTTCTAATAATCATTAGAAAATGTCTAAGTAAAATACAATGCATTATTAAGAATTATAATCTTGTTAACCACATCCAATCATTTATCTATGTAAGACATCAAACTATGCAACCCTATTTTATTGCATTGAACCACAATTCATACCATCAAATAAGAAAATGGAAACAAGACATTGCTTTCATCAATGTCAATAATTGCCATCAAAGTATCTATTTTATTAACATGTATTCGAACTAAAATTATGATATGCCCAAGTAGTTGATAACTAACACAAAATCATAATGATTTGAAATCCATACAAAACAAGCTAATATAATTTTCTTCATAAATAGACAAACTATTATACCCGAAAAAGACGTGTTTGTAAACACAAGGAGAAAGTAGATTCTTTACAGCAATTTAGTTTATAAAAATTTGATAAAATTTCATATTAAGCAGGAAGATGAGAATTAAATCAATTAGTAAGAAAAAGCACAATATAGGCTTCGTTTGGAACAGCTTTCTTACTACTTTCTAATACAAAATTTTCTAGCTAAAAAAAAAATTTTGTACTAAAAAATTACTATAAAAAACAGTAAGAAAGTTATTCTAAATGAAACCTTAATATGATAGAATCAATTAAGCATGCATCTTTCTTTGAATTCTCTACAATATTCTTTCAATAACCACTTCTTAGACAACAGAGTAATGCTTATACAACATTCAACTAAATTCCCATGCAAAATCAAAACTCATGACTAAGGCTTCCTCTAAAAGTTATTTCCATTTGGACTCTTGAGGATATTTAGAATATCTGACAAATCTGGTGTAATGAAGCTCAACAACTTCTTTGTCATCTCATCCATCTTCCCATGTGATAGAATAGCATCAACTTTTTAGTTCATGGGCTTACTTAATAATTGGAGATGATGACTGTTGGCGATGATGACAGCAGCGCCCATCATCCTTGACCACAAGGTCAACAAAAGATTCTTACTTTGCCACATCAATTTTGAGCTCCGTATGAGCCACAAGATCTCACTCAAAACTTCAATTATGGTGTTCAAAATTATTGATCTGTTTGGGATCACAGTACTTTTTTGATGATTTCTGCAGTGAGCTTCCGGCTAATCACCATCATGAGCTAAAAACAGAAAGCTAAATCAAGTCCAACTTTCTGTAAAGTTAGAAGCATTTTATCTGACCACATTAGCTAGCAGCATACCAGCAGCTTTTACATTATATCTATACTCATACAGTGCATTGTGAGATCGGATCTGCGGCTGGGTGGACGGAACAAGTTCCTCCCATCTCATTTGGATTCGAATCCCTTAACTGTCCCAAAAAAAAAAAAAAATACAGTGCACATTGTAAAAAGGGCTGAATATAAGTTTAAATAAAAATATCCTCTTCCACTTTTTTCTAGTTTTCTTCCTTCAGCTTTCTGCAGTGAGCTTCCGGCCTTTTCTTCTGTCATGAATCTACTGCTGCAAGTAACGCATGCAGTGAAAAATATATTCTGCCATAGCAGATTTCAACAATTTGATAAAGAACTAACAACTAAAAGGAGAAAAAGAAAGAAAGTAATATGAAACCTTGTAATTATAAAACATTCCGGGTATTTTTTAAAAAGGAGCATGGGTAGTAAATAATTTATTAGTAGGATCAGCATGTTTTAAAATTATGAAAACATATGGCACATTCAATTTGACGTAATCTGAATATGTCAAATAGTTTGGTGCATAATCAAATGCGCCACGTGGTTTGACGCATTTTACCCGACCACCGTTCCTTCTTTCGCCGACAAGTTCCGCAAAATCCGGGCCTTTAGTTCCGAGCTACGGAGAATGGGTTTTGGCGGGGTCGTGGGGAGAGAGCAAAGTGGCTATCAGATGCCCAATTGAGCATGGAGGAAGGCAACTGAAATCTGAACGAGAGAAACGCTTGGGAGGTTAGTAATTTTTTTTAGTACTTTTGAATGCTGTTGACGATTTGTAATTGTATTTGTTTAAATTTACTTTGTTAGATTATGCTATGTTGCTAGATGAAATAGTTGATGTTGTAATTGTATATCTTATAGTTGTTGATCTATATGTTGGTTTTGTTAAATATATTGTGAAGCAAATTTTTATTATTTTATTAGTGGTGTCCATTCATTTTTAGCCTTTTCTAATATTTTTTACTGTCATTTTTAATCTTAATGATTTTATTTAGGTAAGTTAAAAGATCTCATATAATTATGCATTCAATAAATAAAAGAAAATTGGTGTAGGTAGATTAGAATTTTAAAGAACTGATAATTTAAAGTCAGGAAAAAAAATTTATTCCTTTGTATTAATTTCTTTATATTAAAAATTAAAATTATGTATAATTTAGAATTGATTTGATAATTAAATTTTATTTTAGTGGGAGAATGAGAAATGAGGAAATAACCAAACGAAAAGTAAGGGCTCTTTCAATTTTTATTTTAAATATATTTTATAATATTTTTTTAGTTAATTTATTTTTATGAAAAAAAAGTAATCTTTTGAAATAGTAAAAATTTTGTTTAAGCATAGTTTTAGTAGGTTTTATATTTATCTATGTTTTAATTAAATTTTAAGTTATATTTTCTTAAATTTTTTAATCTTTATAATTAAGGAAATTAATTATTTTTCTTAATGAAAAAATAATGGAATATTTTATATTCTATTTCATTTAAATGAAATTATATGTTGGAAAAAATTAGGAGAAATAATGTGATAAGAAAAAAAATCTGTTACATCTTAAATAATTAATTTAGAAGTTCATTAGTTATTATGTGATATTCTTAAAAATAATTTAAATAACATTTAAAAATCAATCTGTCATATTTGTGGCCTTGTTATGTGTATTTAGCTACGATATTTTATGTGTTTTCGGAATGGTAAAAATTAATTTATATCAGACTATAATATAATGGCTAGTAATTAATCGAATTTTATCTTAGAAAATAATAGAAGTAAGAACACATTAGTTATTATATGAGTTAGAAATTTTTTTTATAGCCGAGAAATTTTATTAGCTCCTTAACACATCCAAATATTTTAGTAAAATATCCCGATTACTTTTAGTGGCGAGTTACATAGTAAGTAAAAGGCATTTGATTTCTATATAATACTAGCAGGTGAAAATGATATTTTTTCTACCCAAACAGTCCCCTCAATAACATTTTAAGTATCAGCCTATGATGTTTGATAAATAATTAGTCTATCAAATTCAAAAAAATGGATTCATTGTAAAATTCCAAATATTTTTCATTCTCATAGAAATGTACTTAGACACAAGGGTCAACCAAAATTCCGAGGAGACTAACATGTTTCCAATATAAGAGAAATTATTCTATGTGGACACTAGACGGAGAAAACCGTCCAGATTTGTTACATTTTTACTAAATATTTACCGTGCTTCTGCAAATACTCAATTACGAACACGTTTTTATTGAGTATTTGTCATGCTTTTATAAATACTCAGTAAAAATGCAGCAAATATTCAATTATTTAGTAAATATTCAATGTGCATTAAATATGTAGTAAAAACGCAGCAAATACTCAACAAAAACTCAGCAAATTGAATATTTGTTGCACTTTTACTGAATATTTACGAAAGCGCGGCAAATACTCAGTAAAAATACAACAAATCCAAACGATTCTCTCCGTCCGATGTCTGCACAAAATAGTTTCTCCCAATATAGAGTTTTCAACTTAAGAGTCCATAGGTTATACGACTTTGTCATCATAGGCTATCACCATCTATCATTGCCGACCACCACTTGAAGCTGTGGAGAGCTGTGGAGGGCAGCCACCACAAGTTGCCAGCCTCCGACTGCCACTATCACCACCACATATTTAAAATATTTCAGATTTTTTTATATTGCATTTTTTTTTTTACATTTCTTTTTCAGCCAACCTGACGGCCGCTATGTGAGCAAGCAAGATAAGTAACAAGGAGCGGGCTTTTTCTCAGGAGAAATGCATCAGACTTCAGATTAATTTTATTTAAGGTTTGCAAGCGCGCAGGGAGTGATGGAAAAAGTGCAGAAATAAAAAACCATCAGTAAACAACAAAAGGGGAGCTTTTAGTTTTACCTGAATATGATGAAATAAAAAACTACACGTTTTTGATAACGCCCATCACTCGAGAGATTATTATGTGCGGCGTTCAAATCATTCGGAGGCGAATCAGGATGCATCACGTCACCCAGATGCATCGGGCCCCGGGTGATGTGGCGTATCCGAATTCGCCTCCGGACGAATCCGGACGCCGCGCGTAATAATTTTTCCTGTAACTCACACTATCGAAAACGCACTGAAACAAGATTCCTGACAACAGGTGTATGCATGGCTCAGGCACTATCACGGCAAAAAGCCCCCAACAGCTTCAGGGTCAGGGATCTGAACCGTTGAAGCATAACAAGTTTAATCCTGCTTAACTTAGCTAAACTTCCCTCTAGTTTATATATTGTATACAGTGCTAAATGCTAATGCATGCTGTGTGAAAATATAGGAGGAATTTCCTCTTTCCTTTACTGTCCTCAGTTCTCTTGGTTTTTCTCGGTTACCGCTAGTTCTTCACTAAGCAGATGATAGGGGAAGAAAGCAGAGAAAGAAGAAAGAAGGACATGCGCTAGCAACAGATCGAAGGAGCCGTTGAAACAAAGAAGAACGCAGGAGATAACCAGGATGATTTTTATATGCACCTAAATTATTTTTGGTACCCACCTAAACTAGTTAAAGTGTTCCACCTTTCGAGACACTAAAATTAACACTTCATAAAAGATAATTAAATTGATGTGAAATATATTAGTTAAAGCATTTTTTAGGATTAGCTTATCATAATTTGTTATTACTAGCTTCTAGAATGTTCTTATTAGCCTCTAAATATGCAACTATTGTAGTAGGAAAAATCATTGATGAATATATATACCTTTTAAAGCTTTAAGTTTGTCTTTGTTCTCTGAATTGGGAATTTTTTCTAGCAGATCTGATTCTTCCACCGATCCACTACATCATAAATTATGAAATTATGCTTCAAAGTAAGTGTAATTAATCCTAAACATGAACAATATTAGGAAAGCCATAAACACAGATAGATTTTATATAATAACAGGACAAAATCACAAAACAACTGAAAGCATCCAGCCCACAAGGCCACAACCTTTAGCCTCTTCACTACAACGATGAGACAGAGATGGCACAATTGCTTCTTCTTCTTCTTTTTTTATTTGAGAATGTTTGAATTTGGGATGGCAGTTCACTAAAAAGATAAATATTCAACAACAGGCAGTGCACCATTGCAGCGGCGAACAAACACATCAATAAGAGAATAATATGTGCTGAGTGAAGAAGCAAATACATTAGTAACGACAATATTTCAACAGAAAAATAATAAATTTTTTTAGTAAGGGATTTTACAAACACGTATGCATAGGAGGTGATGAAAAATGGTATAGATCATTAGGATGAATGGGAGTCACTTCGAAAAATAGTGGGTAAAATCAACAACTCCAGATAGTAAAAGTATACTTAGGAAGAAATACCAATCCTCATTCCTGTCATTCACATAATTGAAAACATGCAAGCAATGGAATCCTTACCAGAGAATACTTAAATATTTAGGTCAACAATGACGACGCAGTGTATGAGGAGATAAGAGACAGCAAAGCTATTGAGGATAGAGTTGTTAGTTTTGTATGGAATCTGAATGTGTCGATCAATCGAGTTGTATTATTGCCTCAGACCACAATTTAGTAGGTTCAGCTCATTGGAGGGATTGAAAGGGATCCTCCCCCTCTGAGTCAGGTTGGGTAGTTCCATTTCTTATTATTTATGTTTAACTTGAAGGGTTGCATCCCTTAGGTGATTTTGTGTTGTCGCTAGCTTGGCCTATTCTATATAGTGTAAGAGTTTTGAAGTAAAAGAGACAAAGTGAGAGTGAGAGAGAAGAGATTTGTACTATTTCTTCCAATTTTTTAAAATGAATTTCTTGATATGGTGTGACTCCATGATTTTTTTTTTCCGATTTTGGATTTTTCACATTAAAAGTTGATGTTATTTCTTTTCTGCCGCATTTTTTCTCTTTCTTGTTTGAGTTTAATGTGGGTTTACTTCACCAACAAGAGTAGCACCGATCTTTGTCATGTCAATTGCAAGCTCGATCAGTGGAGAGCATGAGCTAAGTTTAGCAATAAAAAAGTTGTTTCGAAGGGGGTGTCAGCTAAAGATTAAGAGCAACTAAATTATTTTAGTAACCCGCCTAAACTAAAATATCCTTATAAGCACATTTTTAGACACATGAATGTCATAGTAATTCTTATGTAAAAAAGGATCATTTATATAATTTGACTAACTTACAAAACAACGGTAATTTATTTTAAACAAGAGCAAAAACAACGGTACTGCTTTTTTTTCTAATAAGACATGCATACATGCATAACAGCACAATCAAGTAAAACTTTGATAAAAAGATTTATATGATATCACCTAACATGGATTCAAGGAACATGAACAACGCAGAACATAAAATAGGCTAATAATAAAGCATGTAACATAAACACATAATATCTGGAACATCACAAACACATAGAGATGTTACGTAAAACAGGACAAAATAACCTTTATGGCTAACAGAACATCCAGCTAAACCATACAAAAGAGCAACCCAAAAAGACGAGACCTACTCAATCGGCGGTCTTAACGACAATCCTGTCAATAATCTTCGCCACCACCTCCTTCGATTCCCTGAGCAGCTGAATGCTCTTCCTTAAACGCTCCCTCTTCCCGGAAGTTGCAGGAGACTCCTCTAACATCTTCTCAATACAATTCATAGACCGTCCACCGACCACCTCGTTCATAATCTCTGTTTCAAGCTCATTTTCGACTAGTTTCTTCACAGCATAAGCTATATTTAAAGCCAAAACATCAACCAACCTCAGCACTACGCTCTTCCAATAGGAAATTTGCCTCATCCTTATATCAAATGCTTGTTCTACAACAACATCACGCCTCCCCCGCAAATGAGACACATCCGCTTCACCAACAGCCTTAAGGATTATTTTTGTAGGTGTAAAGTTATTGTGAACCACTTCCATGAAGCGTTCTTGTTGCTCCATTAGCTCCACCCAGTTCTTCATATAATCAGGACTTAAAGTAAAGTCCGTAACCATTTCCATTTCTATAATCTCTTTAACATTCCGGATCGAGCGTCCCCTCATTTTCTCAATAAGATTGAGTGCCGCCCTTCTGCTGCACGCCTGAAGAGGTGGATAATTCTCCGATGCCTTGTCAAGAACTGCCACGACTAAATCTTCTAAATAACCCCATACCTTCTCAACGAAATCCTGCGGGATGCTCGAGACCTCTTTTACCCTCTTCTGAAGCAGAATCAAAAAAGCTGTTCTAGGAAGAAAGTTGGGCAGCCAAATGCCTCTATTCTCTTCCAACACCTCAATTTCCTCCATTAAGAAAGCCGCCTCCTTAGTCGGGATATTATTTGGCAACGCCGCAGCATAAGCATTCAGCATTTCAGCCAGGCGCGCTGTGCCATGCATTTGTTTATCATCCGGAAAATCATCAAATTCTCCTCTTATTAGCAGCTTCCTAAGCACCTCCTTAGTTTTGCTGATGATCTGCATGAACGCTCTCATAGCGTCGCCAACGGTGACCAGATTTTGAGGCATGGTCTCCAGTTCTGAAACATTGTGGTTCAGCTTCTCATTGATTTTCTTCACAATATCAGGCAAGCATTTTGCTATGCTTTGCGACTGTATTCGCATCAACTTGTTTGCCAAAACAGGGATGCCAACTATCGATTTATCGATCCTGGAAAGCAAATGATGGGATTCAAACAGATTCGCCTCTGCTGCGCGAGCCTCCTCATATGTCTCCGACCCAATACGATTCCTCACGCAAACGTAACCGAGTCCAATATTGACGTCGTCAGCAGTTACTTTCTCAAGAAGGCCCTCCGGCGACTTATCAGCCTTGGTGACAACCGCCAATGTCCTCTCGCCTTTGCCGTCCACCTGCTGCGACATCCGGATGGACTCGCAGGTCGGGAAGTCGACACTTGCGGAGAGTACATTAAGAATAATGCTCTCCGCCGGCTTTATATACTGCATTATAATGGCAGCGATCTGCTCGTAGATGTTCTCAGGCTGGCCGTGCACGGGTACTCGGGTGATGCCGGGCAGGTCCACCATGGTGAGATCGGGCACGCCCTTCTTTCGGACGACAAGGGTGAGGGGCGTGTCGGAGATGCCTTTGCCGGAACCGGCGATCTCAGCCGTCGCGGACTCTATGGCAGCAGTGATGGAAGACTCGGAGGTAGGGACCTGCTTGCCTTTGTACTCGAGGTGGAGTATAGGGGAGGGAAGGGAGGGGTCGTCTTGGAGCCGCATGATGAGGGGGACTCGGGTACATATTCCTTGCCCGCGGGGGAGACTGATGCCAGCAAGGGATTCTAAAACAGAGGACTTGCCGGAGGATTGATCGCCAACGACGACGATCGTGGGGAGCTCGATTCCTTCCTGCATCACCTTGAGTTGGCGAAGGCGGTCGACGGCGTCGAGGAGGGGACGTATTTGGTCGTTGTACGAGCTGGTGAGAGCGTTGAGGGTTTGGATTTGTTTGCTGTCTTCGCAAGAAGGGGGCGCCATTTGGGTCTGTTCGATATCCGATCACTCCGTTTTCTTCTCAGTTCTCACTTCGGTGCTGGCCTTTGTGCGAAGCATGGCTAATTATCCATGTAATGGCGTACGGTAATTAGTGGG
The DNA here is from genome assembly GCA_019925795.1 of Dendrobium chrysotoxum. Taxonomy (NCBI): domain Eukaryota; kingdom Viridiplantae; phylum Streptophyta; class Magnoliopsida; order Asparagales; family Orchidaceae; genus Dendrobium; species Dendrobium chrysotoxum. The sequence goes on along the minus strand of JAGFBR010000760.1, from coordinate 282,737 downwards.
GATGAAAGAAGTCTTTAAAATATAATAAAAAAATATTTTATAAAATAAAAATCATATACAACAGCAACATAAAAATCTTATATTAAAAATATTTTTGAGCCAAATTAAAATTTTATTTAGAGTGATTTTTTATTATTTCTTAAAATAATTTTTGACATAAAATTTTTAATATTTATATTAAAATATTACTTTAAAAGCAATAAAAAAATTTTCCCAAACAAAACTACTTCTTAAAGCTGTTTAAGAACCAAGAATAAAATCATCTCAAACAAAATTTAAATATACTAATAATATGAAATTTGAGTCGAAATTAAATTTTATTATTATTATTATATTTTATTTTTTTCTAATATATTTTTTTCTTTTTCTTTTGCTCATCGGTGACAATGGAAAGAAGTCCAGATTCCCGAAAGTGATGTGCTTTAAAATATGATATTTAGTAATTTTTTTTCTTTTTTTTCAGAAATAAATTGTTATTATAATTTTTCAACAGTGGTTTTTGTCAATTTGGCTTTTCGAAATATATTTGGCCGTACCAACGAATCTTCCATCAGACTGGTCGTTCTTATCAACTTTAGTACAGAAGAACCAAAACAGGTTCTTTACTTCTAATGGAAGGAGCCCATTCTGAATGGACTTTCGGTCCGCTTATAACCCGGACAAATGCTTTTGTTTCTTGCAAATAGAATAGAGGCTGGCAGCACTACCACTGCCTCTATGTCCGAAATAGAATAGAAAGTTTGCAGCCTTACAGCTTACTCATTACTTCAATGCCTATTTCAGCAATCCAACCTGACGATCACCTTCTTCTCAATTTGTGGCAGCAGAGTTAAATTCATCTCAGCCGTATATTTGTAACCAACCCTTTATACTATAGCCGTTAGATTAAAAGTAGAATCAGAACGGCAAAATTTTTAGAAAGAGCATATCACTAATATATATATATATATTGTTAACTTATATTATTTTTTTCCAAAAAAACTTATATTAATATATAATAATATTTTTTATCTTTTTTTTTTTTTTTGATATAAAGCAAGATTGCAATGATTATAACAGGGATCTCGAGCTCACTATTGCTCAAAGAGCTACAAAAAGATAAAAAAAGAAAACCTAAGAGCTCAAATTCCCTCCTAATCAAGAATACATAATAACCTAAGAACATTCTACGGGTGGCAAGTAGCCAAAACCAAAAAAAAAGAAAGAGCATCTGAAATTCCGTAAGCAAACTCTTTCCGTCAAAAAATTCAAGAGCCTATATCTAAGCACTAAAAGGATCCGGCAAAATAGAGAAAATAGGCGAAGGAAAAAAGACAAGGCAAATTTTTGGGGGATCTTTGCTCGCTAAGATCCTCCACTCTGCTGCTTTTCTCTGTCTAAGCTGCTAAGTGCCTCCTTTCTTGTTTTCTTGTTGAGTGTCACCTTTTTTGTTTTTCTTCTTCTTTTTTGACTCTGTTGAGCTTGCTCCTAATTTATCTCTAGAGCTATTATTTTTGTACCTTTGTTGGTTTATCAATATACGGGCTAAGCCCAATTTTTCCCAAAAAAAAAAATATTTCTAAATAATTAATATTCTGATTAATACAAACCTTAATTCTTGAATCAGGAAAATATACTTGATAGAGCAATGAATTAGCAACAATAAGTAAAAGATGATACAGATCAAAATGATAACAGTCCATGCCGCCATACCAAAGAATCCAACAAAGAACCATAACTAATAGAGGAACCGAATAATTCGGAACAGAATTAGGAAAGCAGAGAAACCCACCAACTAAAACAAACTTAAAGAAACACATGCTCAAGAGAGTAAAACCAGCCACCAATCAACCTCATATGGCACCTTCACATCCAAAACAATCTCGTAAAAAAAAGATAACAGGATCAAGATACGCAATGCCCAAACGAGACACCTTAAATATCAGCCCTGCAGGTAATTGTCTCTAAGACTAATATGAATCATACAAATATGCATACGAGAGAAATCCAAACAGTTTATGAAATTGATCATAGGAGGAGTATTTATCCTCATTCAAAACATCCAATACTCCAAAGTTACAGATTCCAGTAAATATCAGGTAGAGAGGATAGCCAAAAAAATAAAACTCGATAGGATAATTAATGACCTTATCATTCTGAATAAAGCAAATGTTCAGCGTAGGCCATTAGAATATAAAGTCCCACTCAATGTGCAGTAAAGATTATAGTTGAATATAATAACATCAAGATAGAAAATATCAAAATCTATAAAGACAACCCACTTCTGGCTCAGGCGCATAGTATCTGAGCAATCACAATGCCCAAACCCCAAGTGTCGCTCAATTCCCATGGATATCCACATAAAACACGGAGAGTGAAGACATCACCAAAAACCCAAAAACTCATTAACGCTGGAACGAACACCACATCCATCAAACTTCAGAAAATCAATCAGGATGCAGCTACCCCAACTAATTAGATAACTACAATCAGAGCAGTACTACTTGTGATTATTCCAAAATAACAAAAGCCACATCATATTAGCCCCAAACAAATGATGACTATGCCAGATTATTAAATCAAAATTCTGATGTAAGTCACCATTCTCAAGTTGAATACTACCTCTCCCACCCAAGGGGGAATAAGCAAGAGAAGAGCAGCAAGTGAGGAAAGGGCAATCTTTCATGTTGATGCAATCATTGCCAGAAAAACCAAAACAAAAACCCTGAACCTTCAACAACATAGGAAAATTAATAAAAAAAACCAACATGACCAGAAGAACGAAAGGCAGAGCAACTCAAAACCTCCGCAAAGACAGCCAGCCCCCAAAGGCCAATCTTATGAAGCCTAATGATACCTTTCAAAAAGATCGACAGCTGGTTGAAGGAGTATTCAGTAAGGGATGGGAGATTGGCCCATGATTAGCAAGCCAATCCGCACAACCATTACCTTCTCTGTGAATATGAGTCAGTCTAACATTTATAACATTTAATAGTTGCTTAATTTTCCTAAGAAGATAAAATAAACCAGGACTGCAAATTTTTTCATCACTATCTTTGAGATAGGACAGTATGTATAATAATATATATTTATCAGAGGAAGTGAGTTTTTATTTTAATATTACGTTTTTTTACTAAGTTAAATAATTATATTATGTCTAGAGTTTGAGACATATATGAATTTATAATAAAATGTTTAAATTATAGGATTTGTTAATGAAGATGTATATATTATGATATATATTTAAATATATATTATATTATGAATTAAATAATTTATTATGCATTTAATTATGCATTATCATAAAATAATAAAACATTTTAATTTATAGGTGGTCATTAATGTGCTATAGTGTCTTAAGATAAATATATTACTATCAAATATGATTATATTAAGTAACTATATTTTAAACTAAGAAATTATAATCATCCGATTAATTAAGGAAAATAAGTAGTAACTGTCGTTATGTAAAAATGTTAATTTACAATTAAAAAATCACATTTATAATATTTATTAAGTTTAGGAGATAGATTTAGGAATAATCTTTATTTTAAACAATTTCTTTTAATTTTAGGTATGCATACAAATTAGTTATTAATTATAGTTCATTATTATTTGATTATATTTTCAAAATTCACTGAACTGAAGTTATTAATGGCTCATCCTAGAGTGATTAGTCTCTTAGGATCAGCCAAACCATAATTTTTAAGTATTTTTAACCTATGAAAATAAGAAAATTTAAAAAAATCTTTAAAACATAAATACTTTATAGAACTGATTTTATTATAATTTGATTGATAAAATGAGATTATAATTTAGAACACCAACATACAATTGTGTCAATCACTCGTCTAAATCATCTAAATAAGGCAACTCATTGGGTTAACTTAGGCTTCGTTTGGGACGGCTTTCTTATTGCTTCTCAAAGCATCATTTTAGTATAAAAATTTTCTTTTTTTACTAGAAAGCTATTTTAACAAGCAGCAAAAAAGCTGTCCCAAACAAAACCTTAATTTGATTAGTTCTATAATATTTTATTCCCTTGGTCATTCATTATATAACTTAATTTTTGGTATTTTTATTAGTCAAATTAAGAAGAACCATTTATTTTGTATTGTGTTCCAATACAATAATAATTTATATAATTATAGAGAAAAATTAGGGAAATGACCAGTGATGAGTATTAATGGCATTGGATTCCTGATACAATAATTTAGAGAATCACATAAGATCATGTACTTGTTGTTTAATGTAATTGGTGCTAGAAACTTGTCACGTCTACTTTAAAATAATAATGTTTTTTCACTTTGTAGCATATGATACTATATTGCTTGTCTTATTATTCATTATGATTCATTTTTTATATTAGTTTTGGTAGCAATCTCTCACATGAGCTGAGCTATAACGCATTAATATTTATTATAATATTCTCCTAGTAGCATAGGATTTTTTGTTTGTTTTATAAATTTTTATTGAAGTCAATTAATTAATACTATTGTTGGCTAGATGAGTTGTTTAGTATTATCTATTCTACTTTCTTTTTAATTTACTTTAATATATTAGCAATATTATAATTTTAAGTTTCATGTGAATGTGAGATATCTTTAACATTTGCTATTTAAGAAAAGCATGTACATATAAAATTGAGCTGTTAAGTTTCTTTTTTGGAAATTGTTGAGCTATGAAGTTTTTAGTTGTTACCTTCAAAAAGAATTGGCCATATTTTGAGAGCATTTGAGGCATCCCCATTAAAGAAAGGGTCGAAAGTGCAAGTAGAATAATGCATGCTTGTATGACACAGGCCGTTGATAATTCGTTGGAGCGAAAGGTGAATACAGATGCGATTATCAGGTGTTACATGTATGAATGGTCAAAAAATGAGAATTTTACACTTTGGCAATTGCATACTGAAGTAATGAGGATAAACATCTATAAGACGGGGGATTTTTTAAATGCTTCTTGTTGAAATATCTTGAAATGAGCTTCCTAGAATATGATAGTCATCTCGTTAGTTCTTATTTTTTACAGATGTGGTAAATCATGAAGTACTTGATTTGGATCATATTATTCTTTACCATATGTGGAATTTAACTGATGATGAGTTTATTGTGAACGTCTATAGGGGACTAATGAATAAATTAATATCTGATGGTAAGAGAAGAGACTTCTTAACTGGGGATGATAGGAAAATTTTCTAATATGAGTTTGAGTTTTTCTTTAAATGTTATCCAACTCAATTCTAACTCCAAACTTAGTTGTGTATGTTGCTTAATGAAAAGTAAAGATTTATAGTACTAATTATATTATTTGTATGTAATTTTGTTGAGAGAATCATTTCTTAGCATCTCTTTTACAATTCATATGAAAATATATTTATAAATTTATCTTGTAAAAATAAGAAAGATAGTTCAATTACATCGATGTAATATACATCATGCCAACCTAGGATCTTCTATAATGGGGAATGGCCCCTGATGTCGGTGTGTGCTTACAAGGTAGCTAAAAAGGTCTTTGGTGCACCTACATCTCATGAACATTCCTTTCTTCCGCCTCCTCATATGCAATACTCAATGACGCCTGAGTTTCCTGGAGGAGCACATCCCAATGCATAGGAGATGATGGTAGACCAAAAGGATTCATCTAGGAAGAGATCTGCATATTGCGCTGACGTGCTAAGGTGCTTGCCTCTGACCAATACAATGTTGAGGTGCCTACCTCTAACCAACCGTAGGCACCCATCATCGTATGGAAACCTCCAGCAAAAGATGATGGCACCATAAAGTCGCCTAAGGCCATGCACATATTCTACTCGATGATGACTGCTCTTGCCCACCACCTGCATTGGAGCATCAGACATTGACCACCTAGATGGTTGAGCCTACTATTGGCCACTGCCTGACCTCTGACTTTGCATCCCATGCTCTTTGGGGGTATCAATCAAAGTGTATTTAATAAATAATGAGTCCTGCAGCCTTATATAAAGCTCATCAATCTGGTCAATTTCTTGCTGCATCAAACTGATATTCTCCCTGTGGCCACCAATGAAGGAATGTACGAGACCATGTGAATGTTTGACATAGTTAATGTAACGACCCAAAAATGTGAAGCATATTTTTAAATAAAAATCTAAAATTTCTATTAGAACTGGAGCGTTGCGGTGTTGTATCTTGGTGCGTGGTGGTGCTGGAGCTTGGAGCACTTCAATGCCAATAATGGACATCGCGGTGCTGAAGTCTTTGTTTTATAGTAATTATGGATTTAACATGCAGCACTGTGGTGTTGAGTCTAAGCAATACAGGGCTAGGCCACTAACAAAATTTTTTAACATATATTTTCTTTAAATGCCCTATCATTCCCTCACACCTCTCCATGGCCTTTGGATCATTTTTCTTTGTCGTTCCTATTATGGATTTTGTTCTATTTGAGGTAAGGGACTAATCTCACTTCTATTTTTGATGATTTTAATTTCTATGAATTTATCTCTCCTATATATGCCAAAAATATATTATCTCCTAATTTTGTAAGCTTACATCATGTAATTTTTGATATGTTATATATTTGATCATTCTGAATGAATTGATATGATTTTATTTCATTTTTATCAATTAAATATGTATATATATATTTCTATGTAAAATGAGTAGGAAAAAGGTATATTAAAAATGGGTTGAAAAAATATAGTATGATTTGATATTAAAATACTAAAATATAAAATGTGTTGAATTGATTAAAATGATTGTTATGTACTAGAATGTGATACTTATATGATAGAAAGGATGTAATGATTGATATCATATATAATATGATAACCCTAAGTGATACAATGATTGGGAGTCATAAGGAGCTAAAGAGTGATTGTGAGTCATAATGAGTCAGGGTGATTGATTCACGTGATTTAAGGGCAATTATAAGGAGTACATTAATTGGGAGTCAGAAGGGGTGATTGATCAGGATTTATAAGTGCAGGAGTAAGATATAAGTTACCCTCATCTGAATATTTGATACAAAGAATATTGATACTGGTTTCTGAAACTTATACTGATTATTGTTACTGACTACATTTAATGATAATACTGTTATAACCGATAGACTGACTAAATGATTGATATATCACTGTACTGGCTATTGCCATTATATTATTTTAGTGTGACTATCACCAACTCTACTGACACTAATACGGTTATTGACACTGCTACTGATCTACTACCATTATCACTATATTGATTCACTATATATTGAATTGGTTGACTACAAGTATGTGTTCTCTCTTTTGTTATGGTATATAGTATTGATTCACTATATATTGATATGATTGACTACATTTAACTGTAATGTTTGCATCGTAATGACATTGTTGCAAAATTAGATTAACTATGAAATCTAGCAATATTAAATAAATTATGATATGGTATATTTAAATTAAGAAAAATTATGCATACAACATCTGGCACTACAGCCATGTGTGCACGACCGAGCGATGCAATACTAGGAATGTAATCGTCAATGGGTGCCACATCGTGCGCCTTCGCAGCTCTCGATTGAACTCTGCATTATCGACCCCTACATGTCTCCTCTACCATACATGAATAAAAGTTTCCCTTTTAACACTTATTTTATTGATGTAAGTGCAAGACATAAAATTTTTTACCTGGATGAGCTAGTATTGTTTGGACATTTTGCATTATTATGACAAGGCCCCTTACAAATTCTACTTGCCCTACCGGAAGTCGAAGCAAACTCGCCTATTATATTTCTAATCCTATTAGTTTTGGGCCTGTCTTGACGTTGCCTAAAGGAAGGTGGTAGCAAAGGAACATGGCCGAGTTGCTCGTTAAATGGTGGCCAATGGTACTTGTTTGGTATCGTATGAAATAACCCCGAATAAATTTGTCAGTAGAACTCCAATGTGTAGTAGGGAGAGAAGAAGGCTGAGTAGTCCCATCGTCTAGGACTAGATGTTGCAATAGAGTGTGCGTAAGGTACATGGTGTAATAGGGGATGTTGCACGAACATGCATAAGAATTATTGGATATTACTAGAACTTATAACGAGCAACAAAACATATCAAACACCTCTTATTCAAAATTATTTATGCATATGGGCTCCAAACATCTATGTGTATACCCTTCAAATCGTTGTAGAGTGTTGGTTGCATGTGGAACAAACATTGATTCACTGGTTCACATCCACTAGCAAATATCAAGATTGCGCGTTAGGAACAAAGCCACGAGATTGTAATATATTATCGTGATAAATCCTTGTATTGGGTGATTAATCCTTGTATTGGCAAATCCCTAGCTCATCTTAAAACCCCGTTGCATAAAGACACTATAGACATGATCATGATGGATGATCGTGCTGCTGCTTTAAGGAGTAAGAAAGCCGCCCCAAACGAAACCTTAATGTATATATTTTAACTCGAATGAATAAAATACTTAAGCAATACGAATGAGAACGTTAATTGATTTAACTCCTTCATAGTTATCTGGATATATATTCGTCACTCTTATTTATTTATAAATGCAGTTTTCTTTCCTTTTATTTTAAAATGAAAAAAAATTAAATTAATTTTATAACCTGAAAAAATAAAAAATTATGAAAAACCATTACTTCGTTTAACTAATCAAAACTGCTTTAAGAAACCGTGATTTTATATCCAGGTTTTGCTCCCTTTTAAATTTAGCTCTCTTAGAGCTCCTTTAACTAATTTTAATTAATAATAGGCTCCTTTTAAACCTTTTAAAAATTTGGCCAATTAGATTTCAGAATTCTTACACTTTTACACATCTATATTTGCATACATTCTACAGGAAAGGATGGAAGAAAATTGCAAGGTTTAGCATGTGATTTTCGGGTCGGACCAAATTACTCATAAGTGCTTGACCTGAATATTCTTTACTTGAACCTAACCCGATTATTATATAAGTTTAAATCTTTGATACAAACCCAACTTAGACCAGACCCGTCTAACCTAAGCCTGATTCATTTAACTAATTTTTTTTATGAATCATATTTTCTTTATTAGATTTAAATGAGAATTTGACTTTTAACATGACACAATAGAGAAAAAATATTCATGTAGCCAACCGCATGTAGTGGGATAAAGATTTGATATTGTTGTTGTTGTTATCATTTTTTTTTTAAATTATTAAGACAACTCCTTTGACTGAAACACAATACAACTCAAAGAAGATATGTTTAACCTGAAAATAACCTTTTTAACCCATATACGACCCGTTTAGCATGATTTCAAATAATAAACATGCTACTTTAAGTTTTCAAGTCAACCTAAATTTAATCAAATCAAGATTTCAGATCCTAATTTGACCAAAAATTTATGGGCAAATTATAAAAAGGCGCACGTTTGATAGCCAAATTCGCAGGAGGATCATGAAGCAGAATAAATTTAAAAAGGAGCGAAATCGGAGTATGAAAGTGCACGTTTAGAATTTGGAATTCGAAAATCCGGTTCATAGAAACCGGAACTTAAACATCCGGTAGAAACCGGATCTTAAAAATCCGGTTTCTACGGTTTTTTTAGAAACCGGATGTTTAAGTTCCGGTTTCCGTAATATAAATAAATATAATTAATATTATATTAAATTTGTAATTATAAATATTATATTTAAATATAATTAAACTTCTTAATGAGATATATTTAAAATAAAATGTGTTAGCATAATAATATGAAATTTATAATTTATATGAAATTTGTAATCATATAGTTATAAAGAAATTAAATTTATAATTTTTTTATAATTCAGTTCTTTAATTGTATATGAAATTTATTATTAATTTAAAATAGAAATTTAAAATTTTTTTTGAATTTAAGTTAGAATAAGAAAGATATTTAAAAAATCATTACTGATTTAAATTTAGAAAGAATTTTTTATAAATTAATTATTCTTTTCGTTAATTCTTTCAATAAATCAATTAATTTTATAACCTTTAAAATAATTTATAAATTTTGATTTAAACATAAATTAAAATATAATCTTTATTTAAACGTGACATGCTTATAGTCGAATCGAGGTTCTCGACGATACAAATCCAACGAGCCGAAGATCGCCCAATTTTGACATCATTAAGACATTAAAAATGTTTGTTCTATTAGTATGCTATAAAACTTTTTTAAATATAAATTTATATTAACCAAATATAATATTATAATTTTTAAAATTACTAAATAATTAAGAGAAAAATTAGAAAAGTAAGAAGTACTTTATTTTATATTTTATTATTTAAAGTATGAGTTGAATTTGTATTGCTTATTGTTTATTATTTAAAGAATTCTTAAATGAATTAATGAATTTATTTTGATTATGAATATAAAAATTTTCAATACTAAAATGAATTATGAAAATTTTAATAGAATTGTGCAGTTGGAGTGGACATTGGGTTCCTTTGTTAAGAGATATCATTGAAAGCATTGGATTCTTATGTCCTCTAGTTGACCGTGCTTGAATATTTTTATGTCATCTAACTGACAATATTCAATCACATCAAATAGACTGTAAAGTTGTAAGGTCCATTAATATGTTATTATATTTTTTGGCTGCACATGCTGCTTAGATATGCTTGCACTTTGCTATTTAAGAGTGCATACATAAGATTTAAAGTATATTTGTTAAGTCACTCAAAATATTTTGGCCATGTATGAAAAAGCTACGTGGAGTCCCCAACAAAGAAAGATTTGATGATGCAAGCCGAAGGATGCATGCTTGTATAGCACGAGTGGGTGATACTCCGTTGGAGCAAAAGGCGAATGCAAATGAGATTTTTAGGTGTTATTATGTCTGTAAATATATATGTGTATCAGAATGTTATTATGTATGTAAATATATATTACAAGATCGAGAATAACTGGTTCATGTATGCTTTCGAGCAACCCTTATTGAATTAATCCAGCTTATTTTTGACTTACAAAAAGTTGTTGGTCAGTAAAATAATTGCTGCAAATTGAATAATCTATGACTAATCCGATTGATTTCTTCCCATTAACTGATGTAATTGACAGATAATTGCTACAAACAACTTTTTTTTTAGTCTGGGGGTGTAATGTTGCCTGACAAAGCCTATAGCTACCCATAATTCAAAGTTTCTTATTATTTTCACACAACTCATCATGGTTTATTAATTGAAAAATTCTGGTATAAATTAAGAGATCTCATATTCAAAATTTGTACATATAATATGTCTGAATTTAGAATTTCATTCACAAAAAGTTAACAAAAATGCCTCTGTCATTAATAAAAATAAAGATTAATAATAATAATAATAATAATATTATTATTATTATTATTATTATTATTATTATTGCTGCATAAATTACACAAAATATCTTGATTGCACGTACATCCTAATCATCAAAAATATTAAGATTATTTTTATGAAATAAACAAAACATTACAAGTAGTATCTGCTAACATTTACAGCCTAACAAAATATCAAACTACAACAAAATAATGAACAAATTAAAAATACCTCAGACTTCCGGGTCGATTCCTCCAAAATACTTCTCTCTTCTCTCACACAAACTGAACAAGTAAGATTGCATTTTAATGCATCTCTCCATTTTATAGACGATGCTAGACACAAATTATGGATGCCAATTTCAAACAGTGGCAAGCGAGATTTACGGATCTGGCTGGGAAAAGTTGAGAAAAAGTTTAGTTCGGCGTGTAATATTTAGCTGGATCCAAAATGGCACAGTAGGAACAGGAATTTTAAATAATTGCAAGCATTTCCTAGCACATTTATTGGTGGGAAAGGAATCAGATTATAATAAATATGATTCTTAATTAGAGGATGTTATTCTGATTAATAGTTTACTTATTTTATTTCTTGAATAACTATTAATAGATTAAATCCTTAATTACACTAATTAGGAAATTTTAATTATTTCTTTCTCTAGAAATAATTACTCTAATTATGACAAATTTTTATTACTTTAATTAGGTATATTAAATTATGAAAATTTAAGTAGAAACCGGATTATGGTTGTCCGGTTTCTATAGAAACCGGACTATGCTAATCCGGTTTCTTAATTTAGCCGTTAATTAGGCTTGGGTTAGGCGGATTAGGCGAAAACCGGATAAGTAAAAACCGGTTTCTATAGAAACCGGAACTTGTAAGTCCGGTTTCTATAGAAACCGAAATTTGCAATTCCGGTTTCTTTAGAAAACGGATATTGATAATACGTTTTCTTAATTTCTCGTGTTAATTAGGTGAAATACGAATTAATTAGGTGAAATTAGGCGAAACCGTTGGAGGAAAATCCGGTTTCTTTAGAAACCGGAACTTGCTAATCCGGTTTCTGGTTTCTAAAGAAACCAGATTTAAGTGGTCCGATTTCTTAAGAAACCGGTAATCCTAACTCCGGTTTCGCTCCTTTTTAAATTATGTAAATTTAACGATCCTCCTGCGAATTTGGCTATCAAACGTGCTCCTTTTTATAAATTGCCTAAAATTTATTCGGGGAACCCAAACTCGGATTATTTGAGCTCAGTATGTACATGAATCTTTCATAATTTGTTTATAAATAATACTAATATTTTAATTATTTCTTTTTATTAGAAGCTCCACCACCCAAAATACTACAAATTATTTTATCTTAAAAAAATGTTTAGCAAATTTAATCACTTATCTTCGGGTGTAAGTGAGCCCAGGAGGCTCGAGAGCCGGCACGAGCTTGATTCATTTATGGGCTTACAAGCCATGTTTATCGAGCTCATGAGTTGAGCTTGAGCTCAAACTTGAGCTCTTTTATTAAACGAGCTCTAGTTCGAGCTTGGTGAGGCTCAGCTCGCGAGCCAGCTCGAATCACTATTAATAATTTTTAAAAAATTTTATTTTTTTATTAAAATTGAATATTATTAAAAATGAATAAAAATATATTTTTAAATCCTGCCTAAATTCGAGCGGATTGGAGGATGACTCGAGGGTTGCGGCGGACTAGCGGATGATTCACGTGATCGCGGAAGATGATCGTACCGCGGTACCGCGCTGGGACTTGGACATGCTTGACGACACGCATGTGCGGACCGCAGGATTTGGAAGCGAAGGCGGACGACTGCGGGACTCAAACCGGGCGAGGCTCGCGAGCCGGCTCGAGCTCTCCTTTTGAGCTCGACTTGAGCTTGAGCTCGAGTTCGAGCCGGTTTTCTAACTGACGAGTCGAGTCGAGTATTGGCGTCGAGCTCGATATTGCCAATACTCGACTCGACTCAACTCGTTTACACCCCTAACTTATATTACTCTTAGACAAAACTTTATTAAAATATCTTTTTTTTTCATTTTTATTTTATTTTATCTATTATTTTCTCTTTTGCTATGATATATTCTGTTTCGCTTTACAGTAATTTTTTAAAAAAATTATTTGATAAGAAACGGCTTAATATAAGACTTCTTTACTGGTGCATTTATTCTGAAGCTCTCGCCGCTAATCAATTGTGAAAAAAATAAAAATAACTTTTAAATCTAAAATTTATTAATTCCCAATTATTAATGACAAAATAAATAAATTTTAAAATATTTATATTCTTTTAAAAGAGAAGAATTCGAAGATCAATATTAATAATATAAAATAGAAATGGTTTAATAAACAAAATAAGTTAGTCACTATCATTTTACTTTTTATTTATGTGTACTGTATAGATGATATCAATTACAAATACTATGCCTAACTTTGGACAAATTATTTTGTGCGATGTGCGGAATCCGGACGAGAAGAATCGTTCGGATACACTGTCATAGGCGGATCCACCTTAAGGCCCGTGGGAGGGGGGGGGGGGGGGGATTCTTTAGGTAATTTGTACTCCTCCATATATTTTTTAGTCTTTATTATAAGGGTTTTTAGACAATTGCACCCCCTAAAAGTTTTAAAATACTATGGTCTTTAGGCAATTGCCCCAACATAATTAAACATATTATATAGAGATGTTATTGTTAGGGAACGATGAATCAAATATAAAGAGAAATAATAAAGAAAATCCAACAATATCCTTACAATCAAAATTTGTTCCGGGGGCGCTGCCCCCAGAAACCCTCGCAGGGGCGTTGCTCCTTGACCCCTCCAGGGGCACTGCTCCCTTGGACCCCTAATATATCTGCGAAGCGTACAACGATGGACAAATAGAGGTCGAGAGTCAACGCCCACGGAACAAAATTTGGTTGTAAGGATATTTATGAAAAAAGAACTCTACAATTTTACTTATAAATTTGCGCCCCCCCCCAACCCCCCCCCCCCCCCCCCCCCCCCCCCCCCCCCCCCCCCCCCCCGCGGGAAAATTAAAGACTGGATCCGCTCCTATACACTGTACACTGTCTATGCACACAGATATAACACACACTATGTACATAATATATATATACTCACGATCCAGATTATTCTTCCCACGTTAACGAGATGAACCCAACAACACCAAAATTGGTCTAATCCAAGCCCAAATGGGATCAAATAAAGGGCTAAGAGCATATTTGGAAAATCCAAAGCAACAATTGGATGATCAAATGATATTCAAATATGGTATACTTGTGGTTAAATCGAGTGGCTCGACGAGACAAATCCAATGAGCCCAATATCGCTAAATTCTGACATTACTCAGGCATTTAAATGTTGAATAAATACTCCATGATAGAGGGAATAAAATATGGGTCGTTTGATGGAGCAGTCCAAATTTGCTCTAAATTTTCTTTATATTTACAGAGTATGTAACTCTCAAAATCTATAAATAGATCTCCTCTCCCAACATAAAAAAGGGGCTAAAACCTTTGGAGGTTTAAATCCTATGCTAGAAACTTAAGATAACTCTAAGGCTTGAACAATCTCGTAGCTCCACCCGGTACCACCGTCGGCAAACTCACGCCACTAGGTCGTGACTGCTGAACCTTTGCCCGACCATCACTGTCAAAACTCCATTTGGCAACCACCATCGGGCCTTCGTCTGACCTTTGTTGCTCGCCGAATACAATCCCTAAGATCACCTTCGCCTGCTGACTACGGTCCTACGACCAATATTTCCCTCGGACTAAGGTCCCTGCAACCACGATCGCCTGCCCACTACGGTCCCTTCAACCTCTGTTGTCCACCGACTATGATTTCTCGGACCATCGTTACCACCGATCATGATTTCTCAGACCACCGTCACCCATTGACTATGATCTCTCTGACCTCTGATGCCTGCCCACTACAGTCCCTCCAACATCCATCGTTGGCTAATTACGGTCCCTCCGACTTTCGCAATTAACTGACTAAAAACCCTCCGACCTCCGTCGCCCGCTTATAGCGGTCCCACGAACCACCGTTGCCTTCAGACTATAGTCCAATATACTACCCTTTCCCGCCGACTACAGTCCATCCAACCTTCGTTGTCCGTTGATTACGGTCCCTTTGACCTTTATCACTCGCTGACTATTGTCCTCAGACCACTATCTCCCTGTAATAACCCAAAAGTATGAAATTTGTTTAAAAAAATTGAATTTCTATTTTAACTAGGGTGTAGCGGCGTTATGCTCTGGAGTGCTGGGAACTGAGTTTTTATATATATTTAATCCTAAGCCTAAGCACTAAAACCCACCCAGCCCCCTCACCGCCGTGACTTGTTCGAGAAGGCAGGGAGGAGAGGGAAAGGGAGAGAGCAAGTTAGGATTTGGTCATTTTCGTCCGTCGATTTTGTTCAGAGATTTTTTCTGATCATTGTAACTCAATTCTCATTTTAATTTTCAATGATTTTGAGCTTGATGGATTTCTACTCTCCTAAACTGATAAAAAAATAATTTTTACTGATTTAACGCACTTTTATCATGTAACTTTTAATACGATAAATTTGAATATTATTAACATTTTGACTGTAATATTATTGAATTTCATCAGGTGAAATAGAAGTTGTGATTTTTAGATAAATAATAGTTGCTTTCGCTTGCCATATAGATTTATATTGATGATTTATAGAAGATTTGTTAATGACTTAAAATATAAAAAATAAGAAATTCTTCTAAATTTGATTATAGGGCCACTGTCCCTCAGACCACTATTGCCTGTCGACTACGATGTCTCCTACCTCCGTCGCCCACTGACTACGGTCTCTCAGACCTCCGGCGCCCACAGACTACGGCCTCTCCGACCTCCATCGCCCGCCGACTATAGTCCCTTCACCCAACGTCGTATCATAACCCAACCTAATATAACCCTGTACTATACAAGCTGCACCTTCTCTGATTGTGTCAAAACTAATCTCAAGATCTTATTAAAGAAGTAATGAAATAAACTTTCAATTTTATACAATATAGAGTCACTACTGAATATAGAAGCATATAATTTAAACACATAGCATATAACTTAAACACCATATTTAGAACATCCAATTAAACATGCATTGGTGTTAGATAAAAACAAGACAAAATAATATTTTAGCTAATTAGCTAACAACTTCAAGCCAAACCACAGAAAAAAGCAACACAAAAAAGACGAGTGATACTCAATCGGCGGCCTTAACGGAAATCCTGTCAATAATCTTCGCCACCACCTCCTTCGAATCCCTGAGCAGCTGAATGCTCTTCCTTAAACGCTCCCTCTTCCCGGAAGTTGCAGGAGACTCCTCCAACATCTTCTCAATACAATTCATAGACCGTCCACCAACCACCTCGTTCATGATCTCTGTTTCAAGCTCATTTTCTACTAGTTTCTTCACAGCATAAGCTACATGCAAAGCCAAGACATCAACCAACCTCAGCACTACACTCTTCCAATAGGAAATTTGCCTCATCCTTATATCAAATGCTTGTTCTACAACAACATCACGCCTCCCCCGCAAATGAGACACATCCACTTCACCAACAGCCTTAAGGATTATTATTGTACAAGGTGTAAAGTTATTGTGAAGCACTTCCATGAAACGTTCTTGTTGTTCCATTAGCTCCATCCAGTTCTTCATATAGTCAGGATTGAAAGTAAAGTCCGTAACCATTTCCATTTCTATAATTTCTTTTACATTCCGGATCGAGCGTCCCCTCATTTTCTCAATAAGATTGAGTGCCGCCCTTCTGCTGCACGCCTGAAGAGGTGGATAATTCTCCGATGCCTTGTCAAGAACTGCCACGACTAAATCTTCTAAATAACCCCATACCTTCTCAACAAAATCCTGCGGGATGCTCGAGACCTCTTTCACCCTCTTCTGAAGCAGAATCAAAAAAGCAGTTCTAGGAAGAAAGTTGGGCAGCCAAATGCCTCTATTCTCTTCCAACACCTCAATTTCCTCCATTAAGAAAGCCGCCTCCTTAGTCGGGATGTCATTTGGCAACTCCGCAGCATATGCATTCAGCATTTCAGCTATCCGCGCTGTGCCATGCATTTGTTTATCATCCGGAAAATCATCAAATTCTCCCCTTATTAGCAACTTCCTGAGCACCTCCTTGGCTTTGCTGATAATCTGCATAAACGCTCTTATGGCGTCGCCAACGGAGACCAGATTTTGAGGCATGGCCTCCACTTCTGAGACATTGTGGTTCAGCTTCTCATTGATTTTCTTCACAATATCAGGCAAGCATTTTGCTATGCTTTGCGCCTGTATTCGCATCAACTTGTTTGCCAAAACAGGGATGCCAACTATCGATTTATCGATCTTGGAAAGCAAATGATGGGATTCGAACAAATTCGCCTCTGCAGCCCGAGCCTCCTCATATGTCTCCGACCCAATACGATTCCTCACGCAAACGTAACCAAGCCCAATGTTGACGTCGTCAGCAGTTACTTTCTCAAGAAGGCCCTCCGGCGACTTATCAGCCTTGGTGACAACCGCCAATGTCCTCTCGCCTTTGCCGTCCACCTGCTGCGACATCCGGATGGACTCGCAGGTCGGGAAGTCGACACTTGCGGAGAGTACATTAAGAATAATGCTCTCCGCCGGCTTTATATACTGCATTATAATTGCAGCGATCTGCTCGTAGATGTTCTCAGGCTGGCCGTGCACGGGTACTCGGGTGATGCCGGGCAGGTCCACCATGGTGAGATCGGGCACGCCCTTCTTTCGGACGACAAGGGTGAGGGGCGTGTCGGAGATGCCTTTGCCCGAACCGGCGATCTCAGCCGTCGCGGACTCGATGGCAGCAGTGATGGCAGACTCGGAGGTAGGAACCTGCTTGCCTTTGTACTCGAGGTGGAGTATAGGGGAGGGAAGGGAGGGGTCGTCCTGGAGCCGCATGATGAGGGGGACTCGGGTACATATGCCTTGCCCGCGGGGGAGACTGATGCCAGCAAGAGATTCTAAAACAGAGGACTTGCCGGAGGATTGGTCGCCGACGACGACGATCGTGGGGAGCTCGATTCCTTCCTGCATCACCTTGAGTTGGCGAAGGCGGTCGACGGCGTCGAGGAGGGGACGTATTTGGTCGTTGTATGAGTAGGTGAGAGCGTTGAAGGTTTGGATTTGTTTGCTGTCTTCGCAAGAAGGGGGCGCCATTTGGGGCTGTTCGATATGTGATCACTCCGTTCTCTTCTCAGTTCTCACTTCGGTGCTGGCCTTTGTGCGAAGAAGTGCTATTTATCCATGTAATGGCGTACGGTAACGAGAGGGGATGAAAGAAGTCTTTAAAATATAATAAAAAAAAATTTTTAAAAATAATATTTTATAAAATAAAAATCATATATTAAAAAATATTTTTCAGCTAGATTAACGTAATACAGAATTTTAATTTTTTAATTGAAATAAAAAAATATAGAGTAACTTAATTATAATCATTTTAAATAATAATTAATATGCTTTAACAAAATTTATCAGAGTCCTAATTTATTTTTTATTTTTTTCTATTTTCCTTTTCTCCTATTATATTTTTCCTTTTCATTTTTATTTTTACTTTTAATTTTCTTAACTTTCTTTTATCCCTTCTTTATTCTCTTACTAACGTGTCAATGTGAAAAAAGACTAAAAGCACGTTGCTGCTCCGTTCGCCTCACCAGTGGAGATGAAAAGAAATCCTGGAAGTAATATATATACTTTAAAAATATGATATATTTTCTTTTTTTTTTTAACTTTTTCCGAAATAAAATTTTATTATAATTTTTTCAACAATGTTTTTTTTAATTTTTTTTATTGGTTTTTCGAAATATTAATCGCCGTACCAACGAATCTTCAATCAGACTGACCAATCTCATTCACTTTATTACAAAAGACCAAATAGGTTCTTTACTTCTCAATGAAGGAACGATTCTGAATGGACTTTCGGTCCACTTTTAACTCGGTTTTTTTATGTTTTTAGGTGCTGTATGATATTTTAGCACAATATAAATCCAAAAACATCTACCTATTAGAGAGTTTTACTTCTCAAGCAAGGAGCCCATTCAGTTTGATTCTTTTTCTTTTTTTAAATCTTTTGAGTTAATTAAGAAGAATCCACACAATCACAATAGTAAGTTTTAGATTCAATAACTTTTTATTGATAATTAAATCTCTTAACTGACAGATCAAGATAAATTGTAGCATTCAATTTGATTTCAATTTAGCTTTTGATGATTTCAAAATTAATTTAATCTAATTTTTAATTGAGCTAACTTTCATAATCTTATTGAATTATTTTTCATTTCGGAAAATTCTTAAGAATTTAATTCAAAATTTAGATATTTTAAATTAACATTTTTTTGGAATGATACAGATAAATTGAAAATTATGTCATTCAAATCTATGATCTTATTAAAACAACTACTCCCGTCTATTCTTATTTGGAGGTATCGATTGGAGTTAGTAGGTTGGATTCAGATTTGACCCAATTTCTCAAAGAGGGTCTGACCCAAATTTTCTTTATTTGAACTCAACACAATTATTATATAAGTTTAAATCTTTGATACAAAACCAACTTAGTGCAGACTCATCTAAATTGAGCCTGACTCATTTAACTAATTTTTTTATATGGATGGTGTTTTTTTTTGTTATTAACACAACCCTTTTGACTCAAATACGATATATTTAACCCAACAAGATTTGTCTAATCCAAACACGACCTTTTTAACCCATGTGTGACCTGTTTACATAAATTCAAATAGTGAACATATTACTTTAAAGTTTTCAAGTCAACTTAAATTATTTGAGATGAGTCTCTCTCTACATGAATCCCTTCATAATTTGTTTAAAAATAATACTAATATTTTTATTATTTCTTTTTATGAGAAGCTCCGCCACCAAAAATACTAGAAATTCTTTTATTTTTAGAGAATGTTTAGCAAATGTAATCACTTATATAACTCCAATACAAAACTTTATTAAAATTTTTTAATTATTATTTTTTATTCTTTCTTTCTTTTTTCTGTTATTTTCTTTTGGCTATCCTATTTTCCGTTTTCAGTTTTTTTTTTTAATTTATGATAGGAGACGGCTTACTATAAGGCTTCTTTTAATGCACATTTATTATTTTGAAAAATCTCAAAATAACTTTTAAAACAAAAATTTATTAATTCACAATTATTAATAATAAAATAAATAAACTTTTAAATTTTATAGTTTTTAAAAGAGAATTATTCGAATAGAAATTGTTTAATAAACAAAATAAGTTAGTGTCACTATTATTTTACTTTTTATATATGTGTACTATAGAGATTATATCAACAAAAATTTATTAGGTTTGATACGTTACAAAAAATTATCCTGATTAAACACTAATCTCAAGACATTTAAGCTAGAAACTTTTAAAATTAAATTTACGATCATCCAAATTCCAATCTTGGCAAGCTTACATTCAAATTGAACGTTTTCACAAGATGAACCCTACGACATCAAAATCGGGCCCAATCCAAGCCCTAGTGAGCTCAAATCAAAAGCTTAAAGCATGCTTAGTAGTTTTAGAGAATTAATTGGATGACCAAATCATTTTTAAATATAACATTCTTATAGTCAAATCAAGCGGCTCAACAAGAAGAATCCAACAAGCCTAAAAATATTTAATTATGGCATCATTAAGGCACTAAAATGCTAACTGAACACTATATGATCAAGAGAGTTAATATGAGTCGTCCAATGGAGCACTCCAAGATTGTCCTATATCTTTATTATATTATAAAGCATGCCACTGATCAAAATCTATAACTAGACCCCACTCTCTACATGAAAGGGACTTTGGGGAGGCATGGACCCTAGACTAGAGACTCAAGAGATCTCTAATGCTTGAAGAGTCCCAGAGCTCTACCCAAGCACCACCACTAACGAACCCTCGTTGTTTGGCCAGCACTGTTGTTCCTCCACCCGACCATCATCATCGAACCTCTGTCCGACTCCCACTGCCATGTCTTTGCCTCAATTTTAGCCGCTCACCAACTACGGTCCCTTTGACTTTTATCACCCAGCAACAATCCCTTCGACCTCAAACAGTCGGCTTTGTTCCTTATGACCAGCTACGGTTCCTCCAATCATAGTCGTCCGTTGACTACGATCCCTCCAACCACTGTTACTAGACAAAGTTCCTCCGACCTCCGTCGCTCGCTGACTATGGTCCTCCGATCTCTTTTGCCCGTCAACGACCCCTTTGACATTTGTCGTCAAACTACAATCTCTCTGACCACCATCACTCGACTATGGTTCCTCTGGCAGCCACCCTATGACTACAATCCTACCAATCAAATGAACATGCCAACGCTCTCTAAGAAACAACTGATCTCATGTCATTGGATTTTTCAACTCAAACCATATATTATACTCTACATGATGTAGTTGCTACATTAAGCCAACGCCTTCCCCCAAGAAAGGGCATCAATTGTGATAAACAACAAATACTAATGAAATCATTTCAATTAGGTTATGCCCCATAGTTTTTCCCATTTTTCAAGATTTTTCATGTAAAAATTGTGGTGTCTCTTATGACTCTTGCATCCCTCTCTCTTATCTGTATTTGTGCTAGATTTTCGTACAAAATTAAGATTCGAAAAAAAGATGTTAAACATTTTATCTCCCTACTATCATGAATGTTCTGGCACACAATAATGCCCAACTTTGAGCCATCTTCAAACCATTTAGAATTCTTTGATTTCATGACAATTTCTCAACAGATTAGAAAACATTTATTAAATTTTTTTAAAGTATTTTAATCATTAATCAAAATCATTAAGCATATAAAAATAATTTTAAATATAAAAAATTATTATAAGATTATGTATATATAATATCTCCTTTTTCTAGTTTTGTTATTACTTCGGTGAAATGACTGCCCTTCACCGCACGCATAACTCAGCTACGTAGCTACTAACTTAGATTTTGCTATGAACAATTTTAGTAGTACGTTAAAGCACCGGAAATTGGCCAATTAAGCAGAAACTCCAGTGCTCAAGCTCAAAGACCTTTATCTGCAGATAAATTTCCCCTCTTGTCGCCAAAACACTAAAGCTTGAATACAAGTTCAATCAAAGGAAACCTTGTTAACCCATCAATTGGTTCTCCCATGCAGTCAGATTCACCTAAAGGTTGCCAGAGAAGAACAACAACATCTTCTGAAGCTCATTAGTTCTCAGAATGTATTAGCCCGATAGGGCACAGCTTGTTAAATCTGTTGCATCAGTCATTGTGTTACTATCCCAAATCCCGAGTAAAAATGTTTACATTTGCATATATAACTAAAAAATGAAGGCAAGCAACTTTGCTATGACAAGTTGAAAATTAACCTAAAAATTATTGAAAGTTAATATATATCATCAAAAAAAATTATCGTGATTGAGTACGAATCTCAAGGCAAACTTAAATCAAGAACTTCCGAATTAATTCCCGGGCCATCCAAACTCCAATTTTACTAAACTTCTAGTTGAACTGAGCATCTTGACAAGACGAACTCAATGACACCAAATTTGATCCAATATAAGCCCAAATGGACGGCCCGAAGTACATTTGGAAGCTTCAAAGCATAAATTGGATGACTAAATTATTTCCAAATGTGACATGCTTAAAGTCGAATTGAGCGGCTCGAAGAGACGAATCCAACAAGCCCAAGATCGCCGAATCTTGATATCATTAAGATACTCAAATGCTCGATAAACGGTTTATGATCAAGAGAATCAATATCGGTCATCCATCAAAACACTCCCAACATGTCCTTGATCTTCTCTCTTTTTACTAGCCATGCCTGATAACCGACTGTCGTCGGACTATTGCATAACTTCTTAAACTATTATAATTTTACCGTCTCTAAAGTAAAGGACGCGTCAAGTGTTGTAACTTACTCAAGTTTAGAGGAATAATTTTGACTGGGCGTGGCTCCGATGTTTTTTTTTTTCTTTTTATAGGATTTTTCACGTAAGAATCTTTGTGTTTTATCTCCTCTGTTTGTGTATTAATGTCCGTGTAATGCTAAGATGAAAAATTTTCTTACTCCATTGCTGTGTATATTCTGGCCAACGATAAAACTTAATTTTGATATATTGTTATTTAAGTTTTTTATGTAAAATGGAGCCCATATTCTATAATAATCTGAAAAAGATGCTAGAAATTTATTCTTAAAGTAATTCTTAGAAAAATCTATAATAACATTTAATATCTTTTATGATATAAGAAATAAGAATTTTTTTAGAGTCATTTTTGAGTTGTAATTATTCCGTTGAAATGTATTGAAAGTTGACACAATCATAATAAAGTACTATTAATATAAATAATAGTGCTTAAACTTTTATCAAGCAAAAGGAAAAAAAATAAAGAGGTTATTATAGCTTGGAAAAGGCGGTGGAGGAGATGGCTATAGCTACCGGCAAAGGCATAAATAATCACTGCCGGCTTTTGGAACTCCCATGGGCAAATAATTATAATTAGGTCATCTTCAATCTAAAATCTCATTTTTCACTCTAAAATATAATAAAACTTAAAAATGCGGTGATTCATCTCCAATCGAACTCCATTTTGTGAGATTCTATGAAGGTAATTGTCTTTCTCCTCTTTTGCTTATTTCTTCGACAAATCTGGTTGAGACAGAAAATCGCGTTGGTGAAAAGTGCAACGTCGATATTGGTGTCGCACTGTTCACCCTCCACCGATTAGCAATTTTTTTGCCATTCGAATGGAGCAAATCAGCTACGCCTTCCAATTTGGAGTTTGGCTGGAGGCACCCTTATACTCATTGTTAAAAGTTAAAAAAAAAGGAGAGAGAAAATTAATGACATTCTACATCTGTATATACAAGAGAGAAAATTTTTAAGTGAAAATCATAAAAATAAAAGAATTATGATGACAAATTTAGTTAACATGCTTACACTACTTAGAAAAAAATTATAAAGTTGCACATTTTAAAGATAGAAAATATTAGTTACAAGGGCGGAGTCTAAGCTGCATTATATAATTTAATTGTGAAAGCTTAATCGAATTGCTTGGCCAAAGTTGTTAAAAAAATCTAATATTTTATTTTGTAAAAAAAATTTCACTTCATTATTATCATAAAAGTTTTCAATGCTCTGCAAGATGCAAAAAAAAAAATACAATTAAAATCTAGCAAAATTACAATTACAGATTATTTTTCTCCTACTCGCATTGACGTTCTCCTTATCATAAAAAGCTCAATCTGCTTAGAGAATGAAAGGACATTCTGACTGATGATAGTATGAAATGCGATTGGCACAAATAGTAGAAACTGAGCTCTGCTAGGGTTTGGTGTTTTTACCCTAGATTGGTTTCCCCCGGCACCGCCACCTCCACTGCATCCCTCGCCTGGGGCTTCTCGCCCCATGGCCGACTCTGCCTTCCCCCCGCTTCCTTCCTCTTCCACCACTATTTCTACTCCAGCTACTCTCCCCCTCAACTGGAAGAATCTCATAGCTACTACACCCCAAGTATCCTCTGAGTTTTCTCACTCTCTCTCCTTCGTCCCAGCTCAAAACCTAACAGCTCAGTTCACCAGTGACCAGTTTGCTGCTGGTGCTCCGGAATGGTCACTCTCTTTGGTGGGTTACTCCATCGGAAGGCGCCCCTTTTATGAAGCTCTCCTCTCGGTAATCAACAAAACGTGGACTTTAAAAGGTTCCTTCTCTCTTCTCACTATGGATGATGGCTTCTTTCTTCTAAAATTTTCTACTATGGAAGACTATGAGCATGCCTGGACTGGCGGACCCTGGTTTTTTTTCGGAAAGCCTTTCATCCTGCAAAAATGGTCGCCGGAATTTGTCCCTAAACGAGAAGAATTTCCCTCCATACCCCTCTGGATCAAGTTAATGATCTTCCCGCTTTCGATCTGGACCCCTGAAGGTATTTCTAAACTTGCAAGTTGTGTTGGTATCCCTCTTGCTGTTGATGCCCTCACTGCAGCGAAAACCCGTTTGACTTATGCAAGAGTTTGTGTCCAAATAACCAACTCCTCCGCTTTGCCTGAAGAAATTTACTATAACATGGATGGTAAAACCTACCCTCTCCGTGTGCAATATGACTGGAAACCTGACCATTGTTCTCAATGCGGCTCTATCATGCATCCTCCCACGCTCTGCCCTAAAGATCCAATTCTAAAAACCCAAACCAACACAAAACCCAGAGGAAGAAGCACCAGCAGAAAGCCTCGCCCTACCCCTCCTCCTCGCCTTTCTATACCAAAACCCACCCTCAAGCTAAATATTCTCAATACAAACCCACCCCTGCTACTGACCCCCCCGTCTGGGTTGCTCCTACCAAATCTCAACTCCCCGTCTGGAGAAATCTATGACAATCCCGATCCCACTCAACCCCTGCTGGAGGCCCCTTTACTCAGCATAAACAATACCTTCATGGCTTTGGCAGATTGTGACAACAATGAAGCTACACAACCTTTAACTCAACCTCCCAACTCCCCCCCACTTCTCTCTGACCCAAACCACAGCAGCCCTCCTCAGACCTCTCCCAGAAACCATCAACCCGTCATTCCTCCATCCACCTCTGAGACACCCTCTACTAGCTCCAACGCCAACAAACCCCAACCCCCAACCAGCCAAAGCTTTAAGCAAACTAGAGGCAAGCAAGCAAAAAAAGCCTCTACCCCCAACAATAAATGCCAATGAAACTCCCCAATTTTGCAGCCTGGAACATCCGTGGTTTCAACAGACCGGACAAGGTTCTATGCTGTAAACAGCTAGCCCACACCCACAATCTTGACCTCCTTTTTATTTTAGAAGCAAAAGTTAACCATTCCAACCTTCCTAACCCTTGGTTTCAAGCTAACCATAGAGTTTTCCCTAATGAAGGGAGTTGTGATAATTTCTTGCATTCCAACCCGGGTCGTATTTGGGTTAAATGGAATGAAAGCACTGTGAATTTCTCCCCTCTGCTCAAGACCAGCCAGCTTATCCACGGCAACATTTCTATAGCTTCCTCCCCTATTTGTGCAGTTACTGCTGTCTATGCTAGCAACTCTTTTGCTGAAAGACAATCTCTCTGGAATGATTTACAAGATATTGCAGATCACATTGCTTCCCCTTGGGCTATTATTGGGGATTTTAATTGTTGTAGAGCTTCTAATGAAAAAGTTGGTGGTTCTATTATTCCAAACTCCAAGTTTGGAGATTTCAATAGCATGGTTTTCAACACTGGAGTTAATGACCTTTCTTCTGTTGGTCATTTTTTCACTTGGCACAACCAACAAAGCCACAATCCTATTCATATTAAACTAGACCGAGTTTTAGTTAATAACCAATGGCTTACCTCCTTCCCCAACTCTTTCTATATTGTTGGTGATCCTAGTTGCTCTGATCACTCTCCTTTGATTTTGGTTAACTCCCAAAGCGATAAGAGAAAGCAAAGATTCATGTTCAAAAATTTTTGTTCCAAATTTTCGGAGTTCTGGAATTGTCTTATTGATGTTCTCTCCCAACCCAATAGGAGCAGCCCCCTTTGCTCTTTCAACTTCAAGTTGAAGACTCTCAAGAACACCATTAAACATAAACCGTGGTTCAATGCCAATACCATCCAAACCCAAATAGACTCTCTCGTTACCCAACAAAATACCACTCTCTCTCAAATCCAAAGCAACCCTTTGGACCTGCACCTTAACTCCACCCTCAATGACATTAATACCAAGCTATCCTACTACCATGCTACCCTTACCAACTGGATTTCTCAAAGGGCTAAGGTGAAGTGGCTCACTCATGGGGAAGACGACTTAAAATTCCTCTACTCCAAAATCAACATTGCTAGAAACCATAACCGGATAAAAGTTATCACTACTGACCAAGGGGAATTCTCCTCTCACCATGACATTGCAAATGCTTTCATTAATCACTACACCCTACTGTTTAATACCCCTGCTCCCCACCCACCAAATTTGCAGCCCATTGTTATTCCTGCTGGGAATACAATTACTGCCCACCTTATCCCTACCCTCACTGCTCCAATCACTATGGATGAAATTAAAGGCATCATTTTCTCTAGCAACACCAACACTGCTCCTGGACCCGACGGTTTTACTTTTGAATTCTACAGATCCACTTGGAATATTATCAAGCACCAGATTTGCAATGCTGTGACCTCCTTCTTTACCACTGGTTTCATGCCCAAGCAAGTTAAAGCAACTGCCATTGCTTTAATCCCAAAGCAAAGTCATGCCAGCAATGTGAAAGACTTCAGGCCTATTTCCCTTTGTAATGTGATTTACAAAATCATTGCAAAAATCATTGCAAATAGGATGAAGGTGGTGTTACCTTTCATCATTCATCCTAGTCAAGGTGGTTTCATCCAAAAGAGAATTATCTCTGACAACATTCTTCTAGCTGCTGAGTTACTTGGAAACTTTAATGCCAATGCTAAGAACAAATTTTTTTGTGCAAAATTTGATATCACCAAAGCTTTCGACACTGTTTCTAGGGAGTTTCTCTTTAATAGGCTTGAAGTCAAAGGTTTTCCGGAAATGTTTATATCCTGGATTAAAGCTTGCACTATGGACGTTCACTTCTCCATCTGTATTAATGGAACTCTTGAGGGCTACTTTAACTCAACTTCGGGTATCAGGCAAGGTTGCCCGCTTTCTCCATACCTTTTTAGCATTATTATGGACGGCTTATCTACTTGCTTTGACTTAGCCATCTCTAATACCACCTTTGAGGGCATCTCTACTAGAAACTGTGATATCTCTCACCTTCTGTTTGCAGACGATATGTTAGTCTTCGGGAAAGCTTCTACCTCTAATGCTAATACCCTCAATTCTATCATTGCCAACTTTACTGCTGTTTCAGGTCTTCATGTCAACCCCCAAAAAAGCTCCATTCTCATCTCCAACAATGCCTCCCAGGCGGATGCTATCTGTGACATTCTGAACATTCAACAATCTTATTCCCCTATCAAATACTTGGGGCTGCCAATTTTTTACAAGAAATTAAAGGTTCAGGACTTCCAACCTTTGCTGCACAAAATCACTTCCTCTTTAGACGGCTGGAAAGCAAAAACTCTCTCGTTGGCTGGTAGAATTCAATTTCTCAAATTCACTATTAGTAATACTTTAGCCTACTGGATTCGTGGTTCTATCATACCTAAATGTTGTTGCAAGATCATTAACATAATGAGCTCTAGGTTCCTTTATTTTGGCAACATTTCTAAAAGGAAGATGCATATTATTTCTTGGAAAGATACTTGTTTACCCAAACGAAATGGGGGTTTGGGCATCCCCTCAATTGACTCTCTCTACCACAGCTATGCTTGCTCTATCATCTGGAGATTTTACATGCTGATAGCCTTCTATTTAGCTGGTGGAGATCTAAGTACTTTTCTCTTTGGAACTTTAAGGCTGTGAATAAATCCCATTATTGGAGCTTCTTATGCCAAAAGGCTGCTTGCATTAAGCACTGTATTTCCTTTTCTATTCATCAAAACAGTCACCTTTCTGTTATTTGGGATCCTTGGTGTTCTGGGTCTTCCATTGCTGATATGTTGATTGCTGCACACTCTCTTGACTGTTACAACTCCTTCTTTGACTGGAAATTATCTAATATTATACATGAGAACAATTGGATGCTCCCCCAATGTTTTGACACCCATATTGTTAATACTATCAAAGCTGTCCCCATTGATTGTTGTTCTGATAACCATCTCTGGCTTGGTTCTCAGAACCCAAATTTTGGCAGTTATCGCACTCAGTATTATTCTGAATTGGATCTTGTTTCTTGGCACTCTTTTGTCTGGCACAAGAAGTTTGCTTTGCGTTTCTCCGCTTATGCCTGGTTAGCTTTTAAGGGAAGGTTAAAAACTGATGATGTCCTTGCCACTCGTGGAATTAGCATCTCTAAAGGCTGCTGTTTCTGTCATTGTGAGAATGAATCGCATTCTCACCTTTTCTTCGAATGCAGCTTCTCTTTTAACATTGTTAAACAGCTCTTTCCCTGGTTGAATTGCCAACTTATGAGACCCAACTTGCACCAAGTGCTCAACAGTATTTTAGATCAAAGCTATGCTACCAACCGCACTAACTTCTACTTGTTAACTGCCTGTGCTACTATCTACTACATCTGGCGTGCCAGGAATGATAGAATTTTTGGTGGAATTATGGATTGCCCTGCTACGGTTATTGCCAAAATCAAAAAAGCTGTTTTACGCAAAACGAATGGATGGAAAAAAGTTTAAACTTTATGGATGCTGATCTCGTTGTTGGCTGTTTGGATGCCTCTCTTGGCTGTTGATGTTGCATCCAACCCGTGACTTATTACTCTCTGTTGCCTCTTGCTGCTGTCCGAATTTTGGTTTTTTAGAAGGACAATGATGAATGCTGTATTCCAGCTGGCCCTTGGACGGTCTATATTGGCAACCAGGGCCCTTGCTCTCGTTTAGACCCGACCGTGCAAATCATTAACTTGAGCACCTGAGTCCTTCTTGGCTTTTCAAGCCACTTGTTTTCCTTTTCTGTTGTTTTGGTTTATATTGTGTCCTTCATCTCATTTTTGTTTTTCGAGATTTGGGACTATAGCTTTTTGTTTCTTTTCTTACTTGTAACTTCTTTTTTATCAATGATATGGGCTCTGCCCCAAAATTTCCCCAAAAAAAGGACATTCTGTATTTGAATTGAACTATGGAGTTACATGAAAAAAGTCTGATGAAAAAATAGTAAAATATTTATATTGATGTGCATTGAAATAAGTGAGCAGAAGCAAGGCAATGTTAAGGGAAAGAAATGTAATTTCTACTGCCCGCATCAACAAATTTTGTGAGAGTTTGAAAATTCTAACTACAATCAAAATATTAAATGATTATTGCATTCATTTTAAATGATCTACTCATTTGGCACCATTCGGTCTTCTAAAGCACAATTTTTCTCACCAAAAGGAAGAATAAAAAATGGAACAAATCACAATGAAAAAAAAAAAAACTAAATGGGTGGCAATATAACCTTGAGAGTTGAGACGCTGGCACCTGAATAAAATGCGGCGGCTGGCTGGCGGCAAAGCAACTGAGCAAATGAAACAAAACAGGGCGGTCGAAGCGGCCGACGGTCGCAAAGTAACAGAGTGAAAGGTCGGCGCCTGATTTCAGCTGGAGCGAGAGCAAAGAGCAAACGAATGACACCTGATTTCAGCCAGATCGAGAGCAAGGAGCGAACGACCAGCACACAAAAGGAGAGAAATGAATGAACAAATACGGCTTGCTATGCGTGAAAAGAGATCAGTTAGGGCAAATTAACAAACTGAGGTGGGCTAAATTACCAAATAACCCCTATTTTAAAGGTTTTATTTATTTATTCTTTTAAGGGTGGGCAATTGCCCTTCTAGGCTATGAAAAATTCCGCCCCCGTCTTACACGCCAATAGACATTGAGCCGATGGATATCAAGATATTGAGAGTGGTAGGTATAGTATTTCTGGAGTCTGTGCTGACCAACTTAGGGCTTTAGTTAGAGAAATAGCCAAAAGAACTTGTCCTCAATCTATAATTTGCCTGAAGCTCTTGACTAGTTATTAACTGCAAGTGCACATAGCTTAGATTTTTTTGTCCTTCGAAATCATATATTTTCAATGTTATTACAGCGTAACCAATTTTATACTATCTAGTTTATAAATAAAAGGTCATTAGTTGAGCTCAAGAATAATGTGAAAGTCTCATTAAAGTGACTTTCTTGCCTTTTTTTTTAAATCTAAACAGTTCGCTTAAGCTTAAGCTTTGCTCTTTATTTAATATTCATTACAGTCGTTTCGAAGATTGATTTTATTGGAGTGTGACACTGTTAATAAAATTAGCCTAACTACTGTAATTAATCTTCAACACGAGCAAATTTAAGCTATTGTTTTCTTTCTATATGACAGACACGTATAATCTTCCATCAAGTGAAACTTTGATAAAAAGATTTATAGCCTTTGAGTTCGTAGTGCACGTTTGAAAATTCCACCGGGCTTAGTTTTGTTGGCAGGCGAGCATAATTGGTGATGTGGAACATCCTAGCTAATAGTTCTCCTTAGAAATATCTTATCTAGTTTGTTACAAGTTTCTCTAGAATATTATATAGATGGGTTATATATATATGCATTGTAGTAGGAAAGTCATTGAAGGACATATTGCTCTTTGAAGCATTGAAGCTTAGTATTTGGGTGTTTACCCTTGTTCCCTAGAGTTGGATTAAAATCCTTCAAGCATTCTCTCCTTCCAACGATCCAAACTACATCAGTTTGGTATCAGAGCCTGAAGCTTGCAAAGATCGATGGACTACAGAAGAAGGTTGGCTGTCCACGACAATCGAAGCCGAAGAATAAGATTGGCGGTCGACGACGATCGACGCCGAGGAAGGTGGGCTGTCGACGATGATCGAAGCCATGTAGCCTTTTATCAAGCTCAAGTGAATGAATCACTTGATCGAATTGATAACAACCTTCAGTCCATAGACAAAAACCTTCGGTCTATCAGGAGAATGCGGATGTCGTCGGCAACAATACCGGCATCTTCGCCTTCGCTCCTTTCCTCTGCTTCACGTGAACACCACCAGTTCCGCAATAAACCCACCTTGGACGACCACTATCCTCCGCTTGAACTTCCACTCAAATGGAGGAATCCCCTGCCTGACCACTTAGTTCGCAATCAACCCGAGACCTTCATCTGCAACTCGCCTCTGCTTCGGCCTCATTCCGGCGCCCATGATTCCAACCCTTCCACGCAATCCCGATCAGATTTGCTCGCACGCCCAATGTCCCGCGCAGCTTGTTCCCATTCTGCCTTCGATTCCCTACCCGACAGTCAACCCGATTTCACAACTGCCACTCCGCCATTGCCGCCCGCACAGACATATATCCCTTTCGAACCGACATAGAACTCGTTGATTCACCTCCAATGCGCCTCACCTGAGCCCGTCGACCCGCCTCCTGCATGCACAACCCGAGTGATGCCTGTCCTAATCAGCTCCAGCATCCCGTACGCTCCAGCGCCGTGTGATCAGACACCGGACGAACAAGCTTCCTCGATTCCGTCCAATCCCAGATCAGAATTGGATTTTCGGTGGTCGCCAGATCCGGGAGGAACCACTCAACTTCCGCTCCTGCTCCAACACCAATCCCAGATCTGCACACCACCAAGCTCGTCGGCCCACATCCAGCTCTCGCTCAACCTCCTCCGCCCCTGCATGACCAACCTGCTTCCGCAGCCAAACCGCAACCCATCACCCACGCTTTACCCGAACGATCCAAAACGAGACGCGTCTTACAAACGTTCAGCCTTAGATATGGCCCCGTCCCATCTCCGCATGCGATCGCAACTTCGCCGACAGAGAATGAGTTTTCCTCGCATTCGGAGCATGAGCTTGGGCAACAACCTAGAGGCGGAGAATCTCATTATCGTTATCAAGAAGGATGAGAGGAGGAATCAGAAGCTCTTTGAGCAGCTCTCTCAACCATCGCTACAAAACCTCACCAAGCCGCTGATCCTCTCAAATGACATATCCAACACCATCCCACTGGAGATAGACCAATGCCACTCCTTTGTCCGCCTACGTCTCGACTGCAATGACATTGGAGACCGCGTCCCCTTGCAAATCGGCAGCCTCATTGGAATCAACTTCCTTGATCTCACCAACAACTGTTTCGCTGGCGCTGTTTTGGCTGAGACTGGAAACTGTTCCGAGCTCCAGATGCTTAATATAAGCAACAACACTATCTATGATGCATTCAAATCACAAGCAAAACCTTCTAAAAATATGGGATTCAAGTCTCTAATAGATAGTTCAGGATATGAAAGCCACATAGCTTCTAAGGTGGTAGGGCATTTTGTCTATGATATGAATTATGATGGAAGAGCTACAGGTGCAGTAAGAGGAGTTCCAATTCCTAGGATAGCAATCTACAAGGCTTGCTAGAATCTGGATGCTATGAAGCAGACTTGTTAGCCGCATTCTATAATGCAATTGAGGATGGAGTAGACATAATTTCATTATCTCTTGGTCCTGAATCACCTGATGAAGATTTCTTCAATGTTGCAATCTCTGTTGGTTCATTTCATGCTATGATTAGTGTTTTTGTGAAATTAAACAACATGATTTCTACAAGGAACTTGTTTGATGAAATGACTAAGAAGAATCTTTTCTAATGGAATGCCTTAATTGGTGAGTTCAGCAGTAACCATTTGCCTCAAATGGAACTTGAGTTTGTTAATGGAATCAGTAGCTTACTATGCCATTCTAGTTGGGTTAAAGAATTCATTCAATGGCCAAATATGTTTCTACCGATGGAAGTATGCAAATTTGTGGAAGTTCGAAGGAACTCATAAGGTTATTGAATATGCATCGAAGACGTAAAATTTTTGACCCAGGAGGATCGCTATCTCCCTTCGGATGACGCGCCTCAACGGAGTCGAGGCCTTTTTGTCACTAGGGGAGTATGATGTGAAACATCCTATAGCTAATAATTCTCCTTATGAATATCTTATCTAGTTTGTTACAAGTTTCTCTAGAATATTCTATAGATGAGTTATATATGTATGCATTGTAGTAGGAAAGGCATTGAAGGACATATTACTCTTTGAAGCTTTGAAGCTTAGTATTTGGGTGTTTACCATTGTTCCCTAGAGTGGATTAAAATCCTTCAAACATCCTCTTCTTCCAACGATCCAAACTACATCAATTGGGAACCCCCCAACTCATATTCGAATCCCCTCTCAAGCGGCTCACCTTAGCAAAGCACTTGTGGGTTGGCTCAGCTAGGTTCCGCAGCGGGATTAGTTATACTGCCATGAGCTTCTACAGAGGTGGTAGCAGGTAAATACCTCTGTTCCCAAAATAAATAAATAAATTAAAAAATAGCCAAAAAGAAAATATATTTATATAAGCCCACCAGACAACATATAGAAGCAGCTTTAACAAAAGAACTGATCGAAACATAAAAAAACTTACCCAAAAAAGTGAAAAAAATAGAAAAATAAAGGATAACTTAAACCAGCAATAACAGGACAAAATGACGCCAGAACTAACAAAATCCAACCAGAACATAACAATTTTAGTAGCCCAGAAAGACGAAGAGTACTACTCAATCAGCACCATTATTGAGAGAAACTCTATCTATAATCTTACCCACCACATCCTTCGACTCCTTGAGCAGCTGAATGCTCTTCCTTATTCGCTCCCGCTTCCCAGCGGTTGAAGGAGA
Source organism: Dendrobium chrysotoxum (assembly GCA_019925795.1). Lineage (NCBI taxonomy): Eukaryota > Viridiplantae > Streptophyta > Magnoliopsida > Asparagales > Orchidaceae > Dendrobium > Dendrobium chrysotoxum. The sequence goes on along the minus strand of JAGFBR010000760.1, from coordinate 248,252 downwards.
CTCCTCCAGCATCTTCTCAATCCCATTCATCTTCTGTCCACCGACCACCTCATTCAAAATCTCTGTTTCAAGCTCATTCTCTACTAATTTCTTCACATCGTAGAGAATATGCAGAGCCAAAACATCAACCAACCTCAGCACTACAATCTTCCAATACGAAATCAGCCTCATCCTCATATCAAATGCTTGTTCAACTATCACATCGCGCCTCCCCCGCAAATGAGACACATCCACTTCACCAACAACCTTAAGGTTTATCTTTGTTGGCTTTGAAGAATCGTGAACAACTCCCATGAAAGGTTCTTGAAGTTCCATGAGCTCCACCCACATTTTCATATAATCTGGATTGAAAGTATAGTCCGTAACTTGCTCCATTTCTATAATATCTTTAACAACCTGGTTCGAACGCAGCCTCATTTTACTGAAGAGATTTTGCGCAGCCCTTCTGTTGCACGACTGAAGGGAAGGATAGTTTACCGTTGCCTCGTCAAGAACTCGCACAACCACATCTTCTAAATAACTCCATATCCTCCCAACAAAATCCAGCGGGGTGCTCGAGACATCCTTTACCTTCTTCTGAAGAAGAGTCAAGAAAGCGGTTCTAGGAAGAAAGTTCGGAAGGCCAATGCCTCTTGCCTCTTCCAACACCCCGATTTCTTCCAGCAAGAATGCTTCCTTTGTAATAGGGAAATCTTTCGGCAACTCTGTCGCATAAGTATTCAGCATTTCAGCTAGCCGCGCCGTGCCATGCATTAGTTTATCGTCCGGAAAATCATCAAATTCTCCTCTTAGTAGCAGCTTCCTGAGCACCTCCTTCGCTTTGCTAATAATCTGCATAAAAGCTCTCATGGCGTCGGCAACGGAGACCAGATTTTGAGGCATGGCCTCCAGTTCTGAAACATTGCGGTTCAGCTTCTCGTTGATTTTCTTCACAATATTAGGCAAGCATTTTGCTATGCTTTGCGCCTGGATCTGCATCAGCTTGCTCGCCAAGACAGGGATTCCAACTATGGACTTGTCTATCTTTGAAAGCAGAGGATGAGCCGCGAACAAAATCTTCTCAGCTACACGGGCCTCCTCATATGTCTCCGAACCAATACGATTTCTCACACAAACATAGCCGAGGCCAATGTTGACGTCGTCAGCTGTGACTTTCTCAAGAAGGCCCTCCGGCGACCTGTCAGCCTTGGTAACTACCGCAAGTGTCCTCTCGCCTGTGCGGTCGACCTGCTGTGACATCCGGATGGACTCACAGGTAGGGAAGTCTACACTTGCGGAGAGTACGTTAAGAATAATGCTCTCCTCCGGCTTTATATACTGCATTATTATGCCAGAGATCTGCTCGTAGATGTTCTCAGGCTGGCCATGCACAGGTACTCGGGTGATGCCGGGTAAGTCGACCATGGTGAGATCGGGCACGCCATTCTTTCGGACGACGAGGGTAAGGGGAGAGTCGGAGATGCCTTTTCCGGAACCGGCGATCTCTGCCGTCGCGGACTCGATGGCAGCAGTGATGGCGGACTCGGAGACAGGGACCTGCTTGCCCTTGTACTCGAGGTGGAGTTTAGGGACGGGAAGAGAGGAATCGCCTTGGAGGCGCATGATAAGGGGTACTCGGGTGCATATGCCTTGGCCACGTGGTAGACTGATACCAGCCAGGGATTCTAAAACAGAGGATTTTCCAGATGATTGGTCGCCGACGACGACGATGGTTGGAAGCTCGATTCCTTCCTGCATCACCTTAAGGTGGCGGAGGCGGTCGACGGCGTCGAGTAGGGGGCGGATTTGGTCGTTGTAGGAGGACGTAAGGGCAGTGATGATGTGTTTGCTGCTCTCTTTGGGAGAAGGGGGCGCCATTGGCGTACTGTTGTACAAGAGATCACTCTGTTCTTTCACTCAGGAGTTCGCTTACCTGTGTAACTAGCAGTGCATGGATTTTTATAGATAAAGAAGCCATTGAGGGCGTGAGAGTAATTAAGCGAGGAAGACGAAAATGCGATAGGGTGCTTCGACCAGTGGAGTTGGCATCATTACTCCGTATCATACAGACTTTCTCTCGCCGCCAAACTACTGAATCCTGCCGAGATTTCAGTCCGACGAGTTCGCTGCCCGAGCCGGACCAGAAGGCGAAGGAGTTAAATCTTAAAGATGGTTTCTTTTTATGGCCAAATTTTATAAAGAAGCAAGAGAATGATCAAAATTAGTAGGAGTATAGATTAAAAAAAATTTAATCAGGAGCAAATGCGTTAAATTAAATAGCGTATTTCAGAATATGCTAAATTATTTGGTGCAGTGAGAATACGCCATTTAATTTGACGTATTCCTTGAGAGAGAGAAGGGGGAGAGAGAGAGGAAGAGAGAGATGCATCGAAGAGAGAGGAGATGACTGCGGGTAGGGGTGTCAATATTGGACCCGACCCGAAAACCCGACCCGAACCTGACCCGAAATTTTCGGGTTCGGGTTGACCCAAACCCGAAACGGGTCGGGTTCGGGTTCAATAATTCGACCTGTTTCAAAAATCGGGTCGGATTCGGGTTGACCCGTTGACCCAAAATTGACCCGAAAATGACCCGTTTTTGACCCGAAAACCCATTTTTGACCCGGCAACCCGAGATTGACCCGTTTCTGACCCGATTTTGACCCGAAAAGCGGAGATTGACCCATTTCTGACCCGAAAAATAGCAGTTTTTTTGTTGGAACCGGGTCATTCGGGTCGGGTCGGGTTCGGGTCATGAAAACCGACCCGTTTGCAAAAACGGGTCGGGTTCGGGTTGACCCGAATAGTGCCGGGTCAGTTTCGGGTTCGACCCAAACCCGACCCGTGACCCGAAATTGACACCCCTAACTGCGGGAAAAAGAGGAGGGGAGAGAGAGAATTTAAATAATAAATAAATACTAAATTAATATTTAAATTCTCTCTCTCTCTCCCCTCTCTTTCTCTCCGCTGCATCTCCCCTCTCCTCTCCACATTGTCATCTCTCTCTTCCTCTCTCTCACCTCTCTCTCTTCCCCCATTCTCTCTATGTTGCTTTCTTAGGGGAATACGCCAAATTAATTTGCATATTCTCACTGTGCCAAAAAATTTGACGTATTGTCAAATATGTCATTTAATTTAGCGTATTTACTCCTTATTAAAATTTTTTTAATCTATACTCCTACTAATTTTGATTATCATCTTACTTTTTTATAAAAGTTGGCCTTTTTTTATTTTTACTTCTTACGAAATATAATTTATCTTTCCACAAAAAGAAAAAAATTAATTTTTTTTATAAAAAATTTCTTAACATAAAAATTTAGTGATAGCTTTTGTTAAAATTAAAAATATTGAATTAATTTGCATAAATAAATATATTTTTTAAAGATATTTAAGAGTATATTGAATATGATGATATGTTAATACATACAAATATTTTTAATGATATTTTAATTAAATTATAAGAAATAAATATTAAGCTCATTGTATTTTAAATACCAGTATAAACGCATCAAATTTCGACTATTTTTTTAATATTACACATTCTTACTTTTCTGTAAGATACTAAGATGAGAGTAAGAACATCATAAAAAAATAATAATTAGATCACAAAATAAAATTTTTTTAATATTGAATATCTTTGCGCTCTAGTTTTTATGTGGAAAATCCAAAGCTAGAAAAAATTTTGAGGTTTGAACTAGTTATACCAATTTACTATATAATAGAAGATATAAAAATCCTTCATTCCTCATAGTTGTAGTAGATGGGAGTAGTCATAGTAAAATTTTTTAATTTTTTTCTATAAAGATCATAGAATTCAGATGTCCAAAGACAGACAATTATAAACAAAAATCAAGGAAAGACATTGACAGAAGTCTATAAATGATGTGGATGACCGATTTTTTTTTTTTTAATGATGTGGACGACTGATGGAGGTAGTCTTCGACTATAATAGGTATAAAAAATAAGAGAGTTTTTTAGTTTTCTTAGCTCTTCTCCTCCTCCCGTCTTGTAGAGAATGAGGTCATATTTATAGATTTTTTGGCATTGACACTTTGATAAATTTGATCAAATCCAAATATTCCATCATACGATCTATATTGATCTCCTTGATTATAGATCATTTGTCAAATATTTCAATGCTTTAAAAATGTCACAATAGATTGATCTTGGGCTCATAAGATTTGGCTCATTGAGCTGCTCGATTTGACTATAAGTATATAATAATTAGAAGACATTTTGTCAATTAATTTATTTACATAAACTTTCAAACATTGTTTAAGTGTTTGATTTGAGCTCATTAGGAATCCACTGGATCCTTCGTAGCATAAGTAGGTTCATCTCGTTAAGATGTTCAATGCGACTATAAGTTTGCTAAAGTCAAAGTTAGGATAATCCTGGATTTAATTCCAAAATTTTCTCATTCAAATTATACCTGGAGATTCGTGCCGATCAAGGGATAGTCTTTTGAAAACTAAATTTGAATTAATATAAATAACAAAAAAAATAAAAGGTAATTTACATGATGAATGAGAAGAAAATCAAATAAAATAAAGTTGAGAAAAATTACATAGGTATTACTTAATTAATAAAAAGTATATAAATAAGAGAATATTAAATAGTGAAATGAATAATTATATCTACCATACTCTCTATTTTACATATTTATTTTCCTCAAATATTACGTGTTCATTGAATATTTATATGAAAATTAAAGGTGATAGTGAAAATATATAGATGGCTAGCTTAGTTACAATCCTTTATTTCCTCTATCTTTGCAAGCAAAATATGCCCAGTCTGTATAAGTTTCCTCCTTGATGGTCAACTCGAGTTGAGCTTCCAACAAGTCGTTAACCAACTGACTTAATCCTAACGCATTCATGCTTGGAAGTTTAATGTATATTGTTGTTTCTACAATACTAAAAGTAGTATAAGCTAAATATACAAACTTTTGTTGTGATCAGTTCTTGAAAAAGACTGTTGAACAAATGAACATCTTTTCATAATTATCCTCAATTTTTTTACGAATGTTGCTTATGATTCGGCGCTCTTCACTTTTATAGGAGCGAGAAAGGGTCCGTTTAGAATTGTTATAGCTTTTTAGAAAAGTGATTGTAAACTGCTGTTGAGAAAGTAACTTTTTTGAACAAAATGGATATGCTAATTAACTAAGGTTGCACCATAGAAAAAATGCATTATATATTAGTTTAGCTATTCACTTCTATAGGAGCAAGAAAGGGTCTCAAACTATTGAGAAATTATTCCGTCCAGACAGCATACGTCCGGACACTGATGTACACAGTGTGTATAAAATTTGTACACACTATGTACATCACAAATCTAAACATACGCTGTCTGGACAAAATAATTTCTTCAAACTATTACAGCATAAAGTAACGGTAGAAAATAACATTCTAGTAAAAAAATTCTTGAAAGTAGTGAAAACAGTGGCAAAAAAAACTGTGGTTGAGATCTGAAAAATAAAGTAATAAAAAAGTTATCCCAAATAAAATCAAAGTCAATGTTATGTTGCGTTACACTTAGGCTTCATTTGGGACAGCTTTTTTGATGCTTTCTAAAACGGCCTTCTAGTACAAAAATTTCTAATTCACAAATTTATATGCTAAAAAGCTGTTTTAAAAAGCAACAAAAAAGTTGTCCCAAACAAAGTCTTAATTACAAATATGTAGGAGTAACAATGTTCCTTCTGTTCACCAAATATATATAATTAAATATAAATTTATGGGCATTTTTAACTGAAAAAACCATTGATATTTGAGCAAAAACTTTTAGAAATTATCTTAAAAATCATTTGGACTCTAATCCTGACAAAATTGACAATGAGTTTCGAGAGACGAATCCAATGGGATCAGATGCTTAGCATATGACCATGGACTACTATTCCTTTCATCACAAAAACCCTAATGCGCACATTGCCATCTACTTTGAAACCACCTCAAATCGGCTTAGTGCCTACAAATAGTCCTTCTTGAACCATCATACAGGATGATACCCATTGAGATGGGCTTGATCTTTAAAACTCTATCATATTATAACTTGAGAGAGAGAGAGAGAGAGAGAGAGAGAGAGAGAGAGAGAGAGAGAGAGAGCTCATAAACTAAAATATTTAGTAATTCCTTTCAATGATTACTGGTGTAGTAACTGGTTGTAGTCAATAGTGACAATGACTGCAAAATGTAGGAGAGATCTCTGATTCTTCTCATCTTTTCTTTTCTCATATAAATACCCCTCTGGGAGTAGGTGAAGAGCACAACTCTTTTCTCTATTCTTTTCTTCCTCAATTTTCTTCTTACATTCGAGGCATTTTATTGTATTAGATAGGCGGCACCCTATATCAAGTTTCAGTGCCCCTCTTTATGTAGAAAGAATCCATCTTATTTTTCTTCTCCTTCTCTTCTGCACTTCTTCTTACATTGGAAGTCTTTCATTGTCTTAAATATGCGACATCTCCTATCAAGCTTCAGTGCCTCTTCTTGTATAGAAGAACTCCCGATGAGAGATCATTCTTTCCTTAGATAACCCATGACAAAAGCAGATCAACCACCGCTTGTACGAAATGATGATTTAAAGAGATCTAACAGTAGTAGCACCCGGGCGGAACTCGATAACCATCAACGAATGGACAGAAGTTCAACGATGGTTGATGATCGGGAAGAGATCTGATGATCTTAAATTGATCCTTGGATGCAAAGAGTCAGGCAATATGCAGATGAAAGCCTAATGTAGGTGGTTTGGGTGGTGAGCTAAAGGCGACAGTCAAGATTCATTTTGTCGGAGGCAGATGGCGGATATCCTGATTGAGAGGATCAAACACTATGTCAACCACAATTGTCTAACAACATACTCAATTAAATAGAGATCTGATGGTCTGGCAGTGGTTTTCAAGGAGTTTTGTGACATGCTCATTATTTCCCTAGAAAGATCAGTTCGGGCACGTACTCCTCTACCATGATTTATTATCATATACGAGATGATGTTGATGAAAGCACTTCATTTTATGTAATCTAAATTTCAGGTTCTTATGAAAATGAGAAGAAAATCATTATATATATTAAAACACATCAGTCATCAACATATCCATCATTTCATGCACAAAATGCAAATGAGAAGAAAATCATGATTTATATGCTATGATAAAAATGATATACCTTGCAAAAAATAGTGGAATTTCTCTCTCTCTCTCTCTCTCTCTCTCTCTCTCTCTCTCTCTTCACTTACAACTCCATTGTCAAGCTTTTGAAGGGCTCAAAATGCATTGGTAAGCCTTTTCCTTTAAGAAATTACAATGTTACAGTTTAATATCATTCATCATAGCCCACAAAATGATCTTTATAGGACTTGTGACAAAACGGTTTTGACAAGAGAAGACAATGTCCTAAGTAGCTCAAAATGCAAATGGATTTGCCCAAAGAGATACTCATAGTCTCATACAAATCTATCAAGCTTTGGGTCACCACCTTCCCTTCTGAATCATTAGTCAATATCCTCCTTGTTAAAAGTATGGCTTTCAATCTGGGCGTGAAAATAAATACACATTTAAGCAGTTTTGGAAAACTTTTGAAGGAGAATTTTCTGCCTTCATCGGCGAAAATTCAGTCTACCTAATTTCAGACATTTCACCTAAAATTACAGAGTTTCAGTAAATCTTTCATGAAAATTCTCGAATCTGCAGACAGAAGTTCGAAATTACTGCCAGAACTTTGGTTTTGGTGATCTCAACAAATCTTCATTTATGCTGAAAGCTTTGGAGAGAAATAATAATATCCCATTTGATTGTTTGAAGATAGAATATATTCTGTAAACTTTTAAAATTTATTAAAATTTATCATTTAATTAATGCAAATCTAAAAACATTCAAGCCCATCTTGACATTATTTATGTCAGAATATTCTTACTTAACTTTTTCCATCAAAAAGTAAAGAACTAAAGCTATGATTTTTTTAACAAGCTTAATCTATACTCTTATGACCCAGGAATAAGGATAATGATGATTATGTAATTAAATATTCAGTTACACCACACTGGAAGCCATAATTTCAAATGTTCATCACATCATACACAGAAGCACTCAAAAAGATAATATAAATACTATATTTGTTCATATATCAACATAAAAAGAAAGCCTCATAAGCCAAAGAGTATTTTACAACATGACGCTTTCCCTTCCCAAGGGAAAGAAGACATCAAAGAACTCCAAAACAAACAGGCAAAAAAAGATAGAAAAAAAAAATATTGACACAAATCATTTAAACATACAAAAGGAACTCCACTAAACCTACCTTTTTCCATCTTTTAGATGGATTGGTGTAGCGGGCAAGGCCAAGGGGGAATTCATGGCTCCATGGCAAACTATAAAGCCATGATTTCCACTGCACCAATTATATGGGTAGCTCATTACCACCCTCTTCCATTCCACCATCTTCCATAGACGGTGGGAGGGGACCAGACCCAGCAAAAAAAAGTAAGAAAGCGATAAATTTAACATAGCCCCACAAAAATTCTGGGAAATGAAAAGCAGATTCATCCCATGAATCTGCTTCGACTTTGAACAAAGCTCAGCAAATGAATAGATGCCAGTAGCTCCACCCTTATATGTCAAGTATCAAACCTCTCATCATATGAGATGTTGCCATGGCTTCCTTCTCCCTGACTCCCGGTTGGGTCCGCCATTCACTCTTGAAATTCAGATAACAGCATGCACTCCATCTGGAAAAGCAATAAGATCCAATTACTTGACAATTCAAAGCACAAGCTATCTGGTTGGGTTGCTGAAATCATAGCCTTGGCTGCAGTAATAAATGTAAAGTAAATGCAACAACTTTAAACTATTTGATTCTTGGCATGTGCTCTTTATGTTATTAATAAATATAGATTGGTTGGTTTAGTGACATCTAATAGAAAAATATAGATATGTAGAAGTCTGACTATGTGAAGGCTAAAATTACTAATAACAAAAAAAAAAGAACTACAACCAATGATGTTCATCCAAGATATCATTATACTAGTCAAGTGATATAGCAGTAAATCAAATGGACAGCATTTTATAGATGCCGTTGTTATGTTAATAATGCTATCTTGCTAATATCACAATCAAAATAACATTGAATTAAAAAAGCATAATGGGCGGCTCAGGCTGAACTCAATGTACTGGTAGATGGACATTCCTAAGTTGAGATGCATATAAGAGTGATGAATAGTCCTGTTGTTATAAAGTGTGAATCAAATGGGGAGTTTGGTTAGTTGCACCAGTGATCAAACTCATCTTCAACCCAAAAATTTAAGCCTATGGGCGGAGCAACTACTTGGTAATTAAAATCAATATTATTAGTACTTGTTCCAATTTTATGTTATTTTTAGTTTTACTGTTTTGCCCCTTTAGGTTGTTTTAGTTTAAATAGAAGTGGCTTGTATTTATTTTTCATGGTGAGAAGGGATAAGATTTGTATTCTGTAAGCTCTCTCCCCCTCCCTCTCTCTTTATTCTCTCCCCCCTCTCAGTGCATCCATCCAAGAAAGAGCAAAGTAGATTCAAAAATCCTCTTCCTCCAAGACAAGAATTCTCGACAATTTGTATCAGAGCCTAGTGGAGATTATCAAGGGGAAGGAGGAAGTTTCTTGCAATCAAGAAAAGAACAAAAGGAGGCGTGATCGGTCCTGTGGGATCAGAAGACGGGCTTTGGGTCGCAATCGGACGCAGAATCGAGCGCGAACGGGCCATCAGGCCGAAGGCTGGTGTTGCAGGCAGAGCGGAGGAGCGGTAGGGGTTGCGCGGGTGTAGGTATGAATAAGGATTGGACCGTGTGCGGGAGGCGTCGTGCGGGAGTGGGTCAAAGCGCAAGTGAGCGCGAAATGGAGGCCTGGGTTAGAAGCTTGGGAGTGCTGTGTGCAGAAGGAAGTGAGTCGATCGTGCGGGACGCACGTGTTGCGCTGGGCGAGGTGGACGTCAAGCTCGAGTCGTGGATCACACGTGTTGCACTGGGTAAGCAAGCACAGTGGACGCGCAGATCGCAGCAGACAGACTCGCGCGTTCGGGAAACACCGATGCAGGTGTTAGGTTGGAGCGAAGCACGCAGAATAGATTGCACGGGAGGCAGCCACGCGCATGAGTGTTGGGGTCCAGGCCAGGCGCGAGAGGGCTAGTGTGGCTGTGTGTGGGCCGAAGGGCTGGGACGCAGACCAGAAGGTTGGAGCGCTTGGAAACTTTCACACGAGCTGGGTCGTGCGTAGGTGTACACACAGGCTGCAGGTCGATCCGTATGGGAGTTCTTGTGGACAGCCAGGAGTGGGAGACAAGCTCAAGGGATTGGAAGGGAGGTCACGCAGGCAGGCTCACGCGGGATCGAAAGTAGAGCCAGGGCATCACAGTAGGCGCAGTTTTGAACGAACAGATGGAGGAGAAACAAGTAATCATCCGATGGAGGCCTTTTCTTGGGTTGTTCTTTGTGAACAACAAGTGGAGGAAGAAGAGGCAACAGGCGGGAAAGCTTTTCTTGGGTTGTTCTTTGTGAACAATAGGTGGAGGAAAATCAGACCTTCTGGTAGAGGCCTTTTTTGGTTGTTCTTTATGGACAACACATAGATTAAGAGCTACTGTGAGAATCACCATCTTTTGTTAATACCTTGTAAAATTGGACCAAGGTGGAGATTATTAGTATTTGGTCCAATTTCATGTTATTTTCAGTTTTACTATTTTGCTCCTTTAGATTGTTTTAATTTAAATAGACATGGCTTGTATTTGTTTTTCATGGTGAGAAGTAATAAGATTTGTATTCTGTAAGCTCTCTCCTCCTCTCTCTCACTCTATTCTCTCCTCCCTCTGAGTGCAATCATCCAAAAAAGAGCAAGTTAGATTCAAGAATCCTCTTCCTCCAAGACAATAATTCTCAACAAATATAAATTTCAATTATTTGATATATATCTGGCATGTCCAAACAATCCTCCCTCATACGAAAGTTCTCCACATTAATCATCACTCCTGTTAAAATGAAATTTTTTGTAACACTATCATCATGACAAGAAAAAAAGCATACTAAACTATGATGAATCATTCTGGAAGTTACATGCCCATTAACCTTGATCTACAATGGCAAATCAGCCAAGACCATAAGAGCCACAAATCATATAAACTACTTCATCCCAACTAAACTATCAATTTTAACAGCACTTATTAAGGAGTTAAATCAAAAGGGAACTAAAATCAAGCCGAATATATAAGCAATAAAATAAACTTTCAACCTAAGCTTAATTAAGACTTTTGATAAGAGCCAAACACTTAAAATTTTAATACCAACATATTTTTCAACTATTGGATGTAATACTAAACCCAATGCTCTCAAGCACCTTAAAACATATATTGAAGGTGAAAGATAATCGTAGCTCTTAGTGGTATCCGATATTATAACTTTAGTTTTTGGGGGATTGATGTGCATCTCTTATTTTATAACGCCCATTTTAGGATGTTTCTATTCCACCATACTTGACAAGTGATATCCAAATTTATAGTTTGGTTAGAATCAAGTGTTTCATGTAGTTTGTGGTTTCTATGGGTGGGTCTAAGTGATTTCTAACTTTATTGAGAAAAGATCAAAAGCAAGAGATTCCCACATAGGCACCACAAAATTCAGTAGGTCTATAGGTGCATGATGCCAAGAATATGTTTAAAAATTACTATTTGATGGGAAGTAGTGATTAATATGAAGGATTATCATACAAGGGAGATTGTGAGTTGCATATAAAGGGAGAGTAATATAACATTGAAAATAGAATGAGAGTTGAGTTTCAAATTATTGGTAGTGGTTCTCATACGCTTAAGCTTTTGGATCAATTGAGCCTTCATCAACCTCCCCACATATGGATCTTAACATTCTCCCCCACAATTCGCGTGGGTCGTTTGATGAGGACATCACTACATGGAAAGTTTGTCAGAGACGTGGCCGTCGATCTACGGCTACGATCGAGTCGTTGTATTTTTGAGTCATTTCATGTATTTGTTTTCTTTCATTAGTATTATGTTATTTGTTTTATGTTTTACCCCTTACTTAAGTGTGGTTGTTTGTAAGCCCGGAGGGCATTGTTGTCTTTTTAGTTTGAGTCCTTTTGTATGAGGCTATTTAAAGCCCCTTGTGTCTCTTTGAGGGAATGAATGAAAGAAAATTTCTTACACTTTTGTTTTGAGAGTTTGAGAGCTTGAGAGCTTTGGGGAATCTCATGGAGAGGGAGAGTTGTGCATCACCCACCAACATCGAGGAATAGGGTTCGTGGCTTTATCTTTCTAATTCCTTTCCCTTCCTCCCTACCCCACCGCCGGCCCACCTCCTCCTCCCCCATCCCCACCCACGGCCCAAGCCCCCACTCGGACCGTGAGCCCCAACCCTCTCCTCACCGCCCGTCCTTAACCCCTACCTGCCGGCCTCCTCCACCCCCACCACCACTTCGCACCGCCGGACCACCCTCCCCACCTGGCCGCCGATCACCCCTCCCCCCCCCCCCCCCCCCCCTTTTGAATTTCTTTCCTAAAGTCCCACTTTCCTTATTGAATCCCACCTATTTTTGGAAAATATTTGAATTTGAATTAAATCAAATTTAGATTTCAAATCTTTCCCTTTTTCCATTAATCCTATTTTTGGAAAGGTCTATTAATTAAATCAATTAGTTCAAATCGGAATTAATTATTTAAATCCCTTCCTATTTTATGAATCTTATTTTAGTCAGGTATTTAATTAATTCTGTTGATTTAAATCTGAATTGATTGATTGATTATTACCTTAAGACTAAGATACATTGAATCTAGCCACATACTCCCCTTCCTCTCTCTCTTGGTCGAAAATCCCATGACCCCCACCTCCTTACTTCTTTCCAAAAACTAGCCCTCTCACCTTGGAAATAATTCCTAACCTAGCTTTCCTCTACCCGCCCCTATCCCCCGGTAATTTTGCTAAGTTCCCTCCCAAAATCCCTCCTAATTCCCATCCAATTGGAGGTTCCCTGCTCTCAAAACCTGCTGCCAGAAAATTCCTGCATCTTATTTTTGGGATTTCATCAACTAGAAGCTTCATACCTACTGTCCAAGAAGAGCAACCTGTTGTCCATCAAGTCCCGCCAACTCTCTCCATCATACCACCCTCTCTTCTCTCAAGAAAATCGGCAAGGGACCACAAGGAGGCATCCTCATCCCCTCCAAGCAAGTCAAATGCATGGATCCCGAGGTTGACTTCGGCTACACCTACGACGAGCAAAGCGTCCTTCTCATTCTATATTCCACTTTCTTTGATGTCAACCCGAATATCGATCACACGGTTGAAGAGTACGTTGAGCGCATCTTGGATTCTCTTATCGAAGCCCTCGACGAGCAACTAAGCAACGTCCAGTGGGTCATCACCTCCGGGTCGCAATAAGGGTGAACTTCTCCTCCTCATTCAATTATCTTTTAGTCTCTAACCTTGTAGGTGATGATAAAATCTCAAAGGATCGAGCTCCGCTTAAATGCTAATGCTTAGTAAACGTAGGATTTGAATTACTTTCTATGTTTCTAATTTTATTGTTAATGTAGGGATTCTTGATGAACGTCTACTTAATTTGCATGTCATTGAATTTCTGTATTGCTTAAATGATTTATGATCTTTTCATGTGATTTGGCCTAAACGACAGTGACCTCTCTTGAGTTTTATCTTGTCGTTTGGAAAAGTAATACAGATAATTACTATTGTTTTAATCAAATCGTGCAAATTCTGGTTTCATACTTTTAAAGCATCTTAGTTCTACATCATCGTTACTCCCCTCAATAGAAATCTTATGCATCATCAACTGATATATAACAAAATGCATTCAAATAGATCTTGCATAATAATTCACAAGTTCTTGAACATTGCTCTATTATATAATAAGCAAATAAGATCTATGGGAGCAACAAACTACATGAAGTACGTGAAACTTGTCGAACCATCAATTTTGATACCACTTGATTGATAGGATGGTAAATCACTGGAAAACTAAGTTGATCCCAATATATTAATTGACAGTTATCCATTAATCAAAAGCATATGCCAACAACTAAACTTCATTATTCACATATTAGGAACTCAGATTACTCCATTCTAAATGTGACATTATTTACCACTTCCATGTGAATCTTAGCACTTCATATTAAATCAAATATGTGAATAGTCTATTATATGAAAAATCATTTCCTTTGCATCATTGTATAGACAACAAAGCAAACAGCCCCTGTAGAACAATTTCAAGAAATTAAAATATGAGGATTTTCCTAAAGTATAAAAATGCGTACCTGCTTGTTCAAATTAGAAGTCGGAATTGGTGGCATGGAACTGAACTCTCCTGAGATCATGAAGGTTTTGAAGGATCTCTTGAAGAAGATTCATCCCCTTCTTTCCTTTCTTCAATGAAGAGATAGAATGCTTGATGAAATCACGGTCTGCCTCAAGAGCTTGTAATCTCTTGTAGACCTGATCGATCTCCTCAGCAACAGCTAACTGCTTGTGACCCACTGCAAACTTTGCAACTGAGTCAGGTGAGTAGCTATCAATTGAATCATCCTTTGTGCTAACCTTCTCTTCACTTTCTAAGCTGATAGCATCAAAAAGGGGTAGAAGACTTTTTCCTTGAATACCTGCACTTCTTTGTTCACCGTGAAGTTTTCCATTAGTTTGCAGATCACATGAAGAACAATTAATAGATCCACAGTATATATCATCGCTTAGCAGTTTGCATTCTCCATTAACTCCATGGCCATTTTCAACCCAACAATGTTTCGTTGTTTCTGGATCACTGGAGTCATCCTCATCATCCATTTTGAAAAGCTTCTCTACCAATGCTTTGAGCTGCTTTAATATGGAGAGTCTATTCTCCTCAAATTCAGTTAAACATCCATCCAATGTGTTTGTATTTTCCACATAGCTTAAAATATCAGCAGAGGAAGTGTTCTGCTTGCTCTCATGGGGGCTTCTCTCCTCACCTTCACAGAACTCAAAGGAAAGATCATCACTATCTTCTGAACTTGACAAACCAGATGCAGTTCCACTCCTGCCGCCTTTCTCCTTGCTCCCGGACTTTTTACTCTGCTCCAGAGCCTCGTACATGAGAACCTTCTCATGATAAAGCTCAAGCTCCTCCTCCAACTCCTGTTTCTCCTTCTCCCTCTTCATCATGAGCTCGTTGAGCAGCTGCAGTGCCTCTTGATCATACTCTGATTGTTCCTCCATCATCCTCTGGTAGTGAAGTGCTTCCATCTGCATTGCAGCCTTCTCTTCTTGCAGCCTGGTTATCATTGCCATGGTTTGATTGGCAGCTATAGCTGATGCACTTCGCTCTTCTTCAAGTTCAGCATATAATGCAATTAGAGACTTGCGCTCAGCCTTCAGAGCTGCCTTCAAACGATCTAAAGTCAATGGCTCCATACTGTCTAAATCGCTAGCAATGCTTCCATCTAAAGATTCAGTCCCAGATTCTCTCCTTTCTAACAGAAACCTCTTGGGTAAAACAGGAAAGCCCTCAATAGAGTATGGTGTTGTTGGAGTTTCAGGCATTCCCTCCTCTACAATTTCATTAAGAAATGGAGATATAGCAAGATGCTTCACTTGTCGAGCAGTTCTCTTCAACGGTTCAGTTTCAGTTACTGAGCCAATTTAAACAAGAGGCAAATATCAGGGCCGAAATCTAGAAAGCATGCATTATATCTAAAAAAAATGTATATGAAACTGCAGATGTACTGAATGCTATACCTATCTCTCGATCAATTTTTTCATTGAAGCTCTCCAAACTTTGATCTTGTGGGAATTCTAGTTCAGGTATTGATTCATGAATTTGAGCATGCTCGATCTGTTCTTGGTCACATATGTCACTCCCTATTGATATCTCACAATTAACCTCCTCATTCACTTTGGATTCTTCTTCACAGGCTGCTCATAGCAGGCAAAACATATCTTTCAGAATTCAGAGGACTTCTTCAAATTAGCAAACCATAAAGAGATAAAAGAACTTGTAGAGCATAAAGGACTAAAAATCTCTTACCATGACGCTCTTCAAATTCTTCAGCATTCATCATCGGTCCCAACTCAACAACAATAGCTTCTTGAGGCGTGATGTTGCGATCATCAAATGAAATATCTTCAGAGGGTTCATTGGTGATCATAGGAACATTTGAATCACATTCCAAAACAGCTAACACGTCAGTGGCAGGATTGGCATGCCTTTCTTCAGAGTCGTCACTTGAAGCCGTAAAACTTTGCTCCGCTGAAAATTTACCAATATCAATTGTTGCAGATTCGTGTTCTGCCGCACCTCTTTGAAGCATTATATCATCAGCATCATGCCCTCTAGGATGACATCTCATCATAGTGGAAGAATCGATTAATTCAATGGGAAGAAGACGCTCTTCATCAGCTATCTTCAACAAAGGTAGAGCAAGGATCGCCACCGACGCGTCTTCCATCACATCACAAGAAGATGGACGCAAAGTCTCACCTTTCGAATCACCCTCTTTCTCACCTCCTTCGGCTTTCTGTTCTTCGATTTCTTCAGAATTAACGGAAGGAATCTCTCGCCCGAGTTCAGCCTTCGCCTGGCCAACGGCGCCATCTTTGTCCTCCTTCGTCTCCTCTTTAACAGATCTATCTTCATGGGCACACTCCAAAACGTCCCAAGGTTCAATTTTTAGAATTTTATAGGAAGAATAGAAGCCGCTCTCATGAACCACGCCGCAGCAAGAGCAGAGAAGATCCTTCTTCTGTTCGTTTCGCTTCATCCGCGACAGCAAAGCAACGTTCCGATCGGGCCCATCAAGTCCCGAGCCGGCGCAGTCTTCGCACATGTCGCCGGCATCAGAAAGCCGCCGGTGTTTGGAGCAAAATCCAAGCTTGGAAATTTCTCCGGCATGCGAATCGCAAAGAAGATCCCTATAGGAGCTCTGGCCCTTGCCAGGCTGGAATAGATGATCGACTCTCGTGCACAAGATGCAAGGGGGCTTTAGGCCGAAGAAAGAAGCAAACTTGGCAATAAGATAGGAAAAGCTGGCGCTGAGGAGGAGAAGAGCTATTAAGATCCATTCCAACACTGTGTATATTAGAAGGAACGCCATCCTGTGGGTGTTTCTGTGGAGCATGGTTGCAAACCTGTTATGTGCCATCTTTCTTTCTTTCTAAACCTCTATCGTCTTCTTCGATCGAGATTCTTTCTCTCCTTCTATCTCTTCTTGAACCAAAAAAAGGAATTCAAAATGGATTGAAAGATTTGAGAAGATGATTACCTTCTTTCTCCTTCGATCCTAGGAAAAAAAGAGGAATATGGAGATTAATTCGGAAGGATTGAGAATCTATTTACAAAGAAGAGGGTGACGAGGAAGGGAGATGGGTTCTGCTGGGTTATGGAAGAAGATGGAGTTTAATGGAGATCAGGAGATGGAAAAGAGGCCAGTCTAAAAAATAGACCAAGGAAATATTTTGATTCAGAAAAGAAGAAAAAGATCGAAAGGTGGCTGTGTTAGGACCTTAGGTAGGAGGAAAGCTGCAAAAGGGAGATGCGGAGAAGCAGGCAAATTTTGCAGAAGGAATAGCTTTAGGAATACCATTGTTAAAAAAAAAATTAACTGGAATGAATTTCTCACATGGTGGGCGACTGGCCCAGCCAGTGTGGCCGGATGGCGCCAATCGATGTGGACTATTATCCCCATTGCACGCACCGTTTCATCCTAGGAATGTTTTGGAGATTTTTTTTTTTTTTTTTTGGAACAGGGTTATGTTGAATTTATAAGTTGTGTTGATTTAAAAATTTTATTGTAGATTTAGTTTGACTTCAAAGAGATTAAAGAGAGAAATTATTAATTAAGAATTCTCATTGATTGGTTGGAAATTAACGAAGACTTGATTGAAGTCTTATGGAGAGGTACTGTCAAATCAAAATTACAAGAATTCTTTGAACAGAAAGAAGCTCTACAATATTCTAAGTGTGGAGATCAATATATAATGATCCTATGAGGATTTATATGACTATGTATTACCAATCGCCTTCTATTTTATAGATGTGGAGAGTTGAGGCTGGCAATATAGAATAAGCTATATAAAAATATTTTTATTGAGAGTTTAGCTTAGCTTATAAAACCTTTAATTAAGTAGTTGGATAAAATTATATAGCAATTTAAGTTAATAATTAATGTTTTAAGAAAAAAAATTATTTTTTATCCTTGTGCGAACAATGCTTCATTCATTTTATATTATTTTTTCGACAAATACATCTACGTATCATTAAACTGAACAAGTTGGTGAATACTCGACCGGGTTCTTTTGCCAAGAACCTCTAATTGAGCTAGAAGTGTTGTAGCCGAGTAGTGATCAAGATCTTCCAAAAGAGTGGCTTCATTAAGCAAGCAATTCTTGTAGTTAGACTGATTGATGCGGGGAACTTTTTGAGGCTTAATTTTAAGCAAGTGATGGCCATTGGTGACTTAGCCTTGGGCAACTTCTAAGCTCAGAGAGTTATGAGTGAATTAAGTTAGTTTATAGTTAACGGATTATATAGTTTAATTTAGGCTTATAAGTGGACTTGATCAAATAGAT
Source organism: Dendrobium chrysotoxum (assembly GCA_019925795.1). Taxonomy (NCBI): domain Eukaryota; kingdom Viridiplantae; phylum Streptophyta; class Magnoliopsida; order Asparagales; family Orchidaceae; genus Dendrobium; species Dendrobium chrysotoxum. The sequence continues at coordinate 229,691 of JAGFBR010000760.1, read as the reverse complement.
ACAATCAAGCATGGGTGTACATTAAATTCTCTAATTTTCTTGTTTGACGTAGAGAAGAGTAATAGAATAAATCCAAAAAATGAAATTTGCCCTAGAAGAATAATTAAATCTTGAAGGCTCTAAAAAAGTTTGGCAACTTTTTGAAATTATAATAATGGTGGACGCGTACTTTAATGATTTTTTTTAAATATTTAGATCAATTAAGGCAAACTCACACACACATCACCACCATAAGACTTGAACTCAAGACCTCTTAATTGACAGCCAAAACTCCCAACCAACAGACCAAGATGAGCTTCGTGTAAGTTAATGAATTAATAACCCAAATTCATAACTATTATTACTAAAATTGACTTTAAGGACACTCTTTAACCCAACAAAATTTTAAATTTTGAACAACATGATCATCCATCTTAGATTTGTGTTCTTATACTAATTTATTATAACAACTGCACCATAAAACTAGAAGAAGACGTATTATCAGTATTTTGTGTCTCATAAGCAATCATGAGAAAGAAAAAGGAAGAAACAATTCAAAGAATGTTAAAATTCATGAGATTCTACTTTAGCCAAGCTTACATCTATTAGATTTGAGAGATGATCTTTTCATTAAAAAATATAAATTAAAATATTGTTTGAATAAAATAAGAGCACCAACAACTTTTCTCAATTCTCAAGCACCACATAGAAATAGAAGAAAATTTCAATAATCTAACAGTAGTAGGCCTATCAATTATCTAATAACTCTAAACCTAACAAGATATGTAAGGAACAAGATAGATCTCAAATGTATGCCTCCAAACCCTAGCAAAACCTTTCAAATAACGAGATATGTAATCTAAGAAGAAGTAATCTTTCTTCTATTTTTATGCCTCATTTGGTGTTTGTGGGTTCTTTTGGCTGGTTGGTTGATGCATGTTGCTACTCGATTTAGGGGTTTTTTGTTGCTTCTTGGGTGTTTTGATTGGCCCTCTCTGTTGTCTGATGGGTGTTTTGGATGCCTTGTGGACTCTTGTTATGTTATGGCTATTTTTTTTCTTTTCTATGCTTTCTCCTATGATTTTTGCAGGTGTTGACTGCATGGTTGTTGGTGGCTTCTTCTGGGACCTCTGTTAGTATCTGGTTCTATGGCTGGTTTTATTTTTTTGGTTTTGGTTTGTTTTTTTGTAATTAGTTTGATTCTGAGGCTCGTAAGTTTTGTTTCAAATGATGTATTTTAGAGGGCTTTGGAATCAATAAGGACTTATAACATTGCTTTATATTAACGTGTAAGTCCCTCCCGTGAATTTTAATGAAAAATAATAATAATAATATGTAAGGAACACATCTCCTTAGAAAATTTGCACATATTTCAAGGTAGTCCCAATACTAAGCATGATCCCAAGGTCAACTAGCTCAAATCTCAGGATTACACATATCTTAAAAAAACATAAGACATGACTCCCAGTGATATTGTATAGCCCAATTTCTAATGTCGTGGTTCAAATCCTAAGGTGTTGTCAATCTCATGCAAATAGCAAGAGCATATTCATAGTATCTTAGTAATATTAAGTTAAATATAACATGATTAGTGCAACGTTTTTTGAGTAATATTAAGAGCATATTCATGCTTGGCGACGTAACTAATCCCTCGGCGGAACCTAGTGAGGCCACCCACCGGCATCGGGTCCAAACTTAATTGCTTTGCCCCACTGAAGAGGCGAGGCTATATAGTAGAGGAGATTCGAACCCGGGATGGGGGGTTCCCAACCATGCTCGCCCACCAACCACCTTAAGCCTCGGTTGGTGTAAGCATATATGTAAAAAGAGCTTAAAGAACTTGTCTTAAAAGTTAACACTCATGCTAGTTTTAAATTTAACTCTATAATAACAAGAAAAATAGCAAAGAGGTTTAATGTCTATCATTACAAATTTTTTATCATAAGAGATATGTGATTTATCATAACATAAATTAATTAGTGATTTGTATCAAAGATAATGAATAGAATAAAGTAAAATATTCATAAAATTTAATAATTATGAAAATAAGCTCTCACATTCAAATAAAAGCTAAGATCAACAACTATTTAGAGATTTTTAAAATCAAATAAAAGCTACCATTTGAAAATAACTGATATATTTAAAATTTATACAATAACAACATAAAATCTTTCTCACACCACATGGACTCCGCCGATATATTTAAGATGTATAATGAAGAAAAATTATGTCATGATATGATAGCTAAGGCTTCATTTGACACTATTTTTTTATTGCTTTATAAAAAACAAAAATTTTAGTACAAAATATTTTTGAAAGCAGCAAAAAAATAGTTGCTAGAAGTTCTCTGTGTTTCGTTTGGGACATCTTTTGGTCATTATTATTTTACTGCTTTCAATGAATTTTTTTAGAAACCAGTAATAAAACTATCCCAAATAAAGCTTAAATTTTGATTAAAATGAACTTCAAAAGTAATACACAATATTTCTATTTTATTTAAACAGCATATATTACATGAATTAGATTTATAAGTAACCTAAGAAATGAGTTTATTTATCGTGAAATGCATGACAAAATAGTAAAATATTAAGCTATTGTAAATAATAATAAAATAAATATCATGAAAATTTTAAATTTTTTTATTTATTCAATAATTTTAACGTTGATTATCGACTAATACAATCCTCTATTTTTTTTATTCATAACTTAGGACTCTGCAACAATAGTATTAACTTTTAATATCATTATAATAAAAATTAGAATAAATTATTTTCAAATGTAATTTTTCTACAATTATATATGTATATGAAATTATTTTCAAATGAACACCTAATTTTATTCCTTTTGTAAAGCTTCTACAGTTCTACCAATGCAAGAATATCAATTTTAGTGGAAAGAGGAACTCAAAATGTGATCCATTAGGAGGATCCCACCTTCTGCCGTTTGCTTCCTCCAATACTACCTCATAGCCAACTTTATCAAAATTAAAAACTTTGAAAAGGTCCTTGATTTGACCTCAAGAACCCCACAAAAAAATTAAAATTACAGGGCAGCCATCAACTCCTTGCCAACTTAAATCTCTCCATTTAACCATATTTAATATTTGATAGCTTCCACAAGGTCGATCAATTGAGCAACAATCTTAAAGCAAAGGGGACCTTAATAGGCATCAATTTTTTCACCTCATATAAGAAAGAAAATATTAAACAAGCCTGAAATTACAAAAAAAAAATGATTGTAGTTAATAAAAATATTTTTTTTGGAAAAATGTTTAATAAAAATATTGGCTTATTACAATAATAGTATAATGATTTTGTGTGAAATGATCGATCGAGCTCATCCAAGTAAGCATTAATTATCAGTGCCCATAATTAAAAAATTAAGAGACTATTTCATTATGAGTACTGAGAGAGCAAATACAAAGTAAAATAAATATAATGTATTTAAAATATTGAAATTATTTAATTTTTATATAATAAATACGATAAGTTATTATTTTTATTTAATCAAAAGAAAATTGAATATATAAATAATTTATTGTAATTATTTTATAATTAATCAAATAATTTAAATATTTCAAATACATTATATTTAATTTAGGCTTGGTTTGAGAGAGTTTTCTTACTGCTTTTTAGTACAAAAATTTTTAATTCAAAAAATTGTTGTACTAAAAAGTTGTTTAGAAAGTAACAAAAAAGTTGTCCCAAACTAAGGCTTAGGTATCATTTGGGGCTGCTTTCTTACTCCTTTCTATAACAGCTTTTTAGCACAAATATTTTTGAAAACAATAGAAAAATAGTAGTAAAAAACTATCATAGATAAAGTATTATTGAAATCAACTCTATAAATATCTCGATAATTCAAGCCCAACAATACAAAAATTATCTTGGTCAAAGTCCATATGATGCTAAATCAAACATTGGAGGATAATTGAAAACTTTATTAAAATATTTGAGGGACCAAATGACTTGTTTATTGCTTACATATGTTGAAACAAACGTTTTAATGGGAGAAATTTAATGTCGAGCCTAAGATCATTAAGACATTAAAATTATTGAATTCAAATTTGTCTTTATATGATACATGGACCATAAGTACTTCAATTATGGTATGTACTATGTCGTATACTAAGCTAAGTAGTACATTTTTTATGATAGTAAAACCTATCAAAAAATTATTGTGGGCTAGTATATTAGCAATGGTAAAGTAAAAGCTTTTCATCTTAGCGGTCCATGAATATGTAGCACATAAACAAATAATTGAGAGGGAGCAACGAAACACTAAAATTTTTTTCGTGTGCCGAGGAGAAGAGATTTTACTATACTTGGATGAGTTATAAAAGTTGATCCGTCCTTTAACTTTGGAGACGATTAAATTACAATAGTTTGGAGAGTCAATTAAACTTAAGAGCTTATAATGAACATGGTCAAATGACAGAGGTCGCGAGTCTGATAGCAGCGGCTGGGAGAAGCTCCATCAGATATCGGTGCCCGGGCGGAGATCCGACGCGGGCGGGCAAAGGTCCGACGGTAATCAATGGCCAGGCCGAGGTATGGCAGCGGTCGGCTATGGGGCGGAGGTCCGACGGAATTGATTAGTTTAATTTTCATCATTGGAATTTTATTTTCATTATGTTTCTATATATTATGTATTCTTCTTTGTAAGCCTATCTTATCTAGTTTGCTACTCTTATTCTTATATAAAAATATAAAAAATATCATCTTTCTTAAACTTATAATCTCTAATGTTAATCAAAACTAATAATTACTTAAGAATTGAGTTTTGTGTCGAATAAACGGTGAAAATAACCTTTTTTTTTTCAAAACTCATGAAAATCATCCGAACTGACTCCGCATCATATTGATATCAAAATAAGTTTCTTTGAGAACATCTTATTGTTTGCTAAAATGTATTTCTTACCATAAATTATATTGTTAGGTTCATTAAATTAGCTTATCATCTAATTAGGTCCACTAAATCACCATTTCATTAGATCATTTACTAACTGATATTGTTATTTTCTTAAAATTTATTTAGAATTTTATATCATTTAAAAGAAAAATATTAGTTTGTATCAAAGTTGATAGCTCTCAATGATTAGTTGAATATAAAAAAAAACCTTTTCAGCAATAGATTGGTTATACCATTGTTATTTTGAATACAATTTGTTTGCATGAGCAATCTCTTTTCATCAGCTCCACAAGACCTAACTTTTTAGAATATTTTTTTCTAAATTTAGTCATATAGCCCTCAAAAGTATCTAAATCCAAGTTTTATAACATAACAAATTTGTTATTCTCTGTTTTTTTTTTTTTTTTTGGAAATTTTTTTGTTTCTTTTATTCAACTAATAATGTCCGAGTTGATATTTAAAGTTAAGACATTAAATTTTCTCCAATGTATTGACTCAATGTCTTGCACATAATAATAGTCGAAGAATTCACTATGAATCATTCGATGGAGTATTCCAGATTTTGGGTATATTTATGGGGTTTGTCACTCTAAGAATTTTATAAATATGTCCTCATTCTCTATATGAGGATGAGGCTTGGATCGAGTCTTGTGATTCAAAGAAGCTCAAAGGTTTGAAGAATCCCAAGGTTTCACTGACCTATCATTTATAATGGATTTTTGGCCTCGTATCTCCCTTTCTTAAAGGCGAATAACCAAGCAAATAATAAACAATCTCTTGAAGATATCTCCCATAACACATAGCCCTTCCAACTTTCACTACAAAATATGTTTTATATATTACGTGACTACACATCCCCCAATCAAAGAGAAGTGTATCAATTATAACTAATGACAAATACTTGTGGAATCATTTTAACTAGCCTAAACCCTATAATGCTTTAGATTTTTTCGTAAAATGAGTGTCTGGCATCTCCTTTTTCATCAATGTATATGCTAGATCTTCATTAAAAAGCTTGAATTTTAATGTCTCTCCCCGTCTATCATCATGAATGCTGAGCAATAAGAGCAAAAATCATTTCAATTGAATTTTCCCATTTGAATGAAAGAATGATGGATAAACCCTTATGATACTCTCTTTGATATTAACAAATGATTGGAAGAAGAGGATTTTAATATCTTGGAAATACATAATAGAAGGTAAATATGCATTGTTGCCACTATTATCAATGTAGAGAGAAATTCCATTTGATTGAGAATATTTTTTTCCAAGAAGTCATTAGAAAGATAAAAAATCAAGCAACATCACTTTTTAGATCCACATTGAACTATCATTCCCCCTAATAATAGGAGGGATTTACATGCCTCATGATTATTGTTGATGAAGATTTAAAATAAATTATTCGATTGATATCCATAGGATAATCATCGATTAGTTAATTTAATCTAAATTGAACAATAAGCTAAATGATGGAATTTTTAGATTAATGTCAATGAGAATATGATTCTTCAAGATCAATCAATACCTTAACACGAATATTAATGTGACCGAGTGGTATAATAAATCGAAGAATCTTCCTCGAGCAAAAAAATTATTATAATAAATGTAAAAGTCATTGAATTTCTGAAATCAGTATAATGCAAACTCTACTCTTATATGCTCTAATTTCAGGGTTGTTTGGTTGGATTACTTTAGATTGTAAAATATTACAAATATAGGAGTTTTATAAATTTGGTTGTTTGGTTGGAATACAAAATGATGTAAAGTAAAGTATAATAAATGTAATGTATAGTAAAGTTGTTCATTTTGAATGTAAACCAAACTCCTCTTATTTTCAGTGGAAATTATTTACACCACAAGCTTGCTTGACCACCACCCATCGTCGGCCTCCACCGGCCATCCCTCGCCAACCGCCCTCCTCAGTAGCAATAGTCGCCCGCCGTTGCTGCCTACCACCAGCCACCGCCACACGCTACGGCTGACTGTCACTATTTAGGACCTTATATTACATTCATTACTTCTAATAAAAAAAAAATTACTTGTATTTAATTTACATTCATCCAAATAACTAAAATATATTCATTTTACAGTATAATTTTTTTTTCAGCCGATCAAATAGCTCTTCAATACTTTTTAAATGATGGTCAAATGCACATTAATATACATAATGTTTTTATCTTATAAAACGCAACATTATAAGGAGTTAAGGACAGATGAAGCTCCCAACCCAACCAAAAAAAGTGGGCGCAAAGCGGTAATCAGCCCTGAACTAAAACCACATGCTGGGCCCACGGTTGATGACAATTTGGGTTTTTGTTAATTTTAAAATCACGGTAATTCATTTATGAATAAAATTGAAAAAAAAAATCAATTTTAAAATCACGGCACAAAAGGAGTCGGTCTGAGTCCAAATAATAAATTGTCTTTTCTTTAAGAACCAAGCGATGACGTGGCGATGCCAACGTAACACCCGGTGGCCCACCAGCAACCGAAAGCTTGGCCGGTGGCCCCACCTTTTTCGTAACCTCTAACGAAACTGATAGAAATCAACAGTGGGCAAATTGGAAAGAGTGAGTCTTCATTTTTATTTTCTAAATAATTGCATTAAAAATTAATCTGTGTCTCATTTTTAATAAGTAGATTTATTGAATTTGTTAAGAAAATTATTTATTTTTATTTGAATAGGTTTTCATTGGATAATATCATTGAGTGCTTTAATAGTAAATTTTTTTTTAAGAGTGCAGCATTTTCTAGAGAAAAAGATATAAATCTAATATATTTAAAAAAATTAAACTAACAAATCGTTGAAATTTTGGTGATAGTAATAAAATATGAATTAGGTTTTTATTGTGATTTTAATATTTAGATGAAAATTTAATATTGAATGAATATAAGAAAGTATAAATTAGATAATTATTAAGTGCTAGAAAGTACGTGATGGTAGAGTTGATGTTTAATATCTTAGCTTTCGACAAAAATTCAACACATTTAAAAAATGTTATGGGAGAACAAAAAAATTTTATATGAAAACTTTAGGAAAGGACAAACTACGGGATTTAGCCCAGTTTAACAATCTACCATAGAATAGGAGATACAATAATCTTTCATTCATCACAATTGAATAATGAATAAGATAAGAGTAATTACAATATAATTTTTTGATATCCCTTACAAGTATTACAGAAATCAGGTGTCCACACGAATAGTTAAAGCCCAACAACATGCTGATAGAGGTATAGCAGTGGTGACAGCGATTATTGGTGGTGGTCATTGACATTGATAGCTAGAAAATACAATATAATTCTTTAATTATCTCAACTTTTAAATGCCCTTTCTCTTACGAATGAGACATTGTTTATAAGCTTTTTGTGATAAACATTCTGGTAAATTTAATCAGAATCCAAAGCACTCTTTCTTGATCATAGATCCTCTATCAACTATTTTAATGCCTTAGTGATGTCATAATCAAGTGAACTATAAGTATGCCCTAATTAAAATTTATCTCATAATTATCTTATGCAAATTCTTAATGTAACATGGCCCTCCATGTGGAGTTGTATTAAGATTTTGCTTGAAGGGAAGTACTGTTCTCTTCATTTGAAATGGTATTATATTTATTTTCTTACTGTCGGATTGAGTTGTAAAATAAAAATAAATGCTGGAAATTTTTTTTTTGAACGTTGTGGTAGATAGATATGATTATTTTTGCAATAACAATGCTGTTAAAAATTTGGTTATTGGACCATACAAATACTTTTATAAACACATAAATATAAATGTTTTCAACTTATTTTTAAAATTATTATGAATATTTTCAACGTGCACAAATATTTTTGGGCAATGACCACATAAATTCATGAAAATTCGGTGGCCACCGTCCAAAGAATAGAGCAAAAGTTTTGAAGAACACGGCACGATTTCAAAAGCAAATCAATATGTGGCCAATATAAGCCAGAAGGAAGTTTCTGTTAAAAAAAAATTTCTGTAGTTTGGCAAGCGGCCGTCCGAGTAATCGTAGCCTCTTATTTTCTATTAAAGAAAGGAAGTACTTTGAATGCACTGTGAACTGCCCTTTTAGTTCCCACTACCACCTCCAAAGTTAGGGTTGAGATTTAATTTGAATATTGAATATCGTTTTAAGGTTTTTTTTTATTATTATTAAGACTGAGTTCGGATCTAGCCAAAGGACTCTTTGCGTGAACCAAATTTTGGGCTTGATTTGATCTTCGAGCTGATTTTGAGTCAGGTATGGATCAAATTGATTCAGCTTGAAGCCGGAATGGAATATATATAAATTATATGTTAGCACGAAACTGATTTCGGGTTAACACTAAGGATTTGTTCACGACGGCTGCAACTTTTTATATGGTTGTAAAACTGTTGTGCAGAAATAATCTTTTTGAAAATTGTCATAGAAAGTAGCTTCCAGCACCCATAAAAATAATGAAAAAGCGGTAAAATAAAATACATGATTGCGATCTGAAAGTAAAGCAGTAAGAAAGCTGCCTCGACCGAAGCCTAAAATGGATCGGAATTGAACGTTCTAACACCTATTCATTCTCTCCAAACAAAATAAATATGTGAAAATATTTTGATTTACTTCAAAGATGTATGCAATAAGTCACCCAAAGATTTTTCAAAAGAAGGGGCAAAAGGAATATATTCTAAAATAATGATTTTTTCAAACTAAGAATATTATAATATTTAGGAGAACTAAAATCATTATTAAATGTATGATTCATATTCTAAAGTGATAATAGAACTCAACTAAGGTTTCATTTGGGACGGCTTTCTTACTTCTTCTTAAAGCAGTTTTTTAGTATATACTGGAAAACTGAGAAAACGGGTTTAAGAAGTAATAAGAAAGCCGTCTAAAACAAAGTCTAAGTGGGGGAAAAAAAGTATTGCATAAGCTTTAAAGCATCAAGAATTATGAAGGATTGATCACGAATAATCAATCAGACACCATAGAGAGGTCTCAATGTATTATCCAAAATAATCATTCAATATGGACCCAATTCAAAAAATATTCTAGTTCAGCCTAATATGATTATACTTCAGCTTAGCTTCAATGTTTAAAATCCTCATCCCATATAATTTATGACTAAGTTCGAGGTGACCCGCAAATCTGAAATGGACTTGGAAAATACTATTCAATTTTGTCTTAAACATGTCAGTTTCAAAGAAAATGGGTTGTATTTGGGGTAAATGGGTCGAGTTCAAGTTAAATGAGTCTTGTTGATCCAAAAAATGTACATGATCCATATAACTAATGGGCTAAATAGATTAGATTCGAGTCAATAGATTTATGTCCAATATTTTGATATGTATAATAAATATATCATATTTGAATCGAGTATATTCAAATCAAATCAACTTTGGATCAGATCCGAACCCAATCTACCAATCCACATTAACACCCTTAATATACATGTGAGTTGTATTACTTTGCTTCATATATTATAATTTTGAATTATAAATGACTTCTCAAAAAACTTTAATTTAGTCCTCATATGTAGAAAAATTAATCTTTATGCTTCTTTCTTCCACCTAATTAAATATACATATTGGTCAAACAACAATTTTAAAAGAAAAAATATTAATTTAACCATAAACGTTTTGCATTATATATAATTATATAAAAATTTTATCAAATTTAAAAGAGAGAGCTACCCAAATTTTTCTATGATTCCAAATATGAGATCCCCATTATCACAAGAGTTTAATGAATCTTAAATTAAAGTCAAACACTTACCAAATTACTATGAATAACTTCAAAAGTTTAATTCTAACAATACGCAACAGGACCTTAAATATTGAGACTAATAACTTTCAACAGTCAGCCTTCAATACTGTAATGTAGCCATCAACATCTTCAATAATTTCAAGATTCTTATCTCTGAAGAATCTCAAATAGATGTCTTCTAACAATTAGGTTTTGTTTGGGACAGCTTTCTTCCTGCTTCTTAAAGCAGTTTTTTAATACAAAATTTTAATTTTTGTATTCAAAAATTACTTTAAGAAAAAATAAAAAAGTCGTCCCAAACGAAGTCTTAGGCTTTATTTGGGAGGGCTTTCTTCCTGCTTTTTAAAGCAGCTTTTTAGTACAAAAATTAAAATTTTTTAACTAAAAAGCTGCTTTAAGAAGCAGTAAGAAAGTCGTCCCAAATAAAACCTTTGTTAACACCACTCCATAAAGAGAAGGCTTAAATTGACTTGTATTAAGAGGTGTGTTTGTTTATGATATCCTTTAATATAATTAAATTATTAGCTGCATATATTCTTAATTTATTTCAATTATAGTTATATATACTTGTGAATGCTAATAATATATTTGTATTATTTAATTTTTTTTAATTATATTTGTCTAAAATTTCAATAATTATATCGTCAGATAAATTAATTATATTAGGAGGTAATATATATAAAATTACATCATGTAAAGCACAAGCAATATTTAAGTCAAGACATCTTGAAGGATCTAACAAAAGTGATATAATTACTAAGAAATATTAACAAATTTAACAAAAACATAAAAAAAAGGAAGATGTAAAATAAATTATGCAACCCAAAATTGATGGTATTAAATATCTATTCTCAAATAAAAAATAAAATTAATACAAAATACTATCACATTAAAAAAATATTATTACATCATAAAACAATTTAAACAAATGAAGCCTACATTTTTATTACATTGAAAAAACATTATTACATCATAAAAAGCAGATAGACTTCTTTCTAATTTGTTTTTCATACTGCAAATACAATTTTCGCTAATCTCAATAAATTTTTGTGTTAGGAATCTGCTTTTTACAGTGGCTTTCAAAAGAGTTGATTTCTCCATCCAAGTTTTACAATTACTTTTATAAAAAGCAACAGTCATTCCAAACATATGCTTAATTTACAAAATCTTACTCTTATATATAAAAAAAAATTATAACATAGGCATTTTAAACATAAATAAGTACTCTATAATCCACTAAATTGGCATATACTCATAATCAACAAGTAGAATGTCAAATTGTAGGACCCAGAGCAGTTTGCAGGAGGATGTCTCAAACAAAGACAAACACCTCTTCGTTACACCGACCTTTGAGAAAGACCTTTGAGAAAGTTTAAGGAAAGAAGAATTGCCGACCAATATTCAAAAAAAAGGCAAAGAGGAGCCAGCAGGACAGGAAGAAAAATGTCAGTCAAAGGATACAAATTTCAATAACTTCCAACTGTCTGATGCCAAAGCAGATTGGGATTATGAAAGAGCTAAACGGGGGTTGATGAAAGAAACACGAATAAGCAGACAAATTTTTAGATTTTTAGTTGCGCTATGTTTCGGTGTCAGGTTCCACCCTGTGATGGTTTCACAATTATAATCATATTGTTAATTAGAGATGGTTAGTTTTTCTTCAAAATTAAGAATAGATTCTTTTATTAATATACGTTATTTAGGATCCATTTGGGATGATTGTAATTTTTTATTTAAGTTGTTGTAAAGCTGTAATAGAGAAAGTAATTTTTCTTTAAAAGCTGCTGCAGAAAGAAGCTTCTTAGCATTTAAATTTCTTGAAAGTAATGGAAAAAATAGTGGCCAGGTTAAAATGTGATTGTGTTCAGAAAAGCAAAGCAATAATAAGACCGCCCAGAATGAAGACCAAAATTTTCAAAAAATTTGATCAATTACAAATATTTATAAAAATGATGAGACTAAATAACTAAAATTTGATTTAAAATGGCTTTCTTACTGCTTCTTAAAGCATTTTTTTAGTACAAATTAAAAATTTTTGTACTAGAAAAATGCTTTAAGAAGCAATAAAAAAACTGTCCAAAATAAAGCCTAAATTTTTTTTTGCTCATAGATCAACATTAATAATTTTGATTTTGTATTTGAATACAATACAATAGAAAATAATAATGTAAAAAATTGGGCTTTTTCATCTAAAAAGGATAGTTCTGTGTGCATTTATTTATTTTAATTATCTTTGGATAATTATAGGCTCAAGGGCCCATTAATAATTTTGCTCAACAACCTCCTTTTATTATGTGAGCTGCATCTACCGCTTTCTTAACGAGATTATGGAGTTGTTGCAGTTGGTAGGAGTCCCCTGCACAAGGCATAAGCATGCATACTTTCGGGAATCATCTCCTCAGTTTCTTCTACTGGTAGCTGCAGAGAGATGGCTCTGAAAGGGCAATAAGAAGAAAACTACACTAACTCTGGCAGATCATATATTAAAATGCTCACCACCACGGCACCCCCCCTTTTTAATGTTAGGGGCTTCGAACGTGAGCCGTCGGGAGAAATTTTTTTTCTTCACGTCAACCAATGAGCTGCATGCGTGAGCTCCGTGGGAGACTTTTAAATAGTTGAGGATCATTTTTGATATTTTGTAAAGACTCAATAGATCATTTTGATCTTTATCTCGATCTTTATATAAGAAAGTTTAAAAAAATTATTTATTTTGAGATCCTCACAGAAAATTAAACAAAAATTATTTATTCCTTGAAGCAAATAAAAGACCCCTCATAGGAATAGGGATGTCAATTCGGGTAAACGGATCGGGTTAGAGTCCAACTCGAGTTGACCCGGGTGTAACCGGGTTGACCTGATTTGACACGGTTTTACAAATGGGTTAAGATTTTCAACCACGACCCGACCCACGTGGGTTATGAGTTGACTCGACCAGACTCGTGAACCCGAAATAGAATTTAGGTTGTGTTCAGCCACTGGGCTTGCGATTTCATCAATGTCTAGCGCGAGTCGGCGAGTGGGTGCATCTAGCCCTAGCTGTCGAGGTCGAGCACAAGTGCAGGGCATTCTGCGGGTGACGGGGGTCTGCCGATGTGGGCTAGGACATTTGGGCTAATGGGCTCATTGATGTGGTTTTCCATAGTATAAAAATAAACATTAAATTTTCTTGTTTTCTTCGGACATTTTTATGTGCCAAAAAGATATAAAAGTCTGGGGGTTGGGGATTTTTGAGCTAATTAAGGCAAATTCGTCCACACATCACATACATAAACGTCGAACCCAAAACCTCTTAGTTGATAGCCAAAGTTCCTAACTAAGATATCACGATGAGCTGTGTTGGGCTTCTACTTTTGATTGGGCCGGCTAAATAAAATGTGAACATTTGAATTAGGTTTTGTTTGAAAGAGGTTTTAGACAATTTTCGTAATAATAAAAAAGTGCCTTTGCCAAATTTTTATCTTTGAAAACTATTTTTTAAGAAGAGGCTTAAAATTCATTTGAGACGGCTGTAAAGATGGTTATAAAATAATTATTGAGAAAAAAATTTTTTTGAAGGAGAAAAATGTAACTTCCTAACAAAGTAATTTTTGAAAGTAGAAAAAAAAAAGCAGCTTAAAACCAAAACTAATAACAAACTTGTCTGAAATTAAGCCTAAAAAAAAGCTTTTAAAAGCCAATAATTAAAAAGCGCAAACTATCCCAAATAAAATCTTAAAAAAAATTTGAGAAGTTAACTGTATGCCATAAAGTTTTCATGCATTTTTATATTTAGTATTTCATTTTATATTATTTATATTATATTTAAATTATATAAAAATATCATCAATATTAACTTATTTTAAATTAAAACATACTTTTTCATGCATTACAAATTAATTTATTTTAATATTAACAATTTCATTAATATTAACTTTTTTAAATCTTGTATTTTCATATTCATATTTTTATCATACTTATGAGTCCAATAACATACATAATTTATATAGTGCATAAGATTAAAAAAATTTAATAAAAGAATATAAAATAAATTATCAATCAAATATATAAATCATTTTTAAATGACGAGCTATTTATTAAATAATAAAAAACATATTCATCAAAAAAAAAATTTAAGAAAAAGATTTTATTTATTGAAAACAAAAGGAGTACAGCAGGGGCCAAACCAGCAGAATGACCGGAATAAGAAATCGGATACAAAAGAAGAAACCAAAGAGGAGCACAAACGAGAAGATAAGTAGGCACAAAAGGTCACAAGGCTCAGAATTGGTAAAGACTACCAACCACTCTGAATCCATGCATGGACCATCCAGAAGAGTGAATGAGTAAAAAACCACCAAGAACCAACCAACCACCAGCACCAATCAGTAGAACCACCACCCAAGGTTGCCAACTAGCTTCAGATCCAGAGTGATGAGCCCGCGCCACATCATAACCCAATCAAAAAACAGTAATATTTGCCGGGCTAATGAAGAACACATCCAGAAAAAAGCTACAGTTTGCCAACAGAGGAGAAGAATCAAAACACCAACACAGTAGCACACCCCAAAAAGCTATCTTTTGGTTTTCCTCTTGCTACGTTTACCCACCCAAAAATGATCATCTCGCAAAATACCATTCTGAGGTACAAATTCCACTTCTTTAACCTCAGAAGAGGAGAAGCATTCAAGCCAATCAGTTTGCAATCTAACACTATCCCCCGGTCTGACACCCACATGGGCAGCTAAAGCATTAGTATAAATTAAATTAATTGGGACCTCAACAAGTTGGCCTTACAACTGAACAGGAGAAGAAGAAACAATAGGTACCACTTCACAAGCAACCACAATCAAATCCACTGGAGTATGAGGAGAAACACAATGGACCGAATCAGAAGACAGCTCATGCCCAACTTCCTTATTAATCTCACATAATTAAGTATTCTTCTCCTTTGAACAATCCACAGCTAAAGGAGTAGAAGCACCCCTAGGAGAAAGACCCAGAACATCACAATTCAGAGGGTCAACCACAGGAGGTGTCAAAGGAGAAGCCGTGGGAATAGGCACATCCACAGAATAGGGCAACACAGCTAAATTATCCCTATTAGCAACACCATTAGCATCACCACTCCCAACAGCAACATCAACAGGACTACAAGCATGAATAGCATTAGCATTATCCCTAATACAGGAAACATGTTCATTAGAAGCCTTAGAACAAGCAACAGGTAAAGGCAACACAGCCTCCCCAACCAAAACATCATTAACCCCCCCCCCCGACAAAAGCATCAGGGTGGTCCGACAAAAATTCCAAATCATTGACTACATGAACCTTAGTCAAGGAAACAGCCCCAGACCCAAGCTCACCAACCCCAACAGCCTCCCCCTTCTCAAAAACCTTAACAGGAACATTCAACGGGCCGGTACTTATAGACCGACATTCCCCCCGAACATGACCTATAAAATGACAGTGAGCACAAAAAGGGGGAACTCTTCCATTTCCACAAGTTGGATGTAGCCTAGCTTCTCATGACCAATCCACACTTTTTTCGAATAATTTTTCATGATATCAATCTCAACCAAGACTCTCGCAATAGAAGGTCTAGAGCCCAAGGAAGTGGGAGTGTCGACCTTAAGCGGATGACCAAACATCGACCCTAACGCATGAAGAATCCTAGGGTTGAAGAGATGAGGTCAAAGACCTGGGAAGGAGATCCAAATAGGAATAACAGGGCATTCAACACTAATATCCAACGAAGGAGACCATTTAGTTAATTTCATATATCAATTGTAAACCAGGTATGATCTATGGCTGAACACCGGGCTATAATCAAGGTCATTCGACAGTTTAACCAAGATATGCGTAGAATCAAGCAGAGTAACCGAGAAATCAGCGATAAACTTCAAATTGAAAAAAAAAAAACTACCGATGGAGTCTAGACTAGGCCGCCTGGACGGAAAAAATCCAACAAGTGAAAACTGAAAAGGAGCAGTGAGAGCCAGAATTTCTTCCTCAAAGATGCACAGATAGGGCAGCCCGCGAAAGGAAGAAGACTTAAATTCCGAGAAACACACATTAGATGGAGAACCAGGTAAGGCTTCGGCGAAAGAACGCGAATAGTTAGAAGCAGACAAAAAACCAAGATCCAACAGGCGCTTCGGCGCTATTCCAGCAGCAAATGGCCAGAAAATAAAAACGAAACAACACAAAAAGATTGCGGAAAAGAAAAGAAAAGGAAAGACAGACTTCTCAGAACGCAACGGCGGCGGATGCCACCGGGGTGACACCCCACAAGCAAGCCCTAGACGAGCGCAAGAGATGCCTCAGAGAGCGAAAAATGTTATAATGGCTAGAAAACTTTGAAAAAGGTTTTTTTTTATCAATATAAATAAATAAGAGAATCATTATTCAAATTAACTTTTTACATGAGTTTTTAACATATTATTCATTTTTATTTAATTATGTAAATAATAAATATATTAAAATATGTTGAACTATTCAATAGTCCTATACAAAGCGTGTACATCTGTAACTGCAAGTGTCAGACGTGCAGCTCTTTACAACTAAAAAATCCTTTGAAATTGTCTGCTTCTAGCACGTCATAACCATATTAAAACTAGGGGTGTAACCGAGTCAAACTGACTCGCGAGCCGGCTCGAATTTGACTTGGTAACAGGCTCGATGATAGACGGAGCTCGTGAGCTGCTAGCCTGCTCGGGACGACACTCGACGACAGAGGTCGGGAAGGAGCTCGACGAGCCGCTCGAGCTCGTCTTTTGAGCTCGACTCGAGTTCGAGTTTGGTATTTGACAGTCGAGCTCACCTCGAACACCCCCTGGCTCGTGCTCGACTCGACTTGTTTGCACCCCTAATTAAAATTACTAAGAGTTGAATGCGAACACAAATAAGCCTATGCTCACTGCTAATTTAAGTATAACAAAAAGTTGTTAGCTGCTGATTAACGCTAGTGAGAAGTAAATAATAAAAGATTAACATATAAACTTCCTTGCATCACAGAAGATAAGATTACTTATGTGTAAACCAATCCACACACTGCATAACTAACAAAGGATCAATGCTTCAGAGATTAAGCGGTTAAAATAAATAAAAGAGTATTAGAAACGGATAACTCAAAAAAATAAGAGAATCATTATTCATCAATATAAATAAATAAGAGAATCATTATTCAAATTAACTATTTACATGAGTTTTTAACATATTATTCATTTTTATTTAATTATATAAATAATAAATATATTAAAAAATGTTGAACTATTCAAGAGTCCTATACAAAGCGTGTACATCTGTAACCGCAAGTGTCAGACGTGCAGCTCTTCACAACTAAAAAAATCCTTTGAATTTGTCTGCTTCTAGCACGTCATAACCATATTAAAACTAGGTGTAACCCAGTCAAGCCGACTCACGAGTCGGCTTGAATTTGACTTGGTAATAGGCTAGATGAGTCGAGTTTATCGAGCCCGCGAGTCGAGTTTATCGAGCTCGCGAGTCGAGCCCGAACACGATTTTGAGCTCAAGCTCGAATAGACCTCTGCTCGACTTGTCAGCTCGTCGAGCAGCTTGCGTAGGTGACTAGGCGGGAAAACGAAACTTCAATTTGAGCGGGCGGGAGGACGAATCGAAGGTAAGGCGGGAGACAAATGTTGCTCGACGGCAGAGCTCCTGACGACAATGGAGCTCTGGACGACAGTGGAAGCGGCCAAGCTTGCTCAGGACCACATAGCTCGGGACGACGGAGGTTGGAGCTCGCGTGGGCTAGCTTGCTCGAGACGACTGAGCTCGATGATTGCTAGCCTGCTCAGGACGACGCTCAACGACAGAGGTCGGGAAGGAGCTGGACGAGCTGCTCGACGTGAGACGAGACGAGCCGCTTGAGCTCGACTCGAGTTCGAGCTCGATATTTGACGGTCGAGCTCGCCTCAAACACCCCTTGGCTCGAGCTCGACTCGACTCGTTTGCACCCCTAATTAAAACTACTAAGAGTTGAATGCGAACACAAATAAGCCTATGCTCACTGCTAATTTAAGTATAAGAAAAAGTTGTTAGCTGCTGATTAACGTTAGTGAGAAGTAATAATAGAAGACTAACATATAAACTTCATTGCATCACAGAAGAGAAGATTACTTATGTGTAAACCAATCCACACACTGCATAACTAACAAAGGATCAATGCTTTAGAGATTAAGCGGTTACAATACATAAAAGAGGATTAGAAACGGATAACTCACATCATAAGTAAACAGAGAACAACATTGATTCTCATTTACTTATCCCTCATCCAAACACAGCTTGGCTTATTCAAAGACCTAATCCAACTTGATGAAATGAAAAACTGAGTGTGATTCAAACAGAAACTACTAAAAGCAAACCACCAATTGACTATTTCAAGCTACATTATAAAAAAAGAAAGCATTGGGGAATAACGTCGAACACCTAGAGGACACCACGAAGAAGCAGGTTGATACCAAACGATGCGGTGCAAAAGATGAGCCCAAGAAGCGCCAGAAAGTTCGAACCTCTGCCAGGAACGAAACATAAATCATTAGAAAAAGAATGAAAGAATCCAACTTTGATCTGGAGGCCGAAAGAAGACGAGTAAAAGAAGATTGTATAGTAGGGAAAAAGAAATACCCAAACTTGAGCCGATTCTCAGGAACTCCGGAAGCGTAGCCCTTGAAGTATAAGAAACGAGCGACGGTGTAGAAGAGACCGAGCGCGGAAGCAACGAACGAGTGCTGGATCCCGCCGAGCAGCAGCGTCACGAAGAACACCGGCATGTATTCAATCGAGTTCTGGTGTCCTCTCTGCCGATCAGAATCCGAAATCCGCATCAAATTCGCATCTTTAGAAGACAGGTCAAGAAATAGCTGAGTAGATGCGTACCTGGACACAGTTGAAGAGCTTGGCATCCTTGTTCTCGGATTCCAACGCATAGAGCGCAGGGTAAGGCACTTTGTACCTGATTTTGGGCATTTTGTAGATTGAGAATACGAAGAAACAGTAGTAAATGGAAACGACATTAAAAAATAAATTACTTCTTCCGAGCTTTTCCCACTTGAATGCCCATCCACAGATTGAGGAAGGCGTAGAGAACGAGCACCAGAACAACGTAGCCATACTCTCTTGGGATCTCCATCGCCACCGCCATGCCTCTCTCTCTCTCTCTCTCTCTGAGGAAACTGAGAATGGATACCTAGCTTGTAATAAGAGTTTGTTTTCCGCTTATCTTTGCTTCTTTGCACTTTTACCGCCTGTCGTCTTATAGTTGTCGATTTATAGAGAAGTGTCAAACTACAAAGATTATAGAAATTATATATGTTTAGCTTGTCCTTTTTTTGGCAGGTTTAAATTCGGCCGATAAGATTTTTTATTTTTTTAAATTATAGAAATTATATATGTTATAATTACTTATTTTAATGAAAAAACAAATTTTAAATATTTATAATTGATCAATTAAAATTAGAATGATTTAAAAAAAAAAAACAGACATACAATCAAATCCAATAGTAGGAAATGTTTCACAGCCAAAAGTGTGCAATTACTATAATAATTTAACTTATTAACCTCATTCTCAGAAAAAAAAATCAGAATATCATTACTTTAATTTAATTAGAATGAATTTTATGATGATGAAAATTTTTCAAAATAATAATGTAATATAAATTTAATGATTAGTCATATATTCTATTAATTTTAAATTAAATGTGAAAATTATATAGCTAATTTTAATTAAATTTGAATAAGATTATTCTATCATAAATTTTAAGTGGAATAAAAATTTAATCATTTATTGTATCATTAAATATTTAATATAATATCTATTTAAAAAAATTAAATAACTGATATAATACTTAGTATTTAATATAATATTATATATTTATTAAGTATTTAAATTAAATTTATTTTGGCTAAAAAAATGTTTTGTTTTTTAAAGCTTGAGTGGCCTTTCTTCTTTTCTTGCGATGGAGGCTCGACGATTCTCCAGATGCTTCAAATCCTCATAGTTTCCTTGCCCATCAAGAAGGTTCGGCCATGACCTCATCAATGACGGGTCTGACTTTGTCTTTTCTGGGCTTTAGGCAAGTAGATGACTAGCCCGTTTACAATTTCTTGGGCCAAAATAAGCCCACGCCACAATTTTATTTATTCTAATAAAATATAAATATATTTTAATTTATTATATATTTTCAAAAACATAATTAGTATTTTATTAAAAAAAGACTATTAGGCGTTGCTGAAAAGCCTAATTTGACTAAACTTGATCGGCCAATTCAATGTCTATAGTATTGAATTAGTCGGATTAAAAAATTATTTATAGAGTTATTCTATGTGTAAAATATCATGTGCCAATGCTATCTTAGGTAGAATAATATAAAAAAACATATGATTGGATCAAATTGCATAATATTATATATTTATATATATAATATGACTGTTAAACAATAATGAAAACTACGAATTGTCAGATTTATAACCATAATATTAATATTAAAATGCGTTTCTTACAATTGTATCAAACATGCTTATTAAATTTTAGGATAAACATGCTGATTCAAAAACATATTTGGACTTTTCTTTTTCTTTTTTTTTTTTTAATCTTCTTGATATATCATCAAAAAATTATCGTGGTCATCCAATTAAGCGATCTTAGGCACGTTGGATTCAGAGTGGTCCAATAGGCCGCCCATATTAATTCTCTTGATCATGAAGCGTTTGTTCAGCATTTAAGTGTTTTGATGATATCAGAATTAAGCGATCTTAGGCTGGATTTATCTCCTCTAGCAGCTTGATTCGACTAGAAGCATGTCCTATTCATAAATCATTTGGTCATCCAATTAATATTTTGAACATTCTAAAGATGCTTCGATCCCTTAATTTGGGCCCATTTGGGCTCGGATTTGACATATTTTGGTGCCGTTGAGTTCGTTGTACTGAGATGTTCAATTTGTTTATAAGCTTGCTCATATTGGAGTTCGAATGGTCACAAATTTTATTTCGAAAGTTTTGATCTTGGATATGCTCAAAATTCGTGCTCGATCAAGGCGATTTTTTAGTGACGCATCGATGTAAAAATATTATGGAAATATTTTTATCGAGCTTGAGAGTCCTTAAAAAAAATTTTGAGAGGAGTGCAGTATAAATTATTTATATATTACGACACAAAGATTTTAAAATCTATATTAACCAAGTCTTCAATTTTTTTTCCCTTTTTTGATATGATGCAAAAAAATTCATTTTATCGCATAATAATATTGATGTAAATTTTAGATCTTAAAGTATTTTAATATTTGTGCATAAAATTTGATAATTGAACACAATATGATTCAAACTTTATTTTCTATAAATTATAATTTAGATTATATACTTCGTTGATATGAATCCAATAACACTAAGAATGATTCGATTAGAGCATAAACGATCCTATATCATGTATGCGTAAGCATGTTTAGAAATTATTAAATAGCCTAAAAAATTTATGCCTTTATAATTGAAACAAATGACTCAATGAGATTGTTTAAATAAGGCTTCATTATAGACAGCTTTCTTAATATTTTTTAAAGTAACTTTTTAATTAAAAAAATTTTTAATCAAAATATTTTTTGAATTAAAAAATTATTTTAGAAAACAATAAAAAAACTGTCCCAAATAAATCTTAAATCTCAAAATTGATCAATTTTAATATCATTAAAGTGATCAAGTGTGAGATGCGGGTATTTCATGTTATGTTCCAGGTACCTTAAGCTTGGTGCTTATCAACATGAGATGCACAATGGGCCTTTTAAAAATATGGGCCTTAGGAAGGCCAATCAATATTAGCCCTGACTGGCCCAGTATTTCTAGAATCATTGCCCGCCCATTAGTTTTACATGTAGCAATGCTTTGTAATTAGTTATATTTTTGTCAATATATTTTTCGTAAGGATAGATATGAAATAATACTCAGAAGATTAAATAAAATGACATAAATAAAAAAATTTATTTTTGATTTTCTCAGTTTCTCTCTCTCTCTCCTTTTCTTAAAGAAAAAAGTGTTTTCTACATAATATATTAATTAAAAAAAGGCATAAATTCATTACTAAATGAATTTTTAGGCATGAGATTAATCATAGATAATTAAAGGAGGGCTAAGGGCACAAATGTAATTAAAGATTCCATGAAACTAATGAATGTTTAGTAAATAAGAAAAATCATTAATGATATTTGAATCAGTGATCGCAATCCTAAAAATTTATTAATTTGAGCCAAAGCTTTTGGTGTACTCTTCACTCTTAATTTGCTCCTCATAGCAAAAATGAAGACATAAATTGTTTCCATCGGCTTATGGTATAATGCAACATATTTTCAAATAAACTAATTAATGCACTGAAAGTACAATCATTAATATTACTTTAGAGAAATTGAATGCTTTATAGGTTCATTGATTTATCTTACCTAAATATATAGTATCTAAGGCTGAAGGCTCAATTGTTGAGAGAGAGGGTGGAGACTGGAGAGAGAGAGAGAGAGAGTGAGAAAAGAGATATTAGGTTTTATATAATATTTAATTTATTTTAAATAAAATACTTTTTTATATAATTTTATTTAAATGATTTTTTTAATATTAGTTTAATATTAAGTATTAGTAATTTAGTTAATTAAATAATTAATTACATAAATATTTAATTAAAATAAATAACTATTAATTATTTTAAGATTAAATGAAATTTAAATTTTAATTAAAAATCAGTAAATTATATTATAACTATACTTATATTTAAATTATATTTATATTAAAAGTAATTAAAATTTGCATTTCATTTATCTTAAAATAAATATAATTGTAATTAATTATTTAATAAACTATATACTAGTCATTAATTATATAATAAGTAATTAATAGTAATAGTAATTAACTTTAAAGTAAGTAATTATTTAAATTATATTAATGACTTACTATATAATTAATTATTATTATATAGTTTATTAAATAATTAACAACTATTAATTATTTTAAGATAAATGAAATGCAAATTTCATTTCATTTTAATATAAATATAATTTAAATATAAGTATAGTTATAATATAATTTATTAAATTTTCTATTTAAAATTTAAATTTCATTTATCGTAAAATAATTAATGATTTTTTATTTTAATTAAATATTTATGTAATTAATTATTTAAGTAACTAATTACTAATATTTAACTTATATTTCAATAATAATATTTAAATAAAATTATAAAAATATAATTTGAATATTATATAAAAAATAATATCTCCTTTCTCTCTCTGCCCCCTCTCTCTATCTCTCCCCCCTCTCTTTCTCCCCCCTCTATCTCTCAACTGTTGAACTAAAGATGCCAAAATATTTGGGGAATTTTTTTATTTGCGCAAAATTAGCCAAATGTTTTGACGTTTCTTCACAAAATCAGATTTCGCTAGATAAAAAATCCGCTTAATACTACCATTGAACTACTACTCACATGTATCCTAAAATCTTTCGCTTATATTTTTTGGGGACAATTAAATTAAGATAAACTTACACATATCACAAATATAAGACTTAAATTCAAAACTTCTTAGTTAATAACAAAATCTTTCAACCAACCTATCAAAAGGAGCTGCTACATATACTGAACACTTCATATATATGTTTCTGTAGAATCCCCAAATCAAAATAAACAAAAACAATGCTAGCTCCAAACCACTACATTAATTTCATCTACTACTAGTCATGAAGTCTTTGACATCTGAAATCAGCTCAGTAGTCCTGATCTGAGACAAGCTATAATTTTGCAGAACCTGAAAAGCATGACCCACACCTCCATACATCTGAAGCTCCACTCTCTTCCCGGCCCTGTTCAAAGCCCTGCAAAACTCCAAGTTCCGGTCCCTAAGTATATCCATCTCCGCCACGCAGAGGAGCACTGGTGGCATCTTCCAACTCTCCATCTTCTTCAACCCCTCATCACAGATCGGATTACACCATACGCTGTCGCGGTTGGTTCCGGTAGGCAGGGAAAGCCTCCAGTAGCAATCAGCTGCCGCAAGGGTCAGCGCAGACTTCGCCGACTGCGCCAAATTCCGCTCCGAGGAAGTTCGCGCCTCTCCGCTGAAGAATGGCTGAATCAGAATCAGCCCGCGCACGCGCGCTGGTGGTGTTATGTCGGGCGCAGTGGCGCTGTAAGCTATGGCGGCCCCCGCGCTATCCCCTGTGAAGACAGTAAGAGAACGGATGAATATAAGGACCTGTTTGGCTGCAAGTAGAATTCAACACAATGATAGGTGTTGGATCAGATTCTGTTTTTTGATTGGCTTTGTTAAGTGATGACTATCCCCTCTTAATTTTGAGAGATTATTACGTGCGAAGATTGGACATGGTAAACCGTTTGAATTTGTCTCTATTAATAGTAAAAGCACAGTTCGCTGTGCTTTTATTGTTCACAGAGACAAACCAGACGGTTCTTTGTGTCCGGTCTCCTCACATAATAATTCATCCGTAATTTTTTTTAACTGTTGGTTGGGAGCTTCTACTAATGAAGAGATTTTGGGTTGTCTTACTTATGCAGTTATGTGAAGTGTGTATTAATTTGTCTTCATTGACTTAAATATTAAAAAAAATATAAGGCGACTCACCAGAAACTTGATATTTGGTTTTTTTTTTTTATAAGAATATATGAGCCAATGAAGACAAACTCATACAACACATATGTGACCTTCAAATCTAACACCTTTTGTTTGATAGGCAATGCTTCTGACCAATATAGATCAAAGAAAGTTGCTTACTTGAACTAAGTTTGAAAGCTGATTTTCTTTTGTGGAATCAACTCGTTTATTATCAACATATACAAAATATAATACTTATTCAAATAAAGGTAATTTATTAATTTTATAAAATATTTTAATCGGTGGGTCCCAAACTGCATCAAAATTTGCAGTCATTTGAAATTTTTTTTAATATGAAAGTGAGGGGAAAATTGGATCAGAATATGCCCGTTGATTTTTTTCGCAGAATGAATTTTAAATTTATTAATTTTATTTTAAAATTGCTCTAATATATATATATTAATTTAAAAATAAATGAAATGATATTAAAATTTATCCTGATCAAAACTTAATTAAAAATATCGGGAGCCAAATTTATCCTCTTTAAGATTTATTTGGCGTGATTTTTATATAGAGATTTACAAAATTTTTAAAATTCAAAATTTCTGTTTTTCATAATTTTAGAGAATTAATTTCCCCTAAAAATAACTTTAGAGTATTTTATCCATTTAAAAAGGATAACACAAAAATTAAAAAATGAATATATATATATAGTCATTTTTTTGTGTAATAATACTATTTATTTTTTTGGCTCTAAAATGGGAATCAAAATATTTCCTCTGGTAAATACATAATCCACAACAGCAAGGTTCTTGGCAGCGTACCTGCCACAAACACCCTTCCAAAATCGCATCTAGCCCGCCATCCCCACCCGCCCGGGTCCGCCCCGGCCCGGCCCGCCTGCTGCCGGAGCCAAGCAAGCGCAGCCACACCATCCTCATATGCAGCGGGGAGGCGGTGCTCGGGGGCAAGGCGGTAGCTAGCGGACACAACGACGCAACCGGCAGTGCCGGCAAGCCGGGCGAGGAAGTTGTGGTAGCATCGCCAGGCTGGGGAGCCGACGCAGAAACCCCCGCCGTGGAAATAAAGGAGCACGGGGAGCTGATGCCGGGCCGGGTATCGAGGCACGTAGACCCTCGCCCATAGCCCGGCGGAGGGATTAATGGTCACATCACCAGAGACCACACCGGGCTCCGGAGAGTAAGTAGATGGGACTTCCGGCATAGCGGGGAGGCGCTCGACGTGGCCGTTTCTGTGGAGTTTGATGAGTCCGGGGATCTCTTCGATGACTGCGGTGGAGGAGTGGTCGGGCGGGGTTGGGATGACGGTGAGCAGTGGGGAGCTGTCAAGGAGAAGAGAGCCTGTTTTCGGCTTCCTCATATTGCGAGAATTGTGAAAATGTTGAGCTATTTGGAACTTAATTAGGGGTTGGGCGTTTTATAGTTGTAGCAAGAGTGGGTAGATAAGGGTGTAAATGAGTCGAGACGGGTTGAGTATATTTCTAAGCTAAGCTGCTTTAATTCTTAATATGTATGAAAATTTATAGGTTTGAGCTCGGCTTAATTGCTCGAGCTCATTTAAAAATATTGAGCTCGAGTCAATTGTTGAGCTCATTTTCATCTTTCCTTGAGCCAAAGGTGAAAGCAGGAAGAGCTCAATTAATATTATAGCATATAAAAATAATAAATATTTTTTGTCTTAGAAAAATAAATATTTTAACTATTTTGTCCAGCTTAAAAAAATACAGTTGTCCAAATTTTAAGAAATTTTTTTTTCTATTTCGTATATAAGATTATATATTTCACAAACTTATTTTATTCGCTCTTAAAAGAGAGGTTAGCTCAGACCCACCTTATCTAGAGAAATGCTAGAAGGGTCACCAAGTCTAGACAAATTAAAAAAGTTTAGTATATATTTTATTATGTTATTTTGAAACTATTATTAAAGATATTTTAAATTAATTGCGCAGGTAGACAATTTTATGAGTTAAATCATGATGAGCTGGAGCTCGAGCTCATAAAATATATAAGCTCGAATATAAATTTGAGCTCAAATTAGTGGCTTGATACGATCGACTCGTGAAATTTGGGGGGGATTCTCTTGCTTTTGAACAAGTGGGAAGTTGGATTCTGGCATTCTGCCGCATTATGAAATTAACAATTATGCGGCTAATTTGGGTATGGCGTAAAGTTGTAGGATTAGGCAGATCTTGGAGAAAATATTAGATAAAGACAAGACATTATGAGATGTAATTTGAGAAGTAAAATGTGGTTAGGATACCTTTATTAAAACTAAGATTAATTTAATTTTAGATGAATTTAATATATTGATAATCAATTAATTTTTATATTATATTCTTCTTAAAATATATTTTTAAATTTATCTTGATTAAAT
Source organism: Dendrobium chrysotoxum (assembly GCA_019925795.1). Lineage (NCBI taxonomy): Eukaryota > Viridiplantae > Streptophyta > Magnoliopsida > Asparagales > Orchidaceae > Dendrobium > Dendrobium chrysotoxum. The sequence goes on along the minus strand of JAGFBR010000760.1, from coordinate 202,079 downwards.
TTGATCAAATATTCTAGCACAATTTTATTTTTTGATAATATAATTCTAAATAATTGTGATCAATCTTTGTGATTTGTTAGAAGACGCATAAATATTAGAATGAACTGTTTTAATATTATAGAGTTTGGTTTAGCAAATAATTTTTGAACATATGGCTTAAAATATGTGCCTTTGAAGTAGAGAAATTCCTAACCACTTGAAGAATTATGTGGATATTATATTAGTTTTTAAAGGAAGAAAAATTAATTTTTTATTCCTTTTATTCCTAGCACTAATTTCTTCTCTTTTTGTTTTCTCCTTCAATCTAAATTATTTTCTATTAGCATATGCTTAAAAAATTTAATTAGGTCTAAATATTAACAAATATATTTTTTATTTTTTTATAGATAAAGCTGTTATTTAATTTAATTATATTATTAAAAAATCTTATATAATTAATATTATCACATATACAAATAATAAACATATCTAATAAAATACAAACAACATATCTATTTAGCTGCTAGATTTGTATGGGGGAGATGCTGGGTAGATATATATCTGATTTATATATAAATATCTTGAAGTTTGACTCAAGTCAAGTCAATCCGACTCAACCGAGTCAAGCGAATAAATATCGTAAACTCATCAAGCTCCAAAAAGAACTTACCAAATTAAATTCATTGTAAATTAAACGTGCTTAGGTCGATGTAAAATTACATAATTTATAAGAATTTGTCACATATAAATGAACTCGCCAAAGCCATTATGAACTTGTCACTCTAACTTGCCTCAAGGCATTCCCGACCCATAGGTTGATTGAAGTTTCGTTTGTGACAGCTTTCTTATTGCATTTTAAACCAATTTTTAGTAAAAAATTGCTTTAAAAAGTAGTAAGAAAACCGTCTCAAACGAAGCCTAAGTCTACTCACCTAAACTAAAAAGCTACTCATTAGCATTTTGTCAAGCAAGTTGATGACTTCATCCAATGTTGATTCCATTCATATATCAACTTGTATGTTTTATGTACTTTCGCTGCATTTCTCATATTTTTTACAGCTACAGAAAATAGCTATAAAAATTTTATTTTGTATTTTTGTATTTTGTATAACTTAAATATAACTTCTACTATAATGTCAAACTCTAGCTTGAACATATAAATAGGAGATCATGGGGCAAGCCTGACATGAAGATAAATCAAGTCATTTATATTTAGGTCTTGCAGTTTTGGTAATCTAAGAAAATATTATAGATCCCTTTAGATCCTTATATAGTTCCTCTCTCACTTTATGTATCGACTCTTTTATAGCTATTTGCCTTATTGGTATTGTTTATAGTATGATTTCAGTGTTATATATGAATAAATTTGGATCCAACATTGAGTATGACTCAGTGTACTCTTTTAATTACGGAGGAAGTTAAAGATATGTTTATTCTCAATAATAATTATTTAATATAAAATTAAAAAATATTAATAAGGCCAAATAATAAAAATAAAATAAAATGATTAAAAATAAATAGTGATCAATTATGGGACTTAAGGTAATTTTTTAAATTATATCATATTTGATACATCATCAAAAAATTATCTTGATATGGCACGAATCTCAAGGCAAAATCAAGTTGGAAGCTTTCAAAATTAATATTGAGGTCATGCGGACTTCAATTTTAGCAAGGTTATAGTCGATTTGATCGTCTCGGAATTATGAACCCAACGACACAAACATCGACTCAATCCGAGCCCAGATGGGTCAAAATCAAAGACCCGAAGCACTTTTGGAAGGTTTTAACCACACTTTGGACTACCAAACGGTCTCCAAATGTGACATGCTTATAGTCGAATCGAGCGGCTCGATGAGACAAATTCAACGAGTCTAAGATCATCAAATTTTGATATCATTAAGACAACCAAATATCCATCGAACCGTGTATGATTGTAGGAATCAATATCGGTCGTCCATCTGAATCACTCCTAAACTGCCCCTGATCTTCCACCTATTTACAAGACATGTCACTCTAGAAAATCTATAAATAGAACCCATTTCTCTTGGAAAGGGGCCGAAGCCATGAAAGGAGAAGGAAGAGAGCTCCGGCCGCCAGTCTCCTCGACCACCGCTCGGAGTTCCGCCAGACCACCACTTGAGGTTCAGACCTCTGCCGGAGTTCTTCCGGACCACCACTTTACACCTAGAGTTCTACTGGAGTACCGCCCTACTACAACGGTCTTTCTGACCCCACTCTCCTGTCAACTACGGTCCTTCCGACCCCCTTGACAAGTAATGGTCTTTTTGACCCCGGTCTCCTGCAAATTACGATCCTTTCGACCTCCATTGCCAAGCAATGGTCTTTCTGACCCCGGTCTCCTGCCAACTACGATCCTTTCGACCTCCATCGCCAGGCAACGGTCTTTCTGACCCCTATCTCCTGCCAACTACGGTCCTTCCAACCTTCATTGCTAGGCAACAGTCTTTCTGACCCCGACCTCATGCCAACTATGGTCCTTCCGACCTCCATCGCTAGGCAATGGTCTTTCTGACCACGGTCTTCTGCCGACTACGGTTCTTCTAACCTCCATCGCTAGACAATGGTCTTTCTAACCCCAGCTTCCTGCCGACTACGGTCCTTCCAACCTCTATCACCTACTACGATCTTTCTGACCTCTGTCTTATCAACTATGGTCATGTCGACCAAACAAATATGTCTATGTTGATTATTGTAACTCCCACCATGTAATGTACTATATATGATGTATAGTTATGACATCAAGCCAAGTCCGTCTCCCAAAGAAGGGCCTCATTTGTAATCGACTACAAATACTAGTGGATTCATTCAAATTAGGCCAGGCCTCGTGGTTTTTCCCACTTTTTAGGGGTTTTCACGTAAAAACTCTGGTGTTTCTTATGAACGCTACGCTTTCCTTTTATCTGCTTGTGTGCTGGATCTTCGTACAATGCTAAGACGTTAAACTATATATTTCTCTACCGCCACGAATATTCCAGGACGCAACAATATTATAATATTGATTCTTATCTTGTAAGAAAAGAAAATTCTTATAATCTTTAAAATTATTATGTTTCATATAAAATAATCTCAAATTTATAATATCCTAGATTTTTTTTAAGTCAATAGATAAGTTTAATTCAATATATTTAGTATGCTAGCTAAGCCTATATTTGTTCTTTTCTTTTGTATCAATAATAATAATAAGAGGATTTACATACATATTACAAAGTTTTTTTATATATAAATATCAAATACATAATTTTTCTATTTATCCAAATCTTTAAATTACATGAAAATATCATTAATATTAAAAAATGTAAAATAAAATATACTTTTCAGACATATGATTTAATATTATTATAAATAAATAAATACAAAAAATTAGATATTATATATAAGTGCATAAAAATTTTATGATAAATAAGTAAAATTCCAATTAATAATAATAATTTCAGAAAAATAAAAATAAAGCATAAGTTTAACATGCCATATATTTATGAGTTATAAAGTGGTGTGGAATGACAAGTCACTAACCAATACGAATTTCCAACTTGGAAGTGGGGGTTGGGTGTATTGGGTCTGTCGGTGTGGAAAAATTATTAGGTGCGGACACCGGACGTAGCTCTACGTCCGGACTCCACTAGAATAGCGCCACGTAGCGGCCCGAAGACCCGGCGACCCGTTTCGCCGAGAAGTTCAAATGATGCACGTGCGGTATTACTGAAGAATTACTCCGGTATTACTCGGTATTACCAAAGAATTACTCGGTATTACATATGAATTACCTAGGTATTACTCGGTATTACCTAGGAATTACTAGGTATTACCGAAGAATTACTCGGTATTACCTAGGTATTACTCGGTATTACCTAGGTATTACTCGGTATTACCTAGGAATTACTCAGTACCTAGGTATTACTCGGTATTACCTAGGTATTACTCGGTATTACCTAAGTATTACTCGGTATTACCTAGGAATTACTCAGTATTACCAAAAATTACTCGGTATTACCAAAAATTACTCAGTATTACTTGGTATTACCGAAAAAATACTCAGTATTACCTAGGAATTAGTCAAAAAAGGGCAGGTTTTTTTAATTTTTCGCGTCCAATCCGGGTCGGGTCGTCGGGCCAAGCGGAAGTTGTCATAACACGTGCTAAATACGTGGCGCCGTTCTAGTGGAGTCCGGACGTAGAGCTACGTCCGGTGTCCGCACCTAATAATTTTTCGTCGGTGTGGCTGCGCCCACTCTTCACCCAATTCAGTGCTGCCTATTCTGCTTAGATCAGTCAACTATTTTAATTAATAAAAAAACTTGCACATTTTTGTTTAAATTGGGTTTAGCCTATAATAAATTAAATTTTCAAATTTTAAATTTCTTAAAAAAGTTAATTCATAAATTTTTTGAAATTTATTTAATTTCATATTATTTATATTAATTTTAAAATGTAAAAATTAAAATACTACCTTAAATCTTTTGTTGAATCTAAAAATATATTTATAATATGAAAGAATGTAACATAAGAACTTGATATATCAATAATTATGAAAAATTAAAGATTTTCGTAAAGATAAAATGTGTTTTAATTATCACATGTAATATCAGAATTCCGTTATTTTGATGATTTAGGATTATGAAATCCCTTAAGAAAATTAAATTAGATTTATTAAATATTAGAATATTTTTGATATAATGGTTGAAATTTTAATAGAAATTTTAAAGTTAAGTATTCTCTTATAGGAGCACTTCTACAATGAGCAATATCTTGAGAAGTTACATCAACGAGACAAAATCATGACGGCATCAAGCCAAAGAGGATAGTATCTCCAAAGTTGAGAGTTTAGTCTGTTCTAGAAACATCATCATTATATATATGTTTAGGGTTAATGATCATTAATATATAGAGGTGATTTTGAGTTAAGGATATTCTAATCAAAGTTTAATTAGAATGAAATTTATGATCATTAAATTTATTTTAAAATACATTTAAAATATAATAAATTAAATAAATTTATATTATATATATCTAAAAAGAAAATGTTAATTAAATCTATTTTAATTATATTTAAAGTCAAAATATTTTAATCCAAAATTTCTTCAACTTTAATCACCTTAGATCATATCCTCTACAAAATTTGTCAAAAAGGTAAAATATTGGATTGACTTTAAGGATGTGCCTATGATAATTTTTTAATGCTCAAATCAACTACTTGAGTTGCTAGTCATTCAATTTGACTAAAGCATAGGAATGCCCCAATGCAAAATCTTCTCATATTTTTTATTTATTGAACCATATTTGAATCACAAACTTTGATTAGAATAGAATATAAAAAAATTGACATTTAACTTAAAATAATATTTTGTGTGGTGTAAAAATATATAAAAATTATGATATAAATGTCTCAGAAAAATATTTTGTATTAAAGGTAGTGGGTAATCATCTCCTTGTACAGTGCTTATAAGAGGGGATAGATAATAAGTTTTGATATATATGTTAGGTAAACGATGAAATGTAGTATAATAGTAATGTTAGATAAATGATGATAGGTAATAAATTTATATGAGTTAAATAGATGGTTATAGGTAGAAATTTATATCTTTATAGATCATTCTATTTATAGAAGAGAAGACCGACAATCCAGAATGTTGGCATTGACATTCATAGGTTGTCAGTGTTGGCTTGACAATGAATATCTATTTAATTGGTCATGATAGGGGCCAATATTAGTGCCAACAATAAACATTAATCTTGTTAGCAATGATAAGCACCAACATTGAAGTAAATTAAGAATGTCTACCATGTTGATGATGGCATGCATTTTTATTGGTGTTGACTTTCAGCATCATAATTGTTAGTGACAACAGATGCTGGTGATCATCAACCCTAGTGACGGCATTAGCCATTAGATTTGTTGGCAATTGTGGGTTCTAACATTGGATTTATTTCTTGTGCGAAAATAATGATTGTTGACATTTTTTATGATGGTCGGCATCAACATTGGTGATAAGAGAGAGTGTTGTCCTTAATGGGGCTAACAAGTGTTAGTCTTGTTGTTGATGGTGGGTGTCAAATGCTAGTAAGAATAGCTTGGGATTCTCTTCCGTGAAATATGTCAAATGCATTAAAGTAGGCTTATTTATTTATTTCTAAGAGCAACTTTCTCCTCATTTTGTTTAAAAATTAAAATGCTTCATCGAGACGTTCTTGACATTATTAGGTTTGTCTAATAAAAAAAAATTTCAAATATAAATTCACTAAAATTTAAGTTGGAATGATATAATTAAAATTAAATATGAATGATTTTTACTTAGTATTTCAGCATCTTCTTATGAAAAAACTTACATCAAAATTTTTGTTTAATCAATTCTTATTCCAATTTAAACGAGAATGTTTTTGTATCATTCTTCTAATTTAAGAATTTACATAATAGTAATTTGTAAAAATTATATTCTAATTATCATAAAAATAAATCAAATAATTACTAGATTTATTTAATTCAAATTGACAAATAAGAACTCTACCAATTTTTTTGCAACAAGTGGCTAATGGGTGGTGTCGTTTAGGTCAATGTCCAATAACAATGTACGGCTTCCTTTGACGTTGTTGTCTATTCTCTACATCTCTTCAACTTTCGGCTTTATAGGCTCAATGATTCAAGGAATAGTATGGAAGTCAAATCGAGTTGACGACTTCGAGCGAAAAGTTTCAATTTAAAATATAATATTTTGTTTTTTATTCCACCCAAAGTTGGGTGGAGTATATAATTATCAATTGTGTCATCTAAAATTTATTTATTACAAGAAAAAAAAAATTAGGATAAGGGATATTAATATAATTTATTATCAAGTAAGTTATTCTTTTGAATAATTTATAGGCGCAGCAATATTACATTGAGTTGCAATAATAATGTAATGAGCAATGCTTTAGAATGAGTGCAAAATAGAGCAGAAAACAAAAAAAATTTTTTTTTTAAATTTCTTTAAATTATTTTATTATTTTATTTTTTATTTATATTATATTTTTATATTTTTTTTCTTTTTTTGAAATCGAGAGAATAGACTGAAAATAAGTAAAAAAATATTTAAAATTTTTAAAATTTAGTAATTATAGGTGAAATTATTCTACGCGGATATGGATGTCGTCCGGAGGCAAAGTAGAACGAGCCACGTCACCTGTTTGCTGTGTACTGCGGTTGTATACCGGTGTGTACCGGATGATTTGGCGCATTTTGATTCTCATCTGAACGGTCCGGTGTTCGCACAGAATAATTTTTCTAATTATAGAGGGTACTCTCCTTATTACCAAGACAACCATTCAAGGAGAAGAAGGATTGAAGTTGTGGTTCATTCATCATTGTCTAGGTCTGATGTCTAAAAATCTCTTGCATGGTAAAGATCTTTAGAAAATTCTTATTTATTTATATGCAGCCAAATGTATAGCAACATATTTTTGGTGAAGAACATAGTCCCGTCCAAAGTAAAAAATTTTTTGGACCGGCTGAACATGGAGATGTGTTCAAAAAGTTGTAGCAAATTTAATATATATATATATATATATAGTTTTTAATTATCCGGTGATATTTAGATCTTGTTTATTAGAAAAAAAAATCGGTGACAAAAAAAGATAAGCATCTTAAAATCATTACAATTATTTTAAAAAGAGGAAAAGTTGATAATAAATCAAAGTTTATTTTTCTAATATTATAGGTTAGTTGAGAATTTTAATTATTAATTAAAAGATATTAGATTTAAAATTTATTAATATGATATGTGTGATTTTAATTTTAATTAACTCAAAAGTCTTTAAGAAAAATTTATCTCATATTTATTTAAAAATAAAATCATTCATTTTAATAAAAAAGTTTTGATTGCCATTTTTTATTCCTTTGCTCTCTATCTCCAATTTGATAAAAAGAAGATACATACACCCACTGGCGCCCCGTGCAACTAATGCAATTCCACATCCTATGAGCGCCACTTGGCCTGCAGTGGGGAACTGTGTGAGCTCAAAGTATAAGTAGTGGGAGCATCAGTAGCGGGGCCAAACTCTTTTATTGGCCATACTGCCGCACTTCCTTATTGGAGGAAAAGATAGTAGTTCCAAGTGATGGCAGTAATTCTTTCCAAAAAGAAAAAAGCGATAACAGTAGTTGATGTGACCATGTACTTTAATTTTTTGATCTATGCATAATTAAAGACACGTGTTGAATTACGATGGGTATCATATGGGCCTAATTTAGGGTTGGTTTTAAATCAATTTCTTACTCTTTTATGTAATTATTGTTGAAAAAATAAATTTTTAAGTAGCTGTTTGATTGAAAATAAATCTAGGACAAATGAAATGAATGTAATGTATTTTATTTTAGTTTATTTTTGAGATAAATTGTTCTTGAGCGAGAATCATTTATACTCTTTAAAGTTTATTTAGCCATCGTATACGGCAATAGTCTCCACCGTCACCCAGCTACCGACAGCCACCCGACATCATCGGTCACTGCCAACAACTACCACTATTGTTGGCCACTAGCACCGGCCACCATCGTTGATCGCCCATCGTCGTTGCCACCAGACCCCACCATCGCAGCCACCGGTCGATATGTTGCTTGCCACCCAACGCTGCCACCACAACAACTGTCCTACAACTCCGGCTGCCGACCACCATCAACCACCTTAGACACAATCTTTTTACATTATACATTACATCTATTTTATTTCAAATCAAATATAAAAAAATAAAATCACGCATTTTTTTACACTCATCAAAACATCAAATCATTGATAATTTATTGATAATTTCAAACTGTAGAACAGGAGTGCATTGTGATCCAGTAGAAGACAACGAGTTACTCTGACATTTGTGGAATTTCATCACGAAGGTAGAGAGAGAGAGAGAGTTGATGGATGATATCTCAAAAAGCTTCAGATGATAAGGTGCCAAAATAGAATAAGAGTGATCAATATTCTCAATGTTATCTTCATAAATGTCACATGAACAAACAGGAGAGATGCCACTACGTGCTTGGCAGGTTTCCATGAGATCATGATCGGATAAACTTGACTCATACAGCATGACTAAAAATGTGATATTTCCCCAGCACTTGACAGCTGCGGTTCTAAAATCACTATTACAGGTGACTTTTACAACTGATTTTAACCGCTCCTAATAGCGGGGTAAAACAGCGCGCTGCTAAATGTGATTGTGTAAATCATTGCTATAGAAGCTATAAAATTTGCAATAAAGAGTCCTAATCTCTCACACGGCATGTGCGCCTCCAAGCATTTTCCTCTTCTCTCCTTCGATTGAGCCTCTTTTGTTCTCTCTTCGAGCGACTGTTGTGCATCCTCCACACTTGTCACCGTAATGTCGACCAACAGCCTCCATTTTGCCATGGCCGTTCAACTGCTCGAGCAACTCGAAAAACATTTGGTACTTTTTTGTTGTTAAATATGGCTTCGGCATTTTTTTCCTATAGTGCTATGTTAACATGGCTTATTTGTCTTTTATTTATCACTTTAAGATTGTTGTTAATTGTGCTTGTGCAAGTGCAACTTCTACAATGCGTCATACTATTGAAATATGCAATCAATGCATTTTCTAAGCACAAAGATCAAAGTTAAGCTGGTGCTAGCAAAAGAATTGATAGCTGTATTGTTGGTGAGAAGAAATCTGGTAGTTGCTTTGAGATCCGGACCTGAAATTTACTGTTGCGCATTACACATCTTATTCGCGGGTTTTAAAACCGTTGCGAAATACCTTCGCAGCGGGAATCAAATACAACAAATATGCAACGGCTTTGAAACCGCTGCAAGCTATTTTTACGGCTGTTAAAATCTCCACGAAAGTCCATTATAAGTGCTGTCGAAGTCATTTTTTTCTGCAGTGCAAATTCAACAAAGATCCTCCACATGATCTGGGCTCATTATTCATTAGAGCAAAGAAGAACAAAATCCGCAGAAACTCAGAAGAAACTTTCGGCATCCAAAAAACCTTGTTTGGTAAACTGTCAACAGCCATCTGATTTTGCAGAATATATGAATATATATATATATATATATATATATATATATGCCCATTCTTATTCTTCGTGAATGCAACATATTCATTCCATTCTGCTTTTTTTTGACTCCATGGCCGGTCCAAGCAAAGAATTTTGGACTAAAGAGGACCATGCGTGCATGATGGAGATGGCCATAAATTAAGTGTCAAAGGTATTGTTTTCTTTATCTTCTGCCATTAGACCATTCTGCATGGTCTCTCTTTTTTTTAGTTAATAATATTTTTTTTTATTATTCACGCAGCTCATCTTGATCTGCTAGTTGGGAGCTTTAACTACCAATTAAGAGATATTGAATTCGTGTTTTATGTATGTGATGTGTGTGTGTTTGTCTTAATTGACCTAAATGTCATAAAAATAAAAAAAAATCAATATCTGCCCAACTTTTTTTCTATTTATATGTGAGTTGGGGTTAGTTTAGGTTGAGGTGGCTCACTAGATCGAGTCTTAAGACGGCAAATATACAAAAAAAAATATTATAATATTTTGATAAAAAATTATATTTGAACGTGTTGTAATTTAATAAATTTAAAATATATTTTGAATAAGAATTTGATGGAACCGAATAGTTTTTTTTTCTCTCTTTCTTATAAATATGGGTGTCTTTATTATTATTATTATTATTTTATAAATATGGTTGCCAAAATAGGTTAATGGATCAGATTTAGGTTTGACAAGAAGTTGATCAGAATTGAATTAAGTTGACATGAACCTAATCCAATTAATAAACGGGTAAAAAAATTACCCGAAATCAACCTACTTTTAACTTAGGAGGACCCGAACTTAACCCTGTTGCGTCCTGGAATATTTGCGGCAGTAGAGAAATATAAAGCTTAACGTCTTAGCATTGTACGAAGATTTAGCACGTATACAGATAAAAGAGAGGGTGCAGTAATGATAAGAGACACCAAAGTTTTTATGTAAAAACCCCTAAAAAGAGGAGAAAGACCACAGGGCCTGGCCCAGTTTGAAGAAATCCACTAGTATTTGCAGTCGATTACAAATGAGGCCTTTTCTTGGGAGAAGACATTGGCTCGATGTAACAAATATACATCATATAGAGTGCATTACATAATAATTAATATAGACATGTTTGTTTGGTCAACAGGACCATAGTCAGCCGGTGACAGAGTTCAGAAAGATCGTAGTTAAGTGACGGTGGTTGACAGGATTGTAGTCTGCGGGCGACAGAGGACGGAAGGAGTGTTATCTAGCGACGGAGGTCGGAAGGCCCGTAGTCGATGATGTAGGTCAAAAGGACCATAGTATGGTGACAGAGGTCGGGAGGACCATTATTTGGCGACGAAGGCCGGAAGGACTGTAGTTGACGATAGAGATCGGAAGAACCATTATCTGGCTACGGAGGTCAGAAGGACCCTAGTCGACAAGCATTGGAGGTCGGAAAGACCGTAGTATTGTTACAGAGGTCAGGAGGACCGTTATCTGACAACGGAGGTCGGAAGAACCGTAGTCGATGATGGAGGTCGGAAGGATCATAGTTGGCAGACGATGGAGGTCAGAAAGACCATAATCGACGGGCGATGGAGGTCGAAAGGACCGTAGGATGGTGACAGAGGTCGGGAGGATCGTTGTCTTGATACGGAGGTCGGAAGGACCGTAGGTGACCAGGTGTAAGTCCGATGGAAGTTCTGGTGTTAGGTTGTGGTCCAGCAGAAGTCCGGTGTTATGTGTTGGTCCGGCATAAGTCTGGGCTTCAAGTGGTGGTCCGACAGAAATTCGGGTGTCAGGTGGTGGTCCGACGTAAGTCCGGGCGTCAGGTGATAGTCTGGCAAAAGTCAGAGCATTAGGTGGTGGTCCGGCAGAAGTTCGGCATCAGGTGGTGGTTCGACAGAAGTCCAGGGGTCAGGTTGTGGTTTGGCAAAAGTTCGGGCATCAGGTGGTGGTCCGACAGAAGTCCGGCATTAAGTCATGGTCCGACAGAAGTCCGGGCATCAAGTGGTGGTTTGGCAGAAGTTCGGGCGTCAGATGGTGGTCCAGCATAAGTTTGGGCGTTAGCTGGTGGTCCGGCATAAATCTGGGTGTCAGGTGGTGGTCCGGTAGAAGTCCGGCATCAAGTGATGGTCTGACATAAGTCCGGATATCAGGTGGTGATCCGGTGGAAGTTCGACATCAACTGATGGTCCGACAAAAGTCCAGCGTTAGGTGGTGGTCCGATAGAAGTCCGGGCGTCAGATGGTGGTCCAGCATAAGTCCGGGTGTCAGGTGGTGGTCCGACAGAAGTTCAAGCATCATGTGGTGGTCTGGCAGAAGTTCGACGTCAGGTGGTGGTCCGACAGAAGCCCGGGCGTCATGTCGTGGTCTGGCTGAAGTTAGGGCATTAGGTGGTGGTCCGACAGAAGTCTGGGCATCAGGTGGTGGTTCGACATAAGTTCGAGCGTCAGGTGGTGGTCCGGTAGAAGTTCGGGCGTCAGGTGGTGGTCCAGTATAAGTCTGGGTGTCAGGTGGTGGTCCGACAGAAGTTTAAGCATCAAGTGGTGGTCTGACAGAAGTTCGACGTCAGGCGGTGATCCGACAGAAGCCCGGGCGTCATGTGGTGGTTTGGCAGAAGTTCAAGCATCAAGTGGTGGTCCGACAGAAGTCCGGGCATCAGGTGGTGGTTCGACATAAGTCCGAGCATTATGTGGTGGTCCAGCATAAGTCCGGGCGTCAGGTGGTGGTCTGGCATAAGTCCGGGTGTCAGGTTGTTGTCCAACATAAGCTCGGGCATCAAATGCTGGTCCAGTAGAAGTCTGACATCAGGTGATGGTCCGGTAGAAGTCTAGGTGTCAGGTGGTGGTTCGGCAGAAGTCCGAGCATCAGGCGGTGGTTCGGTAGAAGTCCGACATCAGGTGGTGGTCCGGCAGAAGTCTGGGCATCATGTGGTGGTCCGGCAGAAGTCTGGCATCGGGCGATTGTCTGGCTGGACTCCAGCATCATGTGGTGGTCCGGCAGAACTACAGGCGGTGGTCGAGGAGGAGCAAGGAGGCAAGAGCGATCTTCGATCTCTCCCTTTTCTTTCTTAGGCTTGGGCCCTTTTTCAAGAGAAAGGGAGGCTCTATTTATAGATTTTCTAGAGTGGCATGACCGATAAATAGGAGGAAGATCAAGGGTATTTTGGAAGTGGTTTGTATGGACGGCCGATGTTGAATCTGTTGATCATGGACCGTTTGCTGGACATTTAAAGGTCTTAGTGATATCAAAATTCTGTGATCTTGAACTCGTTGGATTAGTCTCGTCAAACCGCTCGATTTGATTATAAGCATGTCACGTTTGGAAATCGTTTGGTAATCCAAATTATGGTTTGAACCTTCCAATAGCACTTCGGGTCCTTGATTTGGACTCATTTGGGCTCGGATTGAGTCAAATTTGGTGTCGTTGGGTTCATATTTTTGAGACGTTCAGTTTGACAATAAGTTTGCTGAAATCGTAGTTCGAATGGTCCAAATTTAATTTCGAAAATTTCCAACTTGATTTTGCCTCGAGATTCATGCCCGATCAAGAAAATTTTTTGATGATGTATCAAACCCGATAATCTATTTTGATTTTAAAAGTTATAACTTGACAAGTATACATTTTATGTGAATATGTCAACTAAAAGAAGAACATAACAGTAATTTAAAAAATTAAGAAAAAAATAATCCTATGATTTTCAGATTAAAATAGAAACGAAAAAGTCAATTTTAATCCAACCCATCAATTAAATGAGTTGAAATTCCATACTCAAAACCCAATTCGTCTACTAAAGAGATAAAACACGAACCCGAATTTTCGGGTTAGATATTTATCGAATTTACGGATTGAATTATTTATTAACATCCCCTGACTATAAGGCAGATACCTCCAATTTCCGAGTTGAGTTGACATCCATGCCATCAACTTTTTCGTTCGTCTTCCACATCTAGCAGACATGATATAATAGTTTATACGCCCAATACATAATTTTTAAATGAAATTTAAAGGATGAGATAGTCGAATAAAAAAAAATTATTTAAGGGAATCTTCCTTTATCATGTAACTCCAATTGTGTCGTTTCTTTATCAAAGTTCTATATGAGATCCTGATTGGATACACATTAGATACTCATGCTCTACATTGGCGGGCTTCACCCACCCATGTTCACTCATGGTAACTTTCGGGATGTCGTACCCACTCATATCCATCCATTTTTCATGTTTTTTGAATACAGTCCGTCACATACTGATAACCTTGAGGCTTGTTGTCCTTTACTATGACTGCAAACTTTCAAATTACATATCAGAATTTATCGTGTGTAGCAGTGCGGTTCAGTACTGGGCACTGCATAGTGAGGATTATAGTAAAATACTGTACGATAATTAGTAATGTAAATCGATTTATCCCTCGATGTTGAGTACCCACCTATGCCCACTCATGAGGTCATGGGCGTACCCATACCCACCCATGCCCATTAAGAATGGATGGATACATGAATGAGTGTGGATATGGGCCCCCAATACAGGGCTCTATTCTTTATAAAAATCCAACTTCCATAATTATCTGTTCGAACGGGGCTACAGCCGTTGAGATGGGTTTATCCTGTAAAGTCGTCAACCAGCAGATGGGCGTTTTGGGCAGTAGGCCCTTTAGTGGTTCTTTGACTGCTTGGGCTGTCATGTTTTTAGTCCTTAACTTGGCCTGCTAGAGGCAGTGGAGGACTGATTACAGAGGTACTGAAGTTCCTCATTAAAAATAAATCAGAAGAATAAAATAAACATTCTTAAATAATAATATAACATTATAAAATATGAAATATTTATATTAGTACACAATATTTGGATCCCTCCAATGAGCACCAACAGTTTTCATAGTTCTAAAGAGTAATATTTAATTTATTCAAAGCTTCATTGCCTGGTAAACATATAATTTATAAAAAGGACAATTTCTAATAGAGTAAATTTATAAATAGGATTAGTTGCCAATTTAACAGATGACTTGCAAGTTGATGAGGCACGTAGTCGTCCGTTAAATAGGCTACTTAATTTTTTTTTCCTGTAAATCTAAGAATGCCACTGAAAAAAGAGCCACTTACCCATTGAATGGGTGATTGGCTCGCAACTCCAAGAGTCTGGCTGACCAAAAACCTAGTTGTTCGTTGATCTTGCGATTGACTCAAAATTTCTAGAATGCAAAAAGCCAGTTGTCCGTTGAACACACGACTAACTCTTCTTTTCTTTTAAAAAGAGATGTACAAGTCTAAATCTGCTTTTAAAATTAAAACTTAGGCTTCATACGGGACGGATTCTTTACTGTTTTTCAAAGCAGCTTTTTAGCACAAAAATTTTTAACTAAAAATTTTTGTGCTAAAAAGCTGCTTCAAAAAACGATAAGAAAGACATCTCAAATGAAGCCTTAATACTTTTTTATTGCAAGTGTAAGTCTCCTTTTAAAATAGAGAATTCTAGCTATTAATTATAAAAAAAACAATGTTGATTGGAATTGTAAAAATAAATACTAATTTGTATAAATTTATATGAAAAATCTGATTTGAATGAAATTATTTTTACACTGCAAATCTACATATTTCATAAATTCAGTGATATCATGATTGACCAACAAAGAAGTTTTTCTAATATTTTGTTTCTTGGGACTTGTATGAGATGATTTCTCTCACTAAAATACTTTGGTGAAAACTGTTCGTCAAAGCTCAGTTGTCCATCATACAATCAGATCAATGAAGCTAAATGTTTTTTTTGTTTTTGATAAAATGCAATTAAGTGCTAACAACTTAGATTTCAACAGAATTAGAAAATAACAAATAAGGATAAAATGACAATTTTAGCTTCTTCCTCTTATATTTACAATCTAAATCACAAACTTTAAGATGTAGCGGTTATTACTTATTCGAGAAAAATGGTGTTATGAGTCATTTTTCTTCATCTTATTTAAATCTATAAAAAATATATTATTTCTATTTTTTTTGAGATATTTAGGTTAATTAAGTCAAACTCTTACATATATCACATATGCAAGACTGAAATTCAAGACCTCTTAGTTGGTAACCAAGACTCCCAACCAACAGACCAAGACGTTTTCTAATATTTTCTAACCAAGTATTTTTCGATCTATCTTTACCTATTTTTAGCTAGACCAGATCTAATAAATCAACTCTCATAATTGGGTAATCAAAAGGAGAAATTATTCAGTGCGGTCAGCGAACGGCATCCAGAGGCGAATGAGAACGCACCACGTCATTTTTTTGCTGTGTACCGATATTGTGTACCGCTCAGTACCGGGTGAAGTGGCGCATTCTGATTCACCTCTGAATTGTTCGGTGACCCCACAAATAATTTGTCCATTAAAGCTGACGTTTTTTATATCATTTACGAAAATAAATTACTACTTTATTTTTTTCCTTTAACCATATGTTGATATTTAGCGTTGAAATTGTGTGGATTAGTACGCCATATCACATCACCAAGTTAAATACTAAAGCCGTAAAATAGAACACTTTGAAAGGAAAAGGAGAGTAGGAGAGAAATTAGGTTGCTTGCTGACGAAGGAGATAAGTCAAAAGAAGGGCAAACTAATTAAGAAGATATACGTAATAAAGAATCAAAAAGTTCGTTCTAGAAAAGATCCATTGCGAAGCAAGCAAGCAGGTTTGCCGCATGCAGAGTTAAGGTAGGTTGTCTTTTGGAAGAAAGTTTAATTTGCAAAAGTTTCAAAAAAATTGGACCTAATTGTTGAACCGGTAGATTGAGAGGTTCAAAAGTTCAAGGTCGACGGTCTAGTGGCGAAGTCATAAATTTTTAAAGGGAGACCTTAACTTTAACCTTGCTTCAGCTGATTTTTATATTCATATTCAATTGATTATTTTACTCTATAAATATATGCTTACAAATTTCATTCGGATTTTTTTTTGAAACCGCTCACAAGAATTGCCCGACCTTTTCAAAATTGACTTGATCGGACCGATTCATGGTTGAACCAGTCGGACCAACTGATCCAATATGATTTTAAAACCACCTAATTTGCAATTAGTTCATTTACAAAAAAAATTGCTGCTGATATCAGAAATTGCATCAGAACAGCCTCAAATGCCATTCTTTTTAAGCTAAAATAAATGCAACTTATTTCGACCAATGTCTCACAAAACTTGATATTACGATATTACCACCGAACAAGAAGAAATTTAGACGATGTGTTGCTGGAGCTGCTAAGAGCTGAAGCAGAAATAATTAATGGTTGAACCGCTTAGAAATTGCGAAGCCTCTAATGCAAACTTTTTGGAAATTTCTATTTATAGAACTGACTTAGCGCTGCAATCTTTTGTTTGGGGGTTACAGTTGTTTTGCCCAATGAAAAGACACGCGGTGATTTTAGGTTCATGGGATGGGACTTTTCAAAAGAAATTTTTTTTTAAAGACATTTGAGTCAATTAAGATAAATTCATATATATATATCATATATATAAGTTTTAAATTCAAAATCTTTTAATTAATAGCCGAAACTCCTAACCAACCGACTAAAATGAGCTGCCTTTCCAAAAGATTCCATAAGGCAAAAAAATGGGCAGTGCCAACTAATTTAAAGAGCAAAAATTTTGGTAGCTATTAGTAATTAAATTTCAATTTCACATATATTAATTTTGTAACTCTATATTTATTATTCTCAAATAATAATAATATCGTTGAATTCATAAAATATATTTGTAAATAACTTCAAAATTTTACTGATAAGCACTGTAATTTTTGCATTCTGAAAAAATTCGCGACGTCCTGAAAAATTCGAGACAATAGAAATATATAAAATTTAGCGTCCTAGCTTTGTACGATACTAACACATAGACAGATAAATGAGTAGGAAGAATCAGTATTGACATGTTCGTTTGGTCGGTGGGACTATAGTTGGCGAGCGATATATGTCAAAAGGACCGTAGTCGAGCGACGATGGTCGGAAGGACTGTAGTCGAGCGACGGTGGTCGGAAGGATTATAGTCGGGCTACAGATGTCGTGGAGATCATAGTCTGGAGATGGTGGTCGAAGAGGCCGTAGTCGGCAGACAACTTAGGATAGTTAGGCGACCGTGGTAAGAGAGACCGTGGTTAGACAACGATGGTCGACAGAACTATAATTGGCGGGCGGGTGTCAGAAAGATCGTAATCGGGCAACAGTGGTCGGAGAGACCGTAGTTGGGCAACGATGATCGGAGAGAACATAATCAAGCGATGGTGGTAGGATAGACCATAGTTGACACAAGACAATATTTGAGAGGAGATCCAGCGTTGATAGCATCCAGGAAGAGTTCCAGCAATAGTCGGAGAATGGAATGAGGTCCAGCAAAGGTCGGTGGTTGGGAAGAGATCCGATACCAGTTGACGAACGAGCGAAAGTCTAGCGACAGTCGGTGGTTGGGAAGAGATCCGGCAGTGCTCGATGGCAAGGGAGCTTCCCAAGTTTTCTCCTTTTCTTCCTACCCCTCATGTGAAGAATGATGGGTTATTTTTAGTTTTTTGAGAGTGACATGGCTAGTAAATAGGGAGAAGATCAAGGGCGTGTTAGGAGTGCTCCATTGGACGGCTCATAGTGATCCCTTTGATCATGAAGTATTTATCAAGCATTTAAATGCCCTAGAGATGTCATAATTGAGTGATCTTAGACTCATTGGATTTGTCTTGTCGAGCGGCTCGATTCGACTATAAGCATGCCATATTCGAATATCATTTGGTAGTCCAATTAATGCTATGAAGCTTCCAAATAGACTTTGGATCTTTAATTTGAACTCATTTTGGCTTGAATTAGATCAAATTTGATGTCGTTGGGTTCATCTACTTGAGACAATTCGATTATAAGCTTGCTGAAATTGGAGATCAGATGGTCTCGATTTTAATTTTTGAAGTTCTCAATCTCATTTTACATCAAGATTCGTGCCCGATCAAGGTGAATTTTTGATGATATATCAGTAATAATTACATATTTTTTGAGACATTTAGGCAAATTAAGTCAATTTCAAACATATATCACATATCCAAGATTGAAACCAACATCTCTTGATTAGAAATTGCATATCCAACTAACTATGGCTTCTCCTACCACTGTTGCCCGACTACGATCTCTTTGACCATCGTTGAGTGGCATAAAATCACATGATAAGAAAGCACTTACTAATGTCAAAATATAACATAATTTATTACTCATTCTCTAACCTTTTATTTATAAATTTAACATAAAACTCAATGCTGCTTGAATGACTATATATAAATAAAAATAAATAAAATTAAATAATAAAATTTAGCAAATTATTACTACAGATTTTAGTTACCTAAATGCACAACATAGAGAATTCTTATTAGGCTCCAAATAAACGAGGAGATCTTTGAAAACGAAGCTTCCTCCTCCATTCTTGTTGAGCAGCTTTAAATGCTCCAAATGAGTGCTAACCTCCACGATTTCAAATACTGCCAAGTTTATGAGGAGCAGATCTTTTCTTCAAGCGATTTTATCTCCTTCTGTGAGTTCTAACTCTGAAGATTTTACTTAATAAGTTTATTCAAATACTTCACGACTCCACTGAATTTGGTTCATGATATGATTAACTCGATTAAGATGGCAATGGGGGGCCTAATTAACGATCATATCCTCAGGATTCCATGGGAATGGTAAGGAGACTAATCGAAGCTATTTACGGGAGAAGGACGACGGGGCAAATCTGGAAGCTGAAGAGTCTCCTCAATCTAACAGTCTGCCGCCTCTCAGTTCTCCGCAACCAGCGCAATGCCCGCTGCTGCATTGCCCGGTCCGACATAACGCAGCTCCTCCTCCTTGGCCAACAAGACCGAGCTCTCATTCGCGTACGCCGA
The DNA here is from genome assembly GCA_019925795.1 of Dendrobium chrysotoxum. Lineage (NCBI taxonomy): Eukaryota > Viridiplantae > Streptophyta > Magnoliopsida > Asparagales > Orchidaceae > Dendrobium > Dendrobium chrysotoxum. Next base: position 182,222 of record JAGFBR010000760.1, on the reverse strand, counting down.
ATTAACAAACACTCGATCCCTAGCTCACTGCTCTTTTTTATCTGTTTTTGTGGACGTATAATGCAGGCGGAGCTTTTGATAAAGGAGCAGAACATGGTCGATGTCTTCTCTTTGGTGGAGAGTTACTGCCGATTCATCAACGACCGCGCCTTCCTACTCGAGCAGCAGATGTCCGTGCGCAAATTCCTCTCTCTCTCTCTCTCTCTCTCTCTCTCTGTGAACTATCAGTGATGAGATGCAATGTTTGGGGGAGTGCAGGGAGTGCCCGGAGGAGCTAAAGGAGGCGGCGGCAGGCCTATCCTTCGCCGCTTCACGGTGCGGTGACCTGCCGGAGCTGCAAGAGGTTCGTAAAATCATCTCGTCGCGGTTCGGCAAGGAGTTCACCGCCGCCGCCGTGGAGCTGCGTAACAGCTGTGGAGTCGATGCTAAGGTACATAAATAAATTTTAGTTATAATGACGAATACAAGAAATAGCTATCATGTTCACAAACTTAACAAAATTTAACACATTGTGTTTAATTTAAAATCTTTTTATGATTTTTAATATAAATATTTTAAATTCACAAACCTGAAAATACAATTACCAGACAGCCAACATAACTTCCATATTATATTCCACGATCAGTTGTATGTTAATGCATGGAGAAATTATTCTGTATAGAGATCGGTTGCAGAATGTTGTCCAGAGACCAACTAGAATGTGCCACGTCAGCAGTACCGAGCCGCGGTACCGAGCAGTACCGAACTGCGGTACCGAGCAAAAGGTTAATGTGGCGCATTCTGATTATTCTCCGGACGGTGTTCGGCGTCCGCACATAATAATTAATCTAATGCATGACACCTTTCTGGTTTATAATTTTTATGTACACAAATTTCTATTGATACTAATTCCTCTGTCGAAAATGTGTCGAGTAAAAAAAATGTTTTTCATAATTATAAGCCGAGCTATCGTAACCTGATGAAAATTTAGACTTCATTTGGGACGACTTTTTTTAGTAAAAAAATTTAAAAAGCCGTCCCAAAAGAAGCCTTAATCTTCAGTTATATGTCAGTAGGCATAGTTTTATACTAACTTTAACATCTTATTACGAGATACAAAATTGCATTGATTAGTTTGTTGGTCATCTTCCCCGCAGATGGTGCAGAAGTTCTCCGCAAGGAAGCCGAGCATGGAAAGCAGGGTTGATGTGATGAAAGAGATTGCAAGGGAGAGAGGAGTCGAGCTGGAACTCATTACCAATCCATTTTCAGAGGTTTCAGTAGTTAGATTTCAATGCAAATGTTTCTAAACTCAGATATGGAATAAATCATGAAAACTTTTGTCTAATGCAAATGTAGGTGGATCAGTATGCTAGCCTGTGGACTGAAGACCAGGCAGAAGAGATGGCAACACCGCAGCTTGATTCTGCTTTCCATGGGAATTATAAGGGGAAGATGAGGGTTCAAGAGGAGTACAAAGATGTAGTGAGTGCTGCACAGGCTGCATTCGAGTCTGCTTCGTATGCAGCAGTAGCAGCCAAGGCTGCGCTGGAGCTCTTCCAGTTGGAAGCCGATGGGATGCTCCTGCAATGAGAACTTTTGTATAAGAAAGGAGCCCAAGAACTGGTGTAGAAACCTGTAATACAAAGGAAAGAAGACAGCCAGAAAACAAAGGAAGAGTAATCTTTGTAAATCGGAACTTTTTGTGACGACAGATTAAAAAAACTGCATTTCTAAATATTCTTCTCCATACTCTTAATAGTATGTAAACGATAATATGATACACTGGCTTGTTATAAAGGTAATAATAAAATGACGAGGATGCACTCATCCGTTAGGCTGCAGAGTAAGGGAAATGGGGCCTGAGGACCTGCATCATGTCTGGCTTGCTTTAGAAGAACTCGAATCGAGCCCGACAGTTAACTTTGCATTGACATCGGGGGGTAGTAGTAGGTGTACAGATCTGAGATACTGAATTTAGGAGAGATGTGGAGCTCGAGTGACAGTGATAGCACATAGTCACTAATCTTTCGAATAATCTGGAATGATCTCAGTTTATATGGCTGTAATTTGAAGTAGCCAGTGAAAAATGCTCTTTTCGAAGATGAGCCATAACAAGCTTACCATCCTTAAAACTTTCTTGCGATGGTGAACATCAACAGCTTGCTTGTATCGCTCGCTTTCACTGAGTTGAGCATCTCTTCAGCTAAATCAACGGCCATAACAGTTGCTACTTTGTTATTTCCTTCTAGTCAGCTAAATTAACTGTTGTTAAGCGATTTAGAATATACAACGTAGATGGGATGAAACCAATCGAGTGGTTCAATGAGGTGTTATAGGCGAATGAAAATAGATATGATTTATATTATATATATATATATATATATATTTAAATTTATGATGGATAATCGATGACTTTTTTCAAAATTATTGGATGATGTTTTATTAGATCATTTTACTTGCTATTAAAAGAAAACTTACTATCGTCTGATTGTTGTTTTCGACTTGACATTTCAAATACTCAGGCTTGATCATCACATAAACACTTGGTGGGAAATACTTAGTAAGAGAAGATGCAAAATATTCAGGCTTCACTATGGCGATTGCAAGAGCAAGAGATGAACTAGAACAAATAAAGACATTACTCCCCTAGCTTCAAGATCCAATTCCATCGATAACGGCTTCAGCAAAAGCAAGGTGAGATCTCCTGACATGGACTTGGAGTAGAGGTGCAAACGAGTCTAGTCGAGCTCGACTCACAAGCCAAATCCCGAGCTCGAGCTTGGCTTGTGGCAATGGATGTCGACTCGCGAGGCATACCGATTTCACGTATGCGGCCCCGCTTCCGTGATTCAACCTTCCGCATCCTAGGCCGCCCCCGCAAAATTGCCTTTCACATCAGAGCCAGCAGTTCATCTTCCGCACTCGAGCCGATCGACAAGTAACTGAGCCGAGCAACATCTCGATCGAACGCAAGCTCAATAATCCAACGAGATTGAAATTTTGCTCAAGCTCGAAACTCAATAATATCGACTCGTGAGCTCGTTAACGAGTCGAGCTATAGCTAGCTCGGCTCATTTGCATCCCTAACTTGGAGAAGCCAATGGAAGAATAAATTTTCTTTGAGAGCCAAACTGACACGGAGAGCAGATTGTGAAGTTACAGAGATTTGAAAGCGTATGAGGTCCATGCAAATGTCCAGTTTCATGCAGACCTTAATATTGAAGCCTCTTAGCCTAACCTTACCAAAAGAGAAGACAAGACCATCTAAAGATGGAGAAGATGCAGACAGCTTTTCAAGCAATTATGAAATGGAAATTGGATTTTCCAAGTGTTTGCTAGTCTCCTCGGAAAAACTTAGCAACTCACCTTTCCGCTATGGGTAAGGACTCCAACACCATGAGATCGAAAACGAAATACTCCAGAAGAAGATACGCAGCAACCTAGCAAAATAAAGAAAAAAGAAAATTTTATCTATATGCCTATAAGTTGGGTCTTTTAAGATTAAACATGGAAGTACTATAGCAGTAAGCAGTGACGGTAACAGGTCCACATAAGTGTGACATTTTGATCAATTACTGTTTGGGAAAATACATGCATTGGAAGCGATTGGCTTAAAAATCCCTTTACAAATCTGAATTTAAAAGGATTGCAGGATAACTCATTGTGCTGTTCTTCTTTTCTTATTGGCATTCATCAGTTCACTATAGGATTGCAGGCTAACTCCAACATCTTCATCATATTCAAGGCCGAGCTCCTCCTGTGATAAGTGATGGTGCTGTTAGTAAAATCTAAAGAAATGGAAAAGGTTGATGTCACAGGTAATAAACCTTGAATTCTTTAGCATCCTTTGGTGAATTCTCTGTTATGGCATCCCACAAATCTTTAAAAATCCTCTTCCGCTTCCTCCAATGGTTCATCTTTTCACTGAATGTTTGTTCAATAAATTTTTTCTCTTCTGGTTTCACTAAAATGACTCCATCCCGCAATTTCTTCAGCTTTGCTTCCATTTCATAAACCTGAAGTAAATATGTTTCAGACTCTTTTGAAGACTGAATATTAGAAGAATTGCTAAGAAAAATTTGCTGTTAGTTGCCTCTGTTTGCAGCATTGACTGTTTTGCCCGTATTTCCTCCAGCGTCAAATTTGATTGCAGAGATCGAATTTCTGATTCAAGAAAACACATTTAAAGCTGTAACTGGCCCTTTAAAGAGTGAAATTGTTATCATTGTAGCTTACCAGCCTCAATCTCACTTCTGGCCTTCTTTTGGACATCAATCTGCTCTTGTAATTGGCAATTTTCCTTCTTCATCTGGTCGAGCTCCGGATTGCTGGGTATCTTGAACTGATCTTGCCGAGCAAGGTAAATCTTCTGCTTTCCATACTCTTTAAATGAAATCTGCCCACTGTCAGCTAGTGTATCCAAAGCTTTCTGGATTGCGGACTTTTTGAGGTTATACTTTTGCAGAGCATCAGCAACATTTTGGGAATTCAGTGGTCTATTTTGCTAACAATAGAAGTATTGTGTTACTCCAAAGCATGTAGTGAACATCTTAATTTACAACAGTAGTTAATTTATCAAAATATTGATGAGCAAAACAAATGATAACAAATAAAAAACATTCCATGAACCGTAACAAAATTGAGCTCAAGAAAAAATTCCTGGCTAAAAAAATTGAAAAAGATTTAGTTCAAAAAGTATAGATTGAAATCTTTATCCAAGTTCATTAGGAAAATTAAAAGAATAACCATTTTTTTTAATCACAAGAAATTTTAGACAGCAAATATTGTTGAGATGAGAGTATTTAAGGAACACTACATAGGAAAAGGATAGCAGGCTAAAACATTGTATAAAATCCAGAAAAAAATATTAATATTACAAGCATCGTACAGGGAAAAAGGAACTAAGAAAACTTTATATCAATGCCACTCAAACTTCAACTTGCATTGGAGAAATGTCAGAAAAGTATTAGGGTTGTATTTAACTAGATGAAAGATCTCATCAATTTATTTTATAAAATTTGTAAAGGGGTACATAAAATACTATTATTGTCAGGTCTCAAGTTTCATTAGATAGTCGACAACCAGCATAAATGATGTAGAATTAGATGCGTATGTAAATATCCAATGTTGAAATTAAACGCCTTAGATTAGAGCAACAATAATTATTTTAACTTTTAGCGATTTAAACAGAGATTAAATACAATAAGAGGGGTGATGTAGCTTAGGCCAAATTACACGATAATCGTTTAGGATCATAACATTAGCCAATTCAATCAAGCTTAGCACAACATGGCGCATTTTCAAAGGAAATCCTTAAATTAGCATTTAAACTAGTCACTATTCGGATCCACTCACTCACACTCTTAATAAATCAGCTTGCGGAGAAAATTTGCACAATCTTATGATGCCACAATTGAGAGGGATTGAGAAGGAATAAAGTTTGAGAGAGAGTTCACCTTCGTCGAAACTCGAAAGAAAGTGGATCGCAAAATACGGAGTGCTGGAATTTCTGGACAGCAAATGAGGATCTTCCGGACAGTCGGACAGCGAGGGAGACTTGCTGAAATTTCTGGACAGCAATTTGGAATCTCCCGGATAGCAAGAAGCAAAGAGGAATGGCTGAAATCTTTGGGCAGCAACTTGAACTGCTCTTGGACAGCAAATTGGGTGAACGAGAGAGGTGGGACTGCAGCCTTTAAGTTGACGAAATTTTGTAGGAGTCAATGTCCAGGAGGAGGAAGTTGAGTGGTCGGCCAAGACTAAGTAAATATGACTGTTTTGGTTCAGATTTTGGTTGTGGACTAGGAGGAATTCAATTCAAATTTGATGATGGAGATAATAAGGGAACTTGATTTTAATTTCCCTAAAATAAAAGAGAGAAAGAGGGAATAAAGGGGAGGAGGCGGCCAATTGGCTCTTTAATTGGAGCTCCCAATTGGGAAGGAAGCAATTTGAATGCGTTTAGGAAATAATTTGAATTTCAAATTTATTTGAATTTGAATTCAAAAACCTTCCAAATTAATAACAAGATATTTTAGGAAAATAGTAAATCTAGGAGGGAAAGGGGTGTTCAATGGCTAGGGTTTGGAGGGGAAGGCCGGTGGCTATGGGAGATGGTAGGTCTTGGGCTAGGGCCGGCGGTGTTGGGGCTTAGAGCCGGCAGTTTGGAGGGAGGAGGGTGGTGGTAGCCGGCGGTTTTGGGGGGGGGGGGGGTTGATGGCCATTGGCTTGGAGGGAAAAGAGGGGTGGCCTGCGATTTGGGGAGGAAGGAGGAGATGGACCGTGAGCCCGGACGCTTCCTGCGACTAACAGGTGATACGCTAGCCTCACCTAGGGACTTCAACTCTCTCAAGAGCTCTCAAGACTCACCAAGACACAAGTGGAGAAAACAATTTCATAATAATCATCATCCCTTCTCAAGAAGAGAAAAGGGGGTATAAATAGCCAAGTACAATAGTAAATATCAAAAGACAAAAGTGCCCCTCATGGGTCACAAGAACCTACTCCCTCAAGTGAGGGTAAAATTGAAAACAATACAATAATAAATAAAAATACAAGTAATAAATCAGAAATAAAGGGATGTAATCGTGGCCGTCGATCTCCGGCCCCGTCTCTGATAAACCCTCCACTGTCGGATGTCCTCATTAATAAACTTGTGAACAATCATAACATGAATCATTTAATACATTGTGTTAATACTAAACCGTTCATTGAAAACGATGCGTTGTATGGCTTGAAAATAACAAAAAATGTGCAAGAGCCAATACACTGGCACCTGGATGCAATATTAAATAAGTAAGAATTCTCACATCATGGACATATATGGGCAAAGAAGCCAATTCATGAAACTAAAATTAGAATAAGAGCTTAAATATAGATACCCTTACAGGCAAATTAATTTAATTAATAGATATTATAATTCATAAGAAGATAAATATTCTATGTATTTAGAAAACTAAATTGTTTGGAGAAAAGACTGAGAAGATTAATAGTTTATGATTTAAACTATGATATTCAGGTAGAATTCATACTAAAAATTGTGTAGATATCATAACTAATAAAAGTTTTAAGGATAATGTGATGCACCTTTGAAGTAAAAATTGTAAGTAGATAAGAAGAAAAATGTAAGAACCAAATATTAGGGCTAATTTGTTATTATCTCTTCAACAAATAATGAAAGATACAGTTGATCAATTATTCGAGAAGTAAATTTGCTCTCCCACAAACCCTAGGTGCTGCTAGGAACAACTCCAACGAAAAATTTCAACAAACACAATCACATAATGAAAATAAATCCACCCAATTAACCCTAATATAAACATCTGTACTCCCTCGCAAATCTGAATTCAAATTAGCCATTTTTTCCTAAATAAGCCTTTCATAATTTTTTGTCAATCAAATCAGTCATCTTTTCCTAAATAAACCTTTCCTAATTCCCTCCCAATAAAATCAGTCATCTTTCCCTAAATAGACCTTTCCTAATTTCCTCCCAATTAAATCAATCATCTTTCCCTAAATAAATCATTTCTAATTAGTTCCCCCTTAATTCCTTACTTACATAATGAATAATAGATCCCCTTAGCCCCCCCAGAGTGTATCAATACTCCCCCTCCCCCAAAATTGCACCTTGTCCTCAAAATGGAAACATGGGATCAATCTCCTGATCATCTCGTATGGTTCTCATGTGAATTTGTCCGTCTTTCTCGATAGTACATTCACTGCCTTGTTCTCCAGCCCCGAGCGATACTAGATCTCAAATCATATCCAAGTAACTTGGATAACCACCTATGATGCTCCTTAATCACCATCCTAGGCTTCAACCGAAACTTTGGACTCCTCTATCCTGTCCTAACGATAAAGTGTTGCCCCACCAAATAGGGTCGCCACTTTTGAATGGCTAAGACAATTGCCATTAACTCTCGCCCGTATACAAACTTGAGCCTCGCCCTAGTCGTGAGCACCTGGCTGAAATAGGTAATAGGCTGGCGATCCTGCATGAGTATTGCCCCTAGTTCGTATCCTGATGCATCTATCTCCACCACAAATAGTCTATTGAAGTCAAGAAGTGCTAATACTAGTATGCTGGTCATGATTTTCTTCAGCTGCTCAAAGGCCTATTTTGCTGCTTCCTCCTAATTGAAACTGTCATTCTTTAGCTACTCTGTCAGTCGTCATGTTACCATGACATACCCTAGCACAAACTTTCGATAATACCCGGTGAGACCTAAGAACCCTCTTGACTCCCCCAGGTTCTTCGGTAAAGGCCAATCTAATAGTGCCTCAATTTTGGATTGGTCTGCTGCTAAACCTACTCTGCTCACCACATATTCTAGAAACTTGTGACTATGCAAAAAAATATTTCTTCATATTGGTATTCAATTGGTGCTCCCTCAAAGTCTTCAGTGCAGTCCTCAGGTGACCCAAATGCTCTGTCTCCATATGACTGTAGATTAGAATGTCATCAAAAAATACTAAAACGAATATCCTAAAGTGGGGTTGAAAAACCTAGTTTATGAGGGACTGAAAGTGGCTGGAGCGTCGGTAAGGTCGAAAGGTATCACCAAAAACTCATAGTAACCCTCATGAGTTCTGAAGGCTGTCTTGTGCACTTCCCTCAACTTCATTCTGATCTGGTGATACCCCGACTTCAGATCAATCTTCGAGAAAATGACCACCCCAAACAACTCATATAGCAGCTCATTAATCATGGGAATAAGAAACTTTTGTAGCACAGTTTCCTTGTTTAGGGCTCTATAATCCATGCAAAACCTCCAACTGCCGTCCTTTCTCACTAATAGAACTAAGCTGGGAAAGGGGCTCACACTGGATCTGACCTAACAGTGGATCTGATAATCCCTGTAATAACTCAAATATGTAAAATAAATTTATTTGAAAAATATGAAAATTCTAAAGTATAGTGCTTTAGCGCTGGTATGGTGAGTGCTCCGGCGCCTGGCCATAAACAGTATTTATATATATATTCCTACCTCAACCCATCGACTCCCTCAATTGGTTGCTTAGCCAGAAAAAAATTGAAAGAGGGGAAAAAGAGAGAGGAGAGAGAAAGGTCTTCGGATCATATTTGTCGGTCATTCCTGTTATAGATTTTGTTCTATTCGTTGTATGTAACTAATCTCTTACTTCTGTTTTCAACGATTTTAATTTCTACGAATTTTATCTCTCCTAAATTTGTCAAAAATACATTATCTCCTGATTTCATAATCTTTCACCGTGCAAGTTTGAATTTGTTATAGATTTGATCATTCTGAACGATTTGATATAATTTTATTGCATTTTAAATAAAATACTGAATTATATCAGATACATGATATGATAACTCTATATAATACCCTACTGATCCACGTGATTCACTGATTGAGAGTTATAAGGAGCTGGAGATTGATTGTGAGTTATAAGGAGTCTGGGCGACTAATTCATATGGTTCAAGAGGAGTTATAAGGAGTACAGTGACTGGGAGTTATAAGGAGTATATTGACTAGGAGTTATAAGGGGAGATTGATTGAAAGTCATAAATGCAGGAACAAGATACCCTTAAGATACACTCATTGAATATCTAGATACTGATACTGACACTACTACGAATATTATATTGATATTATGACTGACACTAATACTGTTTGCTGTCATCAACATTATTTAACGTTATTGATCATGATACTAATATTGTTACTGGCATAGTACTGTTGACTATTACTGATATTATGACTGATAATTTAATGGATTGAGATGTGATGAACTACAAAAGGATAAATTGATACATATAATCGGTATAGACATGATGCATATATTTTTTTATATGATTTATATCATATTATTCTCTTTTATCTTACATTGATTTCAGTAGTAAGATTTTAGTTACTTGCTGGGCTATGTGCTCATTACGTGGTTTTACATATTTTCAGGAAAGGATAAGAATCCTATGATATGAGGCTCCGGACAAGATAAAAATGCAATTATATTTCTTTTCGTTATTCATTAGTAAACTCTAATTAAATAGTTAAAATGAAAGACATGTAATTCTTCCAATATAGATACTGGAGTGTGACAATCCCTGTCTCAAGCACCTCTCTGATGAGTATCTCTGTCTCATCCTTCTGAATCTACAGGTACTGATACAGTCAGACACTGATAGGAGAAGCTCCCTCTTTCAAGGTAATGGCGTACTCGTACTCCTTGGGTGACGATAATCCGCTAGGCTATTAAAAAATCACAAGAAACTTCTCCAGAAGTTGACGTAAACACAGAGGGGCCTCAACCGACTCTGAATCTCGGACCTCCTCCAGGCTCTATAGCTCCACCAAGTATCCCTGCCCTGCTCCCTATATCGCCTTGACTATTACTTTGAGTGAAACCATGATTCTGCACAGGATGGTATCTCATCGCAGCACCACCCTCTTCACCTCCACCTAGATCTCTATAGTCAAAGATTTCAAGTCCACCTTCGTCTCTCGGATCGTCTATAACCACTTCATCTCTAGGATCACATCAATGCTCCCCAAATCCAAGGGAAGAAAATCCTCCACTATCTATATACCCGAGAGTGTCAACACCAACCTCCTACAGATCGCCTTACTCCTCTCCACCATCCATGTCTCTATTATGACTCCAAAGCTCCCTATATCCACCAACTTCAATCCTAACTAGTCCACGATCAAATTTGGATGAAGTTGCAAATAGCCCCGCTATCCACTAAGACCAATATTGGCCAATATATGTCCCCTCACTTCCAAAGTGTGATTTGGAGTAAATCCCACCACTGGCCACTCCATGATTTGTCCCCTCACTTTCAGGGTGTGATTTAGTGTAAATCTCATCACTGAGTTAAGGGATACTTTCATTATATTAAGGTGTAGATGCTCTCTCATCCCGCTTCTGCTTCCTCTTCCAACTCTCTGTCGGTCTCGTCATCACAAACCATAAAGACCTGGAGTGTGCGGTTCTTGCACTGATGGCTTGATGTATGCTTCTCATCACATCGAAAGCACAAACACTTCATTCTCTTATCCTGCATCTCTGCCTCTGCGAAGAGCTTGAAGTTGGCCCCGGGGTGAACTCCCCACTCTTCTCCCTCGATGCCTCCAGCTGAAATAACATCGTCTGGGTCATCAGTGCCAGTAATGTCGAGGCACTCTTATAGGAGTCTCCCATGATTCTGCTCCAACTGGTCCTCTACATATGTCTCTGATTCTCTGCTATTTGGGCTAACTCCATCGTCTCCCTCAACCCCTTCAGCCCCAACATTCGGAGGTCTACCCGTATGTCGGGCTTTAGGCCCTTCATGAAATTTTCCTCCAATCCTACCTCTGAAATCCCCCTCAACCGTCCTGACAGCAACTCAAATCTCTCCCTATACTCCATGATGGTCCCTTCCTGAGTCAAGGCAAAGAATTGCTCATGTAGGTCTCCATCCCGAATGGCTCGAAAACGCATCAATAAGCAATCCTTAAACTCCTCCCAAGAGTGGATCAGATATCTAGCATCCCTCCACTAAAATCAAGCTAGGGCATTCCCCTCCAAACATAACCCTGTTGTCGCAAGCTTATCCTCCTCATTCAACCCATTCCTCGCAAAATATCTCTCCACTTGCTATACCCACCCATGGGCATCCTCCTCTTCAAATATCAGCATCTTCAACTTCTTTACCCTAGCATCTTCACTCCAACTTCCTCTCCCTCCAACGGCTTCCCGCATGTATCGAGGGCAAGCTTTAAAATTGCGTAATTGGTTATTGAAGAGTTTTTTGTTTGTGAGGCTCGACATAAGTGATGCAATCTAGGTTCTAAAATAAGTAGAAGAACACTAGGAATGCAACAAGATACTTCCTTTCAATAAAACATAAATCAACACCAACTGAATGAAACTTAATAGTAAACAAATATAAGTAAATGATTAGGAAATCTTACAAAGAAACAAACTAAAACTTAAAATTAACTACCCTCATAACAACCTAGAAAGGTCACCTCACATGCAAAACCCAAAATAGGGAAGATGCTCAAAGGAAAGGATAAACTAGTGGTTTACCACATAAATTTTGATCCAGCTCAAGTCGGCACTCCTCCGACAAATACCAACAAACAGGGCACAACAACACCTTGAAACTCACAATATTTGGAGAAGAAAGATATAGGTGGAATGGGAACCGTGGAGAGAAGAGTAGATAGAAGACCGAGACAAAATAGAAGAAGGAAAGTAGAAGAAGATAGCTCGCAAGCTAAATAACCCGTAGGTTTTAGTGTGATTGCACCAGCAACAATAACAACCAACCCCTTCTAGCAGCAAAACAGCTCATATATATAGGAGAGGAAGGGGGAAATGGCCATAAATTGCTCACTTAATCATGCCACTCAAACAACCAATAGAAGCCTCTCAAGTTAGCCCATTTAATGAGGAGTTAATGCACTTAGTATAGGAAAACAATAAGGTGGAACCGAACAGCCATCAACAAGGAAAAATGGGACAGCAGCATGGGGAAAAACAACCAGCATAGGAAAAGCCAATAGCAGGGAAAATGGGACAGCGGCATGGGGAAAAACAACCAGCATAGGGAAAGAGTTGGCCAAACCCAATAAGCAAAACAACCCAAAATAAATGCCCAACTAACCACCAAAGAAGCTAGATCAACACAAGTGGAAACCAAAGGAGTGAAACTTCCTAAGAGCATCAAACCCAAGCATGATAACAGGTTGTTTTCCATCATAGGGTATTGCAAATTAAAAAAAAAAATAGAGTCCAAAACATAGAAAAATAAAGAAAACATAGATTAACAATTCTTAATTGCATCAATAAGCCTCAAGGCGTTTTGAGGCATAAGCCTCAAAATCAAAAGATTGCATAAAGTGAAAATAAATGTTAAAAGTAATTTTTTATATAATACCCAAACAATATGTTAAAGGATGACATATTAACTTCCTATTACACTAACATGTAACAAATTGGTATACATATGAAACAAAAAATTACACAAGACGTAAAGTGGCAAGCGATAAATTACGTGAAATAGAATTGAAATCTAAATATTACAAGAGCAAAATAATATTAAATATAAGAATTGTATAAAAGTATCATATAACATTAAGTTTAACTCTAAATTCCTTCTTTCTTAGCTCTCTACTAGTCCACATTTAATTCCTAAAGAAAGCTGAAATAGTTGACAACAACTTAGAAATCATATGCACTATTTTAACTAAGGGGATCTTTATTTGAATCATTATTATAACAAATCGGTCTCTCTCTCTTGCCTCATCCAGTGGAGTCTAATGCCTCTCAATCTACATCTTCTTCATTAATTTTAGTAATCATTTTCTTTCATAATATTTTTCATCAACATAAACATGAGATTAATACTGCAAATTTTTATAGGAGGAGGTGGTGGTGTGATAGACCGGTCCATGGTGGATAGGTCCAGCCGGCCCTAGGCAAGGGGCCGGCCCAAGTATACAAAAGGCAGACCAAGCAGGTCCACCCCCTTAGGATTGCCACCCAAGCTATTGTGGGGCCCACTAGGGAATTTAATTAGGAAGAAGGGCGGCGGCTAGGGCTGTAGGGGAAATTAGCTTGTGTTGCTTAAGGTTTTGCTTTAAATAGGAAGAGAAAATTAGGGTTGGGGTTATCTTATAATTTGCAGCTATTTTTGGTGTCTTTGATGCTTGGCGTCTTGGGCTCTAGCGGCATTTAGGATTGGGAGAGAATTGTTGGACGGTCTATGCTGGACCGGTCTATTCGGCCCTAGGCAAGGGGCTGACCCAAGTATACAAAAGGCGGACCAAGCAGGTCCGCCCCCTTGGGATTGTTGCCCAAGCTATTGTGGGGCCCACTAGGGAATTTAATTAAGGAGGGGGCGACTAGGGCTGTAGGGGAAATTGGCTTGTGTTGCTTAAGGTTTTGATTTAAATAGGAAGAGAAAATTAGGGTAGGTTTATCTGATAATTTACGGCCGTTTTTGGTGTCTTTGGTGCTTGACATCTTGGGCACTAGCGGCGTCTAGGGATTGAGAGAGATAGATCCTCCTCTCGAATTGAGGATCTACTGTATCTTGGTATTTTCCTTCCGTTATATTTAATTCTTGAAAAAAATTATTGTTTTTTGGATTTTCCTTAGAGTTTGGAGGATATTTCGAGCTCTTTTTCCAAGATTGATAGGTTTTACTTGAAATCTTTTAGTGTTTCCTATCAAATTAGTATCATAGCAGTTTTTGAGACAATTTTTTTGGGAGATTTTGGTGAATTCCTGCATCTGATTTTTGTCCGAAGAGGGGTTGTTTTGCTATTTTTGGGGTCGAAATCCAGATTTTTGAGTCCAACTATCGATGGCGGCCAAGAAAGTGGATGCATTGGAAGAACGCCTTGAACGGGAGATGAGCCAAATGAAAGCAGCGGTGGAGGATATAATATCATCCATGAAAGACAAAGTTTCAAATCTTCATGAGATAGTGAAGAAGATATTGGACAAACAAAATCAAAGGGCGACATCAGAAGCAAGGGGTCCGATAGGAAGAAATACTAATTCTGAAATTCGTAGGAGAGAAAACAATGTGGAGATCATTGAGGAGAGAGGTAGGAGGTATGGAGAGAGGCGTGGTTATGGGGGGCATGAATCAAGGGGTGCTGATTGGAAAAGAAAAGCGGAGGATTATGATAGGAGGGGTGCAGATTTTATAGGAAGTAGGGGAGAAAGTGAGGATGAGTGTGGGTATGAGCGTGGAAGGGAGGATCAAGACACTTGGGAAAAATCAAACACTTGGGAAAAGGGAAATTATGGAGGAATCAGCGGGAATGAGGGAGATCCGAATGTATGGAAGCTGAAGATGTCCATTTTTTAAGAGGATGATGCACATGGATGGATCTACAAGGTGGAGAGGTATTTTATCGTCAATGGTTTGACAAAGAAGGAAAAATTGATGGCAGCTGGCTTATGTTTGGAAGGAAAAGCATTGTCTTGGTACCAATGGAGAGACATGAGGAGGCCCATATGGAGTTGGAGGGAGTTCAAGGAATACTTATTGAAAAGTTTCCGAACCGGCAGGAGAGGGACCTGATCTGCAATTCTTTGCACTAGTGTAGGAAAGCTCAGTGGCAAATTACCGCAAGAGATTTGAGTACCTGGCAAGTCGATTCGATTGACTATCGGAGACTGTCTGGAGGGGAATTTTATAAAGGGACTCAAATCAGAGATCTGGGCAGCAGTGAAGGTCATGAGGCCTCGTGACTTAGGAGAGGCTATGGAGCTGCACAACTAGTGGAGGATCATAAGTACCAGAAGAGGGGAACCAGATACAACAATTCAGGTGGCTCTTACAGGATGACTACCACTCATTTAGCACCCAAGGGGCCTGCATCGAGCAACATTCGTGAGACTCCAAGGGAGAAGCTAGTAGGAGGAGGAAGTGGGGCGAACTTCAAAAGAATAACTGAGAGAGAGATGCAAGAGAAGAGGGCGAAGGGACTATACTTCAAATGTGATGAGAAGTATATTCCAGGGCACAAGTGTAGGGACCGAACTCTTCAGGTTCTCACCGTCTGTGATGACGAGAAAACTAAGAAGGGAGGTGAGAGTAAGGTAGGGAGAGAGGAGGACGATAAGCTGCATCTAGACGTGGCAAATGTTTCCCTAAACTCAGTGGTAGGATTCACTCTGAATCATACCATAAAGGTGAAGAGGGAAATAGCAGACAAGGAGGTGGTGGTGTTGATTGACAGTGGGGCTACCCATAATTTTATCTCCAACTAGGTCGTAGACCAATTGGGGGTAACATTGGTGGATACAGGGTGTTATGGAGTGATGATGGTTACAGAGAAGGTGGAGACGGGACAGGGGATATGTTAGGGAGTAGTGTTGATCATACAGGGGGTTCAGGGGAGGGAAGATTTTCTCCCATTAGAGTTAGGGAGCACTAATCTCATCCTGGGGATGAAGTGGTTGCAAACCTTGGGGGACACCAAGGTTAGGGAGCATTGACGATGGAGTTGATGGTGGAAGGGAGAAGAGTAGTGATCAGGGGTGATACAGGGCTCTCCAAAGCCATGGTATAACTTCAAATTATGGTGAAAAGCATACAGGAGGTAGGGGAGGGTTACCTAGTGGAGCAACATAAGCTTGAGGGGATCAGATTAGAGGAGGGTGGGGACATCTCTCTTTCAGTACAACCATTAATTCAGCAATTAAGTGAGGTCTTTCAGTCGTCTTAGGGATTGCCACCGTCTAGGGAGCAGGAGCACGCTATCACCTTGAGGGAAGGTGTGTCACCAATTAGTGTCAGGCTCTACCACTATCCTCAATTTTAGAAGGGTGAAATTGAGAAGTTGATCAAAGAAATGCTGGAAACAGGGATTATCAAGCCTAGTGTGAGTCCTTTTTCTAGCCCAGTATTACTGGTTAAGAAAAAGGATGGGAGTTAGAGGTTCTGCATGGACTACATGGCGGTAAATAAAAAAACTATGCCAAACAAGTTTCCTATCCCATTGATAGATGTGCTATTGGATGAGTTGAGTGGGGCAGTTATCTTCATCAAATTAGAATGAAAAGGGAGGATGTGCCGAAGACTTCTTTTAGAACTCATGAAGGGCATTATGAGTTCCTAGTGATGCCTTTTGACCTCACTAATGCCCCAACCATTTTTCAGTCCCTCATGAACAAGATTTTTCGACCCTATCTCAAGCAATTTGTGTTGATATTTTTTGACGATATTCTAGTTTACAGCATGTCAGATGGGGAGCATTGAGAGCATTTGAGGAAAGTTTTGGAGGTGTTATAGGAGCATCAGTTGAGGTCCAATCTGAAGAAATGTTGATTTGCTCAGGCCAGTGTGGAATACTTGGGATATGTAGTCTCGCAGGAGGGTGTAGCTGCAGATCAGGCCAAAATTAAGGCTATGTTGAGATGGCCACTGTCCAAGAATCTAAGGGAGTTGAGGGGATTTTTAGGGCTGATTGGCTACTACAGGAGGTTCATGAAGGGCTATAACACCATCGTATGGCCACTGACAGAACAATTGAAGAAGGATGTCTTCTTGTGGGGGGAGGCAACCACATCAGTTTTTGAGAGGTTGAAGAAGGCCATGACCACCGTGCTAGTCTTGGCCCTACCAGATTTTACTCAGGTCTTCATAGTGGAGATAGATGCCTCAGGGTATGAATTGGGAGCAACTCATGCAGAGCTATCGACCCATCTCCTACTTCAGCCAAGTGTTAGCCATCCAGAAGTGGCCATTGTGCTAGACATCCATAAGTGGCGACCCTACTTGTTAGGTCGGCATTTCATTATCAAGATGGACCAACTGAGCCTGAAGTACTTGTTGGAGCAGAGGATGGTGACAAAGGAGCATTAGAGATGGCTATTAAAGTTATTGGGATATAACTTTGAAATCTAGTATAAGCCAGGGATAGAGAACAAGGCAGCGGATGCCTTATCCAGATGTATGGGGGAGTTATAGACGATGGTAGTGTCGATACCACTGATGCTGGATTGGGCGGCCATTAAGGAGGAGAGTGCACGGGATGAGGAGCTGGGAAGGATTAGGACAGACTTATTGAAGGAAGGGAGTAGCCACCCGAGTTATTCTTTAGAAGAGGAGAGGCTTCTGTACCGGGGGAGATTTGTGATGCCTAGTACATCAATCCATATTCCACACCTGCTCCAGGAGTTTCATGGGAGAGCTGTTGGGGGTCATGCAGGGGTACATAAGACATACAGGAGACTCGCCTCAGAGTTGTACTGAAAGGGGATGCACAAGGATGTGAAAGAGTTGGTAGCTAAATGTGAGATCTATCAGAGGAACAACTACATGGTCATGTCTCTAGGAGGATTACTACAGCCCTTAGCTCTACCAGGTCGGGTGTGACAGGAGGTATCAATGGATTTCATAAATGGATTGCCCCGATCGGAAGAGTTTATAGTGATTTTAGTGGTAGTAGACAAAATAAGCAATTTATAGTGATTTTAGTGGTAGTAGACAAAATAAGCAAGTATGCCCATTTCATTCCTCTACGACACCCCTAAACGACAGTCACAGTGGCGTCAGCTTTCATCAGGGAGGTGTTTAGAATGTATGGGATACCGGAGTCTACAGTATCCAATAGGGATAAAGTGTTCCTCAATCACTTGGAGGGACTTATTCAGGCTACAGGGGACAGTGTTGCAGAGGAGCATCGCCTACCACATGCAGGCAGATAGACAGATAGAGGTGGTCAATAGAAGCTTGGAGACATACCTCGGTTGTGGGCCAAGTGGTTAGCATGGGCATAATACACTTTATATCATTCGGCCTCTCAAATGACCCCATTCAAAGTGTTGTACGGACGTGATACACCTCACCTGATGCATTTTGGACATAATAACACCCCAGTTTTTTCAGTAGAGGAATACTTGAAGGAGAGGGATAGGATGTTGAAAGAAACTCAGCAGATTATAAAGAAATAGACAGATAGACAAAAGAAGTCATCCAATTTGAGGTAGGGGAGAGAGTGTTCTTAAAACTCCAGCCTTACAGGCAGAAGACAGTCACCAACAGAAGAAATGAGAAGCTTGCCCCAAGGTACTTTGGGCCACATGAGGTATTAGAGAAGATTAGAGAGGTGGCATATCGACTGAAATTACAACTAACAACGACTATGTGTCCCAATTGAAGAGGGCAATTGGGGATCATACAGTGAGTTTTGAGTTACCAGTGACGCTGATAGAGGACTTGGAGGTGGTACTAGAACCATTAGCGTTGATGGGGGTTCGTCAGGGAGAAGAGGGAACTAAGGAAGTTCAGATCAAATGAAAGAGCCTATTGGACTACAATGCCACATGGAAGCCCTTTGAGAGGGTGAAGCATCAGTTCCCCTCATTTTACCTAAAGGACAAGGTGATTCTTTGAGAGGGGGGTATTGTTAGACCGTTCCATGCTGGACCAGTTCAGCCAGCTCTAGGCAAGGGGAAGACCCAAGCATACAAAAGGCGAACCAAGCAGGTCCACCACCTTGGGATTGCCGCCCAAGCTATTGTGGGGCCACTAGGGAATTTAATTAGGAAGGAGGGGGAAGGGGGAGGGGGAGGGGGAGGGGGAGGGGGGGGGGGCTAGGGATGTAGGGAAAATTGGCATGTGTTGCTTATGTTTTTTTTATTTTTTTATTTATTTTTTATTTTTTTATTTTTTTGTGTTGCTTAAGGTTTTGCTTTAAATATGAAGAGTTAGGGTTATTGCTCCTCAAGTAAATTTGAATATGTGTTCAAAAATAAATTTTTGATATGATTTAAAAGAATTAATATAAAAGATACCTCTTGAAAAAAGAATTTTTATTGAGTAAATTTAAATGGATATGTTGGTAGAATAGTAAAAATTTTAAAAGTATTCATGATTGGTTTGAGTTTAGAGCAACTAATAAAGGTGCTAGGTTGTATTACACTAAATTTTTCTTTAAATTATAATTTTATAACTATTAATACTTTAGTTAGGAAAAGAAAATAACATCTCATTAATTATAAAAATGGATATAGGAAAACTCAGATTGATTACTATCCCATAAGAAAAATAAAATATTTAGATTGTAAAGATTGCAAAGTCATTCCGAGTGAAAGTTTATGTTATCAATATCCAGGGGCGAATCCAGGATTTTTTTTATGAGGGCACAGATTATCGATTTTTAAAATACCCTCTAATTTTTCATCTGTGCTTAGCATCAACATTGATGATTAAAATTTTTTTTAGAAATATTATTAAAAAAGATAAATTAACCTACATTTGAAAAAAATTGCTCTTCTTATTCTTTTTACATGTTACATACAATTTTTTTCTTTGAATTTTCATATTTTTAAATCGTTATATAATTTTATTATGAATATTATTAAATATATTTTTTAATATAAATAATCAAATTTATCTAAAAATTTATCATATGAGTGTGCAAACGAATTTTTATACCCTTCGGTCAAAGCATAATGTGAGTATCTTTCTTCTATTTATTTTTTCTGCATATTTTACTTCTGAGCTTGCATATTTCAACACAGAGATTAGATGACAAATGATAAATTATAGAGCAAATGATTTACATTTGAAAAAGAGGAAGAAATAGAAAAAAAAACCCATATAGTACTTGTTGTATTTCACTTGCTAAAGTAATATTAATATAATGCATCATTCATCACCAGAACTACAGGAAGAAGAAGAGTGGGCATTATAAATGGAGGAAATAGTATTTAATTGGAAGGATTAGCGACTGTCCTCTCAGCGGGAATTTAATCACGGAGGCGGAGGCTGAGGTTGGCCGCAAGCTGATTAGTTTGTCAATAAGCTGAGGCAGTTTTTTTACTGCATATATTAATTTAATTTATATAAACCGAAGCAGGTTTCTTGAGTCAATGGGGGCCCGTGCCCCCAGGGCCCCCACTGTAGATCCGCCCATGTCAATATCATTTATTAGTTTTGAACTTTAAAATGAAAGTGGCGTAAAATGAAAAAAAAAAGTTAAATATTGCCCTATAATTAGATGGGGATTTTTTAAAAAATACTGATAAAATATTTTTTAAAAAAAGATTCAAGATCTTAAGATTTTGATTATTCATGAAAAAGCAAAAATGTTAGTTGAGAAAAAGTAACAAAAAATTAAGAATATTTTAAAATATGTGATTAGAGAATTAAAAGGAAAAGCTACTAACAATAAAAATGGTTAGTGGTGAAAAAATATGAAAAAATAAAATAAAATATAAGAAGTTTTATTATGAAATTGATTTAGATATAAAATCTTTAAAAATTGAAATAGATATAAAGGGGCTCGTAGGGAGTATAGTATATTACATATTACAAAGAGGGAAAGATATTTGTATAAGTTAACAAAGCAAAGAGATAGAATAAGTAAGGATTTAATTCAAGTGAAGTGTATTAAGTATGAAGATAAAAAAGTACTTTTCTTAAAAGGAGATATCAAACATAAGTGGGTGAGATATTTTAATTAACTTTTCAATGAAGTTTATAATAATACGATTGACTTCTGTGGCTTTAACACCTAAATACAAATAGATATTTTTATTTTTATCATTGTATTAGTAAAATCGAATACAGTGAGAAGGGTTCAAGGGCCGCTACATCGACCGAGATGCAGTGTTAAATAGGCAAGGGTTCCCACATCATGGATGGATGTGGGCAAAGAAGCTAGTCCATGAATCTAAAATTAGATTAGGATCATGAAATGTAGGTTCCATTACAGGTAAATTAATGGAATTAATTGATATTATAATTCATAGGAAGATAAATATTATATGCATTCAGGAAACTAAATGGGTGGGAGAGAGGGCTAAGGAGATTGATAGTTTAGGATTTAAACTTTGGTATTCTGGCATGAGTCGTACTAGAAATGGTGTAGGTGTGATTATTGATAAGAGTTTGCAAGATAATATTATAAAAATTGATAGAATTGGAGATAAAATTATAGCTTTGAAGATTATTGTTGATGAAAAGATTATTAATATTATAAGTGCTTATGCTCCTCAAATAAGTTTAGATATATGCTCAAAATTAAAATTTTAAAATAACTAAGAAGAATTAATACAAAAGATACCTCTTGAAGAAAGAGTTTTTATTGGGGGAGAGTTAAATGGACATGTTGGTAGAGAGGTAAGGGATTTTAAAAACATTCATAGTGGCTATGAGTTTGGAGCGACTAAGGAAGGTGGTAAAACTATATTAGATTTTGCTCTAGCTTATGATTTTGTTATTGCTAATACTTGATTTAAGAAAAGAGATGAGCATCTAATCACTTATAAGAATAGATATAATAAAACTCAGATTGATTATTTTCTTGTAAGAAAAATAGATCGTTTGAATTGCAGAGATTGTAAAGTTATTTTGAGTGAAAGTCTATGTACCCAACACCGCTTATTAATTTTAGACTTTAAGATGAAGGGTCAGAGTATAAAAAATATGGTATATCGTTGTTCTAGAATTAGAAGGTGACATTTAAAGAATTAACAAAAATATCTTTGAGAGTAAGATTCATGATCTTAAGATTTTGTCGGTGCATGAGAAAGCTAATATTATGTGGGAAATAGTAGCTTGTAATATTAAGAATGTTACAAAGAAATGTGCTTGGAGTATCAAAAGAAAAGCTTCTAATAATAAAAATAGTTGGTGTTAGAATCAAAATGTGCAAGAAAAAATAAAAAATAAAAAATTTTGTTATAAAAATTGGTTTAGATGTAAAAATTCTGAAAATTGGGAAAGATATAAAGTTGTCCGTAAGGAGTCTAAGAAAGTATTCTGCGATACAAAGACTTTAGTTTTTAATGATTTATATAATATATTAGATACTAAAGATGATGAAAGATATATGTATAAGCTAGTCAAACAAAGAGATAATAGTAAGAATTTAGTTCAAGTGAAGTGCATTAAATGATGAAGATCAAAAAAATACTTTTTTTAGAAGAGGATATTCAACAAAGGTGGATGAGATATTTTGCTAAGCTTTTCAATTAAGATTGTGAAAACACGATTGACTTTAGTGACCTTAACACTCTAAATGAAAATAGAGATTTTTATTTTTATCGGCGTATTACTAAAACCAAAGTTAGAGAGGCTTTAAAGAAAATGAAGTGTTGGAAAATTGTTGGACCTGATTATATTCCAATATAGGTGTGGAAATGCTTAGGAGATGAAGGAATTTCTTGGCTTACTAAACTTTTTAATATTATTTTGAAGACTAAAAGATGCCATATGTGTGGAGAATGAGTGTGTTGATTCCTATCTTTAAGAATAAAGGTGATGCACATGATTGTGCAAATTATAGAGGAATTAAGTTGATGTGGCATACTTTAAAACTATAAAGAAGAGTTATGGAGCATAGGTTACGACGTGATACTAATATTTCTCAAAATCAATTTGAATTCATGCCAGATAGGTCTACTATGGAAGCCATTCATTTATTGAGTGGTTTGATGGAGAAGTATAGAGAGAATAAGGAAGATCTTCTTATGATATTTATTGATTTAGAGAAAACATATAATAAAGTTCCAAGAGAAGTGCTATGGAGAGTTCTAAAAAAGAAAGGGATTAATAATGCTTATATTCAAGTCATTAGGGATATGTATACTGGAGTTGTTACTTGTGTTCAAATACAAGGTGGTTTGACTAAGTATTTTCCAATTTCAGTTGGATTACATTAAGGATCAGTCTTAAGTCCATATCTTTTTGCTTTAGTCATGTATGTTCTTACTAGAGATTTGCAAGAGGATGTTCCCTGGTGTATGTTTTTTGCTAACGATATTTTTCTTGTTGATAAGACTAAAGAGGGAGTTGAAGGTAAACTTGAATTATGGAGGTCAACCTTAGAGTTTAAAGGTTTTCGTTTGCATAGCTCTAAAACCGAATACATGGAGTGTAATTTTAGTAATAATAGATCTAGTTGGGGGTTTGTGACTTTGAGCGATCAAGTCATTAATAAGAGTACATGTTTTAGATATCTTGAGTCTATTGTTCATAGTGATGGTGAAATAGATGGGGATATTATTAGTAGAATTCAAGTTGGATGGATGAAGTAGAGTAATGCATCGGGCTTGTTGTGAGATAGAAAAGTACCACTCAAACTTAAGGGAAAATTCTATAAGATGGTGGTTAGACCTGCAATGATTTATGGCGCAGAATGTTGGCCATTAAAAGAGAAGCATAATATTAAGTGTTGTAGAGATGAGAATGCTCAGGTGGATGAGTGGCTTTACTCTTAGAGACAGGATACGAAATGAGCATACACGTGAAAAGGTTGGAGTAGCTCCAGTGACAGATAAGATTAGAGAGAGTCGCCTTAGATGGTTTGGTCAAATAAAATGACGGCCTTCCAATGACCCGGTTAGGAGAGTAGATGTATTAGATTTAACCTATATTAAGAAGGGTAGATATAGACCTAAAAAGACTTGGTTAGAAAATATTAGAAATGATATTTCTTTATTAGATCTGAATGAGAATTTGATTCTGAATCGGACACAATGGAGAAAAAGGATTCATGTAGCCAACCCCACATAGTGGGATATAGGCTTGATGATGTTGTTGTGTATTAGTAAAATCGAAGTTGAAGAGGCTTTAAAGAAAAAAGGTGTGAAAAAGAAATTCTACAAATGTGATACTAATATTTCTCAAAATCAATTTGGATTTACGTAGAGTAGGCCTATTATGAAAGCTATACATTTGCTGAGAAGTTTAATGGAGAAGTACAAAGAGAGAAAGGAGTGGATCTATATATGATATTTATTAATTTAGAGAAAATATATGATGAAATTCTAAGAGAAGTTCTCTGGAGAGTTCTACAAAAGAAAAGAGTTAATAATGGTTATATTCAAGACATTAAGAATATGTATATAGGAGCTGTTACTAGTGTTCAAACACAAATTGGTTTGACCAAGCATCTTCTGTGGGCTCCGAAAATTCCATAGGATGCGCTCCCGGCCTCTCCTCCGTCATTGGTCTATTTTTTCTTTTCTGATAGTGATGATGACGGCAGAGAGTTTTAACAAAATTAGGTTCCGGGTGAATTTTCAGAAGGCAGATTGGGTTTTGGATAAGACACTACCCAGAGATTTCGCCCTCATTTTGTGAGGACTTTATGATCTGAGTTCTGGTTTCCTATAGGCGCAAGCCCCTATAGTTAATTACCCCTCCCGATAACGAGAGAGAACTTTCGATTAAGGCTAGTCGTTGAAGAGGTCGTATGGATCTTAAGTCCAGTGTATAATAGCAACAATTGTAGGGTTTGAATTTGAGATTTGAATTTATGATTTAAAAATTATCATCACGAACTTAAAACTGATAGTGGGGGGAATGAAGACGAGCCCGATCAAGATCCCATGGTTCCGTCGTCCCGGGCTGTCATGATCCCTGATCTACTTAGTCAGAGGAGGTAGTCGACCCAACCTGACAGAAGACACCTTATCGACAGCCATGGGTTGCTTCGTCCAAGAATACCTTGTAGACCTGGGTTGGTATTTGTCTAAGGGGATAGATTTGAATCCACCTTAGCTGACAGAGGGCTTTGTGCCTATCGAATATACCCTATGATTCATAACTCAAGGGTTTGACGCCGTTAGGGAACATACGGGCTTTGGCCGTGATCGTAATATAATGGTGCCATTTCGTGGCAAAGCCACCCGATCAGAGGGCACGTGCCACGTCCCTGCTGGCAAGAGACTATTTGAGGATGAATCATAGCGATACACCCGACACGCATTTGCTCTTTGTGAGCTGAGGTTAATTTCAAATTTATCACCCCCGACAAACGGTTGCGGGAGATGGATGATTTTTTAGTTTTAATCTTTTAAGCGATGAATTTTATTTTAGGGATTTAAGCTTTTGTTTGATTTGAGATTTGACCCCTCCGGTTGAGATTTTCTGTCAACACGGCCATCATCGGGGTGACATTAAGGTCACTAGTATTTTCGTAGGATTTTGAGAGATATTTTGTGATTTAAGTCATGTCGACTCCAGTCCTTTCGAGGAGGAGGATGAGACTTGAATTTAAACCCGCGGAGCATTCTCAGACCATTAGATTTTGAAATCATATGCGGTGGTCGGAGCACATGCGGGTGGTAGTATTTGACCCTGCGCAGCATTCTCGAACATTTGTGTTTGTAACTTTAAAATGTTGACCGGAGCACATGCAGGGGTTGATTTAGTTTAAGGGATCATATTTAACACATAAGGAGGGATTTTAAAATATTTAAATATGATCCATCTACGCAAGTAATTTTTGTTTAGAAGAATGCCCGAGGTTCCTTTTAAAGGGCATACGAATGCCTTCTGTCCGCTTGTACACATGTTGCGGATCCGGTGGCGTTTAAAAAGCTTCAAATTTTCATTGGATCCATTCGTGGGTTATCCATGAGTATTCGAAAGTTATCAACTAAACTTGTAGATAGACTATCGTGCATATCATAAGCCTTTTATCATTGCTCGCAAGTATTGGCATTCATCACAATTTGTTGCCTTGGATGTGTATATAATGCATTGCGCACATCATATCTCTCTTAAGAGACTCATAGAAGCCCTCAATTGTATGTATATTAGAAGTCCTAATACAATCAACAATGAATAGGCCACTTAAACTTGTCTTCTCCTTCAAAGTCATATCTTGTTAATATTATTGCTTTCATCATTCTTCCAAATCGTATTTAGACTCTCCCATGGCTAGACATACTATCCTTTTGCACACAATAACCCTTTGGATGTTTAAGGTCCATTGCAATAGCTTTCTAAATCATCTCGCATCACACCACATCTGTATGAATATATGATTTCAATCTGATTAAGGGATACATCAAGCCTATATGCTTTTGGTAACTTAATATTTTGACTCATAATAGTATGTCTAATACGAAGACGAATATAAGGTGCTCGTAGCCAGTAGTATAGAGAACCCTTAGGTAGATGCAACTTAGACTATAACTAAGGATCTTAGTGAGCTTGAACTTGTTTATTGGAGAGCTATTGGAGAGTTGTTGGAGAGAATTTTATTGTTTGGAGAGCTGCCATTTGTTGGAGAGCATTAGTTTGTACTTAGATTTGATTATTGGAAACATTGATTCTTACATATTTTATTTATTATTTTATTTTAATTGCATTGATTAGTTAAGTTAATTAATTAAAAATATTAGATTTTGATTAAAATTTAATTTACTCAATTTGATTTTAATTTGTTTGAATATTTGAAAGTGTTATTTTAAGTTATTCAATTATTTTAATTATATTATTAATTAAATTAGATCGCTCATTAGTTTAATTGAATTTGAATGTTTCTTTAATTAAATCTGAGTTTTAATAGAGTTAAAGTTTCCAATTAAAGTTTGATTGATTCTTTAATTTAGGTTACAATTTATTGATTTAAGTTATTCTATTATTAATATTAAATTGACTTAGTTTAATCCTTTAGAGTTTTAATTAAATGATGTTTAATTTCAAAGTTCAATTTTAGTTAATATTATTTAATTAATGAGTTATTCAATTACCCAAGTTGATTACAATTTGAATTTATTTAAATTAATTAGTTAGTCAAATTATATATTGAATTAGTTAATTAGAGTCTCATTTTAATCAATTAAAATATCAAATTTTAAATGGTTCAAATTGAATGTTTTCCAAAATCCACCTAAGTCCAAATTTTATTTTTCTAAGTCCCAAAATTTTGAGTAAATTTCGGCAACCTCCCGGCGTCCCCTCCCCGGCGCCGGGAGGTAAGAAGGGCATTTGCCCTTTAGGCTCGACTCGACCGGATCAAATCAACGGCGAGGAGATTGAGTCTTCAAGTCTTCAATCCCTCGATCGGATTAGCTCGACGATCGAGGGCTTCGGGGGACCGAATCAACCCCGGGACTTCCTTCAAGTCTTCAATTTGATTTCATACATATTAAAAAAAATCCTCTCATTTCTCTTTATCTCTCACTCTCTCTCTTTTAATTTAATTTCATTTAAATATAAATAAATATATATAATATAATATATATACGTTATATAATATAATATATATGCATTATATAATATAACATATAATATATATATTATAATATCTTAAAATATATTATAATATATGTGTATAATAGAATAGGGAGGGAGGAAGAGGAATCGGGAAGAAGCCCGATCGGGTGAGAGGCGGAGGCCACGCACGGCTCGGGTCGGCGTCGGACAGGTCGCAGGAGGTTAAGCCGGCGGCTAGCTTGGCCTGGTCGGTGGCGGTTCAGGTGGCCAGAGTCTGCTCTGGCCGGTGGAAGCGGCTAGGGCACGGGTGCAGGCGACGGGAGCTCAAGCCGGCGAGTGCTGGTGGTCGGAATCGGAGGAGGTAAGTCGCCGAAATTTCAGAATTAGGTTCGACGTTGAAGGAGGCTGGAGTCGCCGGTGGGATGAGGAGCAGAGGCGGCGGCGGGTTTGGACAAGTTGCTGGAGGTCGGAAGCGACGAGGTTTGGTCCCTTTCCTTGCTTGCAAATTTTTTTTTTCGATTCTGAAAGCGTATGTGTGCGTGAGAATGAAAATGGGAAAGGGTTTCGTTTTTGTGTCGTGAGAGGGAGACAGTTTGAGCGGTTATGTCCGATCGTGGGGAGCCAACCGTGGAGATCGTGGGCTTGCGTGGCTGGTCGGTGATTTTATCCGATCAGCAGTTACAGTCAACAAATGCCCCCCAACAAATATGATATGCGTCTTATAGCAGATCATGTTTGTTGTAAGCTATTTGACCATATGGATCTCTAAAATTTAATTTTAGATGTCACGTAGAGGGTCTTTTAGATGTCCCTGATTTATCTTCTCGATTTGTCAGGAATTATCATTTCTTCTGCCTTAGCTTTGTGCTTTCATGGGCTTGATGAAGAATCCATATCGGTGACCTAAACTCTTTAGATTGATATTAGGTCGGTGGTAAATAGTCATCTGTCCAGGGCTTTGTGCATGGCGGACTTTGATGATGACAATATTCCCTTAGTTCAGCCTATGGCTTTATAAGAACTGCGGGATAACTTCTTCGATCCTATGCTTTGTGCTTTATCGGACATGATGAAGGAGAGAAGCTCCTTCGATCTTAGTTTTGTGCTTGACAGATTTATTGAAGGATAATGCCTCTAACTTGACGATAATTTTCATTGTGGCTTAGTGCCTTTGAACTGATTGACAATCTTATTCTGAATTTTGCCTCAATACGCTTGTTAGCTGAGGAAATCTTCTGAATCTGAACTGCTTTGATTTGTTAAATTTGGCAAATATCACACTTGATAGTATTTGTCATCGGGCTAACAAAATAGGTGCTTTCCTACTACGGCCTCTTATTATGGCTTATTGAGTAGGTAAAGCTGTCAGTGGCTCGGCCGTAGATTGGCTTATTGAGACTGATGTTATACCTGTTTGAGCACTGGACTTGTACTATAACAGCTTGTACATGTTGAATTTGATTTGTTGAGGTTGTTAGATCAAAACATCTTCTCAATCTAAACTTCGAGATCCTGACAACTTCGAAGATGAATCTTCACTTTGCAATGATCATATATTTATTTGCTTTAAGGCACTAGCTTCTGCACTGTATTTATACAGTAATAGCATTCTGAATGATTTTAAATATTTATTTGGGGATCAATATTAACCCAAATAAATATTTAAAATGCCCCCTGTCTTGAAGGGAATTTTCAACTGTCACCAGATTTTTGGCATTTTTAAACTTAAAAATGCCCCCTGTCTTGCGGGAGAATTTCTAAGATATCTTAGAAATGTATTCTGTCCTTGTGAGGCAGTGATCTTATCTTGCTTTCTTAAGAATGATATTTCTTTAAATATCTCCCATTGATCGGAGGCATGGGTCGTCGACCTTCCGTATCGATGAGTTGATAGGCTCCTCCATGGTACACCTTCTCGATGACAAAAGGACCTTCCCAGTTTGGCTCGAATTTACCACCCATTCTTCGGTGTGGGATAATTGGTCTTCTCAGCACCAGGACCAATTCTCCTTCTTGAAATGCTCGAGGGCGTACCATACGGTCAAAAGATTTTATCATTCTTGCTCGATAAATTTCTAAATTTTGTTGAGCTTGGAGACGGACTTCATCCAGTGCGTCAAGCTCTTCCATCCGTAGGCGAGCATTTTGTTCTTCTGTGAGGTCGTACTGAACAGCTACTCGAAGTGACGGCAATTCAACTTCGAGTGGAAGTACTGCTTCAGCTCCAAATACCAGCGCATAAGGAGTTGCTTTTGTTGGTGTCTTATACGTAGTACGATATGCCCACAATGCTTCTGTCATTTTAGTATGCCACTCCCTTTTATTTTTAGTGAGGATTTTCTTGATCAGCTTTACGAGCGTCTTGTTGAAGGCTTCTGCCAATCCATTTGCCCTTGGATTATAAATCGATGAATATCGCCAATCGATTTTATGTCGCTCAATGAATTTGTAAATTTTAGTACTTTTGAAGGCTGGACCATTGTCTGAGATAATGCGGCGCGGTACACCAAATCTGTAGACAACATTATGAGTAAAGAAGCTGATCACATGATGAGCAGTGACTTCTTTGAATGGTACCGCTTCAGCCCATTTAGAAAAATAATCTGTTGCAGCTAATATAAAGCGGTGTCCAGCAGATGATGGTGGATCAATTGGCCCTATTACATCTGTCCCCCAGCATTCAAATGGCCAAGATGCTATAGTGGGATGTAAAGGATTTGGCGGTTGATGTATAATATTACCATGAATTTGACATTCATGACATATATCTGCATGATTGGTGCAATCCTTTACCATTGATGGCCAGTAATAACCCATTCTTTTAATTTTAATGGCCATTTTAGGACCCGATTGATGTGCGCCACATAGTCCTTCGTGAACTTCAGAGATAACTTTATCAGCTTCATCTCTCCCTAAACATCGTAGCCACATTTGATCGAACGACCTTCGATATAGTGTGTTGTTAACAAATGCATATCGCAACGCTCTCTTTTTGATCTGTGTAGCTAATGATTTATCTGTCGGGAGTTTGCCTTCTCTGAAGTAGTCGATGAAAGGCTGCCTCCAGTCATTTTGCTCTTCAACCTCTAGGCATTCAAGCCAGGATTCAGAAGTTCTGCCAAATCTTTTTTCTGTAAATATTGGAGGTTTATCTATTTGACTTTTGGGGATAATTTGTTGGGGAGGTTGAGGAACAATCAAAGTTGTATCCTGCTGGCTTAAATTTGTTGACCCCTCTGCCTGCGGGGAACATAGAATTGCTGGCTCCAGTACTCGACGAGTGTTGACATTGATCAGTACCGGCTCGTCATTCATGCTCGCCATTTCCTTAGCGAGTTTTGCTAAAGAATCTGCTTTACTATTATGAGCTCGAGATACTTGAATCAATGTAACATTTGTAATTTGCTTCATGAGTTCAAGGACCCGTCTATGATAGTAAATCAACCCGACTCTGCCGATTTTATAGATACCCAGTACTTGATTTATAATGAGCTGAGAATCACCAAAAATTTTGAGGTTTTGAATTTTCATTGAAATAGCGATCTCGAGACCCGCTATTAAAGCTTCATATTCTGCTTCGTTGTTAGTTCTGGGTTCAGTTAAACCAAATGAAAATCTCATTATCCCTCCATTAGGTGCTATGAAAATAAGACCAACACCAGCTCGTGCTTTTGGGAGGTTTGGAGGTTGGGCAGGTTTAATTGACGATGCACCATCAAAATACATTTCCCATATTTGTGATTCTTCTCCTTCTAGAACAAATAGGATTTGTTCATCGGGAAGATCATCATTGAGCGACGAGTCTGCAGGAACGGGATGTGCGGCAAGAAAATCTGCTAGGACTTGCCCTTTCACTGCCTTTTGTGGAACATAGGTGATATCGAACTGCAGAAGTATCACTGCCCACCTGGCTAGGCGACCTGTCAACGCTGGTCTTGTCATCAAGAACTTCAGCGGATCGATCTTTGATATCAGCGTAATTTTATGAGATAGCATATAGTGGCGGAGTTTTTGAACTGCAAAAATCAGCGCCAGACAATGTTTCTCAATTGGGGAGTAACGTATCTCTGCTCCAATCAATCTTCGACTGATGTAGTAGAGTGCATTTTCTTTGCCTTCTTCATTGTGCTGAGCTAGCAATGCCCCAAGGGATTCTTCCAACGCTGCGGTGTATAGAATAAGAGGTTTCCCTGAAATTGGTGCTGCAAGAATAGGCGGGCTTAACAGATATCTCTTGATACTGTCAAAAGCTTCTTGACATTCATCATCCCATTTGAAATGAACATCTTTCTTCATCAGCTTTGCAAATGGTTGACATCTGCCTGATAGATTTGAGATAAACCGCCGTATGAATGCAAGTTGTCCTTGTAAAGAACGGAGTTGGCGAAGACTTTTTGGAGGCGGCATTTCTATAATTGCCTTGACTTTGTTAGGATCAACCTCAATCCCTCCATGTCGTACTACATACCCAAGAAACTTTCCTGAGGAAACTCCGAAGGCACATTTGAGTGGGTTCATTTTGAGATTGAATTTTCTGATCCTTTCGAATACAATTCTCAAATCTTCAAAATGATCTTTTCGATCTATACTTTTGACAACAAGATCATCCACATAGCATTCAACTTTCTGGTGGATGAGGTCGTCAAATATATGTGTCATAGCTCTTTGGTATGTAGCTCCAGCATTTTTTAAGCCAAAGGGCATAACTGTGTAGCAGAATATGCCGATGGGAGTCCTAAAAGATGTATGTTTCTCATCTTCAGGTGCCATTCTGATTTGGTTGTAGCCCGACGATCCATCCATAAATGAGAATATGTCGTAGTTAGACGTATTGTCAACCAGCAATTCTGATATTGGAAGTGGAAAGTCATCTTTTGAACACGCCTTATTCAGGTCTCGATAGTCAATACATATACGAATTTGTCCGTTTTTCTTTTTCACTGGGACAATATTGGCTATCCAATCAGCATACTTCTCTTCTCGAATAAAACCTGCTTCGATAAGCTTCTTGGTTTCTGCAATCACTTGCTCTTCAATCTCTAGCCTCATTCGCCTTGGAGCTTGCTTAACAGGTATTGCACCTGGTTTAATGGCTAGTTTATGAACAGCTATATCAGGGGATAAGCCTGGCATTTCATCGTATGTCCAAGCAAAGCAATCCCTGAATTCATTGAGTAACGCTTTCATCTTTTCAACTTTATTCTTAGATAGAAGAGCACTGATAAAGGTCGGGCGAGGGTCCTCATCAGTTCCCAAGTTTATTTCTTTCAATTCATCCATGGTAGCGGCCTGTCCACCATCTTCAAGTTCTTCTGGTGCAGGTTTAGCTTCCACATCTTTCTCTTCATTTGTATCTGTATCTTCAGTAGTCAGACATTTATCTATTATCGCATAACATACATTTTTCTGAGTATGTTCTGCTGTGATAAATCCAAGACCTTTTGTATCGCGACTACCCATCTTTGATAATTCTTGGCACCACATTGTTTGAAAGAAACGTGCTCGTCGCCAAGTAACCATATTATGAATTCCAGCTTTCCGTATCATCTGCTGAATTCTTTTGGGATAATATCTGGGCATTTCTGTAGGAATTATCTCTACATCTTCATTGAAATTCCCATGCTCATTGAGATTCTCTTCTTGATATTCTCCAAATTTATAAAATAAGCTTCCTGGTCCTCTACTTCCGTGTAGGGGAGGTACATAAAATGTTTTAAGCTCTTCAACATTATGCACCTCGCGGGATACGATTTCCCTGAAATGTTGTGGAGGGATTAAGGTAACCACAAAAGTATTTTCCTTTGGCTTTTCATTAACCAAAGGCTTGTAGGTTTCAGAGATGTCATCCTCTTCCTCCGTGTCACTTCCTAGATGAAGTACAACTTTATTTGATTTAGTGAATGTGTTAGTCTTTTTAGGAAAATTGGGTGACACGCCCTTTCTTCCTGTCTGCTTTTCTTCAACTTCTTTGGGTTGTTTTGTACTCCTTGAGGTCGATGCTTTAACTTCTGGAGATTTTATCGGTTTTACTTCATTTGGAATGAAGTATTTTGCATCATCATAAATTTTTACTTCGTGGACTGCGAAGGGTTGTATATCTCCAGAGATCCGGAACTCTTCTCCATCCTTTAGATATTTCATACATTGGTGCATAGTTGATGGAACCAGACCATTCTCATGAAGCCAAGGTCTACCCAAAAGCGCCTTGAATGAAGTGTCTGCATCGATAATATGAAATTTGGCTTCTGTGCATAGCTCTCCAAATTTAAGGGGAAGAACAAATGACCCTATAGTTTTTTGCCCTTTCTCATTAAAGCCGTGCACCATAAGTTTATCTGGCCCGAGATGTTGAATATCTAGGGACAATGATCTTAGCGTGCGTAAGCTCATGAGATTTATTGAAGACCCGGGGTCAATCAAGATTCGCTTGATTATGATGCCATCACTTTCTGCCGTAACATATAGAGGACGATTATGTTCTGTAGTCCCCAGCATGAGATCTTCTTCAGAGAATGTAACAACAGGTTCATTTCTGGCATGAAGAACTTCGCTCAAACATCTTTCTGCGAAATATGCTTCATATCTCTCTGGATTCTTAAGAGCTTGTATCAAGATTTCTCGAAGATCTTTTGACATTAGGAGAGCTTCATAGATGCTGAGCTGTGCTGGGATTTTTCTCAAATGGGAAATGATATTATACTCTATCCCTTTATTTGTATCATATTTCTTCTTATGATCTTTAGGGATGATTTCTTCATTGATGATTATATCTTTTTCCTTGTCTTTGCTTGATGATCCCTTTTTTAGTGGTGGTGGCAGCACTTTACCACTTCTCAACTGTACTTGAACAACTTCATTCAACTTAGTCTCATCTGATGAAGATTTTGTTATATGTTCAGAGTCTTCACTCAGCTTTACACGCTCCATTTGTGAAGCTATTTGTTGATCCGACTCATCGTCACTTGGAAAACACAACTCTTCTTCTGAGTCACCATTTGTCTGCAGTACCATCAGACATGACTCAGATGTCACTTTATCAGTCATTTTTGTAGAAGACATTGCTATATGACTCCTATTGTAATCTTTAACAAAATCTCTTTGGCATGCAATCGATGCTACTGAGATGACTCGACATGTTTCTACATGGAGTGATTCTTCATCTTCTTGTTCATCATCTTCTGCTTTTGATTGATCTATTTGAAGCTCAGACATAAAATCTGCAAGTGTTATGGGCCGTCTCAACGGTTGAAGATAATCCTCCAAATTGTTGATAATCTTTTGAAGCACTGTCCTCTTCTTCTTTAGCCTGTTACGCTTATTTGAGCTGTCAGACTTCTTAGAGGATGTTTTATAGAACCGCTTAGTATTAGAACGTCTTCGAGTTGATGACCTGGAAGTGGATGCACCTGAATTTTGATTTCCTTTCAATTCAAGCACTGGTTCCGTAGAGGATTTCCATTCTACACTAGGAACTCCTTCCAGTTGCTTAATCATCTTCCTTGTCTTCTTGGAGATTGCAGTCTGCCATTCATCTTTTTCTGGCATCATTTTTCCCTTCATTTTGTCTCCTTCCTTCATTGGAGGTATAGGAGAAGACACAATCACCTTCACAGATTCCTTCTTTGGGTGAACTAGAACGCTATTTGATAGCGTGAACTCACCATCTCTATATTTCTTTTCAAGCCAGTCTTTGAAGACATAACAATCTTCAATAAGGTGGCTAATAACTCGGTGATACGGGCAATAATTTGGATTATCTTTCTGCTCAGCTTCTTCTGGTCTTTTACACTCAGGTAATTCAAGACCAGCATTAAGCGCTTGCTTGAATAACTTTGCCACACTTTCCCTCTTAAAAGAATATTCTCTATTCATTTTCTCTTTAAGGGATGTGATTCGATCACCAGTTCTTGGCTTCGAACGTTCTCCTCCATCACGAAAAGTTTGAGACCTGTCGTTTCCTCCCAATACTAGTTTTGGCTGGGGTTTAGAATATTGTCTTCCTTTATCATCTTTAGGAGTAGATTGTTTTTCTTTATCGATCCTTAAAGATGATGCAGAATAGATCTCATCCCTTCTAGTATCTGCAACTTTATTTCTTCGGGGTCTATCTGAATAATTTTCAGACTTGGACAGGTTCAACTTTTCAAACTTAGCTACTCTGTCCAGTAGCTCTTGATAAGTGCTGATAGAGGCCATACATAAAAATGGCAACATCTTATCATCGATGTTTCCCAAAAGTAGTTGAACAGCATGCTCCTCTTCTAACTGTTGTTCGCATTTCATACTCATATTACGCCAACGAGTGATGTACTTTGTCACTGACTCACCCTTTTTTCGTTTCTCTAAGGCAAGGTCAGCGATAGTAGTCTTCTCCGTAGCACTGGCGAACCTTTTTACAAACATATTCTCTAGTTCTGAAAATGTCTTAACAGAATCATTGGGCAGCTCAGTGTACCATTCAAAAGCAGTTGCAGTCAAACTACTAATGAATTGGCGGAAGAGCAGAGCATCAACGCCCCCAGTATTTCCACATGTTGCTTTAAACTGAGCCAAGTGTTGTTTAGGATTGCCGGTGCCATTAAAAGTATTAAACTTAGGCACTGAATAGCCTTTAGGGTAGGGCACCTGATCATACTCGGCCGGATACGGGCGACCCTTGCTCACAAACTTCTCTACCTGCTCTGAGGCAATGACAGCCTTAATCTTTTCATTGATGATTGATTCTAGTTGCGGAGTCATCACTGGCTCAGATGTATTTGCAATATCGTGGTGAGTTTGCAGATGAACAAGTCGATCAGCCTCATTTCCTCCTTTAGGTGTGATTCGAATTTCAGACACCTGAGGTATTGGGTCGGTTGGCAAATTAGTAGGAACACTACTGGATATTTGCTGATTAACGGGCTGACCCGATGTATGATGATCAGTTGGTTGAGGAAATACAGGAGTAGTAATGATGTTCTTCTGCATTAACTGCATCATCGCAGTCATCTGTGCCATCATTTCTGTCATCTTGCTATTCAGATCGGATATCTCTTTATCTTTTTCTTTCATCTGGAGTTTCAAACGTCTTTGTGCTTGTGCTAATGTTTCATCAAGCACTTCTTTGTCTTGATCATCATTTTGTCCATCGCCCGAGGGGACTTCTTCTTCTTCTAATTGCTCGTCCTGAGCTTGATCTTCTTGGGATGTTGTTGTTTTAGAAGAAGTGGGTCCTGCTTCATTACGTCGTCGGTAGCCACGTGTTTGATGTGGCTCATCACCATGTCCCACCATGTAGACTACCTCAACTTCCATGGTGTCTTCATCTTCATCATTATCATTTTCTTGTACTCGAATCTCAGAGCGACGCTTCCAGTAGATCTCTGGCTCTGCATGTGGTATAGGAACTTCTTCTATTGGAGGGGTACGATCAAAATTGACATTCTTTCGAGAGGTTGAAGTTGGCTGGCAATAGGATTCCTTGGAAAATTTTCCAAGGTGTCGACTATTACAAGTGTCAGTAATAGGAACCTTTTCCTTAGGTACCCATTGTTGACGGTTCTTATTAAAGGCGGATCTATGGGAGGCTGCACCAGATGTCACGCCTATATTGACTTTCTTTTGCAGTGATCTTTTTCCAGGAGATCTCGGCCTCCAAATTTCTTTTCCCTTCCACTGGGATCTTTTGATAGCGGAATCCTGAACACGAGGTCTAGGATTCACGCTCCAATGTTCACCGCGTGGAGTTGATCTCGATTTCTCCTGAGCTATCGTGGCAGTTGGTATATCTCTTTGTGGGATCCTCCTATCCTTAAATGTCGATGGCCTTTGATATTTCTTCCTTATCAGGCCATTTTCTTTTGCAACTTTCAAAACTCTGTGCACCCTGGCGGACAGAGTTTCATGCTTCTTCGTTTGAGGAATAGGGGTTTGGGGCTGCTGATCCCAAAATGACTGTTTCAACTCGCCAGTAGGGCTGTTCCTCTTCACCCATTTTAGATTTGTAAACTTGTTATGGGTGGGAACGTTAACCTCTGGTTCCAAGGCTGGGAGTGTTGATGGATGCACTGGCAGTGGTTGTTGAGCTCGTAGTTTGGCATTTAACTTTCTCCTTTGCCTTCTTGTGAGCCTTCCTCCAGATGAGGAGGCTTCAGCATCATCCTTTCCAGGTGCAGATAACACGGTTGGCAGAGTGGTGGCCCTAGTAGGTACCACGGATATTCTTCCTCCAGTTACGACCCTCTCTGTGGTTGGGGCCTTGGGCTGCGATAATCTTTCGAAGACAGAGGTTCTATTTTGTTGAACTGCTTTAGCAGTAGCAGTTCTAGCAGCTCGTGGTTGTTGCACGGAATAGGCACGTCGTGCATAAGTTTCAGCAGAGTCAGGCCTCGCAGAATGGCCTTGAACAGTCATGCCGTGAATAGGTACGGCGGCAGCCATTGCAGTAGCTACAGAAAACTCTAAACTTCCAAATCGGATAGTGGCTTCAGAGTCTCCGGTGTTAATGACGGCATTCGCTAGCTGGATGCTAGCGCCTCGTCCTAGTTGGACGGTAAATGGAGTATTCTGTAGTTCCATTCTGCACAAAAGAAAGGTAAGGGTTAGTAGTCAAAAATTGATACATCACCCCACACTTTCAAAGTGCAGAGACTAGACAGAATGAAATATTATATATATATATATATATATATATATATATATATATAATAAATTTTATTTGATTGCATTATTTCAAAACCCTGATTTTAATTAATTCATTAGAATTTTAATAATTTCATCGCTATTATAGTTTAGGTTAACTAGCCAAAGATGGAAAGAAAAACCAGTCCCCAGCGGAGTCGCCAGAAATCTGTGGGCTCCGAAAATTCCATAGGATGCGCTCCCGGCCTCTCCTCCGTCATTGGTCTATTTTTCTTTTCTGATAGTGATGATGACGGCAGAGAGTTTTAACAAAATTAGGTTCCGGGTGAATTTTCAGAAGGCAGATTGGGTTTTGGATAAGACACTACCCAGAGATTTCGCCCTCATTTTGTGAGGACTTTATGATCTGAGTTCTGGTTTCCTATAGGCGCAAGCCCCTATAGTTAATTACCCCTCCCGATAACGAGAGAGAACTTTCGATTAAGGCTAGTCGTTGAAGAGGTCGTATGGATCTTAAGTCCAGTGTATAATAGCAACAATTGTAGGGTTTGAATTTGAGATTTGAATTTATGATTTAAAAATTATCATCACGAACTTAAAACTGATAGTGGGGGGAATGAAGACGAGCCCGATCAAGATCCCATGGTTCCGTCGTCCCGGGCTGTC
Organism: Dendrobium chrysotoxum; assembly: GCA_019925795.1. Lineage (NCBI taxonomy): Eukaryota > Viridiplantae > Streptophyta > Magnoliopsida > Asparagales > Orchidaceae > Dendrobium > Dendrobium chrysotoxum. The sequence continues at coordinate 143,509 of JAGFBR010000760.1, read as the reverse complement.
ATGATCCCTGATCTACTTAGTCAGAGGAGGTAGTCGACCCAACCTGACAGAAGACACCTTATCGGCAGCCATGGGTTGCTTCGTCCAAGAATACCTTGTAGACCTGGGTTGGTATTTGTCTAAGGGGATAGATTTGAATCCACCTTAGCTGACAGAGGGCTTTGTGCCTATCGAATATACCCTATGATTCATAACTCAAGGGTTTGACGCCGTTAGGGAACATACGGGCTTTGGCCGTGATCGTAATATAATGGTGCCATTTCGTGGCAAAGCCACCCGATCAGAGGGCACGTGCCACGTCCCTGCTGGCAAGAGACTATTTGAGGATGAATCATAGCGATACACCCGACACGCATTTGCTCTTTGTGAGCTGAGGTTAATTTCAAATTTATCACCCCCGACAAACGGTTGCGGGAGATGGATGATTTTTTAGTTTTAATCTTTTAAGCGATGAATTTTATTTTAGGGATTTAAGCTTTTGTTTGATTTGAGATTTGACCCCTCCGGTTGAGATTTTCTGTCAACACGGCCATCATCGGGGTGACATTAAGGTCACTAGTATTTTCGTAGGATTTTGGGAGATATTTTGTGATTTAAGTCATGTCGACTCCAGTCCTTTCGAGGAGGAGGATGAGACTTGAATTTAAACCCGCGGAGCATTCTCAGACCATTAGATTTTGAAATCATATGCGGTGGTCGGAGCACATGCGGGTGGTAGTATTTGACCCTGCGCAGCATTCTCGAACATTTGTGTTTGTAACTTTAAAATGTTGACCGGAGCACATGCAGGGGTTGATTTAGTTTAAGGGATCATATTTAACACATAAGGAGGGATTTTAAAATATTTAAATATGATCCATCTACGCAAGTAATTTTTGTTTAGAAGAATGCCCGAGGTTCCTTTTAAAGGGCATACGAATGCCTTCTGTCCGCTTGTACACATGTTGCGGATCCGGTGGCGTTTAAAAAGCTTCAAATTTTCATTGGATCCATTCGTGGGTTATCCATGAGTATTCGAAAGTTATCAACTAAACTTGTAGATAGACTATCGTGCATATCATAAGCCTTTTATCATTGCTCGCAAGTATTGGCATTCATCACAATTTGTTGCCTTGGATGTGTATATAATGCATTGCGCACATCATATCTCTCTTAAGAGACTCATAGAAGCCCTCAATTGTATGTATATTAGAAGTCCTAATACAATCAACAATGAATAGGCCACTTAAACTTGTCTTCTCCTTCAAAGTCATATCTTGTTAATATTATTGCTTTCATCATTCTTCCAAATCGTATTTAGACTCTCCCATGGCTAGACATACTATCCTTTTGCACACAATAACCCTTTGGATGTTTAAGGTCCATTGCAATAGCTTTCTAAATCATCTCGCATCACACCACATCTGTATGAATATATGATTTCAATCTGATTAAGGGATACATCAAGCCTATATGCTTTTGGTAACTTAATATTTTGACTCATAATAGTATGTCTAATACGAAGACGAATATAAGGTGCTCGTAGCCAGTAGTATAGAGAACCCTTAGGTAGATGCAACTTAGACTATAACTAAGGATCTTAGTGAGCTTGAACTTGTTTATTGGAGAGCTATTGGAGAGTTGTTGGAGAGAATTTTATTGTTTGGAGAGCTGCCATTTGTTGGAGAGCATTAGTTTGTACTTAGATTTGATTATTGGAAACATTGATTCTTACATATTTTATTTATTATTTTATTTTAATTGCATTGATTAGTTAAGTTAATTAATTAAAAATGTTAGATTTTGATTAAAATTTAATTTACTCAATTTGATTTTAATTTGTTTGAATATTTGAAAGTGTTATTTTAAGTTATTCAATTATTTTAATTATATTATTAATTAAATTAGATCGCTCATTAGTTTAATTGAATTTGAATGTTTCTTTAATTAAATCTGAGTTTTAATAGAGTTAAAGTTTCCAATTAAAGTTTGATTGATTCTTTAATTTAGGTTACAATTTATTGATTTAAGTTATTCTATTATTAATATTAAATTGACTTAGTTTAATCCTTTAGAGTTTTAATTAAATGATGTTTAATTTCAAAGTTCAATTTTAGTTAATATTATTTAATTAATGAGTTATTCAATTACCCAAGTTGATTACAATTTGAATTTATTTAAATTAATTAGTTAGTCAAATTATATATTGAATTAGTTAATTAGAGTCTCATTTTAATCAATTAAAATATCAAATTTTAAATGGTTCAAATTGAATGTTTTCCAAAATCCACCTAAGTCCAAATTTTATTTTTCTAAGTCCCAAAATTTTGAGTAAATTTCGGCAACCTCCCGGCGTCCCCTCCCCGGCGCCGGGAGGTAAGAAGGGCATTTGCCCTTTAGGCTCGACTCGACCGGATCAAATCAACGGCGAGGAGATTGAGTCTTCAAGTCTTCAATCCCTCGATCGGATTAGCTCGACGATCGAGGGCTTCGGGGGACCGAATCAACCCCGGGACTTCCTTCAAGTCTTCAATTTGATTTCATACATATTAAAAAAAATCCTCTCATTTCTCTTTATCTCTCACTCTCTCTCTTTTAATTTAATTTCATTTAAATATAAATAAATATATATAATATAATATATATACGTTATATAATATAATATATATGCATTATATAATATAACATATAATATATATATTATAATATCTTAAAATATATTATAATATATGTGTATAATAGAATAGGGAGGGAGGAAGAGGAATCGGGAAGAAGCCCGATCGGGTGAGAGGCGGAGGCCACGCACGGCTCGGGTCGGCGTCGGACAGGTCGCAGGAGGTTAAGCCGGCGGCTAGCTTGGCCTGGTCGGTGGCGGTTCAGGTGGCCAGAGTCTGCTCTGGCCGGTGGAAGCGGCTAGGGCACGGGTGCAGGCGACGGGAGCTCAAGCCGGCGAGTGCTGGTGGTCGGAATCGGAGGAGGTAAGTCGCCGAAATTTCAGAATTAGGTTCGACGTTGAAGGAGGCTGGAGTCGCCGGTGGGATGAGGAGCAGAGGCGGCGGCGGGTTTGGACAAGTTGCTGGAGGTCGGAAGCGACGAGGTTTGGTCCCTTTCCTTGCTTGCAAATTTTTTTTTTCGATTCTGAAAGCGTATGTGTGCGTGAGAATGAAAATGGGAAAGGGTTTCGTTTTTGTGTCGTGAGAGGGAGACAGTTTGAGCGGTTATGTCCGATCGTGGGGAGCCAACCGTGGAGATCGTGGGCTTGCGTGGCTGGTCGGTGATTTTATCCGATCAGCAGTTACAGTCAACATCTTCCTATTTCAATTGGATTATATCAAGGATTAGCATTAAGTCTATATCTTTTTGCTTTAGTCATGGATGTTTTAACTAGTCATTTGCAAAAGGATGTACCTTGTTGTATGCTTTTTGCTAATGCCATTCTTCTTTTTGATAAGACAAGAGAGGGAGTTGATGAAAAACTTAAATTATGTAGGTCAACTTTAGAGTCTAAATATTTTCGTTTAAGTAGATTTAAAACAGAATACATTAAGTGTCATTTTAGTACTAATAGATCTAGTGGTCAGATTGTGACATGAGTCATCAAGTCATTAAAAAGAGTGCGTGTTTTAGATATCTAAGTCTATTGTTCAAAGCGATGGTGAAATAAATGGGAATATTATTAGTGCAATTCAAGTTGGATGGTTAAAGTAGAGGAATGCATCGGGCCTATCATGTGATAGAAAAGTACCCCTCAAACTTAAGAAAAAATTTTGATCAATCAACCAAAGCAATAGGCATGGCGAGTAGCCACTGTCCACCTAATCGCCATCTGTGCACAATCACTTCAAGTGATAAAGGAGCAATGTCAATCATACACGATCAAAATTGATCCATCAAATTTAGGATTCGGATAAATTTGATACTAAAACTTTTAGGCTATCAAAAGAAAAATTTTCTCAGATGAAAAGAGATGGAAACTTCATTTACAAAATTTGGAATATTAGAAAACTAATGTTGGTTTTTATATAAACTTTGAATCAACTGTTGAGTTGTGTTATTTATAATCCAGTGACTCACAACAAAGAAGTATATATATATAGATATATATATATATATATATATATATATATATATATATATATATATATGATACGTCACCAAAAATCATCTTGATCATGCACGAATCTCGAGACATATTCAAGTTGAAAACTTTCAAAATTAAATTCGGGATCATTTGAATTCTGATTTCAGCAAACTTATAGTCAAACTGAACATCTCAAAGAGACGAACCTAAAGACACCAAAATCGGTCCAACCCAAGCCCAAATGGGTCCAAATCAGGGGCCCAGACCACATTTGGAAGGGTCAAATCATTATTTGGATGACAAATTAAAATCCAAATATGGCATGCTTATAGTCAAATCGAGCGGCTCAGCGAGACGAATCCAATGAGCCCAAGATCTCTGAATTCCGACATTGTTAAGGCACCTAAATAGTTGAAAAACTCTCTATGATCGAGGGAATCAATACGAGCCATCCGATGAAGCACTTCGAACCTGCCCTAGATCTTCTCTATATTTATGGGGTATGCCACTCATCAAAATCTATAAATAGACCTCCACTCTCTACATGAAGGGGACCTTTGGCTAGAGATAGGAGAGAGCTCTAAGGCTTCCGGAGCTCCAGCGCCACCGCCGGCGAACTCCCATCGACCTTCGTCGAACCACCGCCCGGCCGCCGACCGCCTCCGGACTTCCACCCGGCCGCCGACCACCGCCGGACTTCAGCCCGACCTTCGTCGGACTGCCGCCGACCACCGCCGTACTTCAGCCCGACCTTCGTAGGAACACCACCCGGCCACCGACCATCGCCGGACTTCCACCCGGCCGCCGACCACCTCCAAACTTCAGCCCGACCGTTGTCGGACCAACGCCCGCCGCCAGACTTCCACCAGACTTCAGCCCGACCTTCGTCGGACCACCTCCTGGCCACCGACCGCCGCCGGACTTCCACCCAGCCACCGATCGCCACCGGACTTCCACCCAGCCATCGATCGCCGCCTGACTTCAGCCCGACCTTCGTCGGACCATCGCCCGGCCGGCGACCGCTGCCGAACTTCAGCCCGACCTTCGTTGGACCACCGCCCGACTATCGACCGCCGCCAGACTTCAGCCCGACCTTCGTCGGACCACCGCCCGGCCGCCGACCTCCGCCGGACTTCCATCCGGCCACCGACCACCGCCAGACTTCCACCCGGCCGGCGACTGCCGCCGGACTTCAGTCTGACCTTCGTCAGACCACCACTCGGCCGCCGACTGCTGCCGGACTTCAGCCCGACCTTTGTCGGACCACCACCTGGCCGCCGACCATAGCCGGACTTCCACTCGGCCGCCGATAGCCTCCGGATTTCAGCCCGACCTTCGTCGGACCACCGCACGACCGCTGACCGCCGACCGCCGCCGGACTTCCACCTGGCAACCGACCGCCACCAGACTTCTGCCCGACCTTTGTCGGATCATTCCCCATCAGATGAACTTCTGCCCGAACGCCGTCAGACTTTCGCCCGAACTTCGCCAAATCTTTGTCTAACTCTCCAAGCTACTATAATTTGACCGCCTCTAAGTCGAGGGACGGATCAAACCTTATAATTCAGTCAAGTTTAGTGGAATCTTTTCACCTGGGCGAGGCCCCGTGATTTTTTCCTCTTCGGGCTTTCCACGTAAAAAAGATCAAGTGTTTCACTTCTTTCTTTCTGTTTGTGTGTTGGATATTCGTGTATCGCTAAGACAAAAATTTTACTCACTCTACCGCCGCGAATCTTCTACCCCGCAACAATATATATATATATATATATATATATATATATATATATATATATATATATATATATATATATATAGAGAGAGAGAGAGAGAGAGAGAGAGAGAGAGAGTTTGGCTATGATATCTTAGAGTTATTAGGTAGTTCGAGTATTGGGAGGTTATGATAGATGTGGAGAAATGTTTGAAAGAGTTTTCAAGATGTTGGATGTGTTTTGGGATTAAAAGAAGGTATCATTGATGATATATAAATAAGAAAAAAATATGTTAGAAAAGTGGACGAATAAGAGAGAAAAGAAAACTAAAAACTCATTAAAGCCCAGGAAGTAGAGAGCATTGGGGGCAACGGTGGTGGTGGAAAGCAATGGGTCGGGCACCAGGCGATGGCCAGCAGGTGACAGCTAGTAAGGCAATGACTATATGAGCGAACGCCAATGGCAGTGATAGAAGGTTATAAGCTAGCAGGCGGAGATTGGCAAGGTTGAAAAAAAATGAGCCAGCTTAGAAGCAACAAAAATGAACTACATAGTGAAAAAAGGAATTCACCAAAACTTTACTCTACATTCCTTTTTCATCACACCAATCATCAAAAATTTCAAATCCCTTATATTTGGAATATTTTATATTCCTTTTTTAGCAAATCAAATAGCCTCTATATCAAAAGATCAATGATCAGAATCTTACCATAATATTTAGAAAATAAATGGTTCAATGTATCCAATAAACTAGTTAAAACTTAAAATAAAAAGAAAAAGATTTAACGCTCATAGCGCCTAGAAAGTCAATTAAGCAAGCTGCTTAGTGTTTATACATTTGGTTATAAAATATAAAAATAGCATAAAATCAATTTAAAGTAAACATAAATCAATTAAGCCCATGGTAGTGTAGTCAATAGGCAGTGTCTTTCTACCCAACAGCTCCAAAGTTCGAAATGTGGTGTTGTCAATGAGAAAAGTTTAAGCTCAACCTTAATCTAAAGTTAAATTAAACTTAATCATAAAGTAGAAGAAAGCAAAAGATCTTGAACAACGAAAGGTCATGAAAGTTCCAAGCAACGGTCATCAAGTGAGTGAATGAACAAGCTTAGACTTCAGAACATTTCTGAAAGTAGGCAATTTTAAAGGGCACTCAAAGTAGAAGGTAACTTATAATTCAACTAAAACGAATGATGAACTTAATAAGTATTGCAATGTAGGCCATTTGAAAAATCATTGAATTTGTTAAATGAATATACATTTGGTTGGATCTAGTTAGCAATGACATAGTTTCAAACTACACAAACCACCTCAAAACCCCTCAAAGTGAGGATCTCAATTTCAAACTCAAACCAATTGAAAACATAATCCCCATTTCTTTTTTAAAACATTTTTTTTTTTCATCTACAAGCAAACAATCCCTACGAAAAAAATAAAACACGTGACATATCAACAACCACAAAATCATTTGACTCAATAGTTCTTACATATTTCACTGTTTAATATACCCTCGGTTAACTGCTTTAGCAGCTACCCCAAACACAAATTATATCTTCAACACATAGTAGACACAATGAAAGCCCTATCTCAGATGAATAAGAGCAAATTCGAAAGATCCTGCGTACTTTATCTGTCCGATAACTCAACGCTCAGTAAAACAACACATGAAAAACAAAAACCATCCATTCAAACTTGCATCCACAGCTCCACATAACAAAACCTTGATACCAAGGATAATAACAATCAAAAGATTTGCCTGAACAAAAATTCCAAATATCTGAAAGCGGAAAATACCTCGTTCACAAAGCCGAGAACAATGCCTGGAACATTTCAAAAAAGAAAAGAAAAAGAAAAAGATAAGCGAATAGTTAGTTAGCATACGATTTCTAGTGAAACTTCAAGAAATGGAGAGAATGATATCAGTAGGAAGGAAATGCCTTCAGCGCTATCGTGCTTGGGCGGCATCTTCTTCCTCTACGGCCTCTGAATCGCCGGCGAAAAATATGTGGCAGAGTAAAATGAAGCCTCGCCCACACCGCTCCCGATTTCCTCCTCTCTCTCTTTTTTTTTTTTTTCTGTTTTTTCTAGATTTCTAGTTTTCCCTCCTAAAATGAGGCGCTAATAGATCTTTGGGCTTCTTACCGCAGCGGAGACTCATGGGCCAAGCCCAATAATTAAATCCATTACGCCGCTAGTTGCCAAAGGCCGACTTGATTAGAAGCCCAAGAGCTTAATCTCCCGATCAAGAAATCTTAAATCTGAAACTTATAATTTAGACTTCGTTTGCGATAGCTTTCAGACTGCTTTTTAAAATAATTTTTTAGTATAAATTTTTTACAAAAAATGAGTTTTTTTAAAGCAGTACGAAAGCTGTCCCAAACGAAGCCTTAATTCTCTCAAAATTAAAAAAAAAAAAGACCAAATTGAATTATAAGTAGTAATCATGCCTAAGATTAGTTTAGCTAAATGAATTTTTGAGAAGGGTTTTATAATATGATCGTCTGCCTAAAAAGAGCAACTGAGAAAACGGTTGAACCAGTTATTTCAATATAAAGTATAAACAACCCTCCTGAGAAGTACTTAAAAGGCTTTGTTTGGAACAATTTTAACTGCTTTTGTGATAAAAATAATAATTAATAAAAAATAATGTGTATTTGAAAGAGAAATTTTTCATTACTATTTCAAATTTTTATTTTTTTAAATATATTTTTAAAACCGTAGCTAAAGAAAAAATTTTAAAATATAAAACTTAATGCTTAAACTATCTCAAACTAAGGTTTCGTTTGGGACGGCTTTTTTACTGCTTCTTAAAGCAGCTTTTTAGTACAAAATTAAAATTTTTGCACTAAAAAGCAGCTTTAAGAAGCAGTAAGAAAGCCGTCCCAAACAAAGCCTAAGTTTAAGGCTTCGCTTTAGACAATTTTTTATTATTTTATTTTTTAGATCATAATCATAATTTCTGTTTAGCCACTATGTTTAACAAATTATTATATTGTAAAACTATTTTAGACAAATTGTTGTATTACAAAATTATTTTCTACAATAATTTTATAAAAAACTGCAGCCATCCTAAATAGATCCTAAGACTCTCAATTATCGAATATTGACTTGATTTATTAACTCAAATTATTTCTATGTGATATAAAGCCAATTCAAAACTAATTATAAATCGGTTCATATTAAAACCATATAAAGAGAGAACCTCTCTAGTCTTCACATAAGAACCATTATATTGTTTGTGTATAGAGATATTATGCTAAAAATATTAGTTTTCTTTCCTTCCAAGGGGCTATTTGGTTACCTGAAAAAAAAAATGAATTTTATGTAAAAGAAATACTATGGAGTTATTTGGATGGATGTAAAGTAAATACATGACTTTACTTTTTTTTGTTTGATATGAAGTAAAATAAATGTAATATCAACTACAAAAAGACTGTGGCCGGACTGGTTGGCAGTCACAATGGCAGAGTGCAGCTGGCAGTGGTGGCCGGTAGGGCCGAACGACCGAAAGGGCTGACGGCCAACAGCAGTGGGAGGCGGTCAGCGGCGGTGGTGATGCTAGCAAGGGCGGCAACTGGTGGCAACGACCACAACAACAGGGTTGGCAATGGTGGCTGATGACAATCGTTGGTGCGTTTGCAGTGTATTTGGAAATCCCCCATATCGAGGAAATTCCAAATACACTACCTGGGTATTTGGTAGTGTATTTGGAATGCACTACTTTTAAACTTACATTTTACTTCAAACCAAACACCAAAATTTCTTAAACCCTTGCATTTGGATTACTTTACACCCTAAATACAGACAACCAAACAGCCTCAAAGTCATTTGTTATATCAATGCACCGCATAAATCACTTTAGTTTCATGTTAATTAGTAGAAGCAACGTAATTATAATTACATAGTACTTATAAATGCATTCAATAGTATATTTTGGAGCTAACATTACTAAATTAAAAGAGACTTTCGCCTAATAAGGGGAGATCTTCTGTATGGTAAGGCGAAGGCCATTACAAAGGCTGCAAATGCTTGAACCCAGACTTGTAGCGATAAAAAGAACAAAAAAATCTCAAATGTGTTAGTAAAGAACCTTTCTTTTGATTAATTCTAAAAAAAATATAGAAACTACAACATTTCTAGAGCTCAGATCAGGGAGAGATTTTTGAAACTTAGAAGGAATTTAAATGAAAGGACTAAAGAAAACTAAGTGCTACTACCTATCCGAATAATCTCAGTAAGGGGATACATTCATGACTATATGCAACTGAAAAGGAGAAGTGAACCCTCACCAAGACAGTGAACAATGTACATTTTTACCTGCTACAGCAATCATTTTACTCTGTCTAAACATGAATGGCTCAATGATATCTTTAGATTCATTTTTGTCAAGCTTCAAGGGAACGCAGAGCAGACTTTATTTGCTGAACAGTTGCGCCAATGACATTGTTAACCGTTGTGACTGACTCGAGGCTTAGCTTCGCTGAAGGTAAGCTGCTCACCATGATCTGAAAGGCGATGGTGAGCACTGCGCCTGATGATCCTCCCAGGGGATTGGAGCTTGAAGTTGCATTAATGCCAGTACCCGGCCTGCCGTCAGGCAAAACCACAAATCCCGACGGCAGAAGAGGGATAAATGATGGGTCTTCTCCACTCATAGCAATGTTAATAGATGGCAGATCTACAGATGCATACACTACGAGTGAACCTGAAGGGTCAGTGCAGCTCTCTTGGAGTATAAGCATGTTTCTGTCATTCAGATTGGCAGGATTCATAGTTGCCTGTTTGATTTTTTGAAAAGGAAGTGAAGTAATTAAATGATAATTAGTTGCAGAGCTAAGATGAACGTGAGAAGAAGGAATGGATGGAGACAAATAGACAATGTTTTAGAAGAGAATACCCGAAGGAGAGAGATACAGTTTCCAGGGTGTTGACCATTTGAAATGCGAGTGACCTCTTGAACAGCTTTTCCATGTGATAGAACATCCCACTTCAATTAAAATGTTGTTCCATAAGTTTTTGTATTACGGGAAATGTGTAAAAAATGAAACTTACTACAGCTCAAACAAACATAAATCATCGAAGTTCACTTCAATAAGACTTCCCTTTGGACTCAGGCTCAACCAATTACAGAAGATTACATGTAAACAAACGAAGCCTTAAGTGCATAAGACAAAAGGAGAACAAAATAAAGAGAGAAACAATGGTGAAATGAGATTATATTGAACAAAACAAATATAAAGACAACTCAAGGTTAGTTATGAAAAATTAAGAATGAAGGCAAAGGTAGGAAACCTGAACCCGAGACCTTTCATCTCTGAAAAAGCTGAAGACAGATTCAGGAGAGTATGGTAGCCAGATGGAAGTTGCGGCACTAAGGAAGACTCCATTAGGTTGGAAGACTCCATTAGGTTGGCCAGGGTCTGAGCACTTGTGAACTGTAACCCTGACTCCAGCATCATTCACTCCAGCTGGTGCAATCCATCTGTAGCCATTGGATGAACCTAGAGTAGAGCAGAAGTTGCTCACCATTCTCTGCGAAAGCCTCATCATGCTCCTCTTTCCATCATCATTGGGAATAACTGACGGTCATACCAACAGTAAATATAGATTTAGGAGATTAACTTGCTAAGCTAATGATATAATTAAGGAGCTTTACTGTTATATCACTACTAATAAATGAAGGATGCATTGGTATACCAAGAAATTTTCAGTTATAGGTATAACAACTCTGTTTATTAACTTTTTCAAAAACGTCAACTTGATTAGGTTGTGCTGAGTTGCGAAAAACATTGAAAACCACCCCATAATTCCTCAAACTTAAGCTGGGAGGCCAAGCTCTACCAAAATGCAACATGGAATGGGTAATGCTAATCAGGTCCCCAAGCTCTCGCCAACCTAACTCGAGAGTTTATTTATTCATTTAAGATTAAATCAAATAATGACAGTTGAACTAGTGGAATGATTTTAAACATTACAAAGTAAAATGGTACACTAGAACCATTCAAAATTTGGGTGATATACCATTAACCATTCAAAATTTGGGTGATATATCATTAAAATCATGGGTTTTGAGGGTACAAGTAGAAACCTTTCTAATTATATCATCATTTGCATAATTTCAAGAAAGTATAGTGTATACCTCCTCCAAGATCTCTCGGGGAATTACCAGTCACCATTAGGCAAGCAATCCTCCTACACATTCTTTGTAGGGTGGCAACCCATCTCTGTGCTCCAAAAGCCATCCCACTATCAACTAAATCACGGTAAAGCTGGTGGACTGGATTCTTTTCTTCGATCTCCATGTGTTCAACCCATACAATCTTTATTCATGATGGGAAGTAGAATCAGATAAACAAAAAAAGCAAATAAACATTCACATTCATGATATGAAGAATTACCTTAGAATAACCATTTGGCATATCTTGAATCAAACAACCAGAAGGTAGCCTCTTTGTGCAAGGAAGTATGTTGACTTTTGGAGAGTGAATGGATATATCTGAAATGACCCATAATCCCTGCTCAATCTGCTGACAGTAGCGGAGGAAGCAAAACTCACGTGAGGGAACCACCGGTGATAGCCCCAGGAATTCACCATACATCTGCAGCCTCTTGAATTAGATGTGCCAAAAAGAACCTATGGGAAAGCAAATAAATGAAACTTGATGGCAATTTTGGCTTTTTTTTTTCTCACCAAAATTAAGGCTCCGCTCCTACTTCCATCCATTCCAGACATGAGAACTTGAATAGTCCTTGCATTTGACACAATTGTAGGAAATAGCTCCATCCATTTGCCCTATAAAAATACAAGTTTATGTGCAGGTGAATTAATAGAGAAAGACCCGGTTTAGGAAATAAAGACATCACTATTCTCATAGAGATGAGCAACTTGCAATGCAAGTGCATAACCATGGTAGTTAAACCAAGTAGAAAGTTACAACACTTTGCTTGTTTCCCACACAAATAAGACAAATTTTTTTTTTTGGAGACAATCAATTGAAAATCATTCCAAAATGAAGTCTAAAAAATCTCACGGGGTCCATAAACATGTCAACCAATGCAAAGGAATTCATGATCACATCTCCGGAGTCTCTTGAAGCCTCAACATGAGTATTGGCACTTCTGAACTGTTGCCCAGGCCTTGGAAACAACCTTTCATAGGCTTCAAGATTGAGAAATTCCCTACCATCACTCCCATTTCTACTCCAAATAGGCTCATCATTTTGAGCAAGTCTGATTAGCTCTTGCATTGAACGGCTAGCGAGATCCACCATCATGGGCCTCTCAATGTCAGAAACGGTTGGAAATGGGAATGGCATAGATGGAGGGCCAACACCAAGTAGATCAAGGTCAAGGGAAGGATTGAACTCAGTATTCTCATAACCACCAACTGTAAGATCAAGTGAAGAAGCTGGTAACGATTGAATTGGTGGAAGCTGCATCACAGGTCTTCCCAGATACCTTGATGTAATTGACGAGACCCGATCAAGCTGAAATATAGGAAAAAAAAGGTGCAATAAAAGAATGAAATATAATTTTAAAGAAAAATCATAGCAAGTCCAACAAAAAGAGATAAGTCATATATAGCTTCTGTATAATAGGCTTGAGATGAAGAAATGTCTGGGAGTTATCAAGACTGCTAAGAAACAAAATTGAGCACTATATATTAATGATTAAACACCTATTCAACAAAACTTAAGCCAATAAGCTATCAATCATCAACATTATTCAATTACCCGATGCAATAATGAACTGCATAGTCTCATGTCAATAACAAAATAGTTATAAATTTAACATTGAAAGACTGGCAGGTACCAAGTTCTAAATTCAAACACACTTCCACGTGTTACAAAAAAGATCTTCAAAAATCTGTACATCATACATGAGTAAATCTCATATAGTTGCAAACATTTGAAGCAGCTTGAGCAAGAAGATCCAAGCTGAGAATAACAAATTGCCCAGGAAGATGAATATACACTAGAATTATAAGAGCAGCCCCAGATGAGTGCCAATTCAAACATACTATGGTTATCATCACTGAAGGAATCAAATATTAATTATTACTGTAGATTAAACTTCAACGCCTCATCTAGCTGCAGTTCGTCAAACCAAATTAATCAGAGGAAATAATGCAGTGAGACTTATGAAAAGAGTTAATGGATCAACATGAGGAACAATAAACCTTCCTTAAATTCATCATATTTTTCTGACACTTTCACTTTATTACAATTCAATTGAGCAGTGGAAAAGCTAAATCGAATAGCATTGAATGAAACTTAAGAGCAATCGAACCACGAGCACTAACTTTCACCTTCAGAGGCTGCAACCAATCATCAATAAATAATACTTGCTAATGATCACCTAACACTAATCATGAATAGCAACAAATATCCGCCTTAAGAGAACCAGAACAACCAAGAACATGAGCAAACTTTAGTAGAAAATTAATATCCATTGAAATAAAAAAGATACTGGTAAGATGAGCTGATGATTCGATATTGGTAATTAATTACCGTCATTTAATTCTATTTTTTTTTTTTAAAAATAGGATATAAGATCACCTCCTCTTTCAACCGGGCATTCTCCATGCGCAGCTTCTGCTCATCAAAGTAAGAATCCTCAGAAGCTTGTGAGCTGCCACATGTTTGGCAGATTATGTTTTTTAGTGCCTCAATCATAGTAATGTTCTCGCACCTGATCCTGTCGTTCTCTGAACGTAGAACACAATTATCAGACCTCTCATGCTGAGCCTGTAGCAGCCAAAGGCGACTCCTTTTACTTCTCTCCACCTCAAAAAATCAATCCTTCAAACAAAAAAAGAACAAGAAGATCACAAAAAAAAAGGACCTGCCTTCATCTGAGTTCTGCGATTCTGGAACCAAAATTTGACCTGTCGTGGCTCCAGACCCAAATCCCGGCTTAGCTGCATCCTCTGTTTCTCGTCCGGATGCGGATACAACCTGAAAATTCTGCGAACCCATAAAAAAAAAAAAATTTACGGTCGATTCAAGCAACATAATCTCAAAAAGAAAAACGGCAAAAAGAAAAAAAAAACCAAAAAAGAAGAGAAATATGAGACGGCATACGATTCGAGCTCCTGAATCTGGCGAGGGGTATGCCGGTGGTATCTCTTCTTCTTCCCCTTCGACTCTGACATATCCTGGTCGTCGCCGGAATCCATCGTCCCTTCCAAAATTACTCTTTTCTTTCACCGATAAGCAGAGCAATGCCGTTATTCTCTTCCGGCACTGCTCCACTGAATCCTAGTTGAGCCAATGCAGTAAAGAGCTTTGCGTTCAGAGAAGAAGAGCGTTTGGAAGCTCTTACCCTTCGCCTCCAATTTCACAGCCTCGTTTTCTCTTCGCCTCCCTCCACTATCCTCGCAGAAATAGAAAGCGCTTCGGCCCCGTCGCAGAGAACGGCGGTAATCCGGAACAATTTCACTCAACATCCCCCCTTATTAAGCACCGATTAATTTCCGGGTCTGCTCTGAATTTATTTCCTCACTCTCCTCCACTACACCCGCACACACTATTTCTCTCTCCTCTGCGAACCTTGCTCTGCTTCCCTTCTTCTTTAGAGAAGGAGAGTAATGAGGGAGTGGTAAAGGTAACCGACGCGATTTAAAGCCGGGACTTTCAAATCCTGCTCTCTCCTTTCCTTGGGATAGGTGAGCTGAGTTGCTGAGCCTTTTTCTACGCATCATATACAATTATACATATATTAGACTCGGATTCAAAATCTCTTTTTTAATTGATAGCTAGAGCTCCCGACAAATTAATAAAGATGAGCAGCTGAGTTGCTGAGGTTTCCGGGCTTTAAAGGTATATATATCATCTGGTTCAGCGATTCCCTCAAAGATTTGAGTCGTAATAAAATTAAATAAAAATTGGCTCCATCACAAATAAATTTTTGAGAAAGATAGTCTATTATTAATCAACAATTACGAAACTGTAATATTAAACTGATAATAAAAACTCAAAATCATTAAAAATGAAAATTTAAGCAATTACTGCTATAAAAATAAAATTTTTCAAAAAAATAGCTAAAAAACCAAAAAAGAAATAAATTAGGGCCACCAAGCATACCTCTTTCACTTTGATCATTTTTTTTTATTGGAGCGAAAAATTAGTTTGATTTTTAGTTATGGTTGATTTTTTTTTATTTTAGTTAAATATACATAATTTCTATTGAATATCTAGTCTGGCACTATGGCTTAATTTAAGTTTGATCCTAATTAGATTTTACTTGTTAGCTCAAACTTAATCCAAATAAAAATATGATCTAATTTTTTAATGAACTTCAATCTTCTAACCAGCCTATGAGTTTGGCTCTCTCTCTCTTCTCTAAGTTTGATACATTATAGGAAACTAATTTGATCAACATAAATCTTGATTTATAATTGATACATCACAAAAAATCAACTTGATCCAACACGAATCGTGAGGCATAAACAAGTTAAAAAACTTTTAAAATTAAATTTGGGATGATATGAACTCCGATATTAGCAAACTTATAGTCAAAATGAATATCTCAAAGAGACGAACCCAACGACATCAAAATCGGCCTGATCCAAGCCCGAATGGGTCTGAAGCGTACTTGGAAGGTTTAAAATATTAATTGGATGAGAAAATGATATCTAAATATGGCATGCTTATATTCGAATCAAGCGACTCGGCGAGACGAATCCAACGAGCCCAAGATCGTTGAATTCCGACATCGTTAAGACACTTAAACACTTAAAAATGCTCTATGATCGAGGGAATCAATACAGGCCATCCGATGAGCACTTCAAACTTGCACCAAATCTTCTCCATATTACGGGGTGTGCCACTCACGAAAATCTATAAATAGACCACCAAACTCTACACAAGGGGGACCTTTGGCTAGAGATTGGAGAGAGCTCTGAGACTTTAAGAGCTCCAGCACTACTGCCGGCAGACCACCACTGACCACCAGACCTCGGCCCGACCATCGTCGGACACCGCTCGGCTGCCGACCGTTGCCGGACTTCCACTCTATAATCAACCGCCGACGAACCTATGTCAACCCTCGCCGGACCGCCGGACCACCACCCCGCCGCCGACCACCGCTGGACTTCCACAAGGCCGCTGTCCGCCTCCTAACTTCCACCTGACCACTGCCTCCTCAGAAGTCCACCCGCCCACCAACCACCTCCAAACCTCCACCCGACCATCGTCGGACCACTGCCCCGACGCTAGACTTTCACCGGCCACTGACCGTCGACAGACTTTCGCCCGACCATCATCCGGCCGCTGATTACTACTGGACTACCACCCGACCATTAATCGTCGATGGACTTCTGTCCGACAGTCACCAGACTTCCTCCCAGCCACCGACCGCTGACTGACTTCTACTTGGCCGCCAACCTCCACCGGATTTCTGACTTGACCATTGTCATACCACTGCCCGGCCACACCATTAGATTTCCACCTAATCATCGTCAAACCTTCGCCCAACTCTTCAAACTATTGTAATTCCACCGTCTCTAAATCAAGGGATGAGTCAACCTTTGTAATTCACTCAAATTTAGTGGAATCTTTTCGATTGGGTAAGGCCCCATAGTTTTTCCCTCTTCAAATTTTTCACATAAAAAGATCTCGTGTTTTACTACTCTCTCTCTCTCATAAATCACATATTTGTGTGTTGGATATTCATGCATCGCTGAGACAAAAAATTTACTACCGTAGTAAATATTCTAGCTCGCAATAATAATAATTTTGACAAACTTATAATTAAATTAAATGTCTCAGATTGACAAAGCATATGACACTTAAACTGATCTGATCATAAACCAAATGAGCACATGTCAAGCACTTGAAATATAGTTTGAAACTTCATTACATTAATTGGAGAATAAAATGATCTCTTAGGTTTCATTTGAGACAGTTTTCTTACTGATTCTTAAAGCAATTTTTTAGTAAAAAAAATTTAATTTTTGTACTACAAAACTGCTTTAAGAAGCAGTAAGAAAGCCATCCCAAATAATGACTTAATCTCGTATGTTCATAGTCAATTCAAACATCTCAAAGAGAGGAATTCAAGATTACAAGTTCACTCAATTCTAAGTATATCAAGCTACATTAATATTGAAAGAATGGTCTATAATAAAAGAAATTAATATATATAGTCTAATGGAATGTTTTATGACTTTGGCCTAAATAACCAAAACATCACTCTCTCAAACTATAATTAAATTTGTTCTCTTCAATATAGATAAAAGGAGAAAGCTAAGAGGTTTGAAGAATTTTAGTCTCTACCCCAATGCCACCATTGGGCCACTATTGCCCGACCATCATTGTCAAATTACAACCACCCAACAAACACTATTGAGTCACTACCACCCAACTAACATCATCGAGTTACTGTCACTAAACCAATGCTATCAAAACACCACCATCAAACTATCATCTCCAGACCAACATTAACAGGTTAGTGCTCCCCAATTGTCAGCATTGCCAAACCCCTAACTTCAAACCATTATTGTCTGGTCACCACCATCAAATAATTGTAGCCAGACTATCGTTGTTGAACCACTACCACCCAACTAATGCCATTGATTTATTATCATTTGATCACCAACCTCTGTTGTTAGATTTTGTTACCTAAGCTCCATTATTGGATCACCCTTACTTGACCAATGCCTTTGGAATACAACCATTGTGCCACCTAACCTTTGCCATTGAAATGCTTCATTGGACTCCCAATGTTGGACCACCATTGTGGGTCTCCGAAAGAATTCTACTCGCATGGTCAGAATGTAAAGCGTACGATCGCACTATCTTATAGGACAAAACAATCATAGACCTTTACACTCTATATAAGTGGGCCAATGGGAGAACATATTGAATTATACATATGATTAGTCATGGAGGATAGTGGCTTTCACTTACACACCTCGATGGGTAATAATATATATAACCTGATAATATGAGATTTTCTCCATCCTATACATCAGCTCGAATAGAGTTTATTTGATGTGGGCATCGGTTTCCCACGGGCGCAAGCCCCTGTAGTTAATTACATCTTAGGTCTCGGCCTAAGAAGACTCTCGATTAAGAAAGTTATATTATTCTCTCAGAGGGGTTTGACACATAAGAGAAATTTTTAGGCTCTCCTAATCCAAAGGAAAAGATAGGCTCAATTTGGTTTAATCAGCATACATGGATCATACCATCACTCAGCCGGTTTGAAGAAAAGAAATATGAAGAAAAATACACTACACTTCAAGCATGCATAAGAGAAAGATGGATGTGGCGTCATCTACTTGATGCATATAGGTGAGATTTATAGCCTCTGAAAGATAGAGAACCTACCCACCAATAAGGCATACAACGACATACCAATACCGCCAACCTTTAATCCTAAATGTATGAGGGATGTAGTATTATACACATAGTACTAACATCTACGACCTAACTAATATAATCTGGGCTTATATCTTACCTGAAGAAGAAAGCCAGCTAAACTACCTAATCGCATAAAATTTATGTTGTCCGGTCTTTATGAAAGATGAATGAGTAGCTGAGTTTTTTTTTAAAATTTAAGGCTAACATCTAGAAAAGTTTCTAAGTGGCCTTGTACTCATGAGTGGTGTTATGTATCTAGAACTAAATACAATTAAATTTTAGTTTTAGTTAATTTTTAATGCAATGCATGCTAGTGAAAGTCTCCAAATAAAAAATGCATGAAATTTTAAAAAGACTTATAAAATAATTTTTTTTAAGACTAGACTACCCCGGGTTTAGCACCTTATTCTTATAGGTCAAATTATTTGAACTTTACCATCGGGTGAGGAAGTATTTAAACAAGAAAAGAAAAGAATGCATTAATATGTATACGACTCCGGACGACCTCCAGCTTATTTTCCTAGGTCGTTTATCTTTCTATGTTATTTAATTTCTAAAATTTAAATTTTAATTATGAGTAGAAGAATTTTATCCCTAAAAGCCTAGCAAAATTTAGACACATGCATATGCAAGACAGAAACCTATAAAAAGTATATCATTTCTACTATATAAATAAAGTAAACAAATTATTACATCAAATCAAAAGAATATCAACCAGAGTAGTGTCCAAAGTCCATGACAAGTGTCATTTAATATACAACCCAGAGTGCAGAAAAATAATGGTGGCCAGGCTCCACCGATAACAACCTGGATTCTACTCTTGTGGAATGATGCAAATTTTAAAATAAGATATTTTTATCTTGATCTTCATCTTCTGGTTCTTCTATAGGTCTTCTTTCTTTAACCTCCTCGTAGTATGTCCTCTAGAAGGATATCCAAATGAAAAAAAAATTCCTATAAGGGACTTTCTTTTCTCTTTAGATCCCTTATATTTAAAATTATCTTATTTTAGATTTTTACAACTCTATACTTTGAATAAATTACACAAAATTATAAAGAGAAAAATCTATACTCTCCTAAGCAGTTATAATCAAATATCTTAAGTAATTCTATGATAAAATTAAAATACTCAAACTAATCACACTTGACCATGCTCTTATTTATTTGGGGGCTAAGTAGCTGAAGCACCTGTAGTAATTATATATTATTTATTTATTTTTTAGCCCCCTTTTAGCCCTGCATGAGCATGGCCATCTATAAAAAATATTATAAGCATCTAGATCGCTTCTAACCTATAGGTAATTTATCATTCATGATATCACAGAAAGAAAATAGTAACCATTACAGTAATCATCACAGAAAGCTAACACAAATAATAAATCAGCCAGCATAAGTTTCACATGCAAATCACCATATCATAGAGATAGAAAGAAAGAAAATATCAGTCTAACCTAAAGCTAGAAGTTGTGTCCTAACAAACAGGTCTAGGTGTGTGTAATAGGTTGTGTGGTTTTGGATATGTCATATATAGGATAATTTATTCATGTTGTTTGTGATTTGATTTGTTAAAAGCCAAAGGAAAATTTTGGTTTAAGTTTAAATATTATTATCTTAAGATTGATTTTAAGAGCTCAATTTTAGTGTTTAGTGATTACTATTTTTATTGTTGACCAAGATCGTGAGGTTTATTTCACCATCATTGGGGCTAACTTAATAGCCTTGTAGGCTTGAGTTACCCAATAGTAACTAATTTTGTTAAGTTAATTTAGTTGATTGGAAATTAAAGATTGATAAAATAAATAATTTATTATCAGTTTAAAATGTTAATTTAATTAAATTTACTATCTACTGATTCGTTGTGTTGTGTCATAAGCTCGAGGACTAGGCCTTCTTAAGACAGTTAGCCCCGCAGCCCGAAGTAGTCCATCCTAAAATTTAAGTTGATATCATTAAATTAAGAATTTTTATTTAGTTAAATCATTAACAATTAATTGATTTTAAAGTTTTGATACTCTATTGAATCCATTCGTGGCATTATACCGTCATGCTCGAGGACCAAGCCTCATTAGGATATTTAGCCCCGCAGCCCGAAGTAGTCCATCCTAAGAAAATTATCTTTGGAGTGCTTATTATGTAGTAAGGGGTTGGTTGATTGATTTTAAAAGATTAGTTTACAGTTTGATTAGATTTTAGGTGAGTTGTTGTATTATGAAATTTTGGGTTATGATCGAACTCTTAATGAGTCTCTTATTTTATTCACTTAATTAATTAGTTTCTTACTTATTCATATTCAGTATTAAAGATATTTTTTGATTATGCATACAATTAATTATAGAGGAATTTAATGCATTAGAGTTTGAATTTTAGAAGTCTTTTTATTTAACATATTTTAGTTTGGGTTTGTTCTCTTAATTTATCTCATATCTTTCAAATTTGATTTAGTTGAAAGGTGATTAATATGTTAATAAGATTTAGTTTAAGTGTATGTTCAAATTTTATATTTTAGTGATTATGCGTGTTGGTTGTGATTTGATTGATAAAAATTAAAAATTTAAATGTCTTTCATTTAGATTACCCATGGATTCATTAGGAGCTTTCAATTATTAATTAGTTATCACTTATGATTAATTAAGCTTAGAGAATAATACCCTAATCCTATGGTGGAATGTCACTAAGTTTTTTATATTTAGTGTTCCTATCCTAAAGGGTGCATGCATCCTAAGTCTATATTCTCTAAGATTCGTCCTTAATTTTTGTCCTTAAATGTCACTAATATTGTATGGGATGAAAGATATTATTTCTAACCCTTTAGACATATGCATATGTATAAATGGGTTTAGTGATCTAAAATAAATAACAACATCCTAGTTAAAAGAATGAAGTTTCTACAAGGTCCTAAGGTTGGCGGCGCACACACCAAAAGGATCCTTAGGGATTTTCTAAGTTTTGAGGAAACTTACAACACCGGGGGCTATGACCCGGTGGATTCGCCCATAGCACCCCCACCAAAATAAATGGGAGCGACTGATGCTCGTATCACTCCTTCGTCTATATAGCTTCGATCGTTCCTTGCTTTCCCAAAAGTTCCTCGCAAAATGCAGAAAAGAAGGAAGATTGGGTGAGAGTATGTTATTATTTAATATGCAAATAATAATAAAGAAAATATAATTAAATAACGATGTACTTTTTTTGGGCTTGTACACCAGCTCTGATGCTTTGCCTCTTGAAGCTTTGGGTTTGGAAGTATTTCATGCATTTTTTCACATTTTTACCTCAAGGCACAATTAAAAGAGAAGTGGTAGAAGGAGGAGAAAGAGGGGCAGAAAGAGAGAAAGAAGAGCCATCCTTTACTTTTCAAAGCTCCACTTTTCAAAAATCACCTAGCAAATACTCAACTCTCTAACAATCACCCAAACAAATTCACCCTCCAATATGCTTTATCTCCCAACACATATTTCTTTTATTCCCACATTCAGAAAACATCCCAAGCAACTACCAACCTCTTCATACAAATGCAAAGGAACCACTTCAACATCTTTCTCTTTTCCAAACATAACATGAAAAACATTCCAAATCACTTTGTATAATCCTTTACCACAAAGGCTATACATGTATAGGAAAAGATGCTTTTGAAAGTTGCAAATGAAGTTGTAAAAATATATGTCAAGTCACCTTTCATGTTTCCACTAAAGCCATCACAATGAAACCATACACATTTACGAAAAGAGATCATATTTCTTGAGCCAAGTAACAAAACAACGCATCTACCATAAGCTTGAAACTCAACACTTTAGTGAACATGCAACCATTAGAAAGAGATTTTGATGCTAATTCACTTTCCCAAAAGGTTAGAAATAATGCTCCAACAACATAGGTAACATCACATTGAATCTACAAAATGCCTACATATTCTCCAACAAGTTTTCCACCTTCATGCTATATGCCACCAAAAGTTTCAAAAGAAGCTTTGACTTTAACTTGTAAATATGCTTTTATGCCAAAACATATAATATTACAAATCACTTAACCAATGAAATATAGAAGAGATGTTTTGGAAGGTTATAAATGAAGTTTTGAACACAAGCTAATACACTTTCAATTCTCCACCAAGTTACCAAGATGAAACCAAACACAATTTGAGAGTGAAAACCAACATTTCTTTGTGACAAGCAACATGACAATGAATCCACTTAATGTTAGATACCAACATGACAACGAACCCACTTCAAAGAAAGAAAAGCCTCCACGAGTCATGTAAGCCAAGAATCACATTGGTCAAAAGAAATGCTAAAAAGGTAACATCAATAGGAAGACTTCTTTATAAAGAGAATGAAACAAAACCACGCATGTCAACACCACCAATTATGCCCCAATACAAGTTCAATCATGAATCATCGATAAGAGATATGTTTGCCAATAATAATTTGCAAAAAATAAGGAGAGAGCCTTCATAGCGCTAAGTACACGTTTCTTACTATGCTTCATACTTCTCATTCATTAAGAAAACTTTTCAATTCAAAGATGATCGATCACATATACGCATTATGTCACTTGTCAAACAAGATGAATTGCAATCGTCATACATCATTAATGATCGATAGCATAAGCATTTGATTCATGGCCTAAAGAAGACCTATTCCTTTTCAAACTATGGTATGAGATAATCTGCATATGAAATATTTAAGCATAATGATATACACACTACCATTCAATGATCAAGCTCTATTAAATACACACACACACCTCTTTTATTTGCAATAAATAATCACTTGTGGGATATAGAGAAAAGTGCACATAAATTTTTCTAACCATCAAGCTCCAACAAATACATGTATGAATGTACATAAGCATCCTATCATAGTATGATTGCTTTCTTTATGATTGGCATACTTTTAATCGGATATAAATCATATGAGTTTAAGAGTGAATTGACTAAGCATGCTTCATGACAATAGTTTGAAAAAGATCGATTCATAAAATTGCACCTTAATTTCTCTAAGGATATCAACGAACTTATCTGAACATGAGCCTACACATGTATTTCTTCAATTGTCTATAAATCATATAATGGTGATGGCATATATATATAAAAATTCATAGCTAACAAGAAGAGATGGAGAATTAATGGTGAGCCCAACATATCACTTACCCTCTTTAAATATAAAGTTCTACTTAAGCTTCTCCATACAATAGAAACATAAAATTGATTACGAGATTTCACTTACCATGCTTCATATTTCACATCGCATTTAGTCTACAATTACGAGCAACAAATTATGGAGATTTCACTAACACAAACCAAGGATTACTTGATGCCCTCATGGGCAAGATGAGATTTATAGAAATATAAATCACATGTCCACATGTAAAATTACCCATAGAGATGAGTGTTGGAGAGCATATCAATTGTATGGTGTGAACTATAACAAGAGAATAAGCTAACTATTATTCATTCTCAACATAAATATCTATTCCTAGTCTCATATTCCTAAGAAATACAAAGAAGGGAAATGATGTGAAATCTCCACATCTAAATATATTCACCAAGCATTTAGTTAAGAAACTTCACATGTATTTTATGTAATATTTGATAATTTGGTTAAATTTTAAAAATATGAATTTTTGTTTAGTATGTTTTTTGTTGTCCGCCGTTAGGACATTTTGACACTTTCTAAATTAAGATCAATTATGATTTATTTACTTCAATGTATTGAAAATGAATATGGATATGTGATTGAGTAATAGCTGGTCGCTATTATTGTTATAGTACTATGATAATAATGTGTGTGTAAAAGACAAGTAAAAACTGATTGACCTATTAGTTGGAGACTTATTAACCTGTATAGGATGATGGCCCGACGGGCTTTCCTTTAAATACTATGGTTTGGTGTTATCCTTCACTGATTAACGTGATACACTAATTGAGAGTTATAAGGAGATGATTACTATGCCAATGGATAAAGAGTGATGACTCTGTTTACTGAGCCAATAGTTTACTAACACTGATGTGATACCAAAAAACACCGTGATAGCTAGATTTTTTACTTATTTAGTGTGACTACTGAAATAAATGTCATTGATGCATTATTCATATTATTGTACTGATTAATTATTAATATTGTTACTGATTTATTAATACAAAACATGAAATATTCATTAAGCACATTATATGCAGGATATATTCAAATAATGACACCGCTTATATTATTAAGCATGTGATTAAGATATTGATTTAATACTGATATAGAATAATTTGATAGTATGTGTACATTTCTATATGATTTTACTACATTGATTTGATTTTAACAATCTTTACTGATATTTTGATTCGATGCTTTATCCGATTTCTATAGTGATTGGTATTATAGATATGACGATTGCTTTATAGATTTGACACTCGTACTGATTTACTGTTTTACTAGCTTCCGTACCGTAGTGCTTTACTATTTATAGATTCTACTACTATTGCATGTGAATTTTACTATTTCTGCATTGATTCAATGATCATATATATGAATCCTACTCCTATATATGATTTGATCCCTGACATGCATATTACTCTTTTACCATGCTTTGAATTTAGTTGTAGGTTTTGATGACCTACTAGGCTTTTTAGCTCATTATATATGGTTAAATAATTTCAAGTCATGGCAGAGGATCAGGAGTGTGAGGCTGGTCATGATTTTTTAGGTTCTGTTCCTTTTTTGTTTTAGTTATTCTTTTGTACTTGAGATATGATAAATATGCGATGATTGTATAGATCATGAGTATTGTATATGATTTTTGGGAACTAAATACAGATGTATATATTGATGTTTTGATCGATACTTTTATTTATGCTGCTATTGATATTGATAAAAGAAATTAGATTGTTCTAGTTGTTATTTATTAAAAGATAAAAGAATAATTTTTTCAAATTAGATTCTGGAGCATCACATTTATTAACTAGGCTTATTTCCTTTTTTTTTCTTGTTCAACATGCTTATAGGTTTATATATTTGCTTAAAAGAGCATATGGACTAACAAGACAAAATTATTCTCTCTTCCTCTTTCATTTTATAATGATATCATAGCACCGTTGTTGGCTTCAAAAGATCTTGCATTAAGATTTTGCATAGAAAGAACAAATAATCCAAGTCCTTCAAAGACAATTTGAGATTGTGAAGTTTCTTAAAAGATTTCTTTAGTGCAAGTCTCTATGATTAATTATAGACTATATCAAATAAATATTTTCGTAAACAATTATGCTTCCATTTCAATATGGAATCAATGTTTCATAATAAAAAAAATGAATTTATTAAAAAAGAGTATGCATAGAATCACATGGAGATAAAGTATTTTTAAAGACAATGATCTAACCATGAGATGATTTAAGAATGAAAATCATCAAATCGTCTAACCAAAAAAGGGTTGCGCAAAATCCCTTGTTATAAATATCAATGAAAATATATTAAGGACGATATGTTTATAATAAATAAAGTAAAATTAGATTTGATATTACAATTATATCTTAAGAATTTCAAATATCAAGAAAAGAAAATTTGACTAAGGATATCCAAAAGGGTAAGTGAACCCTATTCTACTAAGGCTTCAATTGGGACAGCTTTTTTATTATTTTTTAAAATAATTTTTTTAGTACAAAAAATTTATTTGAACTAAAAATTTTTATATTAAAAAATCACATTAAAAATTAACAAAAAAGTTATCCCAAACAAAATCTAAATCTCCATTAATTATTTTTTTGCTACCTACTTAAATTTTGGGTGTGTGATCCTACTGACAAAAATTTTATAACTAAGATTTTGTTTGGGATAATTTTTTTGCTGCTTTCTAAAACGGCTTTTTAGTACAAAAATTTCATGAATTAAAAAATTTTATACTTGAAAGTCATTTTAAAAGCAACAAAAAAATTATCCCAAATGAAACCTAAATTTGTTCCTTGGACTTCTCTCTAATTTAATGGTTGAGTAAGAAACAAATAAGAGCAGCTTGTTTTTATGCCAAAGTTAAACACACATAGTGGAAGATTTACTTTGACTTTGATGGTTATTTATGATGTCTCTTCTATTATTCAATGATAATTAATGTGATTATTATTGCTAAAAAAATGCCTACAATAAGTGTTTTATTTTCACATAAATAATTATCTACAAATAAAAAACTCCCCTTCCGACGCCTAAGGCTTCGTTTGGTTATTTGGTATTTTTGTAAAAGGTAGTTTTAAGAAACATCGGTTCAGAAAAAGGAGTTTCCTAACGGAGAAGCATATATAAAAAACTTTTTCAAAACAACAGAAAAATGAAAAAAATGAAGTTATTGGAAACGAGATTTGACAAATCAAACAATAAAGAAAAGTAAATTTTACTGTTTTAAAAAAAAATAAGCATAAAAAACACCCAATCAAACTAAGCCTTATTTTCACGCGGGTGCAACATCCGACGTTGTGCTCGATGTTACCTCTCCCGTCCAATAATTAGAAATTACGCTTCCGACACTTTATTGTCATATTTACCCTCGGCGAGGAGTAAGAGTGCAAATAAATAAAAGTTCAATCAAATCGTGCAAAATAAGAAGATATAAGAGGCTCCATCTCTGTCTCGATTTCCGTTAGAATTCCCCTCACATTATAGCCGCCTGATGGAGGTTTGGTGGCTAAAGTCGGATAGCATTAAATTGTTTATTTTCCTGTTTTACCCCCAAAATTTCCTTGCATTCTCGATCGGACCAGACGAGGCTCATCCAACGGAGTCGGAATAGCCACGTGGTAATATAGAAAGATGCCATTGCGGCGATAGCCACGTGCGGGGCTGACGTGGAATCCCGGCGATGCCGCGCGGGAGAAATTATCAAACGGCACGTGCACGTTCGCGTGGGGAATGAACGGCAGGTGGTGCAATCACCGCCCGGGGTAGGCTGTCGATTTAAAGATGCTGGAGAGGGTGGCTGCAAATAATAATTACCACGTTTAATGTGGTTAAGAACAATGGCGGTTGTAGCGTTTCACTTGCTATATCATTTTCTTCAATTATTTGGTAAGAATAATATTAATATTTTTAATACATTAGATTTAGATTTATCTCTTATTATTTATGTATTGATAGTTGATGCTAGTTAAACAATAAAATTAAATAATTTAAATTAAAATATCGAAGATGACTAATAAAATAAATTCATAAATTTAATGTAAAAAATAAATAATATGAGCTAAAAGCATTGGTGGCATATCATAAGGTTATCTTAGGAGTCGTTAAGGTTAACCGTTTGATCTTTTCTTAAGGGTATAGATGACATCACCTGAACATAACGGTTGAGTGATACATAAGTTCAAGACGTTTGTCAAAATTGGTAGGATCAGTCTTGCGTTAAAGGTTGAGATGGTATGGCCCGAATATATTAATAGAATAACATGAGAAGATCATGAAGATCGTTGAAGATAACTAGGTGAAAATGACATGATCTAAAGGCTACAAAAATTAGTGGAAGGATATCATAGAGACTAATGAAGGAAATCTGATCGATTCTCCCTCAAAGGAGAAGATCACAAGATCCAAAGGTAGTGATGGAGCAATATAGGGAAGTTTTGGATGTTATTGAAGTTAATCATATTGTTCCTCCTTTGGAAATGACATAGAGAAGGAATTTTAGAGATGTTAATTATATGAATGTTGCTGTATGTCGATTCAGAACAACCTCTTTCTTAGAATGAGGGATGAATGATATTAATGTGAATGATGATGAGTCGGGTGACTTGAGTTTGATGGATACTAGACATGATCGAGATAATCCTTTTTTTATGGTGATGGAGCTAAGAGACCCATAATTGCGGATGATCAAAATGATACATATTATTATCTCTTAGAATGATAGGGGAACAAAATAGCTCAAAATAAAAGATACAATTGAAAAAAAAAGAGTAATCTCACTCTTAAAATGGTGAATTGCTTACACTCCTAATTGAGATTTTATTTTCATTTTAATAATTGAATTAGCACCAACTCTTGAATATTTACTTTGAAACAAGATGTTTCTTCCAAAATAAGATCTTTTTGCTGAAATAAAACAAATCAATGAAACTCAAATAACCAAACATCGTTAGACCCCAAAATAGATGTTTGAAATATCACTATTATTTTCAGAAGTGTTCCTCTAAATATAATAATTTGTACATTAATTTCATTAATGTTCTTAAAATATACATTTGGGAAAGTTTTCATTATTTTAATTATAAACAGCTGGAACATTAAATCTTCATTTGGGAAAGTTTTCTAATTATTTTATTTTTCAGACTCCAATCATAATTTTTATTTAACTACTATTTTTTCATTATTTTTAATGAAATTTTTGTGCTAAGAAGTTGCTTTATACAACAAATTTTAAAAAAATTCCTTTCTTCACAATAGGTTCATAATCATCTTTATAAAATAGTACAATTGTCCCCAACGGAGCCTAATTATTTAAAATTAAAGCTTCGTTTGGGGCAGCTTTCTTACTGCTTTTAAAATCAACTTTTTAGCACAAAAATTTTTTAAACTAGAAAGCTTCTTTAAAAAGCCATAAGAAAGTTGCCCCAAACGAAGCCTAAGATTTCACTTTAGACAACTTTCTTATTGCTTCATTTTTCAGACCGCGATCATAATATTTATTTGATCACTATTTTTAATAAATTTTTATACTAAAAAGCTATTTTATCCATAACAATTTTACAAATATTTTTATAAAAAACTGAAGTCATCTTAAACAGACCCTAAATGTATTTAATTGTGTATGAGACATGAAATATTCAGATTGCTTGTTGCAAGTAGCGGCGCCTAATTGCAAGATGCCGTGACAAGCAGTTGTAGAGATATATCTCTATGCGTAATAAATGTGATATTGCATATGTTATTCGTGCAGTGGCCATTGTTTGTTGAGTGTGTCTGTGGAAGAAGCAACAATGGGGAACCCTTTTGAACTCTCAACACATTAAAGGCTTATAAGTGTTTTATTAAATAAGGGGGTGGATTTTATTTGACTGCTCAACGGTCTAGTTTGAATGTTAAATTTAATTAATTTGTGAATTTAGCTAAAAAAAATTTAATATTTGAGGTTAGCCGACCTAGCCAGACTCTTTTTGAGCTAGGGTTGAATGTATTGGATCTAATGTTATTTGTAGAAATTATTGAATTTTTTTTAGATAAATGGATCAAATCCGAAGAGGGGAAGGTGAGTGATTGATTTATTTGGATGAATAGCTTTGCTTGATACAATTTCATGAGCCCTTTTGAATGAGTTCAGCAACTCGTTTGTTAAGTGTCGAATTAGGGTTTATTTTTATATGATCAGACAAGATTTAGGCTTCGTTTGGGACATCTTTTGGCCACTGTTTTTTCATTGATTTCAAAAAAAAAGAATTTGTAATAGAAAACTGCTTTAGAAAGCAGTAAGAAAATTATTATGCAATTTTATTTTTGATATTTTTTGAAACGAAGTAGTTTGTTAAAAAAGGAAAAACTAATAATACCATTTTGTCACTTTTAAATTGTTTTAGGGGGAAAATGATTTGAACTAAGGCTAAGGCCTAAGTTTTTGTGTATAGCTACTTTAAGCAATATGCCTGGATTAAGTACAAGTTTACTTTTGTTAAGCACTTGTTTATGTTTTACTATTTGTTCTTGAAACTAACAACAACATCAAGCCTTTATAGGTGAGGTCGATTATATGAATCTTTTTTCTCCATTGTGTCATACTATGAATCAAATTCTTATTTAAATCTAATAAAAAATTATTTCTAATATTTTTTTAACCAAGTCTTTTTAGGTCTATTTCTATCACTCTTAACATAAGCCAAATCTAATACATATACTCTCATAATCAGGTCATCAGAAGGCCGACATTTTATGTGACCAAACCATCTAAAGTGACTCTCTCTAATATTATCTACTCCAATCTTTTCACGTATATGCTTGTTTCACATTCTATCTCTAAAGTAAGGTCACTCATCCACCTAAGCATCCTCATCTCTATAACACTTAACTTAATTGTATGCTCCTCTCTTAATGGCCAACATTCTGCGCCATAAAACATTGCAGGTCTCACCATCCTCTTATAGAATTTTCTTTTAAGTTTGAGGGATACATACTTTTCTATCACACAATAGGCCTAATGCATTCCTCCCCTTCAACCATCCAATTTGAATTCTTCTAATAATATTCCTAACTTTTTCACCATCACTATAGACAATAGACCTAAGATATCTAAAATGTGTACTTTTATTAATGACTTGATCGCCCAAAGTTACAATCCCCCATTACATCAATTACTACTAAAATTACACTCCATGTATTCAGTTTTATATCTACTCAAACGAAAACCTTTAGACTCCAAGGTTGACCTCCATAATTCAAGCTTACCTTCAACTCCCTTTCTAGTCTTATCAACAAGTAGAATATCCATCAAACTTCTCAATTCGTACTTCTTATATCTCTTTATTTGGCTAACTTATGCATATATCTTTCACCCTCCTTAGTATCTAATCTATTACATAAATCATTCAAAGCTAAATTCTTTGTCTCACATATTACTTTCTTAGACTCCTTACAAACTTTTTTATATATTTTCCAATTGAGCTTTTATATTTAAACCAATGTTTATAACAAAGCTTCTTGTTTTTTTATCTTTTTTTGCACATTTTGATTTCATCACCAACTATTTTTACTATTAAGAGCTTTTTATTTTGATACTCCAAGCACATCCTTTGTAACATTCTTAATATCATTAACTACTTTTTTCCTACATAATATTAGTTCCTCATGAATAGTTAGAATCTTAATATCTTGAATCCTACTCTTAAAAATATTTTTGTTAGTATTATTTAAATGCCCATATCTAATTCTAGAGCAGCATTTTATTTTTATTTTTCATATTCAGCCTCTTCTTCTTAAAGTCCAAAACTAATAAGTGATGTTTGATACATAAACTTTCACTCAGAATAATTTTACAATCTTTGCAATCTAATCGATCTATTTTCTTATAAGAAAATAATTAATTTGAGTTTTATTGTATCCATTTTTATAAGTGATAAGATACTTCTCTTTTTCTTAAATAAGGTGTTAGCAAATATAAGCTCATAAGCTAGAGAAAAATCTAATATAGTCCTACCACCTTCATCAGTCGCTTCAAACCTATAACCATAATGAATGCTTTTAAAATCTTCGATCTTTCTACCAACATTTTCATTTAAATCTCATCCAATAAAAATACCTTCTTCAAGAGATATCTTCTGTATTAATTATTCTAAGTCATTTCAAAATTTTAATTTTGAACACATATCTAAACCTACTTGAGGAGCATAAGCACTTGTGAAATTAATAATCTTAGCATCAACAACAATCTTTAAAATTATTATTCTATCTTCAATTCTATTAATTTCTACCACATTATCCTTCAAACTCTTACCTATAATCACACCTATCATATTTCTAGTACAAATTTTACTTGAAACTAAGAACTAATTAAATCTTGTTGCTTATTGTAGGGCAAGTTTTATCATTATATATTATTTATATTATGTTTTGGGGGTAATTTTAATTTACTTCTTTCTGACAATATTTTCATCAAATTTTATTTGGTCAATCTTTCACGTGTTTCGGTATCGATCGATTCTATTTTTTTAGCTCGAACCGCGGGCCTATGCCTGATTTTGATTAATCATAATATAATATTTACAAGTGAGGGTCAACAAGCACTATTCAAATACACATATTTGAACCATGTTGCTCACAAACCAGAATCCAAAAGACTATTCAAAATAAAGTTCAATGTCCATGCTTCACCCAACAACTACTTGATCAAGTGAAGTATCTAATGTGAAGTGTAAGATCTTTGATAGAATCCATCACACAATATGGTTGAGCATTAATCATTAGTGCCCAGAGCCTTCATCGCATAACAAGTAAAGGATCAAGCAGCCTAAAACCTTGGTAGGATACTAATTCAAAGTGGCTAACCATCTTCTAAAGAGTTGGGGCGTAGCCCATGGAAATCACAAGTTTAATATAACATGAATGAACAATATTGAGAGAATAATGTCAAGAAATCCTACAAAAGCTCCATAAGCTGAAACTCGATAAACAAAAAAGCATGGAGCTCAGAACATACAACAGATAATGAGAGAAATATATGTAAAAAAATCAAAGCTCCAAAATCAAATAAGTACAAGATATTTCAAGTTTTTTTGGGGACATTTGAGGTATTAAGAAAAATTTACACACATGAAATATTATTCAAATGGTTGACGATGATTCTTTTAAAAAGATTGGTAAGTGTAGACGTCGTAAATCCAAAAAGAAATGACTTCTTTGATTGGATTTGGACTTCTTTTTGCTGTTGGGGTCTTTGTGTTGGGACTGGCTCGATCCATTGGTGTTTTGTGGGTGTTGCTCTCTGCTTAGTGGTAAGGCCATTTTGGTGGATAGATTTGGTTGGTTTTGCTAGGGGCTTGCCTTTGCGCCTGGGCAATGATGTGACGGTTTTCTGCTCACCACCTGGATGGTTGTTGCTTGTTGGCAACCATTGGTGGTGCTTCCTCTCCTTCTAATTGGTGGCATTTGTGTGGGATGTGAGATATTGCTTGTCCATTTTGAGTCCTCATCTGTGTGGGTTGTTGCTTGCTTTCTCCTCTAGAAGGCCCTTGCCTAGCTTCTGGGTGGATGCAGAAAACTTCTTGCCAATGACTAAGCCCGGCTAGCTTTTGCCTTCTTCACTTTTTGTTGTCTCTTCTTTTTTGTTGTAGTACTATATTTTTGACTTCGTCATTTGTTGGTCTTGCTTGTCTCCTTCATTTATTAATGAAACTTTTTTATCCCTTAAAAAAAAGGTGAATTCACACACACATCACATATACAAGCTTCGAATTCAAAACCTACTGATTAATAGTCAAAGCCCCCAAATAACAGGCAAAGATGAGCTAACATGATATTTCAAATGTAACGCTTTCCCTTACGCAATATGCTATTTTTACTATGTGCTTGTTTTTAAGCGAACAAAACAATCGCTTAAAATTAGACAGTGGATGTAAATACATGTCAATGAACTTCTTTGATTTTTTATTAAAGGGAGAAATTCGCTGAGAATCTTACTTATGCACTCCATAACAGAAAAGTGTGGCCAGAAAAAAAACGCCAATATAATTTTGAAAGCTACTGTTTTAATTATAAAGATGTGAGTGCATAAGACGAGTTTGAGTAATTATAAAGATGAAAACAAGTTACTGTTCATCAACATTGTGGGTTTTTTTTGGACATCCCTACACGACAATTTGAGCCTATTGATCTTAAGCCGAGATCATCTAATTAAGGCTTCACTTGGAATTGCTTTCTTATTGCTTCTTAAAACAACTTTTTAGTATAAAAATTAAAAATTTGGTACTAAAAAGCTGCTTTAAAAGCAGTAAAAAAGCCATCTCAAAAGGACAACTTTTTTGCTGGTTTCTAAAATAGTTTTCTAGTACAAAAATTTATAGTTCAAAAAATTCTTATATGAAAAGTTGCTTTAGAAAATAGTAAAAAAGTTGTTTCAGATTATAAGTCTAAATATCAAGTTTAGTTTTTGACCTAATTTCAAACAAATATCTGCATTTTGAGTTGAACCTAACTTATTTAGAGGGAGCCATTCTTAGCTGAAATAATTTAGTTTTAATTTAGAATTAATTACAATCCAAGACATTATCAAATGTGTATCAAATAGAATTGCCACACCTAATCAAATATATGACTTGTTCTTGTTGAATTTAGAATTATCTGTGAATTACAAATAAGTATACTAAAAATATCAAACGAAAAAGTGGATATAGAAGTAAGGAGAGATACAAATTCTAGAGTCAAAAGTTATGAGATTTTAGTAAACTAAGTTGAGAGTATATATAATTATCATACTGACAGATTGGTTAAAATTGCATAAATAGCTCACCCTCAAACCCTATTGTTGCGTCCTGGAATATTCGCGGCAGTAAAAAGATGTAGAATTTAGCGTCCTAGCTTTGTATGAGATCTAGCATACAAATAGATAAGAGATAAGGGTGCAACGTTTATAAGAGACTCTAGAATTTTTATGTAGAAACCCCTGAAAAGGGGGAAAAATCATAGGGCCTTGCCAAGTTTAAATGAATCCACTAGTGTTTGCAATTGATTACATATGAGGTCCTTCCTTGGAGAGAAGGCCTTGATTTGATGTAGCAATACATCATATAAAGTGAATTACATAAAGGGAGTTGGAAGAATCAATGTTGACATGTTTGTTTGGTCGGCAGCACCATAGTCGGTGGATGATATTGGTCGGAGGAACCATAATCAGTGGGCGACGAAGGTCAGAAAGATCGTAGTCAGGCAATGGAAGTCGGAGAGACCGTTGTTTGGAGATGGTGCTCAGAGAGACCATAATCGGCGGGCGACAGAGGTCGGAAAGACCGTAGTCAGGCGACGATGGTTAGAAGGACCGTAGTCGGTGAACGACGTAGGTCGGAAAGACCGTTGTCTAGTAACGGTAGTCAAAAGGACCGTAGGCGAACGATGGTGATCGAGGAGACCATAGTATGAAGATCGTGGTCAGAAGGACTGTAGTCTGGAGATGGTGGTCAGAAGGACCATAGTCTAGAGATGGTGGTCGGAAGGACCGTAGTCGGGTGACGGTGGTCGCAAGGAACATAGTCAATGGACGACGGAGGTCGGAAAAATCGTAATCGGGTGATAGTGGTCAGAAGGACCGTAGTCAGTGGGCGAAGGAGGTTGGAAAGACTGTAGTCCGGTGATGGTGGTCGAACTGCCATAATCAGTGGGTGACAGAGGTTGGAAAGATCGTAGTCGACGGGGGATGGAGGTTAGAAATACCGTAGTCTGGTGATGGTGGTCAAAAGGACCATAGTCGATGGGGGAGAGTATTTGGGAGAAGATCAAGAGATAGTCATAGAACAAACGAAAATCCGTCGTCATTGGTCAAGAAGAGATCTGGCGGCAACAGACGAACGGGTGGAAGTCCAGCGACGGTTGGTGGTTGGGAAGAGATTCGACGGTAGTTGACAGCAAAGGAGCTCCCCAAGTTTTTTCTTTTTCTTCCTCGCCCCTCATGTAAAGAATGAGGAGCTATTTATAGTTTTTTGGGAGAGGCATGACTAGTAAATATGTAGAAGATCAAGGGCATGTTGAGAGTGTTCCATCGAACGGCTCACAGTGATCCATTTGATTATGAAATATTTATCAAACATTTAGATGCCCTAGTGATGTCAAAATTGAGTGATCTTGGGCTCGTTGGATTCGTCTCATCGAGCCTCTCGATTTGACTATAAGCATGCCATATTCGGATATCATTTG
This sequence comes from Dendrobium chrysotoxum, assembly GCA_019925795.1. NCBI lineage: Eukaryota > Viridiplantae > Streptophyta > Magnoliopsida > Asparagales > Orchidaceae > Dendrobium > Dendrobium chrysotoxum. Next base: position 107,031 of record JAGFBR010000760.1, on the reverse strand, counting down.
ATAGCCCAATTAATGCTCTGAAGCTTTCAAATAGACTTTACACCTTTGATTTAGGCTCAGATTGGATCAAATTTGACGTCGTTGGATTAGTCTCCTCCTTGAGATTTCAATTTGACTATAAGCTTGCTAAAATTGGAGATCAGATGGTCCCAATTTTAATTTTTGAAGCCTCAATCTCATTTTTGCATCAAGATTCGTGCCTAATCAAGATAAATTTTTGATGACATATCGCCTATAGATAGATTCGAGTTGGGGCTTGAGCATTACATAATTAACTACATGCATAGCTATACATATAATAAGAGAAACACACAATAGTTTTATAGCCCGATTGGAATTTGGAAGTTCAACTTGATGAAGTCATCTGTCAAATTCTTAAGAAGTCACTAACTTGGCATGTAATCATAATTAAATAGCCAAAATATGATTAACAATTTACCTTGAGAAGTCATCCTTCCTTCAATACCCTTGAATATTCACCAGAAAAGACTTCATAGATAATAGTCAATATGACCGACGAATAGGCCGGCCGTACTCACAAACTAAGACGAGTTATTAAATTATTATTGCCTGTAACTTGAGACGATTCTCTTATAGATATCTAAAGAGTCTTCTAAGTTAAGACAGAATAGATCGAGTTAACTCGGGCCCGATTACATTCAATCCACCAAAGCCTTAAAACATTATTAAATTTTCAATTCTGAAGATACTGAGATCATTAAACCTCTTAAATTCAGCAACTTCAGAATTGCATTCATCAGCCTCATATTTATGTCCATACATCATCTATTACAGTTGAAGATTCCCATTATAATCCCTATAAATAATCAAAATTACATCAATAAATTTCTTTTTCCACAAAAGAAAAATAAAAATTAACAAAAAAGGACATTTCAGATGAAGCAATAAAGAGTGCATGTTAAGCGCATTTAGAGCTTAATAATGCCCTTTTTTGCTATTTCTGCAATGTTATTAATCTTTACAGGCAATAATAAATGCTGTGGTGAAAGCTACATTATGAATATTATATTTGTTTCATTGGAGGGTGAGCCATTAATATCTGCCCATACAGATTTATATTTTATTTTCTTTATAGTATTTGATAATTTCTGTGGGTGGTTGGAGGATGAATGCTGGAAAATTGTACCATCAACTCAGCATTTCCACCAACATTTAAAACCTTTAATGCCTCAAGAGTTGGAAGAGAAGCTATCAATGCGCACAGCTCATTATATGAGATGCCAAACACTGGACATTATTAGCTCATGTAAATAGATTTTAATATAATATTAGGTAAAAGGTGTAAATGCAACATAATGTCGCACGAATTGTGTATCACAAATTCGAATTCTTTAAGCTTATGTAGTTTCTCAGTTCCACTCTTTTAAAGATCTGTTTCACATGATTGTAATTGATAGTATATATATAATTGATGTGATATTATTATTGATTTTTTTTAAGGAAATATTTGGTTTGGAGTAAAATATGTGTAAAATATTTCAAATACAGAGGTTTTGAAAATATTGATATTTGATTTGGAGTAAGATTTTGAGGTATTTGAAATTTTTGTTTAGTTTTGAGGAATTTGAAAATTGTTAGGTTTAGCTGAGTTTTAAATACGCGATGAATTGTTTGTCATTGTCATCCTATTGTTAGTCATCATAATTGTTCGGTTTTATACTGCATTTATTGTACTTCAAACAAAAAATATAAAAAGAAGGCAAAATAATTATCTACATTTATTTTATATTTATCTAAACAATTGTAGAAGTCAACCTTAGAGTCTAAATGTTTTCGTTTGAGTATATCTAAAATTGAATACATGGAGTGTAATTTTAGTAGTAATATATCTAGTGGTGAGATTGTGATATTGGGTGATAAAAAAGTGCACGTTTTGGATATATTGGGTCTGTTGTTCAACGATTGTGAAATAGTTGAGGATATTATTAATATAATTCAAGTTGGATGATTGAAGTGGAGGAATGCATTGGGCTTATTGTGTGATAAAAAAGTATCCCTCAAACTTAAGGAAATTTTTTATAAGATGGTGGTGAGACCTGCAATGTTTTATTACGCATAATATTGGCCATTAAAAGATAAGCATAAAATTAAGTTAAGTGCTGCAGGGATGAGGATACTTAGGTGGATGAATGTCTTTACGCTTAGAGACAAAATGTGAAACGAGCATATACATGAAAAGGTTGGAGTAGCTCTAGTGGAAGATAAGATAAATGAGAGTTGTCTTAGATGGTTTGCTTACATAAAACTTCGGTCTTCCGATGACCTAGTTAAGAGAATAGATGAATTAGATCTGACATATATTAAGAAATGTAGAGATTGACCTAAAAGGACTTGATAAAAAATATTAGGAATGATTTTTTTACTAGATTTAAATAAGAATTTGATTCTTAATATAAAATAATAGAGAAAAACAATTCATGTAACCGACCCCACGCAATGGGATAAAACTTAATGTTGTTGTTGTTATATTGCAGTCATTTCCACTATATTCTTTTTACTCTGCATTTCTTTTCCAACAAACTAAATAATCTATAAGAAAAGGTTATATTTTAACATTTTTACAAACTATCATTCTAGAGAATCTATAAGAATGGAGTTGGTTTGGAAAATACAGCTACTCTCTTTTAAATATACATTCGAGATAATTATAGTAGTCTTTAAAGTAATTATAAAATTATTAGAAAATTAAATTTAAAAAATACTTGATCTTTAGAACTAATTGTGAAATTATAGTTAAAAAAAAAAACAAATTATAAAAAATTCTAGAAGTATTACACATTTTTCTACAAAAGTCAAAAATCAACTTTCTTATAACTGTTATAGTTGATTATGAAAAACTCCTTATCATAAAAATATTTCTAAAAAAGTAAAAAACTATAGCCATACTAAAGCAAAATAATGAAAAAAATTATCATAATAAACACAAGACATTCTAAAAAAAGAATATAAAATAAAACAAATGCAATGTAAAAGGAATATAATAGATTACTTTTTTTATTTGGCTTAAATTAAAATAAATGTAATGCAAAATAAAATGTTGGTGCTAGTCGATAGCAGGCAGGCAAGGGCTTTGTGCGATAGGAGACAATGGTGGCAGTGATGGCTAGTGGCCGCCAATAGTGTTCAATAGTTGGCAGGTGTCGACGACCAACGATGACAATCAATGGGTGGGCGACGATGGCAAACAACAACAACGCAGTTGTCTTACGATGAAAAAAGAATTCGGTCAAAATTGAGCGATTTTATAATACATAAAAAATGAACTATGGAGTAAATAATAATTCATTGAAATTTTAAATTGTGTTTCTTTTTCATCAAACCAAAAACCCAAATTTTTTACTTCTACTCTCAAGAGTACTAGTTAAATATGTGAGTTCACATCTCTTATAGAAGAACTTCCGAAAGATATCTTAGCGACAATGGGTTGTTCGTAGAATTTGACTTCAATCCCTACTATATAATCGATTATCTTAAATTCACCATAAGTCTAATAATTCATAACTTTCGTTTGGTTTTGTACGGATTAGACATCTAATACAGTTTACATACAAAGATGATAACTTGAATCACCCCACCCTTACTAAATTCTTGTTATTATTGTTTATGCTCTATATTACTTGCATGTTCATTATCATTCACTCCTAAGTATTTCAAGAACTACCAGTATAGTCATCTAATTATATTCATGTTATAATATATTATATTATCCTAAATCAAGCTTCTTGAAGTAGATATTCTCCTTTCCTATTGACCATACTTAAGGCCAAGTCCATAGCAATGAAGAACAATAACCAATTTAATTTCATCAGTACATCAACCACAAGAACCATGCCATTATGGGAGATAATTGAAATAAGGCAATTGTATTGCACAATAAATGCAGCAAAGATACCTCCAAGCATGAGTGAAATGGAAGCTGTTGGGTGCGATGAGCAGTGAATAGCACCGGATCTGTCAAAGATCTGGTCAGGAACTCCATGGAAGATGGCAATGACTTCAGCCTGGAGGATGTGATAGACCAAGTTGTTGATGTGTCCTGAGGAGTCTTCACATGCAGATGAGGAGATAGAAGCAAGATTCTTTCAAGTGGTGCAGAGAGACGCAAGCAAGGAAGAGGCGCCTAGGAACACATTTTCAACTGCATATCAACAAGTTTGATTAAAAGTAGGGGTGTCAATATTTGACACAACCCGAAAACCAGACTCGAATCCTACCCGAAAATTCTGAGTTAGGGTCAACCCGTTTCGCAAACGGGTCAGGTTAAGGTTCCCGAGTTCGACCCGTTTGAAAAAATGGGTCTTGTATGGGTTGACTCGAAAACCCGACAATGACCCGAACCGACACGAAAATCTGAAATCCTGATCCGATTCCCGCCCGCACCCGCGACTCGCGAGTAAAGATTGCGCTGGCATGTTGTCCTGTCAACGCCGCACAGGCATGTCCGGTCGCCGTCCCGTCCTCGCCGACGATGTCTCGTCGAGTGACCGTGTCTGACATAAGTCGAGTGATGATGTCGAGTGTCTTTGTGAGCCGTGATGCCCGTGTCGTGTTGCTGCCGCTGCAAACCTGATCATGATGAGCTCCCATGCCACGTTGATGACGTCTCGTTACATGCGTACCGCCCTGACAGCGGTCTATGGCTCGCTGTCGCCGCCAACTAGACGTCACTGATCCACTGAGGTCTCATCCCTCCTGTGCCTCACCCTGTGAGTTGCATGTCCGTGGGTCGGGTCAAGTCAACCCGACAACCCACGCGGTTTGGGTCCGGGTCGAAAGACCTAACCCGTTTGCAAAAATGGGTTGGGTTCGGGTTGGGTCAACTAGTGTCAGGTCAGTTCTAGTTTCAATCTGAACCCGACCTTGACCCGATTTTGATAGCTCTAATTACAATGGTGTCAACGGACTACTGTTCTGATACCATGTTGAAACAGTTAAACCTCAGTAAAAAAAAATTTAGTAGAATACATAGCACTGAAATATAAGGTAGAAGGAGAGAAGATTTCAGTAATAAAGGTAGCAAATATGAATACATCATTACACTATAGCTGCCGTATACAAGAATATATACAAAACTAATACAAAACCAATAGTGGAAAAATCATAGCGTAGTTGGCAATAAACAGTGCAGATTGTACGGTAGAGAGAGTGGCTGCTTGGGACAGCGAAGTGGTAGGCAATGATACTATGTAGTGGGTTAGTGGACATGTGTTGAGTCACTAATATTGTCAATACATACAAACATACATATGTACATAGTATTTTAACCAATTCGGTAAAATATGTTTCTCAGTGTAATTTCGTTCTTTCTATTCTAACCACCAATTTTTGTTAAGAACACTCAATACAATTTAGGCGAAATATTTTTTTATTTTGACTCTTTATTCCACTGAGAAAATTTTTAATCCTTAATGTGTGAAAGAAAATAGCTTGAATGTAAGAGATGAAGGAGTAGATTCAAATTTCAACAGATGAAAATCATTAATTATTAATATGAGGTTCTCATATGATCTAATGTTATACAAAAAAAAACATGTATATGAAGAGTATCGCATGTCATTCTAATTTGTTTATTTTTAATTCAAGCGGTTATCTGCCGCTGACTATCGCCACAAAAAGCAACATCAAATTTTGGAACTCCAATTCGATGCAGGAAGTCCACAGGATAAGTGAGGCAGAGAAGAGCATGTGGCACCCACTCCCTCGAGAAAACTTCCCAAAATCCCTCATCTTCCACGACGGCAGAATTGCATTCCTACCAGCACCAGCCGCGACATTGGCAATGTTCATTTGGCTTCCTTTTGTAATATCAAAACAATTATAGGTTAACCAAGGGTGCAATGGTTCTAATGAAAGGATCATTGATAAATAGTTTATATATTCTTGATGGCAAAACAATTATAGGCTCAAATGCTAATATAGTTGAACCTCATGAAGATAGAACCAAGTTGTGGCACTTACGACTTGGTCATATCAGTGAAAGAGGCTTAATTGAGCTTAGCAAACAGAATTTATTGTGGAGACAAGACCGGAAAGCTTGATTTATGTGAATATTGTATTCTGAGTAAAAATTGCAGAGTAATGTTCAGCAAAGCAAATGCATACAAGCAAAGGGTTTATTGATTATATTCACAGTGATCTCTAGGGGCCATCAAGAATTGAACCAAAAGGTGGAGCAAGATACTTCATATCATTTATAGATGATTACTCTAGAAGAGGTTAGGTATATTGCCTTAAACACAAGGATTAAGCGCTCGAAGCTTTCAAAGATTGGAAGGAAGTAGTGGAGAACCAAGTTGGTCGACGTGTAAAAAAATTGCGGACGACTGACAATGGGTTGGAGTATTGCTCAAACTTGTTTGATAGGGTATTGCACAAGTTAAGGCATAGCAAGACACAAAACGGTTGTGAACACCCCACAACAGAATGGGCTTGCTGAAAGAACGAATCGAACCTTTCTTGAAAGAGTTCGGTGTGTGCTCATAAATGCAGGATTGCCGAGGTCATTTTGGGGAGAAACAATAGAGACAGCAAGCTATTTGATTAATAGATGTCCTTCAGCTGCTTTAAATTTCAAAACCCCAATGGAGACATGGACGGGCCATCAGATAAATTACAGCAATCTGAAGGCATTCGGCTGCACTGCAAATGCACATATTAAGCACGATAAGTTGCAAGCTAGAGTATTGAAATGTATTTTTTTAGGTTATCCAGATGAAGTGAAGGGCTATAGACTATGGTGTATTGAACCCGGAATGGAGAAGTGTATCATCAGCAGGGATGTTGTGTTTAATGAAAGTGAATTTCCATTTCAAAGTAACAAAAACAGAGCAGAATTTGGAAACCAGGAGAAAATTCAGAACTCTGAACATATTGTGGTGCAGGATGAAGGTAAATGTGAGCTTCAGCATCAAAGTATAGAGCCAGAACTGTTTAGTGATCCATCTGACTCTAGCAGCAGTGAATTACAGCAATATTCACTAACCAGAGACAGAGAAAAACGGGTTATTAAAGCTCCGGGATTTCTCTGATATAATAGCTATGCTTTCTCGGTTGTACATGAAGCAAAGCAGAATGAGCCCATGACATTTGAAAAAGCAATGAACAGCAGCGAATCAGTGCATTGGATTGAAGCTATGCATGAAGAAATGAAGTCACTAAATAAAAATAAAACATGGCAGTTTGTTAATGTTCCAAATAGCCAAAAGGTGATTGGTTGTAAGTGGATCTACAAGATAAAGATGCACAGAATATTTCAAAACCAAAATAAAAAGCGAGACTCATAGCAAAGTCATTGTTACAAGGTATGATCTAGAACTTGAACAAATGGATGTTAGAACTGCTTTTCTTCATGGTGATTTAGAATAAATAGTTTATATGAAGCAACCTAAAGGTTTTGAAAGTAATGATGCAAAAGAAGTTTGCTTACTTAAAAGACCTATATATGGTTTGAAGCAATCTTCTAGACAATGGTATTTACGTTTTAATCATTTTGTCACAAAGATTGGTTTTTATAGATGTAAAATGGACAATTGTGTATATATTAAAAGAAGAAGTGATCAACATGTTTCAATGTTTCTATTGCTATATGTTGATGATATACTAATTGCTAGCAATAGCATGGCTGAAATTAATATATTAAAAAAACAATTGTCCATGGAGTTTGAGATGAAGAACATGGGTCCGGCTTGCAAAATATTGGGTATTCATAAAACCAGGAAGAGAGAAACGGAAGGTATTTCTATCACAAAAGTCATATCTTGAAAAGGTGTTGGAGAAGTTTGGTATGGATGGTTTGAAACCTGTTAAAACTCCTATGGCTGCTCATTTTAAACTTTATAAGAAAGTTGAAACTGAAAATTATGAGGAGATGTTCATGAATCAAATACCTTATGTCAATATAGTTGAAAGCTTGATGCATAACATGATTTGTACAAGACTGGATATTGCTCATGCCATTAGTTTGGTCAACAGATACATGGAAAATCCTAGCAAATTGCATTGGGAAGCTTTAAAGTGGATTCTTATATATATTAAAGGATCACTTGATATTGGTTTATTGTACCAAGGTGGAGCTATGAATGGAGATTTGTTAAAGAGTTACTGATGCAGGACTACGATGCTTTGAATAGAAAAACTAGGATTTGCACAATTTATTAAAAGAGCAAGTCATGATGTAAATTACTAGCAAAAGGAACGAAGAAGTAAAACGAAGGAGGGATGCTTGCGTTTAGGCCAAACCACATATAAAATACTTGCACAAACAAAATAGATTAGAAAATCAAAGCAAGGCTATCATAAAAGGTGTTCAATCATAATCCCACGATTAACAACAAGATAAGTAACATAAAGGATCACTCAAAATAACCCTACGTTTACTAAGCTCTTGAGCAAATTAAGCGGCTTTGATCTTGAACGAATCCGTCACCACCTACAAGGTTAGGCGAAAGACGAAGTAATTGACAAGGGGTAAAAGTTCACCTTAATCGGAACGGAATCGTCGCCGGATGGTATCCACTTGAATGCCGATGGTATGGGTGACGAAGCGTAGGAATTGAGTAACGTGGCCTTTGAAGATGGAAGTAGCCGGAGGAGAAACGGTCGTGGCTCGGCCAAAGATGGTCCACCGTCCTTTCTTCCTTTGATCGTCGATCGTATCCACCAAGGTGATATGGATTCGTTCAAAGTATTCTTCGACGGTGTTGTCGAAGTCGAATCCGAAGTCGAAGAACGGAGAACGGAGGATGTCGACGTTGTCGTGCTCGTCAAGGATCAAACCGTAGTCCCATTCGGGGACTTCCATTCATGTTGGTGAGGAGAAAGAGAGGTTGGAGCCGAAGATACCTTGCTATCCTTGAAGTTTCTCTTCAATAGATTGAAGATTTCCTTGGAGAATCAAGTGGGGAAAGGGTTGGGGAAGGGGCCGGCTAAGGGGAGGGTGACGGGGGAAGTTAGTTCAGATTTTTGGAGATGTGGGGTTAGGGTTAGGGTTTTGTGTCAAAATCTGAAGTTATTTTCAGATTTGAAAATTGGTGGGAGGTAGGAAAGGAAAATAGGTTTGATTTCCAAAAGAGAGGGTTTAATGTGAGAGTGGGGATTGGTGAGAGAGAGGGGGGAATTGGAGAGAGAGAGGGAGCGGCATAGGGATAGGGGGCCGGCGGCACTATAGAGGATTGGGAGGGATTATGGGAGGTGATTGGAGTTTCTTAATTTAGAATTAGGAAATAGGAAAGATTTAATTCTCTCCCTATTAATTAAAATTTCAAAAAGAAATCAAATAGGAAACTTTCCTAAAATAGTTTTGGTAATTTAGGAAAGTATTCTAATTTGAATTTAAACTAAATTCAAATCTCCAATGCCTTCCAAATATACTCCAACATATTTTAGGAAACTCAAGTAGAGAGGGAGGAAGAGGTGGGGGCGGATGGAGGCCAGCGGCTTGTGGAGATGGGGGTGGGCCGTGGGTGTAGGGGAAGGGGGAGAGGGGTCGGTTTGGGGAGGGGAGGGGAGGAGAAGAGGAATAAGGAACTAAAATTTAGAACCACGAACCCGACACGTCGAAGTTGGTGGGTGATGCGCTTCCTCCTCCAAAGGATCTCTCCAAAGCTCTCAAACTCACACAAGGACACAATATGCAGAAATTTTAATAATAATCATTTATCATCCATAAAAGAGACTAAAGGGGCTATATATATAAGCCTCATACAAAGACTCAAGAAAGAAAAGACGACAATGCCCTTAGGGCTTACAAACAACTCCCTTAAGTAAGGGTAAAACAGTCAACTGAAATAAAAGAAATGAAACAACATAACATAATAAACTTAGAAATATAAAGACTCGATCGTGGCCGTAGATCGACGGCCACGTCTACGATAAACTTTCCACGTATGGATGTCCTCATCATTCTCCCGGGGTGGAAGAAAGCTCGACTCCGTCGAGCAAATATCTCTGGTGCTGTCATAGAACTCTAGTGCGTCTGGATCCAGCTGCTGCAACTCATCGCGATCCAACCACGTATCCTCCGACTCGGGTTTACCTTTCCACCTAATCAAGTACCTTCGTCGTCCGCCTTCCTTTGTAGAGATGATTTCATCGCTCAAGATCATGTCCACTTTATCTGCTATAGGTGATTTAGGAATATCTAGGAGTGGAGGTAGGTTAGGGATCTCACAAGGTGGGGCCACACAAGGCTGTTGTATAAGTGGGTTTGACGGATTAAAATCTGGGCCTTCATATGCCACTAGATCTTCTATGTTAAAAGAGGGATTGATGTTGAACTCCACAGGAAGATTTACTACGTAAGCATTATCATTGATTTTCTTAAGTATTTTGAATGGACCAGCACTTTTGGCATGCAGTTTCTTAACCGTTCCTTGTGGGAACCGTTCCGGACGAATCCGCACCATCACGGAATCACCAACCTCAAAAGTTTTAAATTTTCGTTTCAAATCAGCACGTAATTTATAATCAGTATTGCCCTTTTCAATTTATCGTGCAATTTCCTTATGAAGTTCATGCAGATGTGATGCAAATGATGATGCAGACTCAGAGATCCTATACCTAGAACACATAGGAATGAGATCTAACAGTTGCCTAGGTTTGTACCCGTACACAATCTCAGAAGGACTTAGGCCAGTGGTTCGGTTAATAGAATTGTTATAAGCAAACTCAATAGTGGGTAAAATGGAATCCCAATCCTTAACATGCTCACCAACCAGAGACCTTAACAGATTACCTATGCTCCTATTAACTACCTCGGTCTGACCATCGGTTTGTGGATGAAAGGCAGTAGAGAATTGTAATTTCGTACCTAATTTCATCCAAAGGGTTTTCCAAAAGTAGCTAGTGAACTTAACATCCCTATCAGACACAATGGTTTTAGGTCAACCGTGCAGATGGACAACTTCATTGAAGTAAAGTTTGGCAATATGGGAGGCGTCGGAAGTTTTGGAGAAGGGTATAAAATGAGTCATCTTGGAAAATCTATCAACTACGACACAGATGACATCATTTTTGCGAAGAGTCTTAGGCAGGCCTAAAATGAAATCCATGCTAACGTCCTACCAAGGACAATTAGGGACAGACAACGGAGTGTATAGGCCAGTGTTCTGCTTCCGCTGTTTGGCTAGCTGACACGTGTGACACCGGCTAACCAATCTACCAACATCTCTCTTCAGGCTGGGCCAAAAGAAACGATACTCCACGGATTCTATAGTTTTATCTCGGTTGAAGTGCCCAGCGAGGCCTCCGGCGTGAAGTTCCCAGACCAAAAAATCCCTTAAGGAGGTGCTCGGGATGCAAAGCTTTTGAGCTTTAAAAAGATAATCATCCTCCAGAAGAAAATCGTCTACAAGGCACGTGCTGCTTGTGGACAAGAGAGAGTATGTTTCCTTGAAGTCGGGGCAGTCCAAATAGTCCTTCTTTATTTGGTCAAAACCCACGACTTCGGCCCTCAACTCAGTGGTAGTCATCATGCGACGACTGAGGGCATCGACAGCTTTATTCTCAACTCCCGCCTTATGTCTAAGGGTATAAGTGTACTCTTGAAGGAATTCTACCCAACGACCGTGGCGTGCATTCAACTTCTTCTGAGAGTTGATATAACGTAAAGCTTCGTGATCCGAGAAGATGACGAACTCTTATGGGAGCAAGTAGTGTCGCCAATAACGGAGAGATTGGATCACGACATAGAATTCCTTATCGTAAGTGGAATATCGCTGCCGAATATCATTCAGTTTCTCACTGAAACACGCTACATGATGACCTTCCTGAGAGAGGACTCCTCCAATTCCGACCCCCGAAGCGTCGCAGGTCACTTCAAAGACTTTGGAGAAGTCAGGAAGTCTCATCACTGGGGCCTCCACCATTCTCTTCTTAATGTCCTCGAAAGCTCTGGTGGCGGCTGGGGTCCAGTGGAAATCACCCTTTTTAAGGCAATCAGTGATAGGAGATACGATTGTACTGAAGTTTCGTATGAATCTCCTATAGAAGGTGGCCAATCCGTGGAAGCTGCGGACTTCCCGGATGTTTTGAGGAAGGGGCCACTCAACTATGGCTTTTACCTTCTCAGGGTCAGCAGAAACCCCGCGAGCCGATACAATAAACCCTAAAAGATGACTCGATCTACGAGGAAAGTACACTTCTTAGGATAAGCGTATAACTGTTCCTTCCTTAAAACAGAACAGACTTGCTTAAGGTGGTCAAGATGTTGCTCAACAGAATGACTATAAATAAGAATGTCGTCAAAGTAGACAACGACAAACTTACCCATAAAAGGACGCAACACTTAGGTCATAATTCTCATGAAGGTGCTCGGGGTGTTACTCAACCCGAAAGGCATGACCATCCACTCATATAGACCGTCCTTGGTCTTAAAAGCAGTCTTCCACTCATCACTGGGTCGGATCCGGATCTGGTGGTATCCACTCTTAAGATCGATCTAGGAAAAGAGAGTGGCATCCGTCATCATATCCAGCATATCGTCTAATCTAGGAATAGGAAATCGATATTTGACGGTGATTTTGTTGATAGCACGGCTATCAACACACATTCTCCAAGATCCGTCCTTCTTAGGAGTGAGAAGGGCGGGTACCGCGCAGGGACTAAGACTTTCCTTAATGAAACCTCGCTGCAGTAGCTCGTCTACCTGCTTCTTAAGTTCGGCATGTTCCGTGGGGTTCATGCGATAGTGTGGCAGGTTTGGAAGGGAGGCTCCAGGGACTAAGTCTATAGCACGCTGAATGTCTTGGAGAGGGGGTAACTGATCAGGGAGATCATCTGGGAAGACATCAGCAAATTGCCCTAAGATAGGTTGGACTTCCTGAGGAATGGGGTCATCAGATTTGGTGGGAATCTCACGACCCACTAAAGCGTATAGAGGTGCACCACGAGTGACCTCGGAGTCCAGAACCTTGGCGGTGACCAAGTTTAGTCCTTTCTTAGACTTAAGGGGGTGGGGTTTAGGTTCTTCCTTGACCCGAGGCTGCGATGGTACAAGCTTAATCTTTTTACCCGCATGTTCAAACACGCAGGTGTTTGAACGCCCATAGATGTGGACATTATTATCAAAAATCCAAGGTCGCCCTAACAAAATTTGTCCAACATCCATAATCAGAACATCGCACCACACGTTCTCCTTATAAGTGGCAAAGGAGATAGGTACGAGACTTCGTTCTTTCACCTCCAAGGCAGTAGAGTTGACCCAAGCTACCTTATACAGATCGGGGTGAGGAATGACAGAAATGCCTAATTTGGACACCATGCTGGAGGAGACAGCATTGATGCAACTGCCACTATCTACGATGATTTTACAGTTTTTATCCTTGATTTTGGTGTAGGTGTGAAAGATAGAAGTCCTACGCCAGTCATCGGAGGTAACAGGGTGTGACAGCGCACATCTCACCACGCAGATGGGAGATGTGTCCACCTTCTGAAGGCAATGGAGGACGGCGGTGTCATCGTCCTCCTCAAAGAAATCACCCTCTTCTTCGACTTGGTGAACCTGATCAACCTCGGGCTCAGGATCCTCCTCAGTAATTTTCTCAATAATGGAAACTTTGTAGGGGCTGGAGCACTGAGAAGCGATATGCCCATACCCCTGGCATCGAAAGCACTTGGTCCCAGGGCTGGACCGAGGGGTATCCGGAGTGTGAGGTTTACTTCTAAAGTCAGGTTGGGGTGCAGGGGAACCCGTTGGAGGTCGGGTGCTACTACCCGGAGTAGGTCGGGTAGTAGAGGAGTGCGGGGTGGAACTACCAGACGGTCTGTAGGAGGGTCAAGGGTCGTGGTGACGGCTAGAATGCTGGGATCGACTCTCCTCTAGGTCAAGTACTAAACTATACGCATTCTCTAGGGTAGTGACATTCCGGGTGAACAGCTCGTTGCGAAGATCTTCTCGCAACCCGGTACTAAACATGGATAAGATTTGCATAGGGGTAGTAGAGGTCTCCCCTTTGCAACGAATCAGAAAGTCGTCAAAAGATGCAATGTAATCTTCGACGGGTTTACTACCCTGAGTCAGTCTATGCCACCTATCTAAGAGCCTAGGGAAGTACGAGGGAGGAAGGTACTTCTGCTTAAGCTCACGCTTCATTGACAGCCAATCAGTGATGGGGTACTCATTGCGAGACTCCCTAAGACTTTCTAAATTAGACCAGAACTGACTAGCCCTACCAATGAGTTTCATACTGGCGAAACTGACTTTCCTAGCCTCGGAGATGTCATACCACCTAAAGAAACTATCCATACCTTTGATCCAGTCCAGAAAGAGCTGGGGATCGAGGGTACCATCGAAGGTAGGTGCATCGACCTTGATATTCTTCATCAGGGGAAGATCAGGGTCGTGGTGGTGCTCTTGCCTATGGTGGGGGACTCGATGAGGAGCTAGAGGGTGCCCCTCATCCATAAAAGGATCGTCCCCGTACATAGAGGGTGGCCTAGAAGGGGTATACGGAATCGGGTGGCTCCTACCATGCTCTATGGTGTCAAGTCTGTCAGTGGTGGCTCTACGAAAATCAGCGAGATCAGCTTGGTTTTCCTTTAGTTGTTGGCTCATAGCATTCATTTGACCTACCAGTAGGTCTAAAGTCCTTCCAATTTGTTCGGGGTCCATTGCTAAGCACTAGGGTACACTTAGGAGTGAATCTAAGGAGAGGACAGCAAACTAATGTGAAGGAAAGACACCCTAAAGGTCACTAAATGATGCTGAAAATATTAGGACAGCAAACTACAAAGAAGGGATAAGCAACCTAGACAACTAGAGAGATGACTAAGTTAGGGACAGCACTTAAGCAAGGGATAAGCAAGCCTAAATGACTCTAAAAGTGTGCAGGAAAGTAGTGGACAGCAAGCATACAATGTAAATAAACTAATTTTAAATGTTGATATGCATGCAACAAATTATAGAACTAAATAAGCAACTCCTAGGATGACATCTAACATGCACAACTAGAGCAAACCATGCTCTGATACCAGATGATGCAGGACTACGATGCTTTGAATAAAAAAACTAAGATTTGCACAATTTATTAAAAGAGCAAGTCATGATGTAAATTACTAGCAAAAGGAACGAAGAAGTAAAACGAAGGAGGGATGCTTGCGTTTAGGCCAAACCACATATAAAATACTTGCACAAACAAAATAGATTAGAAAATCAAAGCAAGGCTATCATAGAAGGTGTTCAATCATAATCCCACGATTAACAACAAGATAAGCAACATAAAGGATCACTCAAAATAACCCTACGTTTACTAAGCTCTTGAGCAAATTAAGCGGCTTTGATCTTGAACGAATCCGTCACCACCTACAAGGTTAGGCGAAAGACGAAGTAATTGACAAGGGGTAAAAGTTCACCTTAATCGGAACGGAATCGTCGCCGGATGGTATCCACTTGAATGCCGATGGTATGGGTGACGAAGCGTAGGAATTGAGTAACGTGGCCTTTGAAGATGGAAGTAGCCGGAGGAGAAACGGTCGTGGCTCGGCCAAAGATGGTCCACCATCCTTTCTTTCTTTGATCGTCGATCGTATCCACCAAGGTGATATGGATTCGTTCAAAGTATTCTTCGATGGTGTTGTCGAAATCGAATCCGACGTCGAAGAACGGAGAACGGAGGATGTCGACGTTGTCGTGCTCGTCAAGGATCAAACCGTAGTCCCATTCGGGGACTTCCATTCATGTTGGTGAGGAGAAAAAGAGGTTGGAGCCGAAGATACCTTGCTGTCCTTGAAGTTTCTCTTCAATAGATTGAAGATTTCCTTGGAGAATTAAGTGGGGAAAGGGTTGGGGAAGGGGCCGGCTAAGGGGAGGGTGACGGGGGAAGTTAGTTCAGATTTTTGGAGATGTGGGGTTAGGGTTAGGGTTAGGGTTTTATGTCAAAATCTGAAGTTATTTTCAGATTTGAAAATTGGTGGGAGGTAGGAAAGGAAAATAGGTTTGATTTCCAAAAGAGAGGGTTTAATGTGAGAGTGGGGATTGGTGAGAGAGAGGGGGGAATTGGAGAGAGAGAGGGGGCGGCATAGGGATAGGGGGCCGGCGGCACTATAGAGGATTGGGAGGGATTATGGGAGGTGATTGGAGTTTCTTAATTTAGAATTAGGAAATAGGAAAGATTTAATTCTCTCCCTATTAATTAAAATTTCAAAAAGAAATCAAATAGGAAACTTTCCTAAAATAGTTTTGGTAATTTAGGAAAGTATTCTAATTTGAATTTAAACTAAATTCAAATCTCCAATGCCTTCCAAATATACTCCAACATATTTTAGGAAACTCAAGTAGAGAGGGAGGAAGAGGTGGGGGCGGATGGAGGCCGGCGGCTTGTGGAGATGGGGGTGGGCCGTGGGTGTAGGGGAAGGGGGAGAGGGGTCGGTTTGGGGAGGGGAGGGGAGGAGAAGAGGAATAAGGAACTAAAATTTAGAACCACGAACCCGACACGTCGAAGTTGGTGGGTGATGCGCTTCCTCCTCCAAAGGATCTCTCCAAAGCTCTCAAACTCACACAAGGACGCAATATGCAGAAATTTTAATAATAATCATTCATCATCCATAAAAGAGACTAAAGGGGCTATATATATAAGCCTCATACAAAGACTCAAGAAAGAAAAGACGACAATGCCCTTAGGGCTTACAAATAACTCCCTTAAGTAAGGGTAAAACAGTCAACTGAAATAAAAGAAATAAAACAACATAACATAATAAACTTAGAAATATAAAGACTCGATCGTGGCCGTAGATCGACGGCCACGTCTACGATAAACTTTCCACGTATGGATGTCCTCATCATTCTCCCGGGGTGGAAGAAAGCTCAACTCCGTCGAGCAAATATCTCTGGTGCTGTCATAGAACTCTAGTGCGTCTGGATCCAGCTGCTGCAACTCATCGCGATCCAACCACGTATCCTCCGACTCGGGTTTACCTTTCCACCTAATCAAGTACCTTCGTCGTCCGCCTTCCTTTGTAGAGATGATTTCATCGCTCAAGATCATGTCCACTTTATCTGCTATAGGTGATTTAGGAATATCTGGGAGTGGAGGTAGGTTAGGGATCTCACAAGGTGGGGTCACACAAGGCTGTTGTATAAGTGGGTTTGACGGATTAAAATCCAGGCCTTCATATGCCACTAGATCTATGGCTTCATAACCTTCTTGATGAGTTGGCTAAGTGTCCTAAGGAGGCCTGGTTCCTCGAGCCTAGTGGCACAACGCCACGAACTAGTTGATAGCAAATCTAAAAAAATTAAATCTCTCTTAATCAATAATAGATTACTTAATCTACTTTTCTTTTAATTTATAACAAACTAAAATTAACTTAACAAAGTTGGTTACTACTGGGTAACCCAGGCCAACTAGGCTATTAAGTTAGCCCCAAGGAGGGTGAAATAAACCTCACGGCCTCGGTGAGTAACAAAGGTAGTAATCAATCAAACACTAAAATAAAATCTTTAAAATTAATCCTAAAATATTAATACTTATGCTTAAACTAAAGTTTCCCCTTAACCTTCAACAAATTAAAACACAAGTAACTTTAGCTAAATCATCCTACATAGGACATACCCAAAACCACACAGCCTGTTACACACACACCTAGGCTTGTTTGTTAGGACACGACTTATAGTTCTAGGTTAAGCCAATGGTTTTGTTTTATTATTTGATGTCAATTACTCTTGCCAAGTTAGAGAACCCCTGCATTATTTTATGTTTTAGCAATAACATCTGTTAGTCGCATTTTTAGTTACCTACATTTATTTTCTAAATGGCATCTACGTTCATTTGTGTATTTTTCTTTTATCTTGTCTTGCGAGGTACATTTGGCCAGGCATGATCAAGAATCAGTGAATAATTTGCTCGCTTAAAGCTCTTAAGTGGCTGCGCTACAAGTCTTGCATGGTTGATAATCAGTGGATAGTTTGCTTGTTTGGAACTCTTAAGTGGCCGCGCCACGGTCAGGTATAATCCCTGCAACTTGTAAAGAAAATTCCTAATTATATATTGAAACTGCTACACACCACACACATCTTGTTATTAGCTTTTAATTTAATATATATTCTAGCATGTTTAGGTAGCTGGCCATAGGTTAGTGCACTAACAAAGTTTTGGCCCTATAGGCCAAAGTTTGCCCCTTCTGTGAGCCCTAGAGACCCTTATGATCACCTTAGGCCTATAGTGTAGGCCCACCTATTTGTGCTATATGCATCGCAATTTTCCCACACGAAGTGGGCACCGTTAGGATGTTCCCTTTTTCTTCTGTTTTGGGTGTGATACCCCCCACCTTCTGTGAGCCCTAGACCATTAGGGTCATTTTAGGCCTGTAGTGTAGGCCACCTACTTGTGCAATGTGCATCGTTATTTTCGCACACGAAGTGGACACCGCTAGGATGATTTTCTATCGTTGTGTGATATGGGTACCTTGCCTGGAGGGTATCCTTGGTATGTTTATTTACTTTCTGTACTCTAGATGTCATGCATGCATCTTTATACACCTTACCCCACAGTGCACCTTGCCTACATACATGCATTGCATTAGCATTACTCAAATGAAAATGTCATATTATCTTTCAGTAGTCTTTAGAATACTTTTACTTATACATCTGTCTCATGCATCATATACAACGCTAGGCATATTCTGTTGCATATTGTAGAGTCCCTAATTTAAACCTCTGAACTAAAATCATTGATTCCTTAGGATAGAGCCTTCTAATCTTGCATATATAAGGCGATTGATTGTGTTTAGGATGTTAGCTGGCAGCTCACTCCAGGCAAGCATAAGCCCAGATTGTACACCCCTCAATGTGTTTCTTTTCATCTTTAATGAATTCTGAGTCTGTTATTTCTCTTAGGATAGTAATCTGATTTTTGATTTTTTAAACTCAAAATTTTAATCACATCTTTATACATTTAAAAATGTTTAATCACCACTAAGGATAAAGAGAAGAGTTTATCACCTTTAGAATAGAATTTAGGAACTTTCTCTGTGCATCGAATTAAGAAGAGAATAATACATCATTCTTAATCGAGAGTTTTCTTAGGCCAAGGTCTAAGATGTAATTAACCACGGGGGCTTGCGCTCGTGGGAGATCGATCCCCACATCAAATAAAACCCATTCGAGCTAATGTATCGAATGGGAGAAATCTCGTAACATTTTGGGTCATATATATTATTATCCATCGAGGTGTGTGGGCGAAAGCCGCTATCCTCTATGGCTAATCATATGCATGACTCCATTTGCTCTTCCATTGGCCTGCTTGAGTAGAGTGTAAAGGCCTACGATCATTTTGTCCTACGGGATAGTGCGGTCGTACCCTTTGTA
Source organism: Dendrobium chrysotoxum (assembly GCA_019925795.1). NCBI lineage: Eukaryota > Viridiplantae > Streptophyta > Magnoliopsida > Asparagales > Orchidaceae > Dendrobium > Dendrobium chrysotoxum. The sequence goes on along the minus strand of JAGFBR010000760.1, from coordinate 87,710 downwards.
TTCTATTTCACACAAGTAGAATCCTTTCGGAGACCCACAGTAGTGATAGGTTATCACAACAAAAAATTAAATTTTTATATGACTGAAGAGATGACTTTTAGTTTTAATGGTGTTACTTACATTCACAATCAAAACTCATAATATGATCTTATATGGGTGTGTTAGTTTTCTTGCACACGTAGTAGATACCAACAAGCCTAATATCACTTTAAACCAAGATTGTGAAAACCGGACCGAACAACGAACAGGAAGGAGGGGTTCACGGTTCGACCCCGGTCCAGATGATGTAATAAATAATAATATTATTAAACGTTAATAAAATTAACATAATAATATAACAATCTAACCTTAAGCTTAAGCATAAACCCATCTATCATATATATCAAATATTCAACTAAGAATGAGTTGGAGGTTTAAAATCATATTTTATAAATAATATAATTCATATTTAAGATACCATTAGTTTACATATATTTTTTTAAATTTAATATAAATAATTTTTAATTTATGTTATATGTTTAGATTTATTTTATACTATAAAAAGTATACAAAATATATATTATAAAATTATATTTATAAATTCATATTATATTATTTATTATTAAAAAATAGATAAAAATTAAAATAAATCAATTTTTCTATTATATAATTAAATAAAATGAAAAAATTATAAATAAAAAATAAATATTATTTGCATTATTAAATTTTAATTAAAAAAATATATTTAGAAATATGTAGTGTATGTATAGTGAACTTAAAAACTTTATCTTGATTTTTTAATCCCGCATCACATAGACACTATATGTTAACATTATTTTTGTCTATATAAGCTTTTTGATTCATATGATAAAAAAAGTCACATGATAAGTTAGGTCATGTGATAAAGCATAGCATGGTAAGCTTTTAGTTAAACAATTTTTTTAGAGATGGACCTTCATTTTGGATACCATCTATTGAAGATTAAGAAGGATGTGTGTGAATCAAGTTTTTTATCTCGATATAGTCATTATGAATTGGTTAAAACCAAGCATTGCTACAGAGATTCTTAGTTTTTTTTTTTATGCAATTGGATATTACAAACAATTTGTGGAAGACTTTCAAGTATTGCTACACCTCTAACTAAACTAACTTAGAAATTTATTAATTTCATCTGGTTTCATTCCTGTTAGTAATGTTTTAGAAGCTAAAAAATTGTTTTGTGTTAGCTCCTATTCTCACTATTCTTTTAGGCACTGATGAATTTCATATTTACACTATGCTTCATATCAAAGCTTAGGTTATCTTAATGCAACATGATAGAGTGGTATCTTATACTTCTAGCCAACTCAAGATGCATGAAAAAAACTATGCTACACATGACGTCGAGCTAGCCATAGTTATTGTTGCACTGAATACTTTTATGATGTTCATTGTAAGATTTTTACTGATCATAAGATCTTGAAGTATATCTTTATTTGGAAGGAGTTAAAATTAAGATAGAGGTAATGGCTTAAGTTAATAAAGTATTATAATTTACGGATTCTGTATCATTCGAGTAAGGCTAATGTGATTGCAAATGCTTTAAGTAAAATTTTTTTATCTTATTCAATATGGATGATCACTCAAAATCAATAGTTAGTAATTGAAATTGAGCAACTTCAGCTTGAGATAACATCTTCAAGTAGCAATTCTATCAATTATCGCATGACTATTCATCCAATGATTATTAATTAGATTCGTGAAGCTCATATGAAAGACATTGGCTTGATGGAACTTGGAAAGCAAATTCGAGATGCATAAAAAACCCGAGTTCACTTTTGCAACAGCCCAAAGGTTTTAAAATGAGCTTATTTGAAAAAATATGAAAAATCTATATGGAGCGCTCCGACATTGGTCAAGAAAGCGCAGTGGCACAAGAAAATGTCGTTGCAATGCCATGCACTTAAATGAGTTTTTAAATATTTTAATATAAATATTCTTGTCATTCACTCCCTCCCTCACTCTCACTTCGTTTGTTTGGCAAGGAAGAAAGAAAAAAGGAGGAATCGAGAAGGAAGAGAGGATAGAAGAGAGAGAGAGAGAGAGAGAAGAGAGGGGAAGCTCTCCATGGATTTTTCATCTGACACTCCTGTTATGGATTTTATTCTATTTGAAGTGCCTGCATTCTTATGTTTTCGATGATTTTGATTTCTAAGAATTTTGAATTTTTTGTCTGACACTCCTGTTACGAATTTTGTTCTAGTTGAAGTGCCTACATTCTTACTTATGTTTTCGATGATTTTGATTTCTAAGAATTTTCTCTCCCTCGAATTTGCTAAAAATACATTTTTTTTATTTATCGAACTTCTACAGTGTAATTTTTCATATATGATAAATATGGATTGTGTGAGCATTTTGACTATAATATTATTGAATTTCATCAGGTAAAATAAAAATTATGATTTTCTGAAGCTATTGGCTAGTATACATATTTTGCTATATTTTATAATTTTTTATATTTCATGTTGTAATTCATACATTAAAGAGAAACTTATATAACTAATATAAGATAAATATAGCATTTGCATGTAAGCAAGGAATGCTGGCTATTAACACATTTCTGAAGCTATTTGTCGATAGTGCCTATTGTATATATCAAGTTTTAGTACTTTTAACCTTATAGTAGAATGTAAATATTAACTGTAGTAATGAAATTTTATGTTCCGTTGTTTATATTTATTTGTATTTTTTTGGATGTAATTAGTAAGCTTTAGTTAGTGATGATCTGGTTATAAATGAATATTAACTGTTATTTGAATTGTAAGAAGAACGATATATGAATAAAGGGAAAAAAGATAAAATTCTTCGACTTTAGATCTCAGAGCATGATAACTTTTAATCAAGCATATGCATTAAAATTTAAAAACCGACTGCATATTTTAGATCTAGTTGAACTTCAATATAATATACTTCAAGAAGTGCACACTACTCCATATCCAGTTCACCCAAGAAACACCTAAATGAATCAATATCTCTAATAACTCTTTTGGTGTCGTGATAAAAAGAATATTGTGGTTGAGTTCATAGCCAAGAATGTAACTTATCAAATGATCAAGGTGAAACATCTGAGACTTGGTGGTCTATTGTAATATCTTCCTATTCTACAAAAGGAGGAGATTACTATAGACTTCACAGTTGGCTTGCCTATATTAAAATGAGGTCATAATGCAATTTGGGTTGTAATTGATAGATTCACCCTGACTGTTCAATTTCTATCGGTTAAGCACAATTACTTAGTAGAAAAAGGCTAGCAAAGATATACGTGAAGAAAATTATTTGAATAAGGAATTCCAATCATTATTGTGTCAAAAAGAGATGGAAGATTTATTTCAAGGTTAAGGAAAAAGGGTAAGAAGCTTTAGATATAAAGTTAAATTTCAGCATTATATTTCACTCATAAATAGACGGTTCGTTAGAGCGCACTATTCAAATATTATAAGATTTGTTGAGAGCTTGCATTCCTAAATTTGAGGATAACTAGGAAGATTACATTCTAGTTTTAGGTTCTCATGCCAACTTCAGCATGATGTCATATGTGGCTCTTTATGGTTGGGAGTAAAGATCTCCTTAGTGTTAGTTTAAGGTGTCTGAGAGTAATCTCCTAAGATCTCAACTAGTTGAACAAGTTTCTGAGAAGATTCAAATAGATAACATCACTTATCTCAAACAGGTAGTTGGAGACAGATGAAAACGCTTTTTTGGAGCTTTGTCGCAGATCGACCACACGCGAATAATGATCATCAAAGATGAAGAAGGCATTGGGAAGAGGAATGATCGAGCACCTTTTTGCTCAAAAGTTAGTGTGAATGCTTCCTTGAGGGTTCCTTTAAATTCTATTTCTATAAGGTAAATAGCAGAGCATTTTAGCCCGAAATGAATTTTCGAGCATAATTCCCTAAGAAAACAAATAACAATCATCTTTCTCTAATTTTCACAATTATAAGGAATATAAAGTCAAAATTCTCTTTGTGATTGGGGTTATGATAAATAATGGGACAAATTTAATAGGGGTAGTAGAAGGTGGCTATTATGGTAAATTATTTATCCATTCAACTTCAATCAATATATTGCTTTTCCTTCCACTTCTAATCAGTCAAGAAAAACGAACGATTGTGGCAGACGACTAGGTTTTTAAGCTTAGAGTAATGAATAGTTGGGATATATTGTTGTTGGGAAGGAATTATGAAGGGTAAAATTTGAAGACAAAACGCTGAAGGGCTATGATATAGAAGTTAGCATCATAATTTTAAAATAAAATGACAGGTTGGGACTTTATTATAAGGTTAATAATGAAAGACTAAAATTTTATATTAGAATTACAAGTTACTTTTTAGATAGTAGTATAGATATTTGATCTACTAAGATCACACAAAGTGGGATATATACCTAAAATAAGGTATATTTACATTAAACTATTGTGGTTTATCCACATGGATAATAATTAATAATTTAGTCTCACATTTCTTAGATTGATTTAGCATTCTATAAATAATGATTCTCACTCATAAACAAGACCACATAAAATGTGAGAAATCTAACTCTCTTTTCTTTGTATATTATCTGAGAAACCTAATGATTTATAGGGTGTTTTTGAGTGGAGCATTCTAGTGGCACTATAATCACTAAAAGAACTTGAAGTTTTGCATTCGTGGTGTTAAGTATTGAATTTATATATATATATATATATATATATATATATATATATATATATATATATCATATGTTTAGGTATTTTTCAAGCTTCTTGTGTGAAAGCTTGAAAATGGTTTAGATAATTTGTTAAGGAGAAAGTGACCAAAATGGTCACTCAACTCTTTTTAAAGGGCCAAAATTGTCCCCAACTATTTTGAGGGACCAATTTGGTCCCTCAACTCCTCCAAATGAGACTTTTTTGGTCATACTGTCAATTTTAAACGGAAAACTGAGATGGGAGCGAGGGTATTATCGAAATAAGCAAAAATGTTTTAGATATCGTCCCGCAGCAAAGCAGCGTATTAGCGAATCCTTAAGGCGCAGCCAAGCCCACAGTCCCGCATCGTCGATCGCGTCTCAGAGTGTGGATCATGTCGATCCTGTTGTCCATCCCCAAAGCAATGATCGTTTCGACCCCGTAGTCCCGAAGCGTCGATCCCAGCGTCCGTTGATCGCAGTAGATTTGGCCGAAGACGCGCGCCAACAGAAGAAAGATGGCTACCTTCGCAACGAGAAAGCTTCCGTCTTCATTGTTACTTCTGATCGAACAGACAAACGACGAAGTGTGATTTCAGATACGATAAGAAGGAAAGTTATCGAAGGAGGCGAAGAAGTTATTTAGCTACTCGTTCAAAACTCTACCCGTCACACGAAGGAGTCGAAGTTGAATAGCAATGAATAGTGGAGATGAAGAAAAGCAAACCTAGCAAATCTGCCGAATCAAGGCATCGACAAAAATATGAAAACAAAATAGTAAGAGAATTAGAAAAAGAGATTCATCAAGAAAAAGGAAAAATAGAAATATATCTTCGAAATAAATTAATTTAATTTAAACTAATTAAAAATATAATATAATTAATAAATAATTAGTTATTTAAATTAATTGATTATTAATTTAAATTTTAATTATATTATTTATATTGATTATTTGGTAATAATAATTAAAATTAATAATTATAAATATAATAAAATTATAATTTGACAACTTTTGTAAATGTCATAATAAGAATAACTAATATTTTTGAAACTATTAAAAATAAAATTATTTATAATTTTTTATTAAAGAAAAGTTTAATAAAATTTTTTACAAAATTATAATCCGAAAAAAATTACATTTATTGAATATTTTAATTAACAAAGACCAAATTACCCTCATACTTAACACCATCAACTCTACCATTTGAAAGCAGGGCCAAAAAAGTCTCATTTGGAGGAGTTGAGGGACCAAATTGGTCTCTCAAAATAGTTGGTGACTATTTTGGTCCCTCACAAAGAGTTAAGGGACCATTTTAATCAGTTGCTCATTTGTTAGGTATTAACTCAATATTCATGCATGAGTCATATAATAGATAAAATATTAGGTGTGAACATCACACCTTCATTTACGTGCAAAGTTTATGGTAGCCAGATAGTTGTACACAAACTTAAACTTGAACATTTGCCCTGGCCCAATTAATAAGCTCATTGAGCCAAGCCTAAATTTGAGCGAAATCAAAATAAACAACAAAATATTTTATTAAAAAGTGGGAATTATTTAAAAGAGATTAAACATTGTACAACATAAAAGGCCTATTATTCATATAAACATTAATATCTTGTAGTTGGTAAGAATAGAATACAGCTATAGTGAAGAAGATGATAAAGAACACTAAAGTCTAGTTGTTGATCCTTCCCCTTCTTCAAACTAAAGCTTCATTCTAGTTCTAAGTGGTTGCCAAACTTTATTTTATTGTCGAAAAAATCCTAACTCTAGTATTAGATTTTCCTACCTATTGGTTTCATCAAAGGGTGATTCTTCTCATCACTACATTGCTTTGTTCATTGCCCACCACCCATCTTGTTTTTTTGGGTTTATGCTGTGATATAAAAATAACATTAATACATATAACTATAATATCATATAAAGGGTATTTACAGACTTGTACATGCTGATAATATTTCTCGATTGTGCACACTATTTTATAAGGCTTTTATTGAAATGATTTGTATTAAAACTATGATGATGTTTTGTAAAATTATTTAAATTCAATCTTTTATTGAAAAATAGTATGATTTATCTACTAACGTTTTATGTGATCAAACTGTCTAAGGCCACTCTTTAATCTTATATGCCACTATAGCTATTTCAATCTTTTTATGTATATACTCACTTCGCATTATGTCTCTAAGTGTAAAGTCACTCGTCTGCCCAAGCATCCCCATCTCTGCAACACTTAATTTTATGCTTCTTTAAGCGTAAGCCACTCATCGTTTCGCATTTTAAAATCTGAGTTCAGATGATTATAAATTTAATTTCGAAAGTTTCAATTAGAATTTTGCCTCACGGTTCGTGCTAAACAAGTGAATTATTTGTTGATGTATTATTTTCCCTCTATTTTTAGCATCAAAGTTTATTTCATTCGAAAAAATGTATTAAATCTTTGAAAAACTTCGCAATGCAAAATTATAATTTTGATATGAACTCTTCAAATTGGCTTGAATTTGATAAAAGAGGCTACAACGAGCTTCAAAAAGATCAAATTAAATTGAATTCAGAATGTCGAAAAATGATCCCGATGACCCCAAAAAATATCAGAGTGGGCTTGTTTAAGACTAGCGAATTTCATAACTCGTAATAATCTATTTTCATTTAAAGAAAGCAAATTATGAAATTAAGGTAACACCCCACAATACCACTTACCAGTATTGTAAAATGTCACAGAAATGAACATAACATTCAGTCATTTTCTTTTATCCTTCCACATACAATTACATACTTGAATAAACACATCCAACCACAATGTCATTTATATAGTAAACAGAAGCATCTAGTTAATCCAAATTTCATAACATAAAAATTTACAGAGCCACTAAGAAACTCAAAAGAGTATACTATTGAACTGTCTACATACCTCAATTGTAGACTCACAAACAAAATTAAATACTAACATATAAAATAGAAGGACTTTCAACTTATTCTGTGTTGATCTTTTCCTATAACAACATCTAGTATGAAAAGAACTAGTGAGCTATGAGGCTCAATAAGTTATAAAAATTAAATAGCAGTTAAATTGCATGATTATTAAAAGTCACCATATTGAATCATATATTAAACAAAAATTACATTAATTATAAAATAACATATAATCCTGTTTGACATTAATCTTTACTTTTTTTGAAGTCTATACTACATATCAATATTAGTTTTTTAAAGATTTGTCTAACTTTTATAAGAATATTCAATGGAGCCCAGGTAAACCTGATATTATCGCCATTGAACTACATAGAGGTTCATTTTGCCTCTTTAGGGGTCTCTTTTGCCCCACCTACCATGCAGGTAACATATCTTTGAGGTCCCTTTTGGTCCACCTACAATATAGGTTTCATAATTGGATCCCTTTTGCCCACCTGATATTATATATATCGTATAATAGAATAGTCAATCTTTACTAATTTGATATTCAGTAGAATTCATATATTCATAATTCATACATGCTTATTATGGTTGTAGACATTCCATAATTTATATGATCATATATTTATTACATAAAGAGAATTTATATGCAATATCTTAAGCATTGAACTTCGTTTAAAAATCTTACCAACTAAAACAAGATTTAAACAACCATATAACAACTTAATTTAACTTTGTATCATTCTAATTCATGAGTAATTGATCAAACATGAATACTTGATTGTTTACATGCATAATATCGAATCATCTACTTTAATGACTATCTTTCCAGAGTGTCATTCAAAATCATTGTACATGTATATAATGATAATATCTACTTTTTTACTTAAAAATTTGCATTACTTACTTCTTTGATTAACTGCCTCTTCCAATTCCACACCACACAACCTTTTCCATTGATTAACTGCCTCTTCCAACCTTTTCATAATTAGATTTCCTTCCTCTAATATGTAAGCCCTAATTTTCAAATTCAACTTTAATGAAATAATTCAATCAAGTCGACTCAACTGGATTGGCTCGAAATCAGTAAGTTTGCAAATTGATCATGAGAGAAGAAAAAATATGAAGTTCATGAGTAAAAGCAAATACACTAGTGCTAATCCAATAACCCTAAAACTGATTTGCTTAGGTGAACCCATCGCTCAATAAAGTATACTTCAATCAATCATATGTCGAGGCACCTCTTTGACATAAGATGAACATCAACTCTAAGCTAAAACTTAGCTCAAGGCTCCTTTCATGAGGAAAAAGAATAAATATGACAAATTTTTCACCATATGATCCATTATAAATCATATGCAGCACCTATAAATTACGATCAACTACATTTTTTTTGTCTCTAAGCCTTTTTAATCCAAAGTATATTCTAGACTTGATCAAAGGATGCGTCATTCATCAATAGCTATCCTAATCTACTCAATATACTTAAAGAAGACAACCCTAAGTTAATCAGGCTCCCTAAAACATGACTAGGAAATGTGGAACCAAAATCTTAATCAACTTGAAAACCCATCCCATTCATTTCTTCTCTAATGATAATTCTTAACTTGGAGCATGTGCGATGTCATTGCTTAAGAGTGTTATCAGCCTATGGGCAAAAATGTAATTAACAAAGTGGGATCACAACTATGAAAAATATTGCTTCCCCAAGTCTTAAATAAACCCTAGTCAACTAACTATGGAAATATTCAGGTAACCTCAAAGCAATCTGCCCCTGAGATCCAATAATCTGCATCCCAAAACTCCAAAAGAGCTAAATGAAATATATGAGCATGTGAGCCTTTTAAAGCCTTCAAGTGTCATTGTCGTTACTTAAATTCAGAACAATCTGGCTTTCAATCAATGACTAGATTTCAATTTTTTTGCATGGCATCCTTGGTCTTAATTTACACTCACTATTTCTAGCAAAAGTCCTTGGATTATTGTCTAAATTCATTTTTTTCGAATCAATTTTCATCAACAACAACAACAACAACATCAAGCCTTTGACCCACTACGTGGGGTCGGCTACATGAATCATCTTTCTCCATTGTGTCCTATTAAAAGTCAAATTCTCATTTAAATTTAATAAAGAAAGATCATTTCTAATATATGATTTTCATCAGCAGTAATAAATAAATTGTAGAAGATTAACAACTCATAATATATGATTTTTTGTGTGCTTATTGCATGATTTTCGACATTATATAGTAGATCTATGCAATAAACTAGAGACCACAAAACACTCTACATCACCAATGCTCACATATTCATTTGACTTCTTATTGATACCTCATTATCATTATAAATACAAGCATTCTTGATCACCATCATATTATACTCGCATAATTATTTAGAGTAGCATTATGAGTTCTCCACTCATTCTTGTTGAGTACTGCAATGGTACCAACATAAATTTAGACAAAAAAAATTTCAATGACATCTAACCAAATTTACGTTTGGTGTATATATAATGTAACATCTCCAGATTCAATATTCAGTTCAAACTTTTCTGACTTGATCTGAAACAGGTAATTTGTTAAATCTCTGCATTTGAATATTTCTACATGTGTTTGAGAATATTTTTTATATGCATTTGGGAGTTTGCATGTGTTCTAAAGCGAATCCCAGAGGTCTATTTGCATGGTTGAAAAATATGAGTTTTTCCCCTTGGGGTGCTGTGTCCCTAGGTTTGGTGGCACCACAACACAGGTGCTCTCAAGTTTTTTGGCAATTTAATTATGCACTTCAACGCAGTAGGCATGGTGGCGACGATGGGTTCCTGAAGGGAGCATCGTGTCTGGCCCTGCAAGGTGCCACGGGGCGCCGCGACGCTAGGTTGAATTTTAAATATTTAAAATATTCAAATCCACTATTTCACTAATTTTGTTTTCCTAGGGGCTGCTGACAAGAGAGAGATAGAGGGGGTACTATAGAGAGAAAGTCCGTTTCGGGAGACTCAGATCTATTTTTAGCTGACAGTCCAATTCTGAAAGTTGCTTGAATCGAGGTAAGTTGCATTTTGCCTATCTCAGTTGTAAAAAATACAACTTTTTTTTGAATTTTCTGATTAAATTTATATTTCTATTACAGAAAAATGAGGATAACTTTATACCCGCATAACTTTTTTTATGTTATAGAGATAATGATTCTGAATATTTAGGTATTTTTCAAAAAAATTTACATAGAAGATTTAGGGAATTATGCTGTATTCATTGATTAGAAAATAATCTTAACTCTGAAAAATAATATTGTAGTATAATTAAAGTCTCACAATAATATTTGCATAATTTTTGGTAATTTAGTTATATTCTGAAACAGTGAATTTCTGTGCAGTAGTGCATTTCGTTGCCTATCGTTAAGACATTTTGATTGTTTCTGAAATGAGTTCATTTATGTTTTAACTACTGCAATGCAATAAATTATGTGCTTATTCGATTGAAATGTGTGGCTCTGAGGAGGCTTAATGTGGTGGAAGTTCTGGTGCTAGATGGACAAGGAGTCATAAGGGTCTGAATTTTTAAATATTTGGCATGTGCTAAGCATTAGGAGTCTGTTAGGCTGGCCCAGGAGGGGCCGGCTGGACCGGTCCAACCTGGACTGATCCTCGTCTATTCGAGGCAGAACCGCACGGAGCGGAACCAGGCGGAACCAGCAAGGGGGCCAAGCAAGAATTAAATCCAATTTTGGGAGGGAAATTTTGAATGAGAGGGGCTGTTTAGGCATTTTGTAAAACTCCACTATTGTTAATTAGGAGGATTGAGGGGGAATGAGGGTTATCTTGAATTTGAATGTATTTTTGAGATCTAGGTTTTCTTTACTTGGGCTCTTGGCATTGCCGGAGATTAGGAGAGTTGTTCTTCCTCTCGAATTGAAGAACATTGTATCTTGTTTGTTGCTTTGCTTTGATTAGTGTCCACTACCTTTGCTTTTCTCTCATATTTTCTTGAGATTTGTGAGTTTTCTCGCTGTTTTCCGTAGATCGATAGGAAATATTTGAGATCTCCAAGTATTTCCTATCAAATTGGTATCAGAGCATTGTCTGGGGACCATCGGCAGCTGAAATCCTGAAATTTCAGCGGATTTTGGGTATCCGGAAGGAATTTTCTTAAGTTTCTTGAGAAGAAAGATGGCCGGGAAGAAGGTCGAAGTCTTGGAAGGCGAATTTGGCCAATTAAAATCAGATTTGGAGGGAAAATTTCTTGAAATCACCGCCAACAATGAAAGGTTGGAAGGGAAGTTCACAACTATGGAAGAGATGATGAAGAAACTACTTGAAATGAAGACCAATCCGGCGACATCAGAAGTAAGAGAGACCACCGACGGCCATGGCATATGAGGAAATCCAAACCCGTTCCGGGGGAGGAGAATTCCGGAGGTGGAGATCCTTGAGGGGAAAAACGACATGCCTCCTCTAGAACCGCTTTCTAGAGAGGAGATGAGCCTGGGGTACGGCAGAAGGGGTGTTGATTTTGTTGGAAGAAGGGAAGAGATTCACAGCAGGGGTGCTGATTTTGAAGGGAGAATAGGGGAATATGATGAAGGGTTCGGGTAGCATCGCCGGAGGGACGATCGGGACACTTGGGAAGCACCTCCTCTTCGAGGAATGGGAGGCTATGGAGGATACCGGGGATACGGAGGAGATCCCAAGGTGAGGAAACTGAAGATGCCCATTTTTGAGGGCGAGGATGGCCATGGTTGGATATATAAGGTGGAACGATATTTTGCCGTCAATGGGTTGACAGAGGAGGAGAAGCTGACAGCGGCGGGTCTGTGTTTGGAAGGAAAGGCATTAGCATGGTATCAATGGCGTGACAGGAGGGAGCCCATCCGGAACTGGAGGGAGTTCAAAGGATGCTTACTAGAGCATTTTCGAGCTGATGGGGGAGGAGACTTCTATGAGCAATTCTTTGCCCTGACTCAGGAGGGAACCGTGGCGGATTACTATGACAGGTTCGAGTATTTGGCCAGCAGATTGGATCACATCTCGGAGTCAGCCCTGGAGGGGAACTTCATGAAGGGGCTTAAGCCCGAGATACATACAACAGTCAGAGTTTTGGAGCTGAGGAACCTAGGGAAAGCTATGGAGCTAGCACAGTTGGTGGAAGATCAGAAGAAATCATAGAGGGGGGCTCAGGGAAGCTACTCAGGGGGATCGTACAGGATGACTACCACCTTCTTACCGTCCAAAGGAGCAGCCCCAGGAAGTTTGAAGGAAGTGCCAAAGGAGAAAACTAGAGGAGGAAATGGAGGATAGTTCAAAAAGTTGACTGAGAAGGAGTTACAGGAGAAGAGGGCAAAGGGGGTGTGTTTCAGATGTGATGAGAAGTACATGCCGGGTCATAGGTGCAAGGACCAGACTCTTCAAGTTCTCCTCGTTTGTGAAGACGAGGAAGATGAAGAGGGAGGTGGGAGCAGGTCAGAAGGGGACGAGGAGGAGAAGTTGCACCTGGATGTGGCAGAAGTCTCTCTGAACTCCGTGGTGGGATTCACTTCGAGTCACACTATGAAAGTGAAAGGGGCGATAACTGGCCATGAAGTGGTGGTGTTGATAGATAGTGGGGCAACCCACAATTTCATTTTCACCCAGATTATTGAGATGCTTAGGATGGAGTTAGTGGCACAGGAGGCTATGGGGTGATGATGGGCACGGTAAAGGTGGAGATGGGAAGAGGAGTTTGTAGAGGGGTAGTACTGAAGATTCATGGGATCCAGGTGAGGGAGGACTTCCTACCCTTGGAATTGGGAAGTATTGATGTCATCCTAGGGATGAAGTGATTGCAGACCTTGGGAGAGACGAAGATCAATTGGGGCACATTGAAGATGGAACTGGTGGTGGAGGGAAAGAAGAGGGTGATTCAGGGTGATGCTGGGTTGACCAAGGCTGGGGTTTCTCTCAAATCTCTAATCAGGACCATTCAGGAGGAGGGAGGAGGCTACTTAGTGGAGTTGCACCGTCTGGAAGGGGTCAGACTAGAGGAAGAAGGAAATATTCCTTCTTCAGTGAAGCCGCTCATACACCAGTTCAGCGAGGTTTTTCAACCTCCACAGGGTTTGCCACCTCAGAGGGAGTTGGAGCACGCCATTACTTTGAAGGAAGGGGAGACTCTGATCAGCGTCCGCCCATATCGTTACCCTCAGATTAAAAAAGAAGAGATTGAGAAGTTGATCCGGAAGATACTGGAGGCAGAGATCATCCGACCAAGTGATAGCCCATTTTCTAGTCCAGTCCTTCTGGTCAAGAAGAAGGACGGGAGTTGGAGATTCTGTATGTATTATAGGGCTCTGAATAAGGGCACTGTACCAGACAAGTTCCCAATTCCGGTGATTGATCAGCTACTGGATGAGCTATATGGGGCAGTGGTGTTTTCTAAGCTAGACTTAAAATCCGGATACCACCAGATCAGAATGAAGGAGGCAGATGTTCCAAATACCGCCTTCAAGACACAAGAAGGGCATTATGAGTTTCTGGTAATGCCCTTTGGATTGACTAATACTCCTGCTACTTTTCAGTCTTTGATGAACAGGGTATTCAAGCAGTCCCTCAGGAAGTTCGTCCTGGTCTTCTTTGATGACATTCTGGTGTACAGCAAAACTGTGGGGGAGCATTTGGAACACCTGAGGATGGTCCTGGGAGTACTTCAGGAGCATCAGTTGAGAGCCAACCTGAAGAAATGCAATTCTGCTCAGTCCAGTGTGGAATACTTGGGACATGTGGTATCCCAAGAAGGAGTGGCGGCGGACCAAACCAAAATTGAGGCAATACAGAAGTGGCCGCTGCCTAGGAACATAAGGGAGTTAAGGGGTTTCCTAGGGTTGACTGGCTACTACATGAAGTTTGTGAAGGGGTATGATACCATTGCTTGACCGTTGACTGAGCAGTTGAAAAAAGATAACTTTTTATGGGGAGAGGCAGCAACCCAAGCTTTTGAGAGGCTGAAGAAAGCCATGACGACAGTACCAGTGTTAGCTCTTCCAGATTTCAGCCAAACCTTTATAGTGGAGACCGACACATCAGGGTATGGCTTGGGAACAGTATTGATGCAAAACACAGGCCTATAGCCTACTTCAGTCAGGTGCTATTGACCAGGGCCCGATTGAAATAAGTATACGAGAGAGAGCTGATGGCCATCGTCTTGGCCATTCAGAAATGACGCCCTTATCTTTTGGGTAGGCATTTCATTGTTCATACAGACCAGAGGAGTTTGAAGTACTTGTTGGAGCAACAGATGGTGACCGAGGAACATCAGAGATGGCTGTCAAAGCTTTTAGGCTATGATTTTGAGATTCAATATCGGCCGGGGATGGAGAATAAGGCGGCTGACGCTTTATCAAGATGTGTTGGGGAACTTCAGGAGTTGGCAGTTTCAGTACCACTGATGGTTAACTGGGAGCCATCAAAGAAGAAAACATGCAGAACGAAGAGTTGAAAAAAATCAAGGAAGACTTGAAGAAGAATAGTGGTAGCCATTCGAGGTACTATCTGGAAGGGGAGAGGTTGCTATATCATGGAAGGTTTGTGATGCCACGCACCTCAGTACACATTCCTCAGTTATTACTGGAGTTTCATGGCAGTGCAGTTGGGGGACATTTAGGAGTACAAAAGACTTATAGAAGGCTGGCATCAGAGCTCTACTGGAAGGGGATGTATAAGGATGTTGAGGAGATGGTGTCCAGGTGTGAGGTGTGCCAGAGAAATAAATACATGGTAATGGCACCAGGAGGGTTACTGCAACCATTAGCACTTCCAAATAAAGTATGGGAGGAAGTGTCCATGGACTTTATTGACGGCCTACCCCGTTCAGAGGGATTCACAGTCATTCTAGTCATGGTTGACCGACTTAGCAAGTATGCCCATTTTATTCTCTTACGACATCCTTACACCGCAGTGTTAGAGGCTGCAGCATTCATCAGGGAAGTGGTTAGATTACATGGGATTCCTGAGTCGATTGTGTCTGATAGGGACAAAGTGTTCCTCAGCCAGTTTTGGAGGGAGCTCTTCAGGATGCAGGACACTGTTTTCAAGAGAAGCACCGCCTACCATCCACAGACCGACAGACAGACTGAAGTGGTGAACCGGAGCTTGGAGACATATTTGAGGTGTTTTGCTTCTGAAACACCACGGATGTGGGCGAAGTGGTTACCTTGGGCCGAATATTGGTACAATACATCATACCATTCTGCCTTTCTGATGATGCCTTTCAAGGTAATGTATGGGAGGGACCCTCCACACCTAGTGCATTATGGGAAAGGAAGCACACCAATTTCTTCAGTTGAGCAGTACTTGGAGGAAAGGAACAAGGTACTAGAAGAATTGAAGAGGCATCTTCTGAGGGCACAACAAATCATGAAAAAGCAGGCAGATTCACATAGGAGGGACATGCAGTTTGAAGTGGGAGAGAAGGTGTACCTAAAACTGCGCCCCTACAGGCAAAGGACAGTTACTAGAAGGGGGAATGAGAAGCTGACACTAAGATACTTCGGTCCGTATGAGGTGTTGGACAGGATTGGGGCCATGACGTATCGACTGAAGTTAACACCAACAGCCACCATACACCCAGTGTTCCATGTGTCCCAGTTGAGGAAAGCTTTAGAGGAGCATGCAACTAGTGAAGAATTACCATCTACACTGATTGAGGATTTGGAGGTAATTTTAGAACCACTGGAGCTTGCAGGAGTGAGATCAGATAAAGAGGGCAACAAAGAAGTGTTGATTAGATGGAAAGACCTTCCCGACTTTGAGGCTACTTGGGAGCCGTTTGAAAGAATGAAGGATCAATTCCCTTCCTTTCATCTTGAGGACAAGGTGAGTCTTTGGGAGGGGAGTACTATTAGGCCGGCCCAGGAGGGTCCAACCTGGACCGGTCCAACCTGGACCGGTCCAACCTGGACCGGTCCTCGTCTATTCGAGGCAGAACTGCATGGGGCGGAACCAGGCAGAACAGGCGAAACCAGTAGGGGGGCCAAGCAAGAATTAAATCCAGTTTTGGGAGGGAAATTTTGAATGAGAGGGGCTATTTAGGCATTTTGTAAAACTCCTCTATTGTTAATTAGGAGGATTGGGGGGGAATGAGGGTTATCTTGAATTTGAATGTATTTTTGAGATCTAGGTTTTCTTTGCTTGGGCTCTTGGCGTTGCCAGAGATTAGGAGAGTTGTTCTTCCTCTCGAATTGAAGAACATTGTATCTTGTTTGTTGCTTTGCTTTGATTAGTGGACATCCTTTGCTTTTCTCTCAGATTTTCTTGAGATTTGTGAGTTTTCTCGCTGTTTTTCGTAGATCGATAGGAAATATTTGAGATCTCCAAGTGTTTCCTATCAGAGTCATAAGAGTCTATTTTATATTATATTAGCACATAAAGTCATAGGGGTTTTAATTCTAATATATTTTTGATGGGAGATACAAGGCGTGAGGGAAATCTGTCTTTCTGCTTTAATATATTAAATACTTATTTATTTATTTTTCTGTAATGTTATTTAAGTTTTCTGGTAACTACAATTATTATTTTATTCAGAGAATGATTATTATGAAATATTTTTAAAAGTCCGTTGTATATTTAATAAATGATATGATTTGGAAATTTAGTTCGATAAATATGTAGCTTGTTGAGCTGTGTTAGCTCACTGATGTTTTGCCTTCTATTTTCAGGGTCTGAAAAGAGGAGCCAGTTGAGTAGCAGCTTCAGAATCTGATATGAGTCTATATAAGCATCGCTTTCTATTGACATTTTGTGCAGTCATTGTGTAATAACCTATTTTTTGATCCAGTGAAATAAATTTTTTAGGAATCAGTATAAGTTCAAATCACAATTGTCTTCATCATAGCATATATATTGTAGTGCTTTAATTACCTGGTGTAAATCCTTAAAAAATTGATATCAATCGGTACAAGTGGTGATTTTGGGACCATCAGGTGTCCGTTTTACAAATCGATTGTACTAAAATTTTTTAAATATGATGGGCTATTTTATGAATATTTTTCTATAATTTTTAAAGTTTCGAATCTGAAGATATATGAGAATTTATATAAATTTTATACTAAAAATTGAATAAATTATCAAAATTATTAATAAATTCTTTTATTATTTTATTATAAATATCTTAAACCACTAACATAAACCATTAAATCCCTTTCTCCATTCTAATTTCGGCTAATAGAGAACTGTAAGGAGAATTAAGAGAGTAAAGAGAGGAGAGAGAAAAAAATTTTGGATTTGAAAGTGTAGAGCAATTTTTGCCCTTTGATCATATGGGAAATTTACTCATCTCATTGTAAGCTACCATTACCTTATTTTTGATTTCACGGAATCTGTGTAATTTGTGTTTTATGCATTTTAAATTGATCAAACTTGCAAAAATTACGATACATTAATTTTTAACAAACTTTCACCACGTACATAACTTTGGATGTGTTATTGGTATGAATATTCTAATCATTTTGAATATTTATAGCAATTTTATTTTGACATCTAAAAATAGTATTTTAGTACAATTAAAGCTTCATAATGTTATTATACACTATCTCTGGTAATTTGATTAATTTCTAAAAATGTGAATTTCTTCTTAGTAGGGTTTTCTGTAGGGCTGTCAAAATCGGGTCAAGGGTCGGGTTCGGGTTCAACCCGGAACTGACCCGACACTGTTCAACTCGAACCCGAACCCAACCCATTTTTGCAAACGGGTCGATTTTTCGAACCCAAACCCGACCCGCATAGTGCCAACCCTATCACCATGTGCGTAAGTTCGTCATAGAAGGAAGTACCTCGGATCGGAAGTTACAACATTCTATCGGAAGCAACAACGGAATTCGCTCGCTGTGAAGGTACCTTGGCTCCTTCGTTGTTGTTCGACTTCGCTCCTTAGACGATGTTCCCTTCTGGTCGGATCATAAGTTATAACATTTTGATCGAAAGCAACGACGGGAGTACGCTCGCTGTGAAGGTATCTCCTGAGAGGACGCTCGGCGGCGTCGGCGCAGCTTAACTTCCCGGAGGAGATCGAAGTCAAGGAGGTGACTACTGATAGCGATTTCAACAGCAGAATCACGGCGGCTTCTATTAGGAAGAAGGCTTCGGAGGTTGGGGCAAGAGTGGACACTCTGTAGGCGGGCGTCATCCAGTCGCCTCCGCCTCCACCACTGCCGTCCTTGAGATCATGGAAATACCCGGACCTCAATTTGGAGCCGAGCCCCAAGACTTCCGATGAAGAGTGAAGAAGTCATTGTATTTTTTTTTCTTTTACAGGATGGAGAAGATGATGATTTTGGCCAGATGGGAAGACTGTTCTATTTCCTTGAAGGACTTATGGAGGGGATCTTCGGTGTTGTCCGCCTGCAACAGCATGGTCGAGTGAGTGAAGACGGTCGGTGAGCAAGAGGTCGCGTCAAGTTGCGGTTCCTGCTCTCCTCTGTAAATTTCTCCCTTTGTCCATTTAAAAAATGACGGGAGTTCGCTCACTGTGAAGGATTCCGGATCATTCTTGGGTTTTCGGGTCAACCCGAACCTGACCCGAAATTCAAAACGGGTCAAAAATCAGGGCCCGAACCCGACACGTTTCAGATTCAGGTTGACCCGAACCCAAAATATTCGTGTCGGGTTCGAGTCGGGTTTTCGGGTCGTGTCAAATATTGACACCCCTAGTTTTCTATTGCCTACCATTTGGACATTTTGACACTTTTGAATTTATGTTTTATTTACTGCAGGTATGTGGTTAAGTAATAGCTGATCGTTATTACTATTATAATAATATAATAATAATGTGTGAAAACAAGTAAAGACTAGTTATTCACTGATGTTGACTGGATACTGATTGACCTGTGCAGAATAGTGGGCCGACAAGCTTTTTTTTAAATATTATGGTTGGATGTTATCCTCTACTAATTCACGTGATACACTGATTGAGAGTTATAAGGAGTTATTACCGTACCGACGGGCAAAGAATGAAGACTTTATTTATTGAGCCAACGGTTACTAACAACTAACTTACTGTTGAAAAAATACAACATAAACTAGAACTTCTTGTTTAGTATGATTACTAAAATGCATGTTACTGATTCATTATTACTGTACAACCTTATAATTGTTGTACCAATTTACTATTACTGTACGGATTTACTGTTACTATATTATTTTACTATTACTACCACTATTTACTAATGACACTAGACTGTTATTATTACAGATACGAACATCAATATTGTTACTGATACTACTATTGATTTATTGTTATTATTACTATTATTGATTCACTGTATTGATTACTGATATTGTGCATGCGATTAAGATACTAATTTGATACTGGTATAGAATAACTAAAAAACATGTGTACATCATTACAAAGTTTTATTATATTGATATAATTCTGACAGTCTTTACCGATGCTTTGATTTTACCGCTTTATATAATTTCTTTACTGATTGATAGTACTGATACAATGGTTGCTTTATCGATTCGATACCTGACTGATTTTTCCACCATACTGTTTTGTTGGCTACAAACTTTACTGCTACTACTTGTGCATTTTACTGTTTCTGTATAGATTCATGATCATTTGACTGCCACTCGACAAACATACTGCTCTTTATCGTACTTTGAGTCAGTTGTAGGATTTAGTTACTTGCTAGGTGTTGACCCCTACAACTACCCCAGAAAATTAAATTTGATTAAGATGATTCAGCTCGAATGTGGGTTGCATTTCAATTTTTGCTACATAATGGTTGAGAGAGCAGTCAAATGAGGAGCATCAAATCATTGCTAATATAATAGATTTATACAGAAAACATTTCTCTTCTATCTATAATGGGGGATGGTGGTATCGGAAAGACAACTCTCTTGCAAAATATTTACGAAGATGAAATGGCAGAGGACTTTGATCATAAGACACTGGAGGACAGTTCTAGAAAGCAATCTCTTGGGTCAGAAGCCTATCAATTCCATCTTAAGACTAAGCTATATAGTTCTACCAAAATATCTACAAAATTGTTTTGGATTTTGTTGCATGTTCCCACAAGATCAACAATTTGGTGAAGGTGATGTAGTCCTAACCTATGGCAAAGATGAGCAAAATTTGGTTGATATACTCAGAAGCATCCGCATGCTATACAAAAATAATCAACAATTGAAAATGGTACTCGAGGAGAGCCCAATATAATGCAAGGATGCACATTTCAAGGAAAATTGGCCTCGTCGTCGCCCAAATGACGTCCGATTGCAAAACGGATTGCGTCGTTGCGTCTGGAACGTCGTCAACATCAAAGATCTATATTTTATTTAATTAATTTGGATCAACCGGGGTGGTGGCACGCAAATCAAAACAATCCTAATGCGATGCGATAATGCGCATTTCAAGGAAAATTGGCCTCGTCATCGACCTAATGATCTCCGATCGACGAACGGACTTCGTCATCGCGTCCGGAATGCTCTCAACTTTTAAAAACTACATTTTTTTTAATTTAAGTTGAAGCATTCGGATTGGCGGCGCGACTGAGGCGATTCAAACAACAACGCGCATTTCAAGAAAAGTGGCCTCGTCGTCACCCAAACGACGTCCGATTGCAAAACGGACTACGTCGTTGCGTCCGGAACACCGTCGACATAAAAAATCTACATTTTATTTAATTAATTTGGATAGTCTGAAGTGGTGGTATGAACCCCGAGGCAATTCGATTGCAATAGCACATGTTTTGAGAGAAATTTAGCCCTCGGCATCGAGCAAACGATCTCCAATCGGCGAACGGACTTCGCCACTGTGTCCGGAATGCTTTCAACCTTTAAAAACTATATTTTGTTTACTCAATTCGAAGCGTTCAGATTGGCGGCGTGACCGGAGTGATTCGAATGCAACAGTGCGTAGTTAATTCCCGTCAAAGATTAATCACAGGGATCGTAGACCTAATGATCTCCGATCGATGAACGAACTTCGCCACTGCGTCCGGAAAATCCCAAATACTTACGAATGACTTTTAATTTGATTGAATTAAATGACGTACGGGAAGGTCGAGATGAATTGCGAGGCAAAAGCACAAGTCACAAGGTAATGATGCGCAAGCTAAGGAATTTAGCCCTCGGCGTCGACCAAATGACCTCCGATCGACGAACGGACTGCGTCATTGCGTCCGGAACACTGTCAATACTCTAAATTGACTGTCAATTTGTCCAAACTAAAACTATGCCGTGACCGACAAGGGTTTTAACACAATAACGCGTATTTCGAGGCAAAATATACATGAAATTTGAAATAAAGCACGCAAATCAAAACAGTTTCAATAACCAATGCATCACTGCCATCCTCAATTAATGCGAATACTAAATATGGCATGCTATTATTAACGTTGCATATCAACTTAACTAAAATAGTAAATCAAGCAGAGAAACCCAATCAAAATTAATGCTTTACCTCGGCTTCGTCTAAGCCCAGAAAAAAAAAATCCCTGTGAAAATCCCTTGAAACCCGCTGATTTGGCGTCAATTCCCGGATTCTCCACTCGTCAGCTCGTTAATTACGCTTTCTCGTCGTTAAAATGACAGGAAAATGTGAAGCCGGGGTTGGACTCCTGTTCTCCTCTGTTCAAAACCTCCACTGTGCCTTCCTCTCCTCTACACTACAACAGCTCCACCAGCAGCCATTTCCCAATGTCTCTGGCAGCACACCTGCAGCAATCCTTCAACCACACCAATCCGTCTCCAAGCTCCCTCCTGTTGGAGCAGACACATACAACCTTCCTTTCCACTCTTCAGCCTTGTCTTCTTGCTCTAGTCGAATCCAAGCAGCCACCTAGATCTCCTGCTTGCAGCCACACGGACTCCAGCAAACTTCTTCAGCCCGTCACCCTGCTCTTGCCCGAGACTTGTGCCCTCCACAAACCCTCCAGCCACCAACTCTACTAGTTGTAGAAAGCAAAACGCCTCTACCTCCTCCTCAGACGCAGGTCTCCGAATAGAGCTTCAAGCCACTTAAATAAACACTTCTTCTCATGCGAACGTCCTTAGCTTATTCCCCTCAACTGTTCATAGCTGCAGCCTTATTCTTGTCGTTTTTTTTTTGTCTCTCACGCCAAAGCTTTTTTTTTAAATTTTTTTTTTTTAACTTTATTCCTTAACGGCCAATAGTGAGCTCACAACTCAATCACCTTTTTTCTTTTTTTTTTTCTTCACGTGAAAGCCACAGAAATGTTAGCTTTACATTAGGAAAGATTCTTTCCACAACTTTTCATTTCATTTCTTGGGTATTATTTACTACTATATTAATTAGGTACTGGTACTAGATATCAATTGATTACTACTAGCTTTAGATGTTATTATAATGATTAACTGTTAATATTAGCTAATGGTTAATTTTTGTATTGGTTAACAATTGTCTTTTTCTTTATTATTATTTATTTATATGTCACTGTAATTATTTAATCATTTTTTTTAACTATTTATGCTGTAGATCAATATTTCTAACCATTTGATTTTTTTTAATTAACTAAGTCAACGTCTTTTTTTTTATGGAGTGTTTCCCTTACCAGGAATGCATATCATAGTTCTTTATTATTTATAGGCATCATAGAGCACAATTGTAATGCAAGGTGTAGTGATTTGTACGTTGAATCACTTGTCTTATTCCCCCCTTCTCATTATTTGCCTTTATTTTTGTTTGTGGTTGTTATCAGTATCATTACGTATGCTATATTTATTATTAGATATGGTTTGAGTTGTTAGTCATCCTATTACTAATAATTTGTTGTCACAAAAAAAAATCCCACTAATGTTATGTTTACTTTTGTTAAAAAGAAGAATGGAAAAGCATTCAAGCTGTAACTTTTGCATTCAGTCGTTCATTTAGATTGGTTATTATTATTATCTAATATATTTAACTAATACTAATTAGTGTTGTTAATTATACTTTATTATTTTGTAAAATTATATGTATATTATTTTTAGTTTATATATATAATTTTATGTAAATTTATATATATTCTGTTATGTTAAAATTTATATGTATATTTTCTGTAAAGCATAAGAAAAATATATAATAAAATAAATAATATAATAAAAAGAGAAGGGAAATAATAAAAAGGAGAAAGTCAAAATTTTGTTAATTATTTATGTTATGGTTAATTAAATTACTTTCACTAACTATTAGTATTATTGTTAGTTAAGTTAATTTTATTAACTATTAGTTCTTTAGTTAACTTAATTAATTTTGTTAACTATTCATATTATAGTTAATGTAATTAATTTTATTAACTATTTATACTATAGTTAATTAAATTACTTTTACTGACTACTAGTATTTTAGTTAGTTAAATTAATTTCTTTAACTATTTATACTATAGTTAAATAAGTTACTTTCTTTAATTGTGTAGTTAAGTTACTTTCTCTTACCACCCCGTCACCGTCGTCGCCATTGAAGGTATAATCTCTCCAAACTCAAAACTTCCGAGAACTCATTTTCGTCGTTGGCAGCGCACCGGAAAAGCATCTATGCACGCGCTTTATTGCGCGTGGTGGGTTGGGACCCCGGTGCGGCGCTTACGACGAGGTGGGTAATCACCTTAAGCCTCATTTCGTCGTTGGTAGCGGACCGGAAAACCACCTATGCACGCGCTTTATTGCGCGTGGTAGGATGGGACCCCGGTGCGGTTCCTACGATGAAACGGGGTTATCTATAAGTACCCTCGAGCGAGGGGAAAACGAACTATCTTCTTTTGAAACAGGTACCGTCGAAGACCCCATGCACGCGCTTTATTGCGCGTGGTGAGAATGAAGACTACGGCCGAGGTGTCTAAGGACACCTACCATGCACGCGCTTTATTGCGCGTGGTGGGAAGGCCCAGACTCTTGTCGTTTTTTCCCCTAAACGGGAGAGACGCCGGGAGGCTGCCGAAATTTTGTCTGAAATAAGACAATGACTTAGACGTTTGCAATCAAGCAAGAACAAATTTTTGGACAACAGGGAACCATATTTGAACATGAACTTAAACAAAACGGCAAAGATTTGGAACAAACAATGAACTTTATTTGGACATCAAATGAGCTTAATTTGAATATAAACTAAAACTTGGATGAAATACAAAAGTTTTGAGCTCAAAAAGACTTATGGTTTGAACCACATGAACCTCAAACTTGAATTGAGCATAAGAACTATGCTTGAATATGAACTCAACAAGATTACAAGAGACTTGAACATCGAACTACAAGAACTTGAACTTGAAAGTGACACAAGAAGATATTGAATTGAACGTTAATGAATGAGTCATCAAAATGTATATAGATGGTCAATGAATGAGTCCTAATGGGTTAGGGAAATCTCCTACATCCCTACCACCAACAACAATCCAAGTCCAAGAAGGTGCATCAAAGAGAAAGACCAAAGACAAGTGAATTCAAATCTGATCACAAGAGACTTGAATAGCATGAAGTCTAAAGAACTTGGATAGAATACACAGAATTGTGCTTTGGACAAATGGGCAAATCAAAGTCTAAATGCACCACGATCATCCAAGTGAACAACAAGTATTCAGCTACCATAATGACTTTTATTGATTAGCAAGAATGTGCAGCCTAGTTGCGAATGGAAGTATAAGAATATTTCGGTGAACCTTACAACACAGAAGCAAGATGAGTTACTCACAATTGAAGAGGAAAACCAAGTAATTATCGATAAGAAGAAATGAGGACTTGTGAACTCAAGCTTGAGCCGTAATCAAGGGATCAAACCTAAATGTTCAAATTAAGACAGCAGTAGAGTCCATATATCTCACTCATAAGAGCAAGTGATATGAACTTGATGAGTAAGGATAGCTGCAACGGAGATATTCATGAAAGACATACATATGAATGTAGCGATGTCTCCATCATTAATAATTATTCAACATACAAGCAAGTACATCAAACCTCGCGGGTAGTGAAGCTTATAAATGCATCTATCTTATGCAACATAGGACAGAAATACAGTGAATGTAGCAACGCTCTGTGATCAACATCAAAATACAATAAGAGATATAGCAAATGCAGACACACCTGTAGGCTGTCGTAACAGTTGTAGGAGGTTCATCATGAGCACCACATATTGTATACGACTAAAATAACTTCACTAGATGCAAACTCCTACAAGTTGTTGTAGAAGACCCGTATCATAACGCCACCGGATCTGCAACACCCATGCGAGCAGACAGAAGGCGTACAAGTCTCCAAATGAAATCCCAGTGCCACGCCACTGGATCTGCAACACTCATACAAGCAGGCAGAAGGCGTCCACAAGTTACAACGCCACGCCACCGGATCTGCAACACTCATACAAGCAGACAAAAGGCGTCTACAAGCTTCCAAGTAAATGCTGCATGTAAATGGTGGTTTTTCCACATTGCTGATCAGCGTCAAATATCCCAAAAATGTACCCCCGCACGTGTGCACTTTAATTTGTATACACATAGGTACACTAAAAGGGGAAAATATAATCTTAAACCCGCATGGGCCCCGGCGAGCGTGTTATTGGTACACACCTGACGTCTAGGGATGCTGCGCGGGTCAATGAATGAATTCAGGTTTGAACCCGATCCTTCTATAAAGGTCAATAGAAGTCGACAGGGTTCGAACCATCAAACAAATATACAGTTGTGGTAACCTATTATTTGTTTTAATGCGTTCATATTAGGCCTTCAAGGCCTATAATCAAGAGAATTCACTTACAAAGGCATAAAGCCTATGAAAACCCGATCCTCTGTTTAGCAGGTAAACAGAGTTGAGAAGGTTCAATCCATAACCCCAAACACCCTGATGATGGCCGCGTTGACTGAAGATCTCAACCGGAGGGGTCCATTCACAAACACTTTCAAATGCCTCCCAAACTCCCACAAAATCCAAAACTCCACAAAAATTTCCAAAATCCCAAACTCCGAAAATATTTAAAAATTGAAATCTAATCATCAAACAATTTAAAGCAAAACCCATTCACCCTCCGCAACAGTTTGTCGAGGTAGACAAATCTAAAAACTACTTTAGCTCACATAGAGCTGATGCCTAGTCGAAAATATCACTAGGATCCATTCTCAAATAATCTCCTGCCAGCAAGGACGTGGTACGAGTCCTCTAACCGGCAGTTTCGCCGCCAAATGGCACTGCAGGATAAACGGTTTGACTCGGGGCCCTCTGAACCAGGTGGTCGCCGCCAAATGGCACCATTATATTATGGTTATGGCCAGAGCCCGTATGCTCCCCAATGGCATCAAATCCTTGAGATATGAATCAATAGGATATAATCGATAGGGCACAAAGCCCTCTGTTAGCTAAGGTGGATTCAAATTTGTCCCCTTAGACAAACGCTCCCCCCAGGTCTACAAGGTACCCTTGGACGAAGTAACCCATGGTTGCCGACAAGGATCCTTCTGTCAGGTTGGGTCGACTACCTCCTCTGACTAAGTAGACCAGGGAACACGATGGCCTGGGATGACGGAACCATGGGATCTTGATCGGGTCTATCATCCATTCCCCCACCATCCGCTTTAAGTGCAAGTTGGTGAAATTCTCAATTTTAAATATCAAATTCCTCAATTTTCAAACCTTCAATCCTATGCTGCTACTATATGCCAGATAACGTGTATTTTCTACGTATCTGATCGACGACTAGCCTTAATCGAAAGTTCTCTCTCATTACTGGGAGGGGTAATTAACTATAGGGGCTTGCGCCTATAGGAAACCAGAACTCAGATCATAAAGTCCTCGCAAAATGAGGGCGAAATCTCTGGGTAGTGTCTTACCTACAAATCCATCTGCCTTCCAAAATTTACCCCGGAACTTAAATCGTTAAAACTCCCCTCGAAGAAAGCGCAAAAATGCAGGCGGAGGCCGGGGCCGAATTTTCGGAGCCCACACTAGGCTTTTGAGCTCATTATATGTATTTAAATGATTTCAGGTCAGAGCAAAGCCGTAGGAGTAAGAGATTGACTAGGATCTTTCAGGTTCAGGTTAAGAGCTTCAAATCCATTTCTATCCAAGAAAAAGATCTAAATAATCTTATTGAAAAACAAGTTAAGGAAGCATTAGCACCATCCTAAGGGACTTCATTTTTTCAAAGGATAGAAGGAACTCAAGGGAATACAATTTCATCTAACTCGAACATCAATGCATTATTTTAGCTATTCTTTTGTATTCATGACAGAGTAATTTAATATTATTGTATAGATCTTGAATAATGTGCATGGTTTTTTAAAAAATGAATACAAATATATATATTTATGTTTTAATCAATATTTTTTTCTGGTAGTTATATTGATAAAAAAATTAAGTAGCCCTGGTTGTTATATATTAAAAGATAAAAAAAATTCTTTCAAATTAAATTCTGGGGCGTGGTATAATCATTGTATATAACACATGGCTAGTTATTATTCTATTATGTATTCTTGTCTATAGCTATGTGCTGTGGTGTAATCATTATATCTTTTATCATGAAATGAAAATAGTTTTATGGATGAGTTATTTTCAGTATATTAGATGTTATTAGTAGCTCTATAGTCTGTTGTTGTTTTAAAAGTTTATATTGGGAAAAAAGTCTAAATAATTTATAAAATTGAGATCCTGAGGTTTGCTTGTTGCAAGTCAACACGATAGGACCTGTCCAGTTTGTGGGTCTTATCAAGTTGGATGATGACATATAGTTCTCATTCTTATTCCTTCCACATTAATTCTAATTCACTATCTTGTACTATTAATGGGGTTCTTAAGAAACTAAATTATGAATTTTCAAAGAAATCGAATTTGACAAGAAGGACATGAAATCCAACTTAATATAACAAGCACATGACAATCCGAGTCAAGATATCTTTATCTTATATATTTTATGTTTCTTTGGTGATTATTTGACATTTGTATGCAATGTAAGGATTTGAAATTGTATGTATCAACATCTCCCTAGACCCCACATTCGCAAGATCTTCATGTACGAAGTAACACCAATTTTTTTTTCTCAAAGCTTTGTAGCATTCTAGTTTAAGTTACAAATAGTAGATAGATATCATGACATGTCCTCTAAGAGAAATCCTTTTCAGGCAAAAGTAATCCTTTCTTTTATTTCTATTTGCTCCTATTCTGCATGTTCAGTTCTACTCAAAGGCATGAAATGGCATATGAATAAGCAACTTATTGATTTGCTCACATCTTTCTACACAAAAACATGCATACCAAGGTTAACAAAAGCTTGAGGCTCTGTTTGGCTTGACGGAATTGAAAAAGGGAAAATGAAAAGGAAACTCTATTAGAAAGGATAAAGAAATTGAATTTAAATTTGCTTTCACCCACTTGTTTAGTTAGGGAAAAAGAAAGAGTTAAGACTTGAAAATTTTTTCTTTTCATTTTTTACTAAGGTTTGGTGAAGAACTGTCAATCAAAAAACGTTTTTGTTTGAATTTCCTATGTAAATACAATCCATACTAAATTCTTCAAAGCCAAACACCCCATATAAAACTGTGAAGTATAAAACATTTGCATTATTTCCAATTCCTTAGAAGGAAGCAAGTATAACATAGAACTTCACTTAAGGAAAAGAAAAAATTTCGATACCCATTGCATTTGACTTATATCGAAGGCTTCAAGACCTAGCTATTTGACTTGTACTGTGTGAGATTTTGAACAAATTATACGATGAGGTATTAATGCTCCAATGAAAGTGCATCTTTCCAATAAGAATCCTTCCACAAAAATCCTTTTGGGCTATTCAACTAAAATTTCATACCTCCAGCAATTCAATGAGGCATGCTCATCCAAACGTAGAGCTGCATCTGCCCGCCCCTCGAAGCATTTCCGAACCCCAACTTGAATTCTGCCTTCTCATCTCAAACCCGCAGTTGTTGCCATGGCTGGCAAAGATACCCCAACCTTCTCTCGATCCCGGCTGGGGTCCCAGATTGTTCAGCCAGAACCTTACCGGCAACAGCGAATATGACGCTTCTTGTGTCACCAGGGGAGCGACCCCGCAATGGATTAAAGACCTTCAAGGCGAATAAAATGAAAATCCTAACCCCAACAAAAAGAAGGTAACAAGAAAGTAGCAGTGGTTAGTCTGAGAAGAGCAACATTTTTCTGGAAAGAGGATAATAAAAAGGATAAAGAAATCAGGAGATTGGGAGGAGGAGATCAATGTAGGCCGTAAATTGAAGGGCGACGCAGTCACGCAGGAATTCTGAGAAGTGGCGAACAAAGCGGTTGAGGGACATTGCTTCTGTAGCAATTCTATGTAGAAAATTTAACGACCAAAATATGAAAAAAATAAAAATAAAAACTCTCTCTACCTTATTTGTCTACAATGAGAAGGTAATTTGATATGTCTATGATTTTTTTTTTATATGATCAGCATGAAACATAAGATAATGTTTAAATTAAGTTTTTTATATTAAATGTAGGATTATTAGAACTCCAATTGTAATAAATTTATAGTTGAACTAATCATATTGATCACATGAATCGATCGACATTATAAATGAGCTCAAATCAAGCACATAAAATATATCTAGATTTGATTGTAACTCTATAAGCATGTAAGAACTCTCGATGAGACAAATCTAATGAGTTCAAGATCATTATATTGTAACATCATTAACACATTCAAATATTTAATAAATGATTTATAATCAAGGAAATTAATTTGGACAGTATGATTGAGTGCTTTGAATTTTGATCAAATTTATCAAAATGCTTATATCAAGAAGTTTATAAACATTTTTTTTTTGGAACATGGGTATCTACTCGCTGCCACCCGTTTGAAGGCGCATGATGGCATATCAAATTCCTCGGCGAGCCTACTAGCAACCAGCCCCATAGGTACAGGACTCGCTGTTATTTTCTCTCCACTTAGGTCGCGCTGCATAAGAGGGGATTCGAACATGGGTTGAGGGTACCCAACCGTGCTCGTCCACTAACCCAACTAAGCCCAGTGGGGTTAAACAAAGCTTCATCCTCTACAAAAAAAAAGAGGTTAAAGAACTGAGAGAACTAAAGAATTGTCTTGTATTTTTCAGCTATTACTATGGATTACCATCACCATACAAACACTACCACCATTGGCTTCTATCAACATTTAATCATGTTGTTAAGTTTTAACTGTCTACCTGTGGACATCTAATTTTATAATTTCTACAAGACAAATCAGACGATTGTTCTCAATTGTAGATGATCTTTTTTTTTTTTTAGATGATCTCAAATGGAGAATTCTTATATTTCCTATTATATAGTGGATTGTTATGACTATGCCACGCCTCGTGATTTTTTCTTTTATTGAGTTTTTCAAAAAAAAAAATTTTACTCTTTACAATTTTTTCTGTGTACTAAATTTTTATCAAAAGTTAAGATATTAAACACCAACACTATTAGTATAAGTTATTTAGCAACAACAATAACAACAAGCCTTTATCCCACTACGTGGAGTTGGCTACATGAATAATTTTTCTTCATTGTGTATAGTTAATAATCAAATTCTCATTTAAATCAAACAAAAAAGGTCATTTACTCATTTCTAATATTTTATAACTATTTTTTTGATTTACCTCTACCTTCTTAACATAGACCAAAATCTAATACATCTACTGTCCTAGTCGAATCATCAGAAGGCCAATATTTTATGTGCTCAAACCATCTAAGGCGACTCTTTCTAATCTTATCTGCCATTAAAGCTACTCTTTCTAATAAATTGAAATACTTATTTCTCAAGTTTACAACATACATTATATATTTTAAAACAGATTTTTTAAATAAACTTTCTATTATGTAAATAGCATTTATTTTTAATTAATAATATTAAATAAATTATATTTATAATAATAAATGATCTAATCTTAATAATTTATAAATGTAAATTTATAATATGACTTTAATTAATATATAATTTATAGGTGTATATTATATTAAAACATATTACATAAATTAATAATAATTTATATCAATATATAAATTTATATGCAAGCTAAATTTTCATTAAATTTGAATTAAATTTAAAAATCGAATATATTTAAATTTAAAATTATATAAGATATTATTAATGTGTGAATCCAATTTATTTTTTAATTAAAAAATTATATTATTACATGATTATTCAGGCATTTAAATTTTATTTAAATAATTTTTATATTTATTACATCATCCAGTTTGACCTCGATCAAACCACTGAAATCTTATCCTTTCCTTCTTCTGATTCTATGTCCGGTTCAATTTTCACAACCTAGGACTTGATCGCTCAAAGTCACAATTCTCTTACTAGATCTATCACTTCTAAAATTACACTTAACATATTCCGTTTTAGATCTACTCAAATAAAGAACCTTTAAACTCTAAGGTTGACCTCTATAATTCAAATTTTCTTTCAACTCCCTCTTTAATTAGTCTTTATCAACAAGAAGAATGCCATCAACAAAAAAAGCATACAATCAAATAAATTTGTTAGCATGTGCCGAAAATAAAAAATTTTAATGCTGCCACTGTCTTTTTCAAGTGTTTTCTGAATTCCTCCGATCAAATAAATTCAAAACACACATAAAATATGAAAATTTCAAATTCCTCAAAGTTTTTTTTTTTTCATTTGCAATTTTCAAATCAAATGCATAACAACTAAAACACAGTAACACACACTGGTTACTTCACGCCTAAAAGGCTAGAACACATCACAACAACGAGCAACTGTTCAATTACAATATACTAACACACAAATGCTAAAAAAAACCAAACAATAAACAATAATTAAAATATAATATTAAACTGCTCCTCCGTTATTATAGAATAGCGATCATTTGCGATCACAGAGCACTAAGGAGGGTCCAGAGGTGAATCAGGATATGTCATGTCACTAAGTATACATTAGTACACAGCATTGATATACAACTAAAATATAATGTGATATATATTGATTCACCTCTGAACACATCCGGTGGCCGCAAAGAATAATTTTTAGAACTAAGCGGATTTATATCTCGGAATAAAAACTCCTGTCCCTTTCCTCCCGCTAGCCAGCGCGCTCCTTCTGACCTTGTCCAGCTCATACGTTAACCATGCGCTCCTCTGACAATTCCAACAACCAAAGGGTGCTTGCCATTGCCTCATGATCCCCATATCAAACGATTCATGACAGCTCGCATCAACAAATGAATCAGACCTTGGAAAAAGCTGTGGTTCTTCTACATTAATGGAGAGCGGAGGAGCTCCGTTTTTCCTCTTTAGTTCTTCTCCCTCGTCGTCGCCATCCGAAATGAGGCGCATGAGGCGCTCTTCAATCTCCATGTAGAAAATTTCGTTGTCTTCTTTACTTAATTTTCTCTCCATGCCAGGAAACCCACAACCAAACGGTACTTGCCATTTCCTCAGCCCCGCATCAAACGATCCATAACAGCTCGCATCAACAAATGAATCAGACCTTGGAAAAAGCTGTGGTTCTTCTCCATTAATGGAGAGCGGAGGAGCTCCGTTTTTCCTCATTAGTTCTTCTTCCTCGTCGTCATCCGAAATGAGGCGCACGAGCCGCTCATCAATCTCCTTGTAGAAAATTTCGTTTTCTTCTTTACTTAATTTTCTCCCCAAGCCAGGAAAAAGGATTGAAGGCATGTACTCAGGATAACAACACGGGCCAAGCTCGACTATTATGGGAGCATAACGGAGGAGTATTGGTATATATTTGTAGGGGAGTCTGTAAGGGTGAGAAGGGGTGGGATGTGCATGAAACGACCAGTAAAACATTTTTCCAGGTAATTAATTAACGACAAATGTGTGACGAAAGCAGAGGAACAATTGGAAAGAAGATGAGATGAACCTCCGTGGATGGAGACCTTCAGGTTTGGATTTCTTAATGACGGGGAGAGAAGGATTAAGGGATTATATAAGCGGAACGCAGAGAACTTTTCGCCTTCGGGGCGAGATTCATTAATTATCATCTATTAAGGCGGTTCAGGCGACGGAGGAGAATGACGGGATTTAGAAGCCAGGGACTCTCGGAAGACCGGGCCCTTGCTACTCTCGGTTTATATTTTCTGAGCGCCAAATTTTACGGCCCAAACCGGAGCCGTCCACGTCTTTGCTATATATATTTGAATTGTGAAAAACGGGTTTAAAAGCTGGCTATTATTATTTTAATGATTTTTTTTAATGGCTTAAATTGCTAGTTTAGTTGATTAGTTCTGAAGTTATACTCTAATGGCCTTTTAACATAGAAAACTACAAAGGAATTTTTGTTGGAATGATTTATTATATTTTATTTGATTTATTATAATTTAAATTAATGTGTAAAATGTGAGGACCAAAATAATGTATTGTATGCATTTTTTTAATAATTTTAACATTATGGATAAGATATATATACTCTTAAGTGATATTAAGTGTACGCTAATATTTGTTCGGATCGATTTAATTAAGTCATGATGAGTGATACATTATCAATAATTCAGCCGAGAGGTATATATGAAGATCAATGCAATATATATGTTCAAAATTTTCGAACTAAAACTCAAGCCATTTGAACTTCGATGTCTACAAATTTGTAATCAAATTGAACGTCTCGAGTTAAATGAGGCCAAATAAAGCACTTGATGCGTGATTAAAAATTTTAGATTATTAATTAAAGGGTTTAAATAATATATGAATCTTACATACTTAAAATTAAATTGAAAGCCTCAACATGAAGACTCAAATGAGTGCAAGATCATTTAATTTTGAGATCATTAAAACACTCAAGTATTGGACATTTGATCTGTGATTAAAGTCGTTAACATAGGTCGTTAGATTGAGTGTTATGAATTTTTGGCAAAGTTTACCAAAATGATATTTTTGCAAAATTATGGATGTACCACATTCTCTACATGTAGGGGACCTAGTGTTACATTTGGAGAGAGCTTAGATATCTAAGAAAAATCTAGACTTTTACCCAACATTTAATGTGGACGATCATCGTCAACAAGTGCTATCACCATTGCTCGACTTGTGCCATCCTATTGTCATAGCTTGACTTCCATCATATGACATTCATCACTTGTCTACCCATGTTTCTTATCTCACAATAACTAATATTTTCCTGTTTATTGACTACCAATATCTGTCCTCGTCGCCCATGTTCAATCATTCAAAAAATGTCATCAACAAACCTTCGTCATACTATTCTTACCTGACTAACATTGTCTAATCTTCTCCACTTCCATCACTTCTCTCATAATCTCTATAATAGGCACTAAATCATTATTTTTAATTGTGAAACCCTATATTCTCTAACCCAGGAAAGAGCGGACTTTTATAATTTCAATTATATAGTGAATTATATTGGGGATGAAGAGTAACACCACAATGATGAAACAAGTAAGAAAGTAAAAACAACGGAAAAATAAAGAACATCAGGATTTAACGTGGAAAAATCCAAATTAGGGAAAAAAAATTACGGAGCCACACCACACCAAGAAATCCACTATGAAAATTAGGAGAAATAAATACAGATATATCTTCTCTCTCACTCTCTCCTTGCTTCTCTTCTCACATACACCATTCTCAATGTTTAACCCTACATAAATACAAGAGAAAGCCAAGTGAATAGCCCCAAGGGATGCAATCCTTCAGAAAAATGAGAAAGAAAACTGTCAAGTTCATCTCGCAGTGCTGCGGCACCAGTTTGAGGAGCTGCGACACTCAAGCCTATGTCTGATTAAGATGCGATGCTCAAACTCGTAGCGCTGCGACGCTCAAAATTGCAATGTTGCGGCGCCAAACTTGTAGCGATGCTGCATCGAATCCAGAGCGTTGTGGCGCTCTGCTCTCTGTCTATCAGCACTGGGATGCTCGGGAACACATCATTGGGGCGCTCAGATACACAACGTCGGGGGTTGTACAATTTTTTTTTTTCAGGTGCAAAGCACCTGAACATAAGCAAGGGGTAAACCCCCACACCTCCTATTAAGCATGACAAACTTGAGGTCCAAGACAACAAAACAACCTGATCGATCAACACAATCAGATTCCACACATAACAAATGATTTCAATTGTGCTAAATTGTGTAAATTTTTTTTCTAGTTTTTGATGTAAAAAAAAAAAAGTTGGTCTCTTATAAATTATGTGTGTTGGCTCCTCTTACAAAGCTACTAGATAAAAGTTTCTCTCTATCTACTATTATCATATATTTTCTAGCACGTAATTGCAACAATGAGAAATCATAATGGGTCCAAAAAGTCATTGAACTAAACAAGTTTGAATCATGCATGTACTCAAATCTTATTTATTGAATACTATTCCATAGTCTCCTTAATCAAGAAGCTGCTCAGAGTTACATCACTAAAACTATCCTAAAAGGGCTAGCCTCAACACAATCATTAACACTTAGTTAGTAAACTCAGATGACATATCCAAGAAGTTGTCCGCTTGTTCAGAGTTTAGCTATTTCTTTTACTTTCCTTTTTCATGTGATTCATTTCTCATGTAAAATTTAATTTATCTTTCATCAAACAACTTGGATCCGATAGATAATAAGAAAAATATTTTTTTAATAATTAATGATAATATTAACATCTCAGCTTTCTAGAAAAACTTATATATTACACAGATAAAAAAAAAAGTTATAAGAGACATTAAATTTCTCAAGTGAAAAACTAGAAAAGGAAAAAAAAAAAACCTACAGGGCATGATATAGTTGAAATAATTGATTGCATAGATTTCAAATGATGCTCTTCCCCTTAATTTGAAAAGGAGTTGATACAATGTAGTACATATGAGCGCTATTGATGATCGATTTTATAGTGAAAGTTAAAAGAATCTTGAGGCATTAGAGTTACTTTCAGATGAGGATATTAATAATAATGCTGGCCCCTAATTGATCTTTTGCAACCCATCCTTGGTTATCATACCAGAGAACCTTATGGAAGTAACACTTTTATCTCTAGCGAGTAGCTTGGTACTTATGCATAAGGCCCTCACCAGTAGATCACCTAACATATTAAAGTAGTGCAATCTTCCTTTGCCCATCAAGTTGTTCACACATTAACTAAGGTTAGAGGTTGTAATTCATGATTTTCCATCTCCTACCTTCGCCCATATGTGTTCTATAATGTTATAAATATATCTCCTTAGGAATAGTTTGAATGCAAAATGAATGAACTAACTTTTGATGTTCTCACTCTCTTCTATTGCTTTGAGTTGTTGGCATCCTCTAATTGCTTGTTATTTCTCCCCTATTTATTTTGGAGTTTTTGACAAACTCAAAGTTTCCTAGTTTTCAAGTTTATTATTATTTCTCGACTTTTAATAATTTGTTTGGTTAGGTTCATAATAATGGTATTCTCATTGAGCCTTTTGTAATTGGGTGCCGCCTTCAATCTCTCTGTGTGTTCTTTACCAAGCAACACATTCAGACATTCCACTACTCTTGGATATGCCTCATTTGCCAACACACACATCCTGTCACTTACAAATTGATCTCCTCCACCCATCAATACCCACTCTCAAAGCTACTTCATCAGTTAACATACACATCTTGCCTCTCACAAAATCTCCTTAGTCCATCAAACCCAATGTCTTCATTTAGATCTACTTATAATGATGATGTCATTCAAATATATAGTAAATTCCCAAGTCCATTTCCAACTCTATATTTCATCGATCACACCCATCTTCTGCAAAAACCTATATCTTGCTTCTTCCCATCCCCACATCGCTAAATCCTCCTCTAGTAATTAGCATCCATCTCCTCTGACCCAGATCTACCTTCTTTTGCCTCGATCTCCTATATCTCACTAGATCTAACATCCAAAGCCAACTAACTTTCACCATTTTCCACCCTCTACCAGCTCATGTCTCACTATAATTCACATTTCATTTTTGTTACTCTACCTTGAGGTCAAGGCCATTGTGAATGAGATTGTAGTGTCAGTAATAAATATAATGAATTATTTATAGGTTAATATATAATATTAGATGGTTAAATGCATTTAGTAGTTTCAAATGGGCCTAATAATACTGAAAATACCCCTACTTAGTGGAACTATGATATGATATGCATAATGAATGAAATAAGATTTAAATGCTCCTTCTAACCCCTAATAAATAGAGTTATTCACATTCTTTAATGAATATTATATTTCAAAATTTTTTTCCAACTCCCCTATCATCCTCATTCCTAAAAAGAATAACCTTGAGCATTGGACTGATCGATTTTAGACACATCAATCTTTGCTCTACTTTTAATAAACTTATGTTTAAGATCCTAGCATCTATATTAGCTTCTAACCTCTCAAAAATTATTTCTACGAATCAAATCGATTTTGTCAAAGAGAGGAACATATTTGATTATATCCTGCTTGCTCAAGACTTAATTCATGACATTAAAAAGGTGGTTGACCACAATTTAATCTTTAAACTTGATATTTTCAAAACTTATGATAACATTAAGTGGACTTTTATTTTTAATATACTTCATCTTTTTGGTTTTGATGACAAGTTTATTAGGTTAATCAAGATTATTATGGAAAATGTCTGATTTTTAATCGTTATCTGTAATGCCCCAGAATCTAAATTGGAAGAATTATTCTTATCTTTTAATAAATAATAATCAAAGCTATATAATATCATCGACTATCAGTAATAATCAATAAAAATAGATTTTATAATTCATTTTCTCAAAAGTCATATACACTACTCAGGATCTATACAATCATCACATATCAATCATATCCTAAGCATAAAATAATAACTAAAATAAAAAAAATAGAACATAAAGAATCCCGACCAGCCTCACACTCATGTTCCCCTGCCCTGACCTGAAATCATTTAACCACATATAATGAGCTTAAAAAGTCGAGCAGGTCACAAAAATCTATAACTAAATTCAAAGCACAACAAATGAGTAATATGTATGTTAGAGATTAAATCATAGCATTTACATTTATATGATTATTGAATCAGTGTAGAAATAGTAAAATTCATATGCAACAGTAATAGAATTTGTAAACAGTAAAACACTACAGTACGAAAGCTAGTAAAGTAGTAAATCAGTATGAGTGTCAAATCTATAAAGCAATCATCATATTCGTAATATCAATCATTATAGAAATTAAATAAAGCATCAAATTAAAATAGCAATAAAGACTATTAAAATCAAATCAATATAGTAAAATTATATAAGAATGTATACATATTATCTAGGTACTCTATATTATGTGCTCAATATCACAAACTTAATATCAGTACAATGAATTAGTAGTATCAAATAGTATCAGTATCTAAATCAATAATAATAACAATCAGGTGGTAGCAGCAATAGAATAATACAATAATAGTAAATCCACACAGTAATAATAAATTAGTACAATAATAACAAAAATACCTCAAGAATATACATTTCAGTAGTTATACTAAACAAGTAAAAAGTCTTGGCTATCACGATATTTTTCAGTATTATATCAATAAGCCGTTAGCTCAGTCAATAGAGTCGTCACTCTTTACCAGTTAGCATAGTAATAATTTTTTTATAACTCTCAATCAGTATCACATGAATTAGTAGAGGATAACACTAAATTATAGTATTTAAACGAAAGCACGTTGGCCTACTATCATGTACATGTCAATTAGTCTCCAACCAATGGGTCAACCAATCTTGTCTTTTACACAGACATTATCATCACAAGACTATAACAGTAATCTCAATCATATATTCACATTCATTTTCAATACATTGCAGCAAATAATGTATAATTGAGTATAATTCAAAAAATATCAAACTGTACTAATGATAGATAATAAAAACCATACTGAGTAAAAATTCACATTTTTAGAATTTGATCAAATTACTAAATATTGCATAAAATAATATTCTAAAGCTTTTGTTAAACTAAATCACTATTTTAGACGTTAAAATAAATTTTTAAGTAGAAAAGAATTATTAAATTTTAAAAATCACATGGTAAAAAATTTTAAATAAATACTCAAAATATTCATAATCTTGATCTTTATAATATACAAAAAGTTACGTGGTGAAAGTTTTATAAATACAAAGCTATTCACATTTTTCGGTAATAAAAATATAAATTTGATCAAAAAAATATCAATAACATAAAATCTTTGAAATAAAAAATAGGGTAAAGATTCTTAACAGTGAGACAAGTAAATATCTCAACTAGCCCGACTGACGAAAATCGTTCTGGGACCTCCAAATCCTAAAATTCTTAATTTTATCTCTCCTCACAAATCTCTTAATTTTTCCCTAAAAGCTCTCTATTAGCTAATGTAATAGGGAAGGCTTTTAAAAATTTTTATTTTAGTGACTTAAGATATATTATAATAAAATAATATATAATATTAATATAATATTTAATTTAATCAATTCTTTAGCATAAAATTCAAATAAATCATTTTAGGACTTCAAAAATTATAAAAAAATATCCTTAAAATAAATGATTTTATTTAAAAAAATATCGATAAAATCAATTTGCAAAATAGACACCTAATGGTCCAAAAATCCCAAATTGTATCGATAGATGTCAATTTCTTAAGGAATTTTACCGGCGCCCAAAAATTATGAAAAAATTTGTGCAAGTAAAATACTATAATTAAAATACTAAGGTGAAGATGATTTACGATTTGGAGTTACATTAACTCCAAAAACTTTTTTTTGTGTGGATTAAAATACGGGTTATTACAATCTACCTACTTTAAGAAAATGTCATCCCTGACATTTCCTTTAAGGATTCAGGGATAAAACTCAATATAAACCAAATTAATTTAATTAAAACACAAATTAAATCAAAATCAAATTAAAACTAATCAAAATTCATATAAACATGCAGTTCATTCTATCATATATCATTCAATTATGTATGTAAACTAATGCACCTTAAACTACCCATTATACTCAACTCTTAATCAAATCCTACAGCTCTGATAACAATTAATTTTTCCAATAACTATGCTCTAATACCAATTGTAATGCCCCAGAATCTAAATTGGAAGAATTATTCTTATCTTTTAATAAATAATAACTAGAGCTATCTAATATTATATATTAGTAATAAATAGCAAAAATAAATTCTATAATTTATTTTCTCAAAAGTCATATACACTATTAAGAATCTATATAATTATCACATATCTATCCTGTGTTGAGTATAAAATAATAACTAAAATAAAAAAGAAATAGAACCTGAAGAATGTTGACCAGTCTCATATATACTCCTGCTTCTCTGCCCTACCCTGAAATTATTTAACCATATATAATGAGCTTAAAAAGTCCAGCAGGTCACCAAAACCTATAATTAAATTTAAAGCATGACAAATGAGTAATATGTATGTGAGGGATCAAATCATAACAGTTATATTTATATGATCACTGAATTAGTGCAGAAATAATAAAATTCATATGTAGTAGTAATAGAATCTGTAAACAGTAAAAAACTAAAGTATGGAAGCTAGTAAAGTAATAAACTAGTATGAGTGTAAAATTTATAAAGTAATCATCGTATCTGTAAATCAATCAGTATAGAAATTGAATAAAGCATCAAATTAAAATAACAGTAAATACTATTGAAATTAAATCAATATAGTAAAATCATATATGAATGTACACATGCTATCCATGTACTCTATATCACGTACTCAATATCATATAATATCAGTACAGTGAATCAGTAGTATCAAAAATATGAGTATCCAAATCAGTAATAATAATAATCTAGTGGTAGGAGCAGTAGAATAATGTAATAATATTAAATCCATGTATTAATAATAAATTCGTATAATAATAAGAAAAATGGCCCAAGAACATGCATTTCAGTAGTCACACTAAACAAGTAAGAAGTCATGGCTAACATGATATTTTTCCAGTATTGTATCAGCATCAGTAAACTATTGGCTCAGTAAATAGAGTCATCACACTTTGCCCGTCGGCATAGTAATCATCTCATTATAACTCCCAATTAGTATCATGTGAATCAGTAGATGATAACACCAAATCACTGTATTTAAAGAAAACCCATCGGCCCACCATCCGGTACAGGCCAATCAGTCTCCAACCAACAAGTCAACCAGTCTTTACTTATCTTTTACACACACATTATTATCATAGCACTATAACAGTAATCTCAATCATATATCCATATTTATTTTCAATACATTACAGTAAATAATGCATAGTTGAGTATAATTCAAAAAATATCAAAATGTATTAATGATAGACGACAAAATCATACTGAGCAAAAATTCATATTTTTAGAATTTGACCAAATTATCAAATATTATATAAAATAATATTCTAAAGCTTTTGTTGAACTAAATTACTATTTTTAAACATCAAAATAAATTTCTAAGTAGACAAAAATTATTAAATTTTCAAAATCATCTGATAAAAAATTTTGAATAAATACTCAAAATTTTCATAATCTCGATATCTATAATATACAAAAAGTTACATGTGAACATTTTGCCAATACAAAATTATTCACTTTTTCGGTAATGGAAACATGAATTTGATCAGAAAAATATCAAAAATATAAAATCTTTAAAATCAGAAATAGGATGAAGATTCCTTACAGCGAGACGAGTAAATATCTCAACTAGCCCGACTAAAAAATCGTTCCGCGGCCTCCAAATCCTAAATTTTTTTTTCTTTCTCCTCACAAATCTCTTAATTTTTCCCTAACAGCTTTCTATTAGCTGTTGACCTCATTTTTGTATGAGCTCAGTATGACCAATCTAGACCCTAGGATCTATTCTAGACCCTAGGATTCTTCCTGACTCTAAATCATATGATCTTCTTAGACCCTAGGATTCTCCTAGATCTATCTAGAGCTTAGGATTCTTCTAGATCCTAAGACTATTCTAGATCCCAGGCCCTATGACTTCCAAACCCTAAGATCTTCCTAGAAATCAAACTTTAGGATCTTCTCTAGATCCTAAGATCCTTCTAGATCTTGAATCTTAGGATTCCTAGATCTTAGGATTCTTCTAGATTATAGGATTCTTCTAGACCCCAGATCCTAGGATTTCCCTAGGACTTCTAGACTCTAGGATCTTCCCAGACTCCAGTTCCTAGGATCTATTTTAGACCCTAGGATTCCCTTAAGCTGATTTGGACCCTAGGACCTATTCTAAACCCTAGGATTCCTCTAAATCAATCCAAGCTTCAATTCAATCTAAACTTAATTCAAATCTTATCATTAAAGCTCAAAATCCAATTCAAAACCAGATTTCCAGATTCAAATCCAAGGCCAAAGGTCTAAGTCCTGAAAGCCTTTTCCAGCAAATTTTTGAACACCTCAAAACCCTATCAAATGACCTCTGATTCAAGATCTGTCAATTCCAAACTGATGTGACATGTCTCTAGAGGCAACCCTCCAAATTTGAGCTCATTCTGAGGTCTCTAACCCCAGAAACTGAATTGAAATCCAAAGGCTATAAAACCTTCAAATATTTACAGTCCATGCCACTGAACCTGCCACCCAGTGGATTTTGATCCTGGAGCTTTCTCCAAAGCTCCAAATCACTTCCAAACCCTTGATTATGACTTATTGAGCAATAAACTGTATTTTGTTGGACTCAATTTGACCCCTAGTTGACCAGGGGCAAAAATGACTAAAATACCCCTATGAGGTGTGAATAGTCACTTTGGTCAAGTGAGCTCCAAATCAAATGCAGTCACTTCCAGCAAATTTCAAATGTCAAACCAAACTCATTGAACCCAGAACCAGCCCCTGGGTCAACCTGGTTGACCAAGTCAACCTAGCTGACCTAGAAGGCCCCTTTAGGGTCAAAACAGGTCATTCTGACCAAATGACCTCCTCAGACCTTGGGACCACCTCCATTGGTCTCCAAATGTCATTTCAAATCTGTTGAACCCATTCCCAAACCCTGGACCCACCTGGTTGACCAAGTCAACCAGGGTTGACCTAAAGGCCCATTAAGGGCCCAAATAGGTCATTTTGACCAAATGATCTCTCCAGACCTTGAGACCACCACCAGCAGACTCAGAATGTCATTCTGAACTGGTTGGACCCAATCCCTAACCCTGGGTCAACCTAGTTGACCAAGTCAACCTAGTTGACCCATTAGGCCCATTAAGGGCCTAAACAAGTCATTTGATCTAAATGACCCATTTAAACCCTGAAACCACCTCCACTAGACCCCATTCATCATTTCAAACCATTCCAGTGCAAACCCTAACCCTGGGTCAACTTGGTTGACCAAGTCAACCCAGTTGACCCATTAAGCCCATTAAGGGTTCAAATAGGTGATTTGACCCAAATAACCTATTCAAACCCTCAAACCACATCTACCAGACTCCATTTATCATTTGAGATTGATCCAGCCCAGACCCTGGCTCTGGGTCAACCTGGTTGACCAAGTAAACCCAGGTTGACCAGTTCAACCCTTAAGCTTTATCATATTTAATTGAACTTTAGATCAACTTTAAACCTTTTCAAATCCCTTTTGGGCACTTCCCTCGATGATCTGGATTTGACTAGACCTTTGACCCAATCAATAGTTGACCAAGTCAACTAAGATCCAAGTCTAGCTCAATCTGACCCATTTGAGTCAAATCAAATCATATCATTCAAATCATTTGATCTTTAACTCCATTAAATCTTCAATCATATTTAATTTATGGTTTAAATGCTCCAAAGGCACCATGAATCAAGTGGAATTTGATTTGACCAAGTCAACCCAATAAGACTTGGTCAAAACCATTCCAAACCCTCAAACCTTAACATTTTAGAATTAAAGACTTCCAAACTAGTCCAACCAGCTCTATACAACATCCCACCTGCCACCTCATCAGTCTATTTGGATATTGACTAGTCAATAAGAAGCCTATGTAAGTCAAAGCATGCTTAAACCTCTTTAAAACCACTTTAACTCATTCATACTTTAATCCTCAAGCTTTAAATCCATTCAAGTAATCAATCCAGCATCCAAAGCCTTCCCCCATGCCACCTCAGCTGCCATGTGGCATGGGGACTAGTCAAATGGTCAAACCAAGCTTTTATATGAGTCAAACTTGGTCAAAACCCCCCTTAAACATAATGTACTCTGATTTAAATCCTTCTAGTTATTTAAATGGGCTCTAGAACATTCCTAGGACTACCCTTAGCCCTCTGATCAAGATCAAATGGCTCTTAGCCATTCCACATGCTTGCAAAAGGACAAAAACCC
The DNA here is from genome assembly GCA_019925795.1 of Dendrobium chrysotoxum. Lineage (NCBI taxonomy): Eukaryota > Viridiplantae > Streptophyta > Magnoliopsida > Asparagales > Orchidaceae > Dendrobium > Dendrobium chrysotoxum. Next base: position 42,947 of record JAGFBR010000760.1, on the reverse strand, counting down.
CTTTCCAACTAGGATGTCCTTTTGTCCTTGATACCTCCTGCTCCCAACCACCCTAGGGACAGATGGCATGCATCCAGGAGCTGCCCTAGCTAATCCTAGCCGTTCATTCAATCTGGAGTGGATTGAATAGGGAAAAATGAGAAAAGTGCTGTCATTCTAACCTAAGCCTTCTCTCACTCTCCAAGCTCCTCCAGTCCTAGCCCCAAAGTTCCCTGAGCTCTAAACTCCTCTTCCACTCATTCCTGGTCAAAATCAATCGGGCAGGTCACGCCGGCCACCTAATTCCGGCGAGTTCAAGCGTTTTCCATCCAAGAGGTGGTAGGGCTCGATCCAGACATCGTCAGTTCATGAGTTCTTCATCAACTATTAGCGTGGACAATCCACAAGTTCAGAGAACTCAAAAACACCCAAATCCCACGGTTAGTTTCGCTTAAATCCTTAACCCTAGTCTAGATTACACTAGGTTAAATAGTTGGGTTTAAAGCGAATATTAAACTTTAAAAAGAGCTCCACATGGTTTCTGTTCGTATCAAGAATATAGGTTTAAAATTTTAACTGTTTTGGTCTATCGGATCGAACGAATGAGCTCGAAAACGCATCCTAGGGCTCGGTTTACATACGCCTGAGCTGAATGTTATCTGGGCGCCATCTGGGCCGTTGATTCATGGATCAACGGCACAGATCTCGCCATTCCGTGGTCCGGTTCAACAACGCGCTTGATCTGACGGCTCCGTATTCCGTCCAGTGCAATCGCGTCCGTTGATTCGGAACAGCGGGATCGATTCTCCGCCGTTTGATCTCTTTCCGCGAGATCAAACCGCGGGAGCTGATCAGAACTGTCGTTTCAGTCACATGGAAGATCGAACGGCTCTGGGCCGCTGCTGACTCAGTTAAGTGAAACCGCGTGAACGATCCAGCGAGTGACGCGTGTCTGACCGCCGCCGCGCCGTCGTCCACATCAGCCCAATCATTGTCGCGGTTCGGGTGGGCGAATAGGGGTCCGCCACGTGGCTCTCGCCGGCGCCGTCACCGTTAAATGTTTTAAAATGATTTATTTATTTTTTTTAAAAAGTCATTTTAAATAAAAAAAACAGAAATTAATTTCTTTATTTAATATGTATATTTATATATATTATATTAACTATTTTAAATTTAATTAATCAATTTTAAAACTTAATATTAATTTTAATTAATATTAAACTATTAAATACTTTAATTAATATTAAACATTTTATAATTCTAATTGATATTAAATAATTTTAAAATTTTTAATTAATATTATACTATTTAATATTTTAATTAATATTAAATTCTTTACAATATTAATTAATCTTAAATAATTTTAAATAATATTGAATTATTTAATATTTTAATTAATATTAAATATTTCATAATTTTAATTAATATTAAGTAATTTTAAAACTTTAATTAATGTATAACCTTTACTATTTTAATTAATATTAAATAAATTATTAATTCTAATGACTTTTAAATAATTTAAAATTTTGATTAATATATATATATATATATATTAATTTTAAGCAATATTAAATAATTTATTACTTTAATTAATATTAAATGATTTAATATTTTAATTAATATTAATTTTTAATTAGAAAAGTTTAAAGATTATTTTAAATATTTTAAAATTTTAAAATAATTTAAAATATTTAAATATCATTTAATATTCTAATTAAGTATTTAAATAATTAATTAATATCTCATTAATTTTAAATTTACTATTAATCTTGAAAATATTTAATTATTTAAAGAAAATCTGATTAAATTATTTAATATTATTTAAATGATTTATAATATTTTAATAATTTAATAATTAATTAAAATTCATTGATTTAATTAATTAATATCCCATAATTAATTAATTATTTTTTAAGTTATTCTAATTTTAAAATTAAAATCAATTTAAACTATATTTTATATTTTAATTAACTAATTATTTAATCATTAATTAATATTTAATTAATGATTAATAATTTAAATCTTTTTGGAAATTAATATATATATGTATATATATACATATATTTAAATAATTTTAGAATCACAGAAAATTCTTAAGTTTTAAATTAACTGATTTTTTGAATTATTTTTAGTCTTTAATTAATTTAAAATTATTTGAAAATTCATTTTAATGATTTAAACTTCAAAAATTCATAATAAATTCATTTTAAATCAGAAAATTAAGTATAATATATCAAAATTTTTAGAAAATTAAGCACTTTAATTTAAGATTAACTTCAGAGATCAAAACTTGATTAATGTTAAGCTATTTTAATTACTTAAATATTTTAATATCTAATTAATATCTAATTAAATTCTAAGTCAATTATTTTGAAAATTAAAAACTTATTTTCAAATGATTTTAGTAGATCAATAGATCTCTCAATTAGATATTAAAATCACCCTAATCATATCTTAAGTATTCTTAATTTAAAACCTATATCTATATATAATTCCATGTATAGATTAAGTACATTTTAAAATTATTTTGAAATATATATATATATACTTAAATATTTTAGGTTGAGAGATCTACTATGAAATTTTAAACTTAGATCTAATATATTTGAATAGAAATCATATGGGAATGTTAATGAATGATTATACTCTAATCATTCATTAATCTAATTAAAGTATATTCAATTAGCATTGGTCTTTGCATGTTTAGGACATACACACACCACTTAGTTTAAGGCTCTCTTAGACTTAGGATTGATTGTGTTTATATGTGTGCATATCTTGCATGTTATATCAAGGGTTAGAGACTTTGATTTGAACCCAATTAACCTAGTATCATTAAGGACAACAATTAAGGACTCATTTAGAAAACTTAGAAAAATTCTAATAATTAGGATATATTTCAAATTGACTTGAAACTTTGAACACTTGAACTTAGTGACACTCTAAGCCCTAGGAAAATTTCCTCACTTAATTTTGAAGCCATTAAGCCCCTTAATTAACCTAACCAAGTTTAAACCTTAATTAAGCCATTTAAGCTTCCAAAAATTCTAATAAATCAAGTTTAAATCTAAAAATTACATATAATACTTTAAACTGACCAGAATCAAACCCTTAATTAATGAAAAATAAAAGCCCCTTGACTGGACTTCAAAATTAAATTTAATTTGAGTTTAATTCAAATTTAATATTCAATTAATTTAATTAATTAAAAATAATTAAAAATTCCAGAAAATTTCCAAACACTTGGAAATCACTCCTTAGGTCATTCCTGACCTTTGGAGTTGATTTCAAGGAGTTTGGAGGTCATTTGGATTCAAATCATAAAAATGACTTTAATTAAACAATTTCAAAAATTCATTAAATACTCAAAACTTCAAAAATTCATAACTAATTCAAATGAACTCCAAATTGAGCAAACTCAAAGGCATACAACTCATTTCAAGGTCTAATATTTTTTAAAAAGGTTAAGTTTCCAGAAATCAAACAATTTTGAAAAAGTCAACTTTTGATCAAACTTAGTTCAAATTTAAGTCAAAACTTCAAACCTTCATAATAAAATCTAGAAAAATCTAATTTCAGTGTACTTACTGTCTAACTGATCATATTAAGGTCTAGTATTTTAATAAAATATTAACTTTCCAGAAAACCCTTTAAATCAAAAAGTCAATTTTTAACCCCTTAATTAAATGAATAAAATAATCCAGAAAATCCCAAAATTCAATAAATTTCCAAAAATTCCAGAAAACACTAATTCAAACTTAAAACCAGCAACCAACCAACCTTAATTAAAAATTAAATTAGTCTTCAAACCTTAATCAAACTCAAATCACTTAATTATATCGGGTATCACTAGGTAACCCATGCCTACGAGGCTATTAAATTAGCCCCAAGGAAGGTGAAATAAACTTCACGGCCTCGGTGTGCAATAAAGGTGGTATCCAACAAATAATTAAAATCAAATTTAAAATCAATTTCAAGTCATTAATATTTAAGTTCAAATCAAATCTCCCTTAAGCCTTCAACCAACTAGAACATCAAGCAACTTCAATCAAGTGCCTATTTAGGACATATCAAAGCCACACAGCCTACCTCACACACTTTAGATGGTTTGCTAGGACAACCAACTCTAGTCTTAGGCTAGGCCGGTGTTTACTTTTCTGCTACTTGCGTGTGCCGGGTTTTCCGTGGTTTTCATTGCTTGCTGGTTGCTAGATTTAAGTAATTAATGTTGATATGATTATTTATATATTTACCGCACTCTGAGTTGATTGATTGTACGTTAGATCTACCCCTAGGCTAGGGACGTTTTGTACTAATCTAATCTTATGCAGGTGGCCATGCTCATACAGAGCATTAAATAAAGGGGGCAAAAATTATAATTATCAAATTGCACAGGTGCTCCAGAAAATTGCCTAAGTCCCCCTTTAAATCAAAAAGAGCATGGCCAAGTGTGGCTGGTTTGAGCATTTTTAATTTCAAATATATATTAACTGCTTGGGATGTCAAATATAAACTGCTGATTATTAGGATAACCCTGCAGGATCGAGTCTAGATTTTTTTAATTTTGATTAATGTAATTTGATATGAATTTGAGTTGTAACGTTTAAAGTACTTTGAAATTGAGATGTTTAAACATCCAATTTGGAATCCAAAGAGGAAGGAACATCCCTTAGGGGAGAGTTCCTATCCATTTGGATATCCAAATCAGGATGAAGTTCAAATATCCAAAGAGAAAGGATAACACCCCTATTCAGGGGGAGTTTCTTTTCATTTGGATATCCAGACCCGACGATCCAAGGAGTTCTAAGAAGACGAAGAAGTGAAGAACGAGAAGAATCTCAAATCTTAAAGTCACTTGAGTCTTAGGAGTAGAATCCGGGTTGTAGTCAGTGGTACCCGGCCACTTTACTTTCCTGCAGACCCTGAGTTGTATAATTAAGTGGCACTTGCCACATGAACTTTCAGTTTGAGCATTTATTTAATTAATTTAATTATTTGATTGATTTGATTACTTGATATTGATTGCGATTAAGGACTTGCATGCTTTTAGTAGTTTTTTGGCGCTTATTGCATGTCATATTTGATTTAGCTTGGAACCCGATCGGAGGCTCGTGACGGTACGGTCATAAACCTTTTCTACTTAAACAAAATTTAAAATTTTTAAGCTCAGATAGAAACTCTAACGCTCTTAAGAAGTAAGCCCGGACTCGCCGGGAGTTTTTCATGCATCATATTGAACCTTCTCTACCTTGTTAGGCACCTCCCCGCCTGCGGGTTTTGGCAGACCACCTGACCTATTAGGGTGCAGTTCTGTCCAAGGGGATGTTGTGCAATCTCTAGGATAAAACCTATTTTTAAGCCTATTTTAAAACTGCTTCATTTTGATTTAAGCATTTCATCGAGTCAACTAGCATGCATCGCATTAGTAACAAATTAAAATTGAGTCTAATTCTTAATTGCATTTTTTTTAATCTAGACATTTCACCCAACATATGTTAAGGGGTCAATTAGGATCTGCTCTAGATGTCGACCCCAACTCCTCAAACTCAATCTTAAATAACATCCTTAACCACTCTTTCTTAAAGACTTTGACTCATGGTTTTTAAAAGCGTTTAGGTGATTTAGCTGGCTCCCCAATCCAGGCCGGGATAAGTCCAGATTGTATTGCATTAGCTAGGTTCTGGGTCACTGATTTTCAGTACCCAATTTTAGACTTAGGTTCTGAGGCAAGTCTTCAATCTTAAGACCTCAATCTTCCGGGAATTTAATTCCCACTTTCTAATAAAATTGACCACTTAAACATTGAATATCTTTCAATCTAATTCAAGCCCAACACTTAGGGTAGGTTGGGGTGTTTCTAAAGCAATTCGGAATCTTAAAGCACCTCCTACCATTCTTCCTTTGACTCCAGAAAGAACTGCTCAAATTTGATCCAATCCCTATTGAATTTCCAACCTTTAACCTTCTTTGACATCTAGCTTTGAAAATCTTAAATAAAATTCGTATCGCTATTTTAATCGAGAGTATTCGTAGGAAATTTTCTGGTTTCCTATGATATAATTAACTATGAGGGCTTGCGCTCGTAGGAGATTTAGAAACCCAGACCAGATTTCAAAATCAAACTTTTTCAAAACTTTGATTAATTATCTTTGGGAAATTTAAACCTGACGATCCTTATCGTCATATTTAAACTATCGATAGTAATTGATATCTTCTTTCTCCGGATAGATATATCAATTACAATCGTAACTTTAATTATGAAATTAATGATCTCTTATCTCAATTATTATAGTCGAACAATGGATTAAACATCATTTTGATCCTTCGAGATCATATATTGTTTCTCCTTGAGTTTGATTATAATAATCATGATAAATTCAAAGATTTGTAATCTGAACCTATTAGAGAATGATACGTTCACCTTTCGAGGTGATATATCATTCATAATAAGTGTTCGATTATAAAATTTAAAATTCCAGAAATTAAATATTTCCCAAAGAAAATTAAACACTTTTCAAAAAAAAATATTTTTCAAATCAAACATTAGCCGACGTGAATATTTATAATAAAATAATATATAATATTAATATAATATTTAATTTAATCAATTCTTTAGTATAAAATTTAAATAAATCATTTTAGGACTTTAAAAATTATAGAAAAAATCCTTAAAATAAATAATTTTATTTAAAAAAATATCAGAGAAATTAGTTTGCAAAATAAATCATTTTAGGACTTAAAAAATTATAGAAAAAATTCTTAAAATAAATAATTTTATTTAAAAAAATATCAAAGAAATTAGTTTATAAAACGAACACCTGACAGCCCAAAAATTCTCACTTGTACTAAAAGGTGTCAATTTCTTAAGAAGCTTCATCGCCACCAAAAAATTACAAAAAAATTATTGCAAGTAAAACACTACAATCAAAATACTATAGCGAAGATGGTTTACGATTTGGAGTTATATTGACTCAAAAAAAAAAAAATTGCCTGGGTCAAAATACAGGTTATTACATTATCAATGGTAAGTCTAAAGGTTTTTTTAAAGCTGATAAAGGGGTTAGGAAGTGGGACCCATTGTTCCCTACTATATTCATTATTGATAATGAATATTTATCCAGTTATCTGTTGTATTACTATTCTTATTATATATTAAAGGGTCTCTTATACTAATTATAGGGGTTTAAACATTTCTCGCCTATGTTTTGCTTATGACATTATTATATTTTATAATGGTGCTATTAATAGTATTAAAATCATAAAAAAAAGTGTTTCATAGCTTTGACAATGATAGTGTCCTTAATTTTTAATAAATCCAACTATGCCTACATTATTGGTAAAGGTATGAAGTTGGAGCAAAACAATAAGATTAGTAGGATCAATAAGTTTATAAGGAAATTCCTTTCCATTTACTACCTTAATTAGCACTCCCATCCATAAAGGTCATAAAAAGTATTTCCTAATTGATTAAATATTTTCCAGTATCAATTCAAAACTCTTTGCTTGGGAATATACATTCCTTTCTATGGGGGCTAAAATTGTGCTAATCAAGAGTGTCTTGTGCTCAATGCCTATATATCTTTTTCAAATGATTAACCCCAATATTGATGTTTGTAATAGACATGAAAAAGTATTTAACAAAGTCTTCTGGGGTTCCTACTCTAACTATTAAAAATACCATTTATCTTCCTGGCTTACTTGCTCTGGTCCTACCAAGGAGGGTGATTTAGGTTGTCAATCTATTCTTAATATGGTCAATGGTTTCTCCTATAAACTCTGGTGGAAATTTATATCTAATACATCTATTTGGGCCAACTTTATAAGCTATAAATATTATAATAATATTCATCCTACTTTGCCACTTTAAAAATGATTAATCTCCTGGTTGGAATAAATTATACAAGATTAAATGGCAAGGTTAGTCCATTCTTCTATGGGGATTGTGTAATGGCTCTTCTTATTTCTGGAAGGATGATTGGTTATGGTTTGAATCTTTGGATTCTTACTTTAACACTAATTCTACCTCTTCAGTGAAGATTTCTGAATTTATTAAGGATGGTTATTAATGTATAGAGCTTTTATCTAGTCTTCTCCCTCAAGACATTGTTGATATAATATGTAAAATTCCTATTACCTCTTTGTCTTCCCTTAATAATATTTCTTTATGTAAGGTTTCTAATAATGGTGACTTTTGCTTCAATAATATTTGGCATGTGTTTAGGAATAAGAAGGATAATAATCATATTTTTGATAAAGTTTAGAATTATGGCACTCCTTTATCTATTTCTGCTTCATCTTAGAGAATTTTAAAGGGTTTCATTTCTTTTGGATAGTAGGCTTCAAGAAAATGACATTTGCTTGGTCTCCAAATGCCAATATTGTTATCAAATTAAAACTATTAATCATGTCTTTCTAGAAGGTCATGTTCCTTCTATGGTGTGATCTGAATTGGAGAAGGGTTTAGGGATTAATTTGCCTTCTAATTACAACAACATTTATAAATTTTTAGCTATTTTGTTTCTCGAGAAACCCAAGGGCCATATTCTTACTGTTGTGCCTCAGGTAATTATTTAGCTTCTATGGTTTGAAAGGAATAACTACAAGCATAATAATAGTAAAATGAGCTCTATGATGGTCATCATTGGCATCAAAAACAAAATCCAGTAGCTTTTAATTGCCAAGTTCTTACTGCTAAGCACTTTAGTGGTAATGCCAAATGACTTTCTTTTTTTTTTTTAACATTAATAGTCTCATCTTTAATGATTTCAATTTGCCTAAAATTGTAAAGTTCAATTTGCCTAAAATTGTAAAGTGGTCCAACCTCATGCTCATGAAGTTAAGTTTAATATTGACGATTGTATTACTGTTGGGGGTGTCGATTGTGGAAGCATCTTTAGGAACCACTTGGGTGATTTTTATTTGGCTTTGCCTCTAAAATTCATGATGGTAATATTTTATATGCTGAGTTAAGTGCTCTTTATAAAGGGTTTTTAGTTTGCATTGAGAAGAACTTTTTGAATATCTGAATTGAATCAAATTCCAAATTGTTGGTCACTATAGTCAACTCTCAAAAATACCTTAATGCTAAGTTGTTATATTTGGTTCAAAATATTTCCTTCTTCTTGATAAGACAAACTCCAGAATCTCTCACATTTGGAGAGATGGTTGTATTTGTGTTGACTGATTGGCTAAGTATGTACTAAGATCCATAACAAGTTATACTTTAACAATGACTCCAATATTGGTCTTCTAAAGGCATGATTAGGCTTGACAAATTGGGTATTCCTTATATTAGACTGTAATTATGTACTTGATCCTATTGTTCTATTCTGATTGATGGCTGGGTCTTGTTTGCTTGTCAGCCCTTTTCTATTTGCATGTTTCTTTTACAGTTGTGGTGATCTTAGTTTCTTTCATTTGGTAGAGATTTCTTTTCATCATTGTTTTGTATTCATAATGTATGCTGCTTGGTGTTTATCTATGGTGGTGAGCTATTTTGGTCCTTTGGGTTTTTTGCTTCATGGCTTTTTGGATATCTAGTTTTGATGTTTGGGGGTCTTATATCTTTTATGCAGTTTCATTATACCTATTGGCTCTTTGTTGCTTCTCTTGTTTAAATCTTGGTATATGTTATGATGTTAGCCCTCTCTTTTATGATTTGTGGAGGGCTTCCTACGCTATGATTATTGTATTTTCTTCTCCAAGGTTTGGGAACGTCCCCTTGTTGCTGCCAGTCCTATAGGCCTTTATCCAATGTTTGGTGTCTTTTGGGGGGTTAGTTTTTGTGGTGAATTTGGTGGTGGTGGCTGGTTTTTTGTTCTTTTGGTGGTACGTTTGTAACTCGGTCTCCATTTGCTTTCTCTAGTTGCCCTGGGGCTAGTTTGGGGTGCATTTTGCTCTGTGTCCTATGGGTGATTGTTCTTGATTTTGTATTCCTCTAGTTTCTCCTTTTGGGGATGTTTTGGTAGCTTCGAGTCTTTCCTAACGATTGGACTATTTCATTCTACACCTTTTGAGCCCTTTTGTGTCCTTTTATTCCTCTTTTTGGTTTGGGTGTTAGTTGCTTCATTGTTTTTCTCCTTGGTCAGTGTTGCTTCGGATTTTTGATCTTCCTGCACCATGCTAGATTCCTTATATTTATCTGTTGCTGGCTAATTTTGGTTGTCTTCAGGCTGATGGTTCTTGAGGTTCCTGGTAGGGCTACAAACAAATCGAGCCGAGTCGAGTATGTGTTATCTGATCATCATGTATTTACTTTTATTTCTCTATTTTCAATCGATTTTTTATTAGGTTTATATCACTCTCATCATCTAGTTATGTTTAGTAATTCATAAAATCTATCGTTGATGCTCTGTATTTCGCTCAAATTTGAATCAGTTTAATAAAAGAATGAAAATTTTAAGAGATATATATATTTTTTTAGGGGAAAGCCCGGCGGTGGGGCCCTACGTGTTAATACAAAAAAGAGGTTACAAGGTCCTTAAAAGGAACCTCCAGCTCGCTAATGCTCAGAAGAGCTACAATCAAAAAACAAAAAGATCCTAAGAGCCGGAGTTCCTTACTAATAAAGATTACAAGGTAAGCTAATAACATTCTACGCAAAACAGAAAAATTAACCAAAAAGGAGAAGGTAGAGATATGCAAACTCAGCTCAATCTTCTCAAGCACCAAATGACCCTGCACAAAACGAGAAGAAATCTCCAAAAACCTGCAAAAGAGGCCTGCAAGGACAGAGGTAAAAACCGGAAACCAAAATAATACAATAGTATGAAGATAACCTATTACAAGCACATCCGACATTCTACCATAACAGTAACTCTTCAAATAAGTGACCTGAATGGTGGAGGTTTGATAAAAACAATAATTGTTGGTCCCCCTGCACATTAAAAATATAGGAACTATGCAGCCAAAGCCACCATTAACTTGGCTAGCATAAGACTTCCAGAATGGAGAGCATGCCAGAGCAAAGTTAAAATCAATACAAGTAGCATGATAATAGGAAAAAGAGAAACAAACCACTATGTAAAGAAAATTACTGGCACCAGCACAGGACTTGGCACCAACAAAGAAAACATCAGAGTCACTATAATACCCACTCGACGGATGAATCCAACAAACACTGGAAAAGAAAACAAAACAGCACCCCACATTCGAAGTCCAACAGAAATTCAAGACAAAGCTAAAGAATTCAAAACAGTTCCACAGAATTGTAAAATGAACCATAATAACAACCCATCCTAACAAAGCAATAAGGAAACAACAGAACATGATACCAGAAACATGCAGATTGAAAATCACCACCAGAATTCCAAAGGGAAACATAACGAGTGGAGAAAAGCTCACCACACCACAAAAACAGAAAAAAACAGGACATAAGGGGTTCTAACGTAAGGCAGCCCCAGACGATCAAGGCGAGTAATACCCAACAGCTTACCAGAAATAGAATTCCCCACAAATCCTCAAACTCAAGTAAATTACAACCTTTGTTAGCTAACCAATCAGCCGCAACGTTACCTTCTCTATGAATGTGCGAGATATTATAAGTGAGAAGAGAGAGACCTTTTTTAATTTCTCTAATAATGTATAAATAAGAAGAGTTGACATGGGCCTTTTCACTAATAAACTGGATAACAAGCCTGGCATCAACTTCAATCCAAACAGTCATAATCCCTAAAGAGATGCAAAGTTGAATACCGTAATTTAAAGCTTGAAGCTCAGCAATGATCGCATTTTTAGCAAGAGAAGGACCCATAAAAGCCATAATAATATTACCCTGAAAATCACGAACCAGCCCACCACAGCCAGACTTCAGACCTTTAAAAGAGCCATCAGTATTAAGTTTATGAGTGCCCACCGGAGGTTTCAACCAATTAACAATGATATCTTTGCAACACCGCGTAATAGGAGAAAATCTAATATCAAAATACTCAGCCGTATACACATAGCCACTGAAATTATTATTCTTAATCAGATTAACCAAAAATAATTATTTAATTTTATCCTTAATATTCATAATAATACTTAAAGCATTCATATGAATGTTATCATGCTTAGCCTCATTTCTGCTTTTCCAGAGATACCAACATATTATAACAGGAAGAATATTACGGATATTACCTTTAATGGGGACAAACCAATCCTGCAAAATACTCTTGATGTTAACATACTCTTTACAGAAATGGCTATTGAATAAGTTATCAAAATACATCCACACTTTGATAGCGATAGGACCGTTAGCAAAAACGTGGTTCAAATTCTCAACATGAAAACAACAATGGCACTTGGAAATAATGTGTAAGCCTCTTTTAATTAAGATAGTATCTACCGAAATGAAATTATGCATAATCCTCCAAACAAGAATAGAATAAGAGAGAGGGATACCTTTATACCAAATAGCAGCGTACGAGCAAGATTTGTCCAACGTCTCCCGAATGGAATGCCAAACATCCTTAAGCTTAAAACAACTATCGTTGGATTTATTAAACAAAATGTAATCCTTATGATCAAGTTGAAGAGGGATCTTAACAATAAGATTAATAACAAAATCCGACACCATTTCAACAAGTAAATCCAAATTCCACTTACCATCCTGAAAAACATGAGAAACTTTGCAAGAGCTAGTTGTATGAGAGTTAAGCAAATTGTCAATAGAAGAAACACCCAACCAATTGTCTTGCCAAAAGAAAATGTCACCTCTCCCCAAGCCCCAATGGATAAAGTTTTCGGTATCCCATTTGACAGCCATCATCCTTTTCCAAGTAAAGGAGTCCCCAAGCTTAAAAGAAGCCATAAGAGGGTGCTTACCATTATAGTATTTAGCATCCATGAATTGAGCCCAAAGGCTATTCTTAGCTCTAAAATTAAACCAAAGCTTATAGGAAAAACTAAGAGCCATATCACACAAATTTTTAAAACCAAGTTTACCTTCATCAAGGCAGCCAGAACACTTGTCCCAGGAAGTCCAACAGATGGCAGACTTACCCTCTTTGGACCCCCAAAAAAACTTATTGAAAATCCTCTGAATCCTACTACATATGGATAAAGTGGGATGCAAAGTATGCAATAAGTAGATGGGAATAAAACACAACACACTTTTAATCAAAACCAATCTACCACCAAACGAAAGGCAATTAAAGGCCCAAGAAGAAAGCTTAGAATGTATATTAGTTAAAATGTCCTCAAATAAATGCGATCTCTTCCTGCCTCTAAAAAGAGGAGTGCCTAAATACTTTATGGGAAGCAATTTATGAACAAAACCAAAGTTATTCTGAATGGTCGTGATCCTTTGATTAGAAATAGATCTAGCAGTAATAAAACAACTCTTAGTATGATTGAACAGTAAACCACTAGCATTCTGGAATTGATGCAAGAATTTAAAAAGAATGTTTAACATTTTTTTGGATCCGTTAGTAAAAATAATAAAATCATCAGCAAAGCTAAGGTGAGAAATAGGCAAACCTCCCAAGGTCCGATACTGTAAAGTAGGATGCTTTAAAAAGAGATCATTTAGACCTCTAGAAAGAAATTCCACAGCCAAGATGAACAAAGCAGGAGATTGAGGATCTCCTTGCCTAAGCCCATGAGAAGATTTAAAGTAACCATGGTTCTTGCCATTTATAATGATAGAGAAAAAGTAATTTTCAATACAATTCTTAATAATCTTGATAAAGCCAATACTGAAACCAAAAGCTTTAAGCATTGAATAAAGAAAGTTCCAATTAAGATTATCATAGGCTTTAGAAATGTCAATTTTAAAAATAGCATTACCACCCGAAATTTTAGCCTCCAGATCATGCACAAGTTCTTGAGCCAAAAGAACATTATCAAAAATAGAGCGATCTTTAACAAAACCAGTTTGTTCCAAAGAGATCAGCTTAGGAAGAATTAAAGCTAAACGATTCATGATTAATTTGGCAATGAGTTTATTAAAGAAAGAACAAAGGCTAATCGGGCGAAAATCATTCCAAAAATTGATGCTAGTACTTTTAGGAATAAGAATAATAGACGTAGAAGTAAAAAATTTAGGATAGGGATTACCTTTAAAGAAGTCAATAACAGCACTAACTAAATCATCTTTAATGATATACCAAATTTTTTGAAAAAATTTAGTAGTAAAACCATCAGGGCCAGCAACAGAGTCAGAATTCATATCCTTGATAGTCAACAAAATTTCGTTCATAGAAGGACTAGTAACAAGCCTGTTGTTATCTTCCATAGTGACAATAGAAGGGATAAAAAAAAATCCACATTCATAGCAGGAACAAAATCCTTGTTAAAAACATTCTTGAAATAATGAACACCTGAATCATAAATTAAATCAGCCGAATCAATGTGGGAATCATCAGGATTAATAATTTTGTGTATAAAACTGGAAACCTTCTTATGATTAGCAATATTATGAAAAAATTTAGTATTCCTATCCCCCTCCAAAATGATTTTAGAGGCAGCCTTTTGCCTCCAAAAAGCCTCTTCTTGCGTTTGAAGCATAGTTAAAGCATCTTTCTTTAAGTTAAGTAAAGAAAGATTCTCAAAAGAAGGATCAAGCAAATAATTTTTATCAGCTAAAGCTACTTGATTTTTAGCCTGGGTAATATTCGAAAATAAGTTTTTGAACACACATTTATTCCACCACTTCAAGACTTGTTTAAGCCTTTTGAGCTTAAGCTACAATCTCTCCATCCCAGTGCTATTATCAGAAGGAAATAAAGGGGCCTGCCAATTACTTTCAACAGTATTGAGAAAAGAATCATGCAAAAGCCACATGTTTTGAAATCTAAAAGGAGAAGGAGTACTAGTATGAGGCATAGAAATATTTAACAATAACGGAGAGTGATCAGATAAGATTCTAGATAAATGTTCAATGTAAGTGTTAGGAAAAGTAGAAATCCAACTACTATTAAAAAGAATACGATCCAAACGTTGCCACATAGTAGCCTTATTCCAAGTAAAACCATGCCCCATAAAGCCAATGTCATGTAAATGAGAATTCAAGATCATCTCATTAAAATCTTCCATAGCTTGAAAATTGGGAGGATTACCACCCATCCTTTCAGAGACATTACAAATAGTGTTAAAGTCACCACCAATCAACCAAGAATCATTAATATTATTAGAAAAATCAGAAATTTGAGACCATAAAATTCTCCTAGTAATCCTAGAGCAAGATGCATAAACAAAAGAGGCATAACAAGAAAATTGCTGAATCTTAACAGAAGAATGAACAATTTGAGGGCAATCATGCAAAATGTTAAGGTTAACCCAATGTTTCCAAAAAATCCAAATCTTGTTGGAGCAATTACTAAAAGAATAATCAAAACCCAACTTAGTGCGAATAGAATCCAATTTCGAAGAAGAAATTAAGGGTTCAAGTAAAATCAAAATGTTAATGTTATGAATCCTGCACAGATTTTTAGCTCTGTCTAAAGACGGTAAATTTCCCACACCTCTGATATTCCAAATGATGTCTTTAACCATTGGAAGAAGAAATAATAGACGCTCTTGTTGCCCTTGATGCTTGACCATCAATAGGTTTAGAATTTTTATTTTTCTTCTTTCCCACTTTAGTAAAACCAGTTTCAGTATTGTTAACAGATAAGTTAGTAGGAGGGGACAATAAAGAAACATCATTAACACATTCCGAATGTCCTTTTAGAGAAACAGATTTAGTAATAGTAATTTCACCCTCCTCCAACGGTTCTTCCTCTCCAACCTGTAAATTTTCAAAATTAGTTTTAAGCATGCCACTTTCCAAGGTTTCAACAGGAATAACAACCTCAAGAGGAATGCTAATTTCAGGCTCGGAAACCACATCAGTATAATTTAATTTCAAGTCATCCGTATTGATTTTTTCAGGATTGCTAGGATCGGACACAACCTCCAGAAAATTAGGCTGTTCGACATTACCAGCTTGCTCACTAGAAACACTAATGGAATGATCAGCTTCCAAATTGTGCCGATCCCCTAAAGTCCCATTGTTAACAGCCAAGTTCAAAACTTCCTCACTCTTATTCTGCTCCTTATCGGTAGGCAAAACAGCAGATTTCCCCCCCATAAAACCCTTCTTGAGATGAGGATGTGCAATAAAGCAATCATTAAACGCATGGCCATGAACTTTACACTGAGGGCAAAAATCAGGAATATTTTCGAATTCAACCTTTTGGAGGTAACCAGCCGCTTCGGATCCAATCCAAACCTCTTTGGGATGTTTTTTCGTAATCTCCATTTCAACCATAATCCTAGCTACCGAATGCCTAGTCCTAGAAGCAATGGCTTGGTCGGTTTGCAGGGGACGACCAAAAATGGTTCCGAGAGCGTGTAGAACATGCGAATTGAAAAAATGCAAACGAAGGTTAGGAAACAAAATCCAGATAGGAACAATGGGCGATTCCTCTTTGACATCAAAAAACGGATTCCATTTAAGAAGCCACATTTGGCAGTTAATAATATAATAGGAACGTCTAGAAAAAACCATACTGTAATCAAGATCGTTTGATAACTGAATAGAGATGTGTCTAGGATCCAGTAATCCTATCGAAAAATTTCCAGACAGTTTTAGTTTACCAAAAAAAATTCGAATCGCATCAAGATTAGGTCTACGAACCGAAAACTTTCCAACAAGAGTGAACTGATATGGACTAGCAAGTTTAAGTATATCATCATCAGACATTAAA
Organism: Dendrobium chrysotoxum; assembly: GCA_019925795.1. Taxonomy (NCBI): domain Eukaryota; kingdom Viridiplantae; phylum Streptophyta; class Magnoliopsida; order Asparagales; family Orchidaceae; genus Dendrobium; species Dendrobium chrysotoxum. Next base: position 26,298 of record JAGFBR010000760.1, on the reverse strand, counting down.
AGTGCCGGAAAACCTTTAACCGACGATTTGGTGAAAGAAAAAACCGTATCCTGAGAAGAAGATGCTCCCGCTAATACATCCCGGAAAGACCGAGAAGAAGTGTCAGAAAAACTCTTGGAAGAAGAGATCGGTACCTTAGGAGGAACCCCCCAGGCATCAGACACCGCGCGGGCAGACCCCGCCTCCATCGGAGAAAAACCTAGGGCCAAAGGGCCACCGAAAGGGAAGTAAAAAAATTCCCCAAAGCGAAATAAATCAAACGCAGGGAACAGTAAAGATCAACTAGAGGAACAGTGGAAACAGAGAAGGATCGCGAACGCCAGAGCCCAAAGTAGCCGTTGGGTGGAATGAGCAGCTGGAGTAGCCCTCAACTTTGGTTTCAACAATATGATGATTTAAGAGATATATTTTTCTTAGAATTTTGTTAATATTATAAAGAATTTACTATAAGCTTATACTATTATTATTATTTTGGAGAAGTTTCTCCTTTTTTCTCTTTTCCTTAAAAAATATTCACCCATCTCTTTAATTTCCTATTGATATATCTTCCTCAAAGTCGACGATGCCAAATATTAAAACCTTTTAATTTCTGAGCTAGTGTCATTCAAAATCTCCATCTTTAGAGTAGATTTTTTTAATCCTGAATATATTGAAATAACATAATTAAGAGTCTATTTGGGATAACTATGATGTTTTATAAAATTAGTTATAAAGTTACTATGAGAAAAATACCTAATTATTCTACTTGCAAGAAGTAACTTTTTGTCCCAAAATTTCTGAAAAATAGTAAGAAAATAGTAGCTAAGAGAATTGTGACTGCTGCCTAAAAAATAATTAAAGCTGCAAGAAAACTATCTCGAACATATCATAAATTAATTTTATTTTCAACAAAAGTTTAAATTTATGTTAAACAATTCTTTTGAATAATTATTATAATAGTTCGATCGAATAATTTTTTTTTTTGAATTTGAATTATGCTTTGATCTTATCATATTTATTCCTAATAATTTAGATACATAGGATAATTTTCTTTTAGTAATTAATTTAATATAATGAAATTTAAATTAAAATCAGTGCTATGATTACTATATGATATCTAAGAACAATCTCAACGCAAATGCAGCATTTTGAAGTTCACTCTGATGCAAAATTCGTCAAAATTCTTACTATAAATTTCTTTCAAAATATATCAAACAAAACTGTAAAGAAGCACCAATATTAATGCAATAGAGTTGAGTCCCTGCATAAAAAAGAACAAAGATCGAGCATGTGAAATCTGATAAAATTATATAAGGCTTAAATACAGTCAGTAGAAGCTAGCGCCTTCTATCAGCGGAAGACTGATCAGAAGCAAGAGATTAATGTACACAAGAGAACCAGTAGCAGCGTCTCTCTCTTCATATTCAAGAAAAAAGAAGAAGAAAGAACTACGTACCAAGTTAATTAATTAACACAGAACAGCAGCGGTTGATCGCTGCGCGCCTTTCTTTATTTCTGAATATATACTAAAATTATCTAAATTATGAGCTTCCGAGCGAAGAGCAGGTAGCGAGACCCGCATGATTAATTCCCTGCCATATCCCGTAGGCGTCGTCGTCGTCAACTAGAACTGGCCGTAGGGGGCAGCTTGGCCTGGACCGGCCGACATGGTAGTGCGCTTGACGAAGCGGCCCTTCATCCTCGGCCGCTTCTCGGCGTTCAGCTTCCTCACCTCGTACCGTATCTTCTTAGAGAACAGCCTTGTCCTTCTCTTCTCTCTGTATCTCGTCACTCTCGCTTCTCTTTCCTCTCCCCCGCTTGCTCCCCACCTCCCTCTGCTCCAACTAGCTCCACCATGTGACAAACCCTACATGAAGAAAAAATAATAATCATCATCATTAAATGTTATTATGAACAAATTTAAGTTATTAATTTTCGGCTAGCAGCCAAAAAAAAAAGCCAATGCCTACCTCTAACAAACATTTTATCAATCATCAAGTTATAATAAAAAAATTATATAGATATCCAAATATAAATTATATAAATACAATTTTTAAAATCTTTCAATTTATTTTTAGATTAGCATAATATTAATTCTTCAAATATAGTTTACTGATCTATAATTTATCCTAATATAATTTATATGATCACGATATTTTACCATTAGAGAAGGCAAGTAACCATCCGAATCAAGCTGCGGCCGGTCACCACCAGCCCACGGCGAGCATCCACTTCGCGACCAAGCGTCGATGACCGCATCATAGTCCAACCTCAAACCCATCTTCTTCACAATCCCTTCACCTAGTTCTCTCTCCTTCCGCTCCTCCACAGCAACGACGACTCCCTGCGCTTCGTGACACAGCTCCATCTCATCTCCCATGGCGTCATACTCAAACTCCATCTTAATCCGACTCACATCCTCTTCATCCACAGCAGTAAATCCGTCTATATAGAGAGAACTTTCGTGGACATCATCAAGCCCAACGCCAAGAAGACACTCTACATCCAGATTCTCCATATCCATCTCAATAGACGGGCCGGGCCCCGCATCCAGTACGTAGCCCGACATCGGCTTGGCTTCTAAACTGGCTGAAGAGAAATCGTTGAAGAGAGGGTCGAGCACCGGGACGCAGCACATAAGCTGCATCTCGAGCTCTTCCTCTTCTTTCTCAAGGTCAGGTACGAGGGGCTCCGGCTTGACGGACTTGGGCTGGTGGTGCCCCCGTGGAGTACGGGCCTTGCGTTTGCGCCATGAGATTGGGGGAGGCGTAGGTGAGGGAGAAGGGGAAGGGGAAGAGGAGAAGGAAGCGGTGTGGAGGCGAAGGCGCTGATGGCGGCGGGCAAGGGAATTGGCGGAGTGGACGGAGGAGTCGCACGCTTGGCAGAGGAAAGCGTCGTCGGCGCCGCAGTACCAACGCGCTCGTCGGCGGAGGCAGCCGTCGCAGGCGCGTGCGGTGCTTCCGCCTACGGCGTTTGCGGCCGATCGTTGCTTTCTGTCGCGTTCGTCCATAGCTGCGTGGTTCGCTGAAAGGGGATTAATTACGGTGCTCGAGAAAAACAGGGGAGGGGAGGGAGTGTGGGCTTGGGACGTTAAGAGGACTGGGTGGGGTCCAGTGTGGCTTGCGGAATAAAAGAGGGGATTGGCTGGGGGTGGAAAGGGTATCGGTTTTGCTGCCATTCTATTGGTTGAGGTGAATGGAGGATGGATTTCGAGCGGGCCCCATGGGTCGTTATCGCGCGGGTCGTAGTCGTCGAGTGGGATTAATTGGGCTGGTTATCGCTTCCCGCCGCAGCGACTTCAATTCCTAATTCGATGGTGGTCCCATGGGGTAGGGCCGTAGCGGGACCGTTTTACCATTTCTGGGATTTCCTATCTTTATCTTCTCTTTCTTCATAATTAATCTATTTTATTTTATATTGGGTTAATTATTATCTTATGGCTGTTTGATTAGAAAATTATATATATATATATATATATATATATATATATATATAAAATTAATCAGTAGTTAATTACAAATTAATTTAACTAATTAAGAGTTATTTATTTATCTATATGTTTACAAGTTGTAATTAGTTATCCTAAACTATATTTGATGAAAAAATAGTCACATTTTTAGAGTATTTAAATTATTGCTTTTTTGTTTATTGACCCAATTATTAATTAGACTAATTTAATCCTTAGTTCAACTATTCATAGGGCTTATTTACTGTTACAATCATTTGTAGACTTATTAACATAGTTATCATATCAGTTTATGTTAATTTGTCTTTTTTAGCTAACCAAATAACTTAGTTATGTTACCAAATAATTAAAATAGGGCTTATTTAACTTTGATACATCTCAAAAAAAAAAAAAAAAAACATTTGATCGACATGCTTCTATATGCATTAGATGTAAAAAAACCTTCAAAAAATAAATTCATGACTATCCAACATCCGATTTGAATAACCTTATAAATGAATTAAACGTCTTGATAAGATGAAACCAATGACATGAAAGTTGATATGAACCTAGTTAAATAAACATCTTGATAAGATGAACCATGTTGCGGGCTAGAAAATGTACAGTGGTATAATGAGAGAATTTACGTCTTAACTTTGCATGAAAATCCAACTCATAAACAAATAAATTAAGAGCTCGGATGAGCTAGAGTTTTTTCTTGGAAAACTTAATAGAGAACAAACTATGTGGTCTTGTTCAACTAAAATGATCCTCACTATATGTGTGTTAATTATAAATATTGACTCATCCCATAACTTGGAGATAGCAAAATTACGAGAGTTTGGAGAATTGGTATAAAATATGGGAAAGTCCATTTGGACAATTGGGGTACTTGAGTTACAAAAGGTTCGACAACATTGGTCATGCGACAATGATAGACCAAAGGTAGCGATCAAGCAGGGAAAGGTCCAACAATTGTGGTTGGGAGATGAAGGTCTAACGAAGGTGGTAAGGCGGTGAAAAGTTTGATGCTGGCAATTAGGCAACAAATTGCCTGATGGTGGAGGTTCGACAATGACGATTCCGTTAATGGTTTAACAGCGGCAGTCGAGTAGCGAAGGTCTGACAATAAATATCGGGCGACCAAAAGTTTACTTGTGATACTCGGGGTTCTTCAAGCCCTTAGCCAAGGGCCCCCTTCATGTAGAGAGGAATGACCTATTTATAAATTTTTTAGAATGACATACCGATTAAATAGACAAAATTCAAAGCACTCCATCAAATATCATATATTAATTTTCTCAATCATAAATAATTTCTTTAGCATTTTACTTCTTAAATATTGTCAAAATTAAGCGATTTTAGGCTCATTGTATTCATCTTATCGAGCCACACAATTTGATATAAGCCTGCCAAATTTAGAAACCATCTGTTCCAACTCATAACCTATAGTTTTCAATTACAGTCCTTCCGACCACCAGTCCACTAACTTTATATGGTCCTTCCAACCACTGTTGCCCGACTATGATCCTTTCCAACCACCATCGCTCGCTAACTACGGTCCCTACGACCATTGTCGCCCAACTATGGTCCTTCCAAACTCCGTCGTTTGATGACTATGGTTCATCCAACCACCGTCACCCAACTACGTATGATCCTTTTGACCTCCTTCACCGACTACGGTCCTTTCGACCTCCATCACTGACTACTGTCCTTTTGATCTCCTTCAATGACTATAGTCCATTTGACTTTCATCGCTCGTTGACTATGGTCCCTCTGATCTCTATCGCCCAAATGCAATCCTACTGACCAAATGAACAAGTCAACACTCTATTGAGAATAACTCTCATGTCATTAGATTCTCCCAACTCTAATTATGTAATATGCTCTATACAATGTATATTTGTTGCATTGAGTCAACACCTTTCCCCAATGAAGAGCATCATTTATAATCAACATCTAATACTAGTGAAATTATTACAACTGGGCAAGGCACTATGATTTTTCCTATTTTGGGATTTTTCACGTAAAATTTTTGATGTCTCTAATAATTATTGCACCCCTCCCTCTTATCTTTCTGTATGCTAGATCTTCATATAAAGATAAGACGTTAAACTTCTTATCTCTCTACAACCACAAATGATCTGACACAAAACAATTATCATTAATCCAACATAACTAAATAAACAGGTTGTTTGCAATATTTGGAATATATATTCATTAATTTCAATTAGTAAAATAAATGAATAAAATAAAATCTTTAAATAAGCTCACGACTAGCTTCATCTGGAATATATTTTTTTATTGTTTTCTAAAGCAACTTATTTTAGTACAATTTTTTTTAAAAAATAGTAAATAAAATTGTGACCAAAAGCTATCTCAAACGAAATCTGAAACAAAGTTCACTTAACATGAAGATTAAATAAAATTAATTTGAGCTAAAATTGAATAGACTTAGATGGGATCGCTCACTGGCCCGAAGAAACAGCAACCTAATACTTTCTTTGGGCTTCTGCAACGTTCATTTTTCTTGCTATGGAGGTGACATTGGCTTGGTGATATAGAGAGATGAGTTGCCCTTTCACAGAGTTGAAGGGATAAAAAATGCTGCGCTTTGTAGAGTCGAGTGGTGTTGTCGGTCTCAAACGGGGATAAACTTATCCATCCACGTTGTCTTGAATTTTCCTCATAGGATATATATATATATATATTAATTGAATTATATATATTGACTTAAACTCAAGTTGAGGCCTATATAATGATAAATAATTAAATTTTTATTTTAATATTTTTGAAATCCTTTGCAACAAACTTGATATATCATAAAAAATTTACCTTGATCAGCATGAATCTCGATACAAATGAGAGATAAAAGTTTTAAAAATTAAATTCAAGATCATCCGAACTCTGATTTCAGAAAACTGATATTCAAACTAAATGTCTCGAAGAGGCGAACCCATCGACACCAAAATTAGCCCAATCCGAGCCCAAATCAAGAGTCCAAAGCATATTTGGAGGATTCAAAGCATAATTTGAATTATCAAACGAAACATGATTATGATCAAATCGAGCGGCTCGACGAGACGAATCCAACGAGCCTAAGATCGCAAAATTCTGATATCATTAAGACATCCAAATGCCCAATAAACGGTCAACGATTAAAGGGATCAATATCGGCCGTCCATTCAAACCACTTCCATCTTGACCTTGCTCCTTCCCATATTTACAAGATATGCCACTCTCAGAAAACTATAAATAGCCCTCATTCTTCTCATGAGGGGGAGGAAAAAGAAGGAGGAAGAGAAGGGAAGAATTTGGGAACTTACTTGCCGCCGACCACCACCGGAGTTCTTCCCGACCAATGCTGGACTTCTACTTGTTTGTCGACCACCGCCAGACTTCCGCCTGTTCTTCGACCACCGCCGGACTTCCACCTGTTCATCAATCACCGTTGGACTTCTATCTGTTTGTCGACGACCGCCGGACTTCTGTCGACAACCATCAGAGTTCTTCCCGACCACCGCTGGACTTCTGCCCGTTTATCAACCACCGCCGGAGTTTTTCCCGATCATTGCTGGAATTCCACTACAGTCCTCCCGACCTCCGTCACCCACCGAGTATGATCCTTCTGACCTCCGTCGCCCAACTACGGCCCTCTTGATCTCTGTCGCCCGCAGACCACGGTCATTTCGACCTCCGTCACCCTTTGACTACGGTCCTCCCGCCCTCCTTCGCCCGCCAACTACGGTCATCCCGACCTCTTTCGCCCACCAACTACAGTCTTTACGACCACCGTCGCCCAACAACTATGGTCCTTCCAACCACCATCACCAACCATGGTCCTTCTGACCTCCATCTCCCACCGACTATGGTCCTCCCGACCTCTATCACCAGCAGACTAGGGTTCTTTTGAACTTCTTTGCCGCTGACTATGATCCTTCCAACCATTGTCACCTGCCAACTACGATCATTCCGATCACTGTCACCAAACTACGGTCCTCCTGACCTCCGTCGCTCACCAACTATGGTCCTTCTAACTACCATCGTCAACTATGGTCCTTCTGACCTCCATCTCTCGCCGACTACGGTCCTTCCGACCACCGTCACCCACCGACTAAGATCCTTCCGCCGACTACGATCTTTCAGACCACCGTCGCCTTACTACGGTTTTTTCGACCTCCGTCGCCCGACTACGATCCTTCTGACCACCGTCATCTGACTACAGTCCTTCCGACCTACAACGCTCACCGATAATGGTCATGCTACCCAAACAAATATATCAACACTTATTCTTTCAACTCCTGCCATATAATGCACTCTATATGATGTATATTTGCTACATCGAGCCAAGACCTTTCTCCTAAGAAAGAGCCTCATTTATAATCAATTGTAAGCACTAGTGGATTCATTAAAATTGAGCCAGGCCCTGTGGTTTTTCTCCTTTTTAGGGGTTTCCACATAAAAACTACGCTGTCTTTTATAAACGCTTTAACAATACTCTCTTATCTGTTTGTGTGCTGGATCTTCGTACAAAGCTAAACGTTAAACTATATCACTCTCTACCTTTGTGAATATTCAAAGGCGCAACAGTTTGACGCCGTATGTGAGAAAAATTCTTAGCTGGGGGGCAAACTTATGTAATTTTCTATCACCCCTCAGGTATCAACCAATGATGCATCAATGTCATTGGAATCATATATAAACTGGGGCGCAATATTAATTGCAACTGTGGCTAAGAAAATTCCTCCAAATCTTTTGACATTCATGATAGTATATTTAGAAATTATTTTTCATTAGGCTTCTAACAAATGCAAAGATGCTTCCAATAAATTACAAACTATTTACAGTCTTTAGCTGAACTTCTCCTCCTTGAGCAAGATCATAATCTTGACCTCAAAAAGGTAGTAACAATCTAAAGATAGACCATTCTTCACCTTTAATTCGGGATACACGTTGCATTTACCCCCTCCTGATCAAGGCATAATCGATCCCAAGGGGATTCGATTCGACCTCTTCCATACAGGTTAATGTCATCTACAACGCTCTAACAAATAACCTCAGATAGGTCATACATTCTTGGTAGATTCTCTCGACCTCTTTCATATAGGCTAACATCATCGAGTAACGCTCTGACAAACAACCTCGGATAGGTCATACACCCTTGGTGGATTCTCTCGACCTCTTCCACACAGGTTAACATTATCGAGCAACGCTCTGACAAATAACTTTGGATAGGTCATACATCCTTGGTGGATTATCTCGACCTCCTCCACACAGGTTAATGTTATTGAGCAATGCTCTGAAAAATAACCTTAAATAGGTCATACTTCTTTGATGGATCTTATCGACCTCTTCCCCAAAGCATTTCGAAGCATCTCTCTCAGTTCCTTTAATAAATGATTGGATCTCCAACACGCCTCCACTCTTTTGGCATCATTAGTGTGTCATTAGATAGTTGCGGTTGACACAATATTTGACCCCCTCTATCAAATTTCTAGTTATCTGTGCCCGTTAGTATACATGTATACCATCTCCAATAGAACATTGCTTGATCTTTATCATCAGCTCATGGCTCGACAATCAACTATCAGCAAAAGTTTGCCGAACCATCATTAGACCAACACCTGGATGCTAATCACCACTAAACTTCCACTCAGCCGCCAATCATTATTAGACTTCTACCTTTCTATTTGTTATCATCGGATTTCTTCTCACGTATTGCTACTGCCAAATCTCTCCCCAAGAGAGGTCACCGTCGGGTCGTTTCTAACTTTTACAAGAAAGAAAAATTTTGATCGCCATCAATGCCCTCCGGCTACCAATCCATAGAAGGACCGGCACAAGAGGGCAATGCTTTGATCACCACCAATATTCTCCAAGCTACCAATCCAAGAAAAATTTTGGACCGGCACAAGAGAAACCAAGCTTTGATACCACCAATGTTCGCTTTGATCGCCATCTACGCTCCTAGAGCTACCAATTCAGAGGAATGCTTGGACCGATATAAGAGAGCAAGATTTGGATCACCACTGACAATTTTCGAGCTATCAATCCAAGGGGAGGACTTGGGCTGACACAATAGATTGTGCTTTCCTCCACATTCTAAAGAGGTATTTATAGGATTGGAGAGGAGGAGCTAAAGGGGTAATTTAAAAATTTCTAGAAAAATTTCTAAGTTTTTAATAATTTTTTTAGAATTTTAGAAGCCTCTAATTAATAATCTGAATTAAAAATAAAAAAACAAAATCCGAGGCGGCCTTATTGCCTCCTCAGCTGCCAAAGGTGGCGAAAAAAAATCAGGGAGACTTCATGGCTTGCATTCTCGCAAATTGTGCTCTTGTTTATCTTATATTCATTTCAGTAGTACTAATTATCTTTTTCAATACTCTCAAAATAATTATCACAAGTTTTTCACTGTACTTGCTAAAATTCACATTGTTCATCATTATCAAGCATTCAATTTGATCATTGCATTGCCCACACGAATTCTCTGCGGAAATATATCATATAATATGATAATTTGATTTTATTTAATTTGCAAGAAAAATAAAATCATTATTTGAAGGGAATTTGAAGGTGTTCTTAGGATAAAATTAGTGCAAGAATAAAATGATCAGGATAGGCTTTAAAACTCTTATATTTATGTTTAGATGATTATAATATATAAATAATTTGTATTATGTTTATCTGAAAATAGATTTAAGAATTTTAAATTATATTTATATTATAACATAATACAGTTATGGCCAAGCTATAGATCTAGTAGTCCAATCAGCCCAAATAAAGGGTTCAAAGCATATTTGAAGGGTTCAAAGCATAATTTGAATTACCAAATGAATTCCAAATGAGACATGATTATGATCACATCGAGTGGCTCGACAAGAAAAATCCAACGAGCCTAAGATCGCAAAATTCTTATATTATTAAGACATCCAAATGCCCAATAAATGGTCAACGATGAAAGGGATCAATATTGGCCATCCATTCAAACCACTCCAATCTTGACCTTGATCCTTCCCATATTTACAAGTCATGTCACTCTAAAAATATTATAAATAACCCCCATTCTTCTCATGAGGGGGAGGAAAAAGAAGAAGGAAGATAAGGGAAGAATTTGGGAACTTACTTGCCGCCGACCACCGCCGAAGTTCTTCCCGACCACTATCGGACTTCCACTTGTTCGTTGACCACCACCGGACTTCCGTCTGTTCGTCGACCACCGCCGGACTTTTGTATGTTCATCGACCACATCCAGACTTCCTTCTATTCATCGACCACCGCCAGACTTCTATCGACCATCGTTGGAGTTCTTCCTGACCACTGCCAAACTTTCGCCTAGTCGTCGACCACTGCCGGACTTCCGCATATTCATTGACCACCGTCGGAGTTCTTCCCGACCACCGTCGGACTTCTGTTTGTTCGTCGACCACCACCAAACTTCAACTACGGTCCTCCCAACCTTCAACACATGCCGACTACGATCCTTTTGACCTCTGTTGCCCACCGATTATGGTCCTCCCGACCTCCGTCGCCCACCAACTATGGTCCTTTCGACCACCTTCGCTGACTACGGTCCTTCTGACCACCATCTCCTGCCAACTACGGTCCTTCCAATCACCATCACCAACTACGGTCCTTCTGACCTCCGCCTCCCACCGACTACGGTCCTCTTGACTTCCGTCGCGGGCTGACTATTGTCCTTCCAACAACCCTTGCCAACTACGATCCTTCTGACCTTCTTTGCCACTGACTATGGTCCTTCCGACCACCATTGCTCACCGACTACAGCTATTCCGACCACCGTCGCCCAACTACGGTCCTCCCGACCTCCTTCACCCGCTAACTACAGTTCTTCCAATGACCATCATCATCTATGGTCCTTCTGAACTCCATCTCTTGCCAACTACGATCCTTCCAACCACCGTCGCCAGTCAACTAAGATCCTTCTGTCGATTACGGTCTTTTTGACCACCGTCGTTTGACTATGATCTTTTCAACCTTCGTCGCTCGATTATTATCCTTCTGACCATTGTCATCGGACTACGGTCATTCTGACCTACATCGCTCGCTGAATATGGTCCTGCCTTCCAAATGAACATATCAACACTGATTCTTCTAACTCCCACCATATAATGCACTATATATGATATATATTTGCTACATTGAGCCAAGACCTTCCTGCTAAGGAAGGGCCTCATTTGTAATCTATTGTAAATACTAGTGGATTCATTCAAACTGGGCCAGGCCCCTGGTTTTTCTCCTTTTTAGGGGTTTCCACATAAAAATTATGGTGTCTTTTATAAATGCTATAACCATACTCTCTTATTTGTTTGTGTACTGGATCTTTATATAAAGTTAAGACGCTAAACTATATCACTCTTTACCGCCATAAATATTCCAAGTCACAACAAAACTAATATATATTATCTAGTATTAATATAGACCCAATTCAAATAATTCAATATACTTTTGAAGTATATATATTTTTTGCTTTAGTCCGCTCTAGTTATAGTATATGTTATGGGAGAAATAGAGAAAGGGATGATGATGGTAATTAAGTAATATCAGTTTGGAAACACTATTCGAATGAAAGTATTCAAACAATGATGATCAAGCAATAGCGGTTGAATGATAATATTCAAACCATAGAGATTAGATAATGGTGAATGAACTATGATGATTAGATGACAATGGTCAAATAATGATGGTCGGGTGACAATAGTCAAGCAATAACTGTTAAGTTCATGTGATTCAATGATGGTAGTTGAATGATAATGGTAGTCAAATGACGATGGTGACTAGAAGTGATTATTACCGTGGAACGTTTAGTATAACCCTAGAGATATCAAACCTAACCCTTTTATGTGGAGAATGAAAATAAATTTATAATATTTTGGGAGTGACATCTAAATAAATTTAATCAAAATTTTATAACGCTTCATCGGCCAATCTTGATTAAATTTTTTGATTAGGACCTGTGATTCAACATTTAAGTAGTGGTAGAGGGTATCATTAAGCATGTCTAAAGCTAATTTTATATCTTCATCTAGCAAAGACTTACACTACAGGAAAAACTGTTAGTCCCAGCGGACTTTACGATGGATAGATGACCGACAAAAAGACAAATTTTTCGTTGGATAATTGTTATTTCTAACATATTTTGGCCGCCATAAATGTGCTTTTTTTTATAGTGATGTGCTAAGAAAGAGCACATCCAGCAAATTGCATAAAAAGTAATGTAGTCAACCAGCATATTCAAGCTAAGAATAATAAAAATATGATTAGGAGTGTTATCCTGGAATATTTGTGGCAGTAAAGAGATCTAGAGTTTACGTCCTAGCTTTGTAAGAAGATCCATCACACAAACAGATAAGAGATAGGAGTGTAACATTCATAAGAGACACTAAGATTTTTACATGAAAAATCTTAAAAAGGGGAAGAATCATGGGGCTTGACCCAGTTTGAATGAATCCACTTGTATTGGTAGTTTGATTACAGATAATACCCTTCCTGAGAGGAGGGAACTCGCTCAATATAGAAAATACACATTTGTATAGAACATATTACAACATGAAAGCTATTATTAAGAGAGTGTTGACATTTTTTGTTTATTGTGTCAGTAGGACCATAGTCAATGGGCTACGGAGATCAGAAGGACCGTAGTCGGCGGACAACGATGGTAGGAGAGACTGTAGTCAGCAGGCGAAGGTGGTCGTAGTGGTCATAGTCGATGAGTGATGGTGGTTGGAGGGACCATAGTCGACGGGCGATGGTGGTCGGAGGGACCGTAATCAGTGGGTGATGGTGGTCGGAGAGATCATAGTCAACGGGCGATTGTGGTCAGAGGGACCGTAGTTGGCGGGCGACGGTGGTCAGAGTGACCGTAGTAGGCGAGCGACGGTGGTCGGAGGAATTGTAGTCAGCGAGAGATAGTGGTCGTAGGAACCATAGTCGACTGGCGACAGAGGTAAGAGAGACCATAGTCGGCGGGCGACGGAGGTTGGCAAGAACTCTGGCGGTGACAACATTGGATGGAGAGTGCAAGATGGCTCTTAAGCTTTCTCTTTTTCTCCTCCCCCATCATGTGAAGAATGAAGGGCTATTTATAATTTTTTGGGAGTGACATGACTAGTAATTACGGAGAAAATCAAGAGCATATTGGGAGTGTTCCATCGAATGATTGATATTAGTTCTCTTGATCATAGAGCGTTTATTGAGCATTTGAGTGCTTTGATGATGTCAGAATTGAGTGATCTTGGGCTTGTTGGATTCATCTCGTCGAGCCGCTAGATTCGACATAAGCATGTCATATTTGGATACCATTTTGTCATCCAATTAATGCTTTAAAGCTTTTAAGTTGACTTCGATCCTTTGATTTGGGCTCATTTGGGCTTGGATTGGGCTAGTTTTGGTGTCATTGAGTTTATCTCCCCGAGATTATCAATTTGACTATAAAGCTTGCTGAAGTCGGAGTTTGGATAATCCTAAATTTTAATTATGAAGTTTCAACTTGTGTTTGCATCGAGATTCATGCCTAACCAAGGTGATTTTTGGTGCCGTATCAAAGAGAGATCAACCAAAATATGATTAAGACAAAGTAGATTTTGGACATAGCAAAAATGCGCTTAAAATTTATTTATATTTTAATTGACTAAAAATTACATCTCTTTCAAGACTTTATCATCATCTGCCAAACCATAGCAGATTAGATTATTTATGCTACAAATATCAAAAATCAATAGTATGAAATGAGGCTTAAATGCTACATATGGCTGAGCAGAAGATGACAGCTGAGATGGATACCTTTCTGCAACAAATATAATAAGCGTTGATTAATCTTGTCAGATTACCACATTCTAACGATCAAAATCATATTGCTTAGATGAATCTTTTTGTTCTTAATAGAATTATCGAACTGAAATATCAGCCAGCTGTGTACTGTTTACCCTCCTTATCTTTGGAGATGCTGACTCCTCATGGCTTTTGTAAGATATTCTGCAGTGGAAACAGCTGCACAGTCTATTTTACAGATAACGCAGTTACGTGACCGGCTTTTCATCTTAAGATCGTGTAGTTGTCGCTATATGCCTCTTCAAGCCACACTTTTAAACTTTTTATTTTTATTGTTGTGGGGGTACCATTTGAGTTGCTCGATTTGATTTATTGAGTGAGAGTTTTGACTATTTGTGAAGAAGTTTTGAGTTCGAGTCGTATATATATGATGTGTGTGAGTTTGACTTAGGGCATCTCCAACTGAAAAGCTCACTTTCCATTCCAAAATATAGTAAAACTCCAAAATGCGGTAATTCGTCTCCAATCGAACTCCATTTCGCCCGCTTCTTCATCTCGCTCTCAAAGGTAACTGTCTTCCTCCTCTTTTTGCGCGCTTTTTCGGTAAATCCCAAACACAGAAAAAATAGTGTGTGTGAACAGTGCGACGTCAATATTGGCGTCACACTGTTTACTCCCAAAGAATAGCTGGCGAAAATGTGTTCGGTTGGGTCGTTTGGCGGACGGCAATCGCATATATGACGTTCGATTGTGGATGGTCTTAATTTACCTAACGGAAGTCCCAAAAAAGGAGCACTGTTTGTGATAGAACGATCGTTGAATGTGTTTTTGTTGGCGCGTTTTATTTAAAAAAAAATTTAAACGACCGAAATGCTTAATTGGGAACATGAAGGCTTTGATCAATTGCTGAAGTAGTTTAGGTCTTGAAAAATGGTTAGATATTGAACAGGAAAAATGAGAGGTTTAAGATTCTAAATTAGTTGAATCAGGATTAAATTGAATGATGTCATAATTTATTAAATTTATTTTAATATAATTTAAATAATATAATAATAATAATTTTACTAATTAAATATATAATATTCTAAATCAGAATATTTTAATTACTACTAAATTTTTTGAATATTATTCTAAATCAAATTTTGGGACATCAGTATGATATTTAACTTAAAATAATAATAATATTCAACTTAAAAGTTAAAAAAAAATATAAATTGGAGAGGTGTTGAACTTGTTAGAAGCTCTAAATCTTTTATTATAACCATTTGATCAAAATCAAAAGGTCAAATAACGATCTATATTTCATAAAAAGTCGAATCGGTTGACCAATTCAATCGCAGGCTCTGATCGGTTCTCTGCAAAAATGATTTGGGCTTAGATTGAATCAGCTATAGGACTAGTTTACAGTCGAATCAATCGGATTGACTACTCGGATTTGATTTTCAAAATCATTAATTATTTAATGAATTAGTCAATGAAAAAGTATGATGATTATAAAAGCCATACATTATAAAATATTTATTGCTACTTCTATAGAGCCATAGAAATGTATAGTGTAGGATTTCATTTACACTTTCTCTTTTGTTGACAGATCAAATCTGTCATACATACACCATTTTTCAAGTTGAAAAACTGAATAAAAAATTCAAATGAAGCCAAATCCAAGACCCTCACGTCGCTTATCGAATCTCCTTACGTGAGAATTGTTCACCTTAATTGACAAGAACTCCTACTAAAAATTATATTCAGTGTTGATATTTCATCAAAAAATTATCTTGATCGGACACGAATCTCAATGTAATTTTGAATTAAAATTTTCAAAATTAATCTGGAACTATCCGAACTCTGATTTTAGTAAACTTATAGTCAAACTGAAAGACTCGAAGATACGAACCCAACGACAACAAAATCGGTCCAATTTGAGCCTAAATGAGTCCAAATTGAGGGCCTAAAGCCTATTTGGAGAGTTCAGATTATTAATTGGATAACCAAACGATATACAAATGTGACATGCTTATATTCGAATCAAGCGGCTCGATGAGACGAATCCAACGAGCCCAAGATCGCCGAATCTGATTTCATTAAGTGACTCAAATTCTCGATAAACAATCTAATCAAGAGAGTTGATATTGGCCGACCATTTGAAACACTCCCAACATGCCCTTGATTTTCTCCCTATTTATTGACCATGCTACTCTAAGAAAATTATAAATAGATCCCTCATTCTTCACTAAAAAGGGGAGGAAATAAAAGAAACAAGAGAAGAGAGGAAGAGAAATCCGACCACCAATTGTCGTCCTACTATAGTCCCTCTAACCATCATCACTTGACAACGGTCCACTCGGACCACCATCGCACGCCTACTAAGGTCCACTTCGATCACTGTCACCTGCCGACTACAGTCCACTCTTACCACTATTGAACGCCGACTACGGTCCACTTCGACCTCCGTCGCCTCCTGTCTACGGTCCACTCTGACCATAGTCACCCTCCGACCATGGTCTTTCCGACCACCATCGCCTGCCGACTACAGTCAACTCTTACCACCGTCGACCGCCTACTACGATCCATTCTGACCATCGTCGCCCGCTGAATATGATCCTTCCGACCATCGTCTCTTGCTGACTACGATCCCTCTCACCACCGTCACTTGCTGATTATGGTCCACTCCAACCACTGTCTCCCACCAACTACGGTCCACTCTAACGACCGCCACCCTCCGACTACGATCCTTATGACCACAGTCGCCTTCCGACTATAGTCCATTCTGACTACCGTCGCCACCACTACGATCCTTCCGACCACCGTTGTCTACCAACTATGATCCCTCCTACCGCCGTCGCCCGACGACTACAGTCCACTCTGACCACCCTTGTCCACTGACTACGACCCATTTTGACCAGTCGCCCTCCGATATGGTCTTTTTGACCACCATCACTTGTCAACTATGGTCAAATCCTACCACCATTGCCCACTGACTACTGCCTATTCTTACTACCATCGCCCGCCAAATACGGACCTTCTGACTACTATCATCCATCAACTAAGGTCAACTCTAACCACCGTTGCAAGCCAACTACGGTCCACTCTGACCACTATTGCACGCCGGCTATGGTCCACTCCGACCACTGTCGCCCGCCGACTACGGTCCACTTCGACCATTGTCGCCCATCAATTACGGCCCACTCGGACCACCATCGGTACCGTTGCCCGTTGACTACGGTCAACTCCTACCATCGTTGCCCGCCAACTATGGTCCATTTTGACTATCGTTGCTTGCCGACTATAGTTCTTTCGACCACTGTCACCTATCGACTACGATCCCTCCTACTACCCTCACCCGCCGACTACGATCCACTTCGACCACTGTCATCCACCGACTATGATTTTTCCGACCTCGGTCACCTAAAAATAGTCCTACTGACCAAACATACATGTCAACACTCTTTTAAGAACAATTATCATGTAATGAGCTCTATACATGTCTATTTGCTACATAAAGCATTCCCCCCATGGAAAGGCATCATTTGTACTGAACCATCAATACTAGTGAATTTATTCAAATTAGGCTAGTTCCCGTGGTTGTTCACATTTTCAAAGTTTTTCACGTAAAAATCTTATTGCCTCTTATGAACGCTACACCCCTACTCTCATCTATTTGTGTGCTGGATCTTCATGTAAAAATATGCTAAATTATATCTCTTTCTACCACCATAAATTTTGTAGGATGCAATAAGTGTGATTAGTAATTTTAAATTATTCTATCAAACATGCTAATTACAAAGAATGTGTGCTGCGCTCAGAACCTGATAATTAGAGAGGAAGAAAGGACAAATGTGATTAACTTCAAATGGGCTCCATAACTTCAAGTAGGAGCATTAATGGCTTCGTGGGCAACTATGAGCCTCTCAGTGTTCTTGTGGTTACTGTTTGTCGAAATTGACAGCAAAAAAACTCTGAAATTGCTTATAGTTCTGCAGCTAATTATAGTTAAAAAATTAATGTCTACCCAGCCCTAAAATATATAAAATTTTTTTAAAATTCATTCTAACAAAAAATTGACCAGTGTAATCTGATATAGGGGTATCAAAATGGATTAACTAGTGAATACCACCTAAATTCGGCCAATCCAACCTATTTAATAAACTTGTCAAAAAGGTAAACTCGAACTTGATTCAATAACCCATTTTAATTACAAAATATTTATATTAACTTGTTAATCATAAATTTTAAATTAATTGATAAAAAATAAGAAGATTATACTAACAAATAAAAAAGTTTAAGAAAAATAATAATTGTCATTTTTGAGTCAAAATTGGGTCAGCATGTTAACCTGAACTCAACTAGTTTAATAAATTGTTTGGAATGCACAACCCAAATCTAACCCATTTATTAAACGGGTCAATCTGAATCTAAATTTTTCAAGTCGGATCTGAATAATATTGAAATATTAGGTCATTTATTAACACCCATAATCTAACATATTTTTTATCTCTGTCTCTCTCTCTCTCACTCACACACACATATATATATTAAGAAATATATTTTATAACTTATAAAAGAATTCTAAAATCGATTTGTATAAGGGGCGGAACCAGCCATAGTTTTTAGGGGGAGCAAACTTATAAGTAACTGTTGGCAGATATGTCGGGGGTCCAAGAGATTATTACCATCGTATAATAGTCAAATTTGTTCAAATTCAACACATTTACTCCTCCAATTACAAATATTATATAATAAACTTTAAACATGAAGTTAGAAGCTTATTAAGCTCAATAAGTAAAAGAACTCATTCAGCTTTTTATAACACTCAAATTGCTACACCAGTTCCTACATGAACTTTCAGCCACAAGCTCATTACTCAGTACAGCCATAATAGAACTTTCACATTGCTGTAAAATTGTCTTATTCAGGCAACAGAGTAGAAGCCACTGCTATCACTCAATTCCAAGACCTGCCAGTCCAATTTTGAGCACAACTTGTATTGAAAGGCACTGAAATTATCTCATCCACGCACGCATCTCACCCAATTAGATGTTTTGGCTATCAACTATGAAGTCTTTAATTCGAAATTTGATGCTTAAAGCTGGAGATTCCTCTTAATTACTGACCTTATAATAGGAAATATAAATGAATGAAAATTATATCAGAATATTAAGTTATTAACATAAATTTTTAAAAATATTAAATTTATTTTGAGATTAATATAATGTAAATTTTTTGTGTAATATTAATTTCAAAATAATTTAATTAATTTTAAATTCATCCTAATATAAATTATATTAAAAAATTATGATATAATCCCTTGTTTTTCTTATAAGAAAACTCTTGCGCAATAATTGTTTTTTTTTTTTCTCATGGTTTAAGCTTAAATAGTTAATACAAATGTGATATATATTATAGATATTATAATAATAATAATAAAAAGTTAATACAAATGTGATGGGCAAAGACTAAAAGTAAAGGGCTTCGTTAATAAATAAATAGGGTAATTTTGGGTTCAAAATATTTTGATTAAAATATACGTTTAAATGAACATAATATATGAATAATTAACTACCTCTAAAAAAAAAAATCTCAAATTTTCTTAGAATAATCTCACAGATTTTTTTTTAATTTCATTTTTCCAATAAAGCACTGGATTCATATACATAATATAACCGAATTCCTCAGCATTTAAAGCCAAAAAAAAAAAAAAAGAAAAGAAAAAAATCATTAGCCAGTTTATAAAACAGGCCTAAACCCTAACTCCAGACAACGTTTGTGTATTTCGTCTTTGTTTGGGACGGCTTTCTTACTGCTTCTTAAAATAGCTTTTTAGTACAAAAATTAAAATTTTTTAACCAAAAAACTGATTTAAAAAGTGGTAAGAAAACTGTCCCAAACAGAACCTTCATCTCCACAAGCAGGCAATGATTGTTCTCTGGATCTGCAGATTCAGCTCCTACCTCTGCATGGGATTGGAAATCATGAATAAATAGGAGAAATGAGTATAAGAGCACTTAGGTTTCATTTGTGATAGTTTTTTTATTACTTTTTAAAATAATTTTTTAGTACAAAAGTTTCTGTAATTTTTTATTTCAAAAGTTTTTGAACAAATAAAAACTTTTGTATTAAAAAATTATTTTAAAAAGTAATAACAAAGTTATCCCGAACAAATAAAACCTTAATAGAAACGGAGCAAAAGCTTGCATGAACATACATTTACAACGACCGTGTACAGTTGAGAAAGCTCTTATCCCCCATGGTTCCACTCGCATAAAATTATAGCTTTAAGAGACCACGATTAAGAATCTGGTGTTGATTCTCCATCCTTCCAGCCCTTGCTAAGCAAATCATAATTGATCAATGCGAGCTGCGAGAGGTTCTGATCACCACAAATGCAGACCATGAATATAGAAACAATGCGAAAAAAGAAAGGCTAATCCTGGATTGAATTTCATTTATAGACGAGCAGAATCCCTTTGATCCCCGAAGGGAATTGTTCTGGGGGCAGCAGAAACTCCCGCAGGGGAGCTGCCCCTTGACTCCCGTAGGTCGAACCCCGTCAGGAGACGCTACCCCCTTGAACCCCAAACATATTTGCCAACAATTACTTATAAGTTTGCCCCCCCTGAAAATTATGACTGATTCCACCCCTGTTTACAGACACATCACATAAAGAAAAATAGACTTGGGTTTTAATATATGGAACAAATTTAAAAACATTGAGTTGCTTTAAGCCAAAAGTTCTATGGCCATAGGTTGCATCTACTTAGAAAAACAGTGCGTAGCTGATTCGAAGAAGGCTAAAAATTGCTTAAAAAGTTCGATTTGTAGAGGATGTAAAATAAACCTAATACCCATTTGATTTCTAGTAGATATAACACATGTTTTTGGGGAAGCTTTTATTTTCACTCAATTAGTGAGTGAAATAGAATCATCACCGCATTTGAAGGTGGTTCGAGGGGGGTTTTGCTAAGTTTATAGTCAAAATTTTGATTTTTAAATGCATCAAACTAAATGATCAATTAGGAAGAATTCAAAATCTATTCTTTATCTTCAAGCAAACAAAACCTTAAGCTAGATTACAACAAAGAACAAACTTTTTACCATATGAGGTAATAGGTGACATTAGCCAAAGACAAACACAAAACTGAATATTGTGCAAGCCAGTAAATCAGGGGGTCTCATATGAGGTACTGAGGAATGACTTCCCGGGATGAAGAATTGCAGCATATGTGCTGATAACAAAAGAGAGCCAGCCAATAATATTGATAACAGCAGATTTTTTTTCGGGACATTTGAGTCATTAAAGTAAATTCATACACACATCACATACTCTAGCTTCGAACCCAAGACATCTTGATTAATAGTCAATGCCTCCAACCAACAGATTAAGGTGAGCTGCATTTGATGACGGAAGTTATTAAAAAAAAAAACTGTACTATAATTAAAACTGCATAAATTTTCTTCATCACACGTAAGCTTTCCAACAAGGAAGGAAAATTTCATTCATCATCTATAATCAAAGAGGGAAGTTTCAAAATACCTTTCATCATCTATAAGGTTTGGAACAAAGAACTTTCAAATCATGATGGAGCCTTGAATATGTGATCATAATTAAGAAAACACGACTTTCCAATTAAAAAAGACTACCCTCATGTATGGCCCAGCCTTGCAAGGTCATTCAAGATAATTTTGGCCAAGTTTCTATCTCCGTAAAAATTGGAACTTCCCTCAAGTTAAAAATCATGATAAGATGGTTCTATGCAAAATTCAGGCAAGCTTCTCTTTCCTCTTACATCAGTGGCGCCATTTAAAGCAAGAGAAGGATGACTCAAATCCATATAGCTAGTCATGGTTTGATTCAAGGAAATGTTACACAAAACAAGGAAGCAAGTTAATTCAACCGACTCTTCCATAGAATTTTATGAACTTAATTTTTTGATGTGATTACAATTGAATGTATATAAAAGTATTGTAGCAATTAGAACAAAATATAATTACTGTGAAAAATTCTCTTATCTATAGTTGATTTGTTATAAAAAATTGATTTAGCTGTAAAAATTCTGATGATAGGGAAAGACATAAAGAGGCCCGTAAAGAGTAAGAAAACAATATGCAATGCAAAGATTTTAGTGATGGCGTTGATGGGAATAGTGGTTGTGAGAATATTGTGGTTCATCAAAAGGTCAAGGCTCTACTTCATCAATATTCGATTCAAGAGGTTCTCTCCTGATAGCTCTTTAAGGGGAAATATTTAACTGGAAACTTAGGGTTTCGTCCTATAGGGCCTTCCGTGGAGCTCATCTTGCTCTAGGTAATGCTCGACGAGGTCAGTGTTATGGTTTACTCGCATCAACTTTCACAAACTATAGGATGTGATTTGCTCCTCCATGAATGATCAATTGAACATCCAAGAAGAGAGCGTCAAATTGTTACTCTAGCATTGTGATGGAAGCCTTTAGATTCTGCACGTCAAGAACTTTATCTAAGCCGTGATGTCATCCACTACAGTCGACCAACACATGGGATTTGGGGCGTTGTACTAAATTGGCACAAAAAGAGGAGAGAAACAAATAGAAACTACATAAGCCTTAAAAAACACTATAACTATGACATTTCTTCGTGAACTTCAAGTGCCCTCACAATTACAAGCACTAGTCTTAAATGAGAGGAGGAAAGGAACAAACAAACAAGAAATGTAACTCTTAACCAGAAAATTAATCATGGGTGCTAGAGGCAGGCGGACCACTCTTCAAGAGCCTGATAGAAACAGGAGTGCAAGTGAATTCAAGCGAAAACAAAAGTGTGTGAACCATGCACTGAGAGCCAAGCGGACAAAGTGCTGAGGATGGATGAAATAAGGAAGTCGGGAACAACATGAGCGCAATCGGATGAAGATACTAGCGTACATTACAAATCCTCATTGTCATCGCTCATTATAATTAGCAAAGGATATAAAGATTGCAAAAAAGCCCCATAAAGCAATATGAAGGACGAGCTCCACATTGGCAAGCTAGGGTGATGGAGGTATGACACCATCAAAGACATCAATGTCACAGGAAATGGGATTGTAATTGAGGGTGGCTGAGACTGCTCAACTGATTTCATTAGGCCAAATGCAAGTTCAAGGAGGGAATCATTTAGTCGTTTATTTTGGTAACTTGTTGAAGAATTCAAGGGGAGTCTGGAGTAAACATCATTAAATAACAAACTAAAGTTAAAATATTCTTATGAAGGAAAACCTGTGCAAACCATTAGATTGAGGGTGACACTAGGAGCTAGTGGATTGTAATTGAGTGACCAGATGGCTCCCTGATTTTGTTAGGCTCAAATAAAAGTTCAAGGTGGGGATCATTTAGTCTTGTTTTCAATTTTTTCAAAAAATAAAAGGAGACTTCAGAGTAAAATACATTAAATAACAAACGGATATTAGAATAATCCTTATGAAAGAAAACACGTGAAAAACATTCTTTTGACCAACTTCTTCCCAATTTAGTCATTGATCTCCTTCTCTAAAATATAATTGAATATTGAGCCAAAGAGGGTTGCTAAACAATATCACTGAACAAAATAATCTTTGGTTATTTAACTGAGCGTTGCTTAGCTAGAGTACGAAGTCATCCTATCTTTTTGTTATTGTTACCAGCACATTAATGAATTTATTTAGTGGAAGGATTTTAACAACATTCCAGTGAAACCAGAAATTTTCAAAGAAAAATAGAAATTGAAAATGAAAGTGCATTTGTTTTGAGCCGATTTCAATTTACCTTGAAAGAGAAATTACTGAATGAGTAATTCACAAATGCTTCAGAACTAAACTCCTCGAGGCCACCATACTCATTCCCCTGGTAGTTATTAATAACTTATTAGTTTTAAAACTGTTGTTCTTAACAAGTTGAATGCCATGAAGAAGAAATAATCAACTAATAGAGATCTAGATATTTATATATAAGGATTAAAATTTTGAACGGATTTTCCTCACATCAATGGTCTAATTAATCAAAACCAAAGCTTCCTGAAGAATGCCTATAAAATTTTGGAACCATTAAGAGATAACTATATTCCATACCACATCTTGTCGATTGCTTGAGCAATTACTGGCACCACTTATGCTGCCATTGTCTGAAGAATCCTCAAAGTCACTGGCCTCATTGATATACTCCCTTGAAGGATTCCATGAGTAGCGACTTGTGAAATAGCTAGTATCAGTTGCACCATTTGAAGAGGGAACAAATGCAGCCTGAAAAAGGAGAAATGTGCTACAATATGTAATGTCAAGACGACCAAAAATAAGAAACACGTGACCTTTTTATAACTAAATCAGCCACCTTCTGCCTAGCAAGTGTATCCCAGTTAATGTTTTTAAAGAACACATGCTGCTTGACCTGAAAAAATGGTTCAAGAAATTAAAAAAAAAAACACCAGTTCAAGGCTATCAACAGTTTTCATAGAAAATTATCCCCACTTAAAACATACTTCTGAAGCTCCTTTTGCTCCAAGTCTTTGATGAGGATCCTCAGTTAATAATCTATTATAAACATCACAGATGGGCAAGGTTAAATATATATATATATATATATATATATATATATATATATATATATATATATGTAATTGCTTGAAAAAAATATATAATTAGGGCATTCTTCAGCAATAAATTTTCATCAGATGGTTGTTTCGCTTGAATTTGTCGATCTCATGTAGTGGGATAAAAGCTTGACATTGTTTTTGTTTTGCTTGAATTATCATAAAGGCTATAAGAGTTTAGATAGATTTATTCTAGAAAATTAAAGGAAAAAAAACGGTC
The DNA here is from genome assembly GCA_019925795.1 of Dendrobium chrysotoxum. NCBI lineage: Eukaryota > Viridiplantae > Streptophyta > Magnoliopsida > Asparagales > Orchidaceae > Dendrobium > Dendrobium chrysotoxum. The sequence continues at coordinate 1,288 of JAGFBR010000760.1, read as the reverse complement.
AAATCATTTTACCAATGGCTGTTGAATAGCTAGGTGAACCTTGCTGACTATGCTTTTTTGATTCACATATCAAACTCTGAGAAACTTGAAGCATGAAAGAAAGATCCATTAAAGTGCAGAAGCACACCATGTGTGGTATAAACAAGAAAACATAATTTAGAAATGGTAACTGTGTGACCTATGACTACATGCATAAGCAACTTTATTACTCTAAATAACTATTGCTATTTAGCGATAGCCTATTATTCTTCTTGATTCATCATAAAACTACTTTTTGATGTTATTAAGTTCAAATATAAAACAACAAATATTGATATTGATTTACCACCTAAGTGCTTGATAATCTGAATTCATCTATTTTTATCAAATGTTTGACTGTTGACCAAACTAAATAAAAAAATGAATGTGCTACAATGACCCTCACTATATATATATATATATTTATTTATTTATGAAAATTTCCCATTAAATGTTTGACCGTTGATCAAACTTAGTTACTTGGACAGGTTGCTGGCAAAGCTAATGAGTTGGCTTCATGCATGGTATGGTCTTTGGATAAATTGCCTTTCTAGGTATTTTGGTGTTCCAATTGGCTCCAAACAAAATCAAAAAGCATTTTGAATCTCATACTGAAAAATTAATCATAAATTGAGAAGTTGGAAAGTTAATTATCTATCAAAAGTGATTCTGTTATCCTCATTAGTTTGATTTTAACAAAACCTCTATTATATTATTTCTCTCTGTCTTGGGTTACAAATTGGGTAAATAACAAAATTGTTTACATGAGAACTTTTAGATGTTAACCTTTTACATGGCACATATTTTTGGAAAATCTATTCAACAAGAGAACTCTTCTTTCTTTCTTTCTTTTTTTGGTTCATGGATAATATCATAAAAGGCCCAACAAAGTGAATTTTTGAAGAAAGTAGTCAAACGATGGGTCTAACTTTGCCAAGGATGTACACTGAGATGTAAAATTTTTACATCAATGTCTCCAGAAAAGCAAATAATATAAACAGATCATCTGGAAGGACATCAAATGACAATATTCCTATTATAACCAACTTCAATAAATTGGAATACTACAATTGGAGAAGCATTGTAGCATGATCTCTTAATATCCGTCCATTATTGGTTGGAGTATTCATTGGAACAGGATAATTCTCTCCCATCTTAGTGGTGACTGGAGCACCTCAATGTTTTTTTTATTTATTTATTTTTTAAGAACATCTTCGTTAAATTCTATCAAGAATGAACCCCTTTGAATTATGAGGTGAAATGTTTACTG